>OY992892.1:6599308-6851808 GCA_963921405.1 Cepaea hortensis
TAACTTACCCTCGTACAAACACTAAGGCGTGTGATAATGTGACACACGAGGAAATGTTCAGAAAGTTGGAAATGTGAAACATCTGGTGAAGATCTGAGAATAGTACAGAACGAAGAGCAGCCAATAGACCTGGCAACTAACTGGGAACTTTTGACCACCTCAGGGTCCTCCGTGGCCCGGCGGTTACACCGACTGCCTCGCGTTTCCAAGGTCGTAGGTTCGATTCCGCACTACGTCGTTTCGGGTTCACGAGTGCAGTTTTCCTCACAGTTTCCTGGGGGTCGTCGCTAGAGCTACGGTTCGTCTTTGTACGACGCTTTCATCAGGCCGCTCTACGGAAAGAGACCGAACCATATGGGATAACACCCGGTGTAATGAAGTCGGTCCTCTCGACTTTTATCAGATTAAGTGCCATGGGATTACTAATCGTCGTAATTAACTTCCCGTATCTGCCATAGGCTGACATAATCACTGAAATGTTGTCATCGCGTTATAATATAACACGTCTGCTACCATACCATCAACATTTAAATAACTATTACACACCCCTACTTTCCATTTTCCGACATACATTTTTGTTTTGTTCAAACCTATTGTTTGTTTGGTACACAATTTGTCTCCTCTCCCCCTTTTCCCTCTTTTAGTTTTTAGAACACATTAAACAAGGCGTTAAACACGGTTGTGCTCTATCATCAATGTGTTTTTTTCCCCCGCATACCCTTTACAGGACATCGCTGTCAACATTAGCATCTTTCAGCTGATTGTTGATTTTTTGGCAAGATCACGCTCAGTAGTTAGCCATTGCTTTCTGAGCGACCGGCTCACATAACCCGTAAGTTACCGACGGGGATAGAACCGCCACCGATTCTCGCGCACGTCACGTTACTCACGAGAATATACGGGATTACGGGGAAATTCCTTAACACCTAGGCCAGAGAGACCGGCTATCATCAATGTGTACAACGAAATAATGATGAGATCCACGTAAAACACGCCAGGAATATCCAGTGGACATGATGTACGCAACCCGCCTTATGCTGATCACACGGTTTCGGTCGCTGACAACGAAACACAAAGTCTGAAACCCTCGGGGCCAAGGAATTGTGGGAGACTTAAAACACACGTAGAACAGAAGTAAAGACATCATCATCATCATCATCATCATCACCATCATCATCAAGTTCCCTGCCAGCTGGCGTAGGCGTTCATGTCTTTCCACAGATCTCGGTCTTTGGTGTTCTGGATCAACTCTGCTGCTGATATTCCTCCGTTCTCTTGGTCTGCCTCTGCCACTCTTTCCCTCGATCTTTCCAGACGTCACGATGTTCTCTAGTGCCTCTTTTCTCATCACATGACCAAAGTAAATTGTTTGTATCTTTCTTAGTGTTGTACTAGTTTCATAAGCCTCTTTCAGGAAATCGTCGTTAGCTACTCTGGCAGTCAAAGGAATTCGCAACATTCGTCTTAAAAACCATATCTCTGTTGCTTCCACGTTCTTCCTAATTTGTTCATGTACATTCCAAGATTCGCTGCCATACAACAAAACTGGTTCTATATAGCATGTTAGCACTCTCTTTCTGACACCCTATGAAAGTGAATTATTGCATTCAACAACAGACAAAGCTGAATAATATGTGAGAGCACCAGCACAGTTGCATATGTATGAAAAAGATGGGAATATAGGCTTAGGATGAGTTGTTGAGTTGAGTTGAGTTGAGTTGAGTTGAGTCGAGTTGAGTTGAGTCAAGAACCGACATCACATCACTCTGGACATTCCCATACTTGCGTCGTATCCTGCAGCGTTACTCTCCCCAAGGCGTGATGATCCCATAGGAAAGGAGGATCTTCTAGAAGAGATATGGCGCGATGCAGAGGAAGTGTGCCACATATAATGAAAGACAGAAGATCAAATGGTTAAACCGGTCAACAAATGCCCTCAGAAGTCGGATGTGTCGGCCTAACGGCGAAAGAACGCAGCTCTGCTGTGAATAGGCACAACGGAATAACGTCCGAAAAAAACTCTCCGGATGAACGGAAGAAGAAGAAATGGTTCGGCCATCTCGTTAGAATGCAACACCATCAACTACCAGCACTGGCTTTACATCAAAAAAGATTTGCTACGAGAGCGAGAGGATCCGAAATAAAAAAGGATTGACGACATCAAAGATATTGTACAATCATACGGAAAGACACTATCCAGTGCCGCCCATCGGGCGGTGGAGCGTCAACTATTCCTCCCCACGACGGGGAGGCAAAAAGTAACAGCACACGTGGAAGGTGATGATGATGATGATGATGATGATGATGATGGTGATGGTGGTGGTGGTGGTGGTGGTGGGATGGTGATGGTGATGATGATGATGATGATGATGATGATGATGATGACGACATCGACGACGACGATGATGATGATGATGATGATGATGATGATGATGATGATGATGATGATGATGATGATGATGATGATGATGATGATGGTGATGGTGGTGGTGGTGGTGGTAGTGATAGGATGGTGATGATGATGATGATGATGATGATGATGATGATGATGATGATGATGATGATGATGAAGATGAAGATCAATTACTTGTTTACAGTATCCATACGCCACATCAGGTGGGCCAAAGATCGCTCCAAATTAAGAGTGGCTCCAGAAGCTGAGACCTCAACACGTCCGGGTTATACAAAACACGTCCGGGTTATACAAACCACGTGACCAATACATGGTTTAACATTTCTACCAGTCACGCCTAGTAATCCGTGTGTTGATACGTGGTGGAATTCTCCCCTATAAGCGGATGTTAAAAATAAGATGCAAATTAATCTGACCAATCATGATGGACATTAACTGCCAATCATGGCGGTGAAAATATGATTGTTCAATCACGTGAAGCGTGGTTACGGGTAAATCCCCACTCCCGCCCTCAGATTCACATAGACATATATTTGCATATGAATTGAATTTATAAAATTCATCTATTTTGTATTTGGAACGAACATCAAAACACTGCAAAGGGGAGAAAAAAAAAAGGGGGGGGGGGGGGAAGGGGAAGAAAAAAAAGAACAACAAAAGAATTTCATTATTAAAGAGTTACAACTTTGACACGCAGGGCTGTCTTACCCTAGTATGGAGTAATCTATATTATTATTATTATTATTATTATTATTATTATTATAATTATTATTATTATTATTATTATTATCCATGCCAAAGAGGTCGGCGTTGCTGAGTAGTTTAACGCGCTTAAGCTTTCTCTTCTGATAGGGGAGTGGTGGACCGTTCCACACGCCGGTCAGTAAGACTTATATACGGTTTGTTGACTTCTAGTTCAGAAAGCTGTGGCAAACTAGTGATCGTGAGAACAGACAATGAGCGCTGCGGTTGCGACGTTCTGTACAGAACGTGTGGCTTTGTTTATTGCATGCTAAATGTGTGCAGCAGTAAAGATTGAAATATGAATGCTGAGTGTATAGAGACAAGGAAAGGAAGGTGGAAATGGAGAAGGGAGGAAAGGAGCGGGTGGAGCGAAGAAAAAGAGGAAGAAGAAGAAGAAGAAGAAGAAGAAGAAGAAGAAGAAGAAGAAGAAGAAGAAGAAGAAGAAGAAGAAGAAGAAGAAGAAGAAGAAGAAGAAGAAGTAGAAGAAGAAGGAGGAGGAGGTGGAGGTTAATGATGAGAGAGGTCAGCATGGCCGAATGGATAAGAACGCGTGTTCTCAAACATCCGGTGTGCTGATGCCGAGGCAGGGGGTTCACCCCTTACACTGGACAGTTGGACTAAAATGTTGACCACTCGGCCTTGACTTTGGGACGTAAATTACAAGTACCTCTGAAGTCGGAGTGGGTTCGCCTGATGGAGAGGAACACTGTTAATAGGGAAAGCTAATCCACACGCAAAATTCAGTCCAGCGCTACTGGAAGTTGTGTGTATGGACCACGCTTGAGTTCAAAGCAAGTGAGCGCAAAAGAAAATAAAGAGGAATAAGAGGAGAGATAAGAAGGAGGAGGAGTGGAAGGCAGTGAAGAAGAAGAAAAAGAGAAAAGGAAGTGAAGAAGAAAAAAGAAGAAGTATTTACAGTTATGACTGCAACGATGACAGGCATCGTTGAAGAAGAAGAAGAAGAAGAAGAAGAAGAAGAAGAAGAAGAAGAAGAAGAAGAAGAAGAAGAAGAAGAAGAAGAAGAAGAAGAAGAAGAAGAAGAAGAAGAAGAAGAAGAAGAAGAAAAAGAAGAAGAAGAAGAAGAAGAAAAGAAGAAGAAGAAGAAGAAGAAGAAGAAGAAGAAGAAGAAGAAGAAGAAGAAGAAGAAGAAGAAGAAGAAGAAGAAGAAGAAGAAGAAGAAGAAGAAGAAGAAGAAGAAGAATTGACGGTTGTGACTACAACGATGAGAGGCATCGTTAAAATCTACACAATGAAGGTAACAATAACTAACAACGACAACCGAACACAAAAACAAACAAACACGCCACCAGAAGCTCCGGCTACTACATACCTTCTAAAATCCGTCCGAATCACAAGAACCGGCTACCACTCACATCAGACCGGGACGTTTGGAACTGGGATCCCACGAACCCGTACTTATAGCGCCCCACCTACGCCACTCAGCGGTGCCAGCGACCAGGTTTAAATAACAGCACCAGACAATGAAATCTGGAGGTACACCCTGAACCCGAAACTGAGTTACAGATCCTGCAAATTGTACAAACACACAAATGAGAAGTCGTGCAATTATTTTGTCTTGACAAATGAGGTAGGTCGGGTGTAGTTGCGGGTGAAGGGAGACGAGGATTACGTTGGGAGATATCAAATTGGACACGTTGCTCTTCATGGTTGGTTGGTTTCGGGAAGCCAGTGGAAATTACAAGAAATAAGGGGAGGTATAATGAATAAAGAGGCAGAGGTGTCCGATGATATTCTGTGTTGGGATACATTCGATAGCTTACTGCCATGATCTGTTGATAAAATGGGTAACTAGTGGTGGGTATGGTTTGAATGTAAATGTTATTGAAAGATTTGTAGAATTTCATGAATCAAAACTAAGAGATATACTCAAATTTTACAAGGTCTGCACAACGATCAGTTATCATCATTGTGTGCCATGCCGATAGGCGTGGTCGATCATGGTTCCCATTTTCCGATAGGCGTGGTCGATCATGGTTCCCATTTTACGTGATCACCAGTTTCGTTTTAACGCTTTCAGAGAGATGTCGAGAGTGGAGGACTTTTTAAGTCAGCTGATTGGGCCGTGTCGGACAGAGTTCTACTAGTTAAATTGAGTGGCAGACCTTTTAACATAAATGTTATTCAAGTATATGCCCCAACAGGAGAGTCCAGTTAAGATAGTGTAGAGGAATTTTATAATGACATAGAGTCTGCCTTAAAGAAATGTAAAAATTCAGAAATAAACATCATAATAGGGGACTTCAATGCAAACGTAGGAAATCAAGGGGATAGATACACAGTAGGAAACTATGGTTTAGGAGAGAGAAATGAAAGAGGATACAGACTAGTAGAGTGGGCAAAAGAACAGGAAATGATTGTAGGAAACACCTGGTTCAAGCAACACCCTAGAAGATTATGGACCTGGAGGAGTCCTGATAGCAGAATTAGAAACCAGATTGACTACATTCTCATTAGCAGAAGATTTAGAAACGCGCTAACAGTAGCAAAAACAGTTCCCAGTGCTGATTGTTATAGTGACCACAGACTACTCACAGGAACATTGAGGATAAAGTTGAAGAAAGTCAAGTATACAACAGGGAACACTAAATATGATTTGTGTACATTGAGTAATGACAAGGAAATACAAAACAAATTCAACATAGAAGTACAGAACAGATTTGAAATATTGTCTGATCTAGAGATCCTATTCCAGGATGTGGATGATCAATGGGAAATGTTAAAGAATTCAATCAATGTGGCTGCAGAAACAACTATTCCAAAATTAAAGAAGGTGGGTCGTAAGAAATGGATGACTGAGGAAATTTTACACTTAATGGAAACAAGAAGACTCAACAAAAATAATCCTGCCAAATATGAAGAAATTCACAGACAAGTCAGAATATTATGTAGGAAGGCAAAAGAATCATGGCTTGAGGAAAAGTGCTTAGAAATTGAAAAACAACACAACAGTCAAAATACCAAATTAGTGCACAAAAGAATTCAGGAACTTACTAATAAAAGAACAAGTACATCAACAGGCTGTCTAAAAACTAAAGATGGCAAAGTCATAATAGAAAAAGATCAGATTCTACATGTATGGACAGATTATGTGAAAGACCTGTATAATGATAACAGAGAGGAACAGTATGCTATTAGATTTAACAATGAAGGACCAGCAATTTTAAAGATGGAGGTTCAAAATGTTCTTAAGCATATGAAAGCTGGCAAGGCCCCCGGTGTAGATAACATCACAACAGAAATGATTAAAGCTCTAAAAGAATTTGGACTAGAGCAAGTCACTAGACTGCTGAACACATTATATGATACTGGAGATATACCTTCTGAATTATGTAATTCTGTATTTATAGCAATCCCAAAGAAATCAGGAGCCTTAGAATTTGATCAACATAGAACAATTAGTATAATGAGTCACATCACAAAGATTTTGTTACGAATTATCATGCAAAGAGTGAGGAAGAAAATACAACCTGAAATAGGGGAAGAACAATGTGGTTTTGTAGAAGTAAAGGGTACAGTAAATGCTGTGTATATGCTGCGAACAGTTATTGAACGTGCTTTAGAAGTAAACAAGGATATACATCTTTGCTTTATTGACTACACAAAGGTTTTTGATAGAGTTAGACATGTCAACATTGTGGATATGCTTGCAGATCTACAAATTGATGGGAAAGACATTAGACTTATAAAAAACATATATTGGAAACAGCAAGCTGCCATAAGGATTGATAATGAAGTAGGACAATACCAACCTATTAAGAGAGGTGTTAGGCAGGGATGTGTAATGTCTCCAGATCTTTTTTCCCTATACAGTGAAAATATTTTCAGAAATGTAGAAGACCTAAATGGAATCAGCATTGGAGGACGAAACATAAATAACATTAGATATGCAGATGATACAGTATTGATTGCAGACAATGAGCAGGACCTGCAACAATTAGTAGACGCTGTTGTTGTACACAGTGAGCAGCTGGGGTTGGAATTAAATTGTAGGAAGACACAGGTTATGGTCGTCACTAGGAAGAACGAAGTACCACAATGTAATATACAAGTAAATGGGAATAATCTTCAACAAGTGAATCGGTTCAATTATCTCGGAACAGTCATAACATCTGATGGCAGATGCCTTGAAGAGATTAGAACAAGAATCGCCATTGCGAAAGTAGCCTTTAGCAAGATGAAAAACATTCTGACCAATAAAATGATGTCAATTGAAACGAGAAAAAGAGTGTTGAGGGGATACATAGAGCCTGTTCTTTTGTATGGATGTGAAACTTGGACAATGTGCAGTCAAGCTGAAAAACATCTGATGGCTGCAGAAATGTGGTTTCTGAGGAAAATGCAAAGAATACCATGGACAGATAGAAAAACCAATGACCAAGTACTACAAGAGACAAATGAAAATCGTAGATTGATTAGAGAAATTAGACGTAGACAGTCAAAATTTTTTGGACATGTTATGAGAAGAAATGGACTGGAGAACTTAGTGACAGCTGGCAAGATCGAAGGGAACAGACCAAGAGGAAGACCGAGAGGAAAATACCTGGATGGCTTGGCCACATGGCATGGACGAGACAGGAACACTGAGCTGATCCACGACTCTGGTGATCGAGTGAAATGGCGATTAATGACCGCCCACGCTTTCCGGCATGGCACATGATTGATTGATTGATTGATTGATTGATGCATATGTTGGGGGAGTACGGGGGCACGAGGAGGAGGGGGAGGAGGAGGAGGAGGAGGAGGAACAGAGTACCTATGGACATGTCCGGAGTGCAAGGATGAAGGGGGATTCAAACAAAAAAAAAACCTTAAAAGTATGATAGAAATTACAATAACCATGCTATTGTCTTGAAGCTTGTCAATATTGTTTTTGAGGATGTCAAGAGTGTTGAGTACGTGAAATCACGATGCAGACGATCATGGTGACGTCATACGGACAGTTTAAAAATAGCCGCCCCACTTTTGGCGTGCACCAATCGGGTTTTTTGTTTTGTTTTTGTCAGTGAAGGGGTGCAATCTATAGAAATTCATCGGCGAATGAAGGTGCAGTATGTTGATACATGTCTGTCAGTCCAGCAAGTGTATGAGTGGGGTAGGAAGTTTTAAAACGGCGTGACTTCTGTAACAGACTGTTCATGACCGAGTCAGGCACACCGAGTAGCGACCCCAAAGTTGATTTTTCTACAGGAATCCAAGCACTTTATTGCCGCTGCAGGATTTGCTTTGAACGCAGTGATGACTACATCAAAAAATGATAAATGTGTTCTTTAATTTTTCAGAATATATTCATTCACACACACACACGCGCGCGCGCGCACACACACACACACACACACACGTTTACAGTTTTCATTTTAGTGTCCCCTTCGTAACATCGTGAGCGCACAGAATTGGAAGCGGTTCGAGTCGCGCCTGTGACTTATGAGAGTATGGAGCCGGTCGCTCAGAAAGCAATGGCAAACTACTGAGCGTAATCTTGCCAAGAAATCAACAATCAGCTGATAGATGCTGATGTTGACAGCGATGTCCTGTAAAGGATATGCAAAACTATTTTTTTCTTCGTAACATAGGCAGAAGATGGAATCTACATCTACACCTCAAGTTAGAAATAAAATTAATGAATTCATGATGGTTTAAAAAAACGAAAAAAAAGCAAACGACCCTTGTCCACGCCTTAAACCATAGCGGGGGGGGGGGGGGGGGGGGGGGGTCGGCGTGGCTGATAGGGTAAGAGCAATCTAGCTCTGATACTTCCGGTGTGCTGACGACGGCGTAGAAATATTAACCCTACACCGGTTGGTTGGATTTCAACGTTGACGTTCACAAAACATTGGCAAACTACTGAACGTAACATTGTCTAGTAAATCTAAACACCTGGGGCTGGGGTTGATCGCAACACCCAGCAGATGCCATGCAACATTTTAAGTCACATTGGGCGTGTGGAGCAAGCCCCGGGTTTGTATAGGCTAATCAAAACTCAGCGGGCTGGTTGGTGTAATCGTTATGAGGTTACGAAGACAATATCATGAAAAAGGTCGGACGTGGAATCCACGCCTACACTCGTCGTTCGCTACTTGAGTGAAAGGCCGGCCACCTATACCTCCGTGCCCCCCCCCCCCCCCCAAAAAAAAAAATGAGAGGTTTCTAAAAGATCACATCCTCACGGCAGGTTCCTATTGTGGGTCTTTTTGTAATTATTACTCTATCGGTGAGGTGGTCGGTTTTACATTGGTCGTGTTTACTTCGCAAATCTTTTCCCGGCACCCATTTTTATTTTTCACTGCGTACAGTAAGAGTTGTCTATAACTTAGAGGTTAGTGACCGCTGTTTCACAATTCCCCAACATACGGAGTTGAGTGTTCGAAATCTGCCATGGGTATCTTGGGAGCCGATTGATTTGCGTTGATTTCAACAGTATGAGCTTTGGCCGTTCAGACAGCAATGGCAAACTATTACTGGCACCTTGCCTTCTTGACAGACTTGACTGAGGGGGCTGAGTGGTCTCGAGGTATGGTGTCCGCCTCGAGTGCTGGAGGTACGGGTTCAAGCCCCGGTGAGGGCCGGGACGTTTTCACGTGGACTTCTAGTAACAAAATTTCCCCTGGTCTCTGGGTAGTGAGATCGGACACCCGTGTGTATTGTTGAGCACGTAAAAAAAAATCCCTTGGCAGTTGGAAATCGAAAAATAGTAGCCTAACGGCGCTGCCCGGGCAAAATTTCCTTTTAAAAATCTACCCAAAGTATTTCAGGATCCTCGCCGGTGCTACGGAGTTCGTGCATTGAGCTGAGATTCTCCGGACTCAGGCTTCAGTTAGGAGTAGAACGAAGCACTTATGGGTTACACCCGTGTGCCGTGGTGTTGATCCGACGACTAAACTAAACTAAACTAAAATAAACTAAACTAAACTTCTTGACAGACAATAGATTATTGCATTGTGATTCAAAAATAGCACACATCCTTGGTTGAATTGTAGAGACCATGTGTTGCCCATATAACATGATCCATCTCTCGGCCTGCCTAGTTTATTCCAGAGGAAAGGTAACGCCAATACATCTGGAACAAGACAAGCTGCATAAGGAATTGCTCTAACTGTCCGCCTGTCGGAGCTTCGATCCTAGACCAGTTGCCATCAAAGGCCTAGGGCCTGTTCTGCCCTGTCACGACATTTAGTCTTTAGATTGCATTTCCTCGCACCATGATAAGGCGTGTACCCTCCCAACTGCGCTCCTCCTCCCGAAGTCGTTGGCACAATGTGGGGTGTCGAGTTTGTTAAGCGCCGCCAAACATCTGGCGCTAACTGAAAGCAGGTAGTAGAGTCTACTGTCATACGGTAGCTCAGTCATATCTGACTAAGACCTGACACTCTATGGCAAACTGCTGAATGTACAAACTGCCTGGTCAATCACAAACATTCAATAAATACTTGGTCTGAATGCAGCGTCCTGTAAAAGTACATATTACTAATTTTAACAGTAAGAATTCATTTCGCACATTGCTCACTTCTTTTCTTCCTTTGTTAATTTCTTCCCAAGTCGACAGGTTCTTTGTGACCATGTATTGGGAGTCTTCACTGGTAGTTGAAGATGGAGACCGAGCATGTATGCAAATGTACTGAGTGCTATGATGTCGGTTTTTGATTCAGCTCAACTCAACTCAACAAATCGTAATCCCGCATACCACATTCGAAACACAGCTGCGGGCGATTTGGAAACAGACCGCCTTGCGTTATTTTCATACAATCATATGAGTGTCGGTCGTTAAGAACGCAATGGCAAACTAATGAACGTCAACTTGCCAAGAAATGATAACAAAATATGATGGAGTTGACTGCGGCTTCCTGTAAAGGATAAGCAACTAACTTGTTAATAATTAAATCTGCCACTTTCTTGTACACAAATACTGACACCCGCGCATATAACAATAACGTTTCCGTGGTTTTCTGGGACATGGCAAGACCGGCAGACGGCGCTGCAGCTACTCACGTGATCTGTAGAACTGACCAGTCAGGATGCATTGTTGTATCACATGACATCTGATATTTGTCCAACCTGGAGGATGCAAGTTTGGAAGGAGAGGCTTAGTTTTATGTTGCAAATATTCTCTACAAGCTCTCTGTGGTTGTGCCAGTTGCTGGCTTTTGTGGTGTGAGTTGGTTACAGTTGATTTATGGTGATGGTGATGAGGAACTTGCTGCTGATGATGATAGTGGTTGTGATTTTTTTTCTTTTTGAACTCAAGCGAAACCATTCTCGAGCTACTACGTCTGATGTAATGGACTGATTTTTGCGTGTGGTTAGCTTTACCTTTTACCAGTGTCCCTCGCCATCAAGCGAACCCACTCCGACTTCAAAGGTACTTGTAATTTGTCCGCAAGTCAATGATAACGGGTCAACAGTTTAGTCCAACTGACCGGTGTAGAGGTTGAACGAGCTACCTCGGCATCAGCGCACCGGATGTTTAGGAATGAGTGCGCTTGTCCATTCGGTCATGCTGACCACCAGTGATTGTGATGATGATGATGATGATGATGATGATGATGATGATGATGATGGCTATGATGGTGATGATGATAGTGATGATGATGATGATGATGATGATGATGATGATGATGATGATGATGATGATGATGATTACAAATGACGGTGGTGACGAACTATCTCTTCCAGGTTCTCAGTGAAGTGTGACCTAAGAAGCAACAACATTACGACTCCACCCCCTCCAAAAACAATCGCCAAATTCAAAATTCCTCTTGGGGAGGGGGTGGTATTTTGAGAGCTGGTTGAATGCCTTTTACTGGATATTCAGAGCTCGTCTGAAGGCGAGGGACACTGGTAATAGGGACATCTAGCCCACATGCAAATATCAGCCCAGTGCACTAGAAGTACAGGGTGTTTGTAAAGTCTCACTATACTTTTTATGTAGAACAAATTTGAAAAATTAAGTGCATGACGTCATAACAAATGTGCTAACTAATTCATTTAATTGGTTACAATAGTTACTGCTATGGTCTAACGCTGTTTTGTTGAAGCTGGAAAGTACCAATGAAGTATTCATTATAACTTATTCAACACATTTCTAACCGTAATGCCATGAGGAGGTTGTTTATCAGGAAATCTTGCTATAAATCTTTGAACAACCATCCGTGTGTATTGGCCACCATTTCGAAACACTTATGAAACCAAAATAATTTTTTTCTTCCGTTGATAACACCTTTCTGTTTGAAGTGCTCCAGCAGACGACAGCCATTCACTGCATATTGCTTCACGGTGGACTGTGGGGCACATATTTTGATGACGTCATGCACTTCATTTTTCAAAATTGTTCTACATACGGAGTGTAGTGAGACTTAACAAACACCCTGTAGTTGCACGTGATGGGCTTCGCTTGAGTTCAGAGCGACCGAGCGTTAAAAATAAACAAAAAGACAATTATTCATGGAACTCGTGTCTCCATTCCTGCTAGGCAACTGCCCGTACCGCTGCACCAACACACTCTTCAGAAGAACTAACTTGCAACGAGAATTCCACACGCGCAAGCACTCGAACTGTTGGTAATCCGGTCATGATTGCTCTGTCTACTCACCCAGCCACCGTTGATGAACTGCCTCTCAGAACAACTCGCCCACACGACATTTTGACAACTTCAAATGCTCTCGTTGCTTTGACGAGGACCGTCGGAAAGTTAATCGTAACGCTTTCGTCCAGCCAATTCTTCACCGATTGCTACATGTGGACATGAAAGCTGTTAACTTGACTTCGTTAACTTTTCTATCAAAATAAGTTGTCCGTGTTTTAGTTATTTATTTGATGTTGTATTTATTTACTTATGAGCATGACAGAACAAAAGATAGTTGCATATCCTTTACAAGACGTCTCAGTCAACCTAGTCATTTTTTAGTTGCTTGTGATTTCTTGGCAAGTTCACTTTCAATAGTTTGCCACTGCTTTCTGAACGACCGGCACTCATATCATTGTATGAAAACCAACACATGGTCTTCTACTTCCAAATCGTCTAGTTGGTCACTGTATGCAACAACCATATCTACTACATGTTGCAGATCCTGCTCATTGTCTGCAATCAATACTGTATCATCCGCATATCTAATGTTACTGGTGTTACATTATAATTTTCTAGGCAAATGTAGAGAATATAGTTTGCCATTGCTGTCCGTCCTTCTTAGCAGTGACCATACTCGTCGATGGCAGTAGCCATTGCCTCCTCCCTTCCCCTCCCAAAGATATCATCTGCCTACCGTCGTGAAATTGGAGACCATAACTTACAACTATCTGTCGGCTCCTCTTCAACTTCATCCACCACCTGCACTTTTGGCTTCAGGTAACCCTGTTTGTGACTGGTTGGCTGGCTGTAAATCCCGTGGTATGCTAATTTAATGTTAAGTCCGCTGCCATTGGCTGTCAGGTCACCTGGAAGCAGAAAGTGGTTGTCATCTATGAGGTTGAGATTGGTGGACTGTCTCCGCCGTTATTGTACTGCACAGTTCTCTTTCACCTCCCCAGACTCAGAAACAAACTGACATTGAAACCACATCCGCGGAGAGGCATAATGGGACATCAGCAGTTCATGATTCATCGCAACACATACAAACAGGCTGGCATTACCCACTCTCTCCACCCCCGTGCTACCACAGCACATACAGACAGACTGGCATTACCTACTCTCTCCACCCCCGTGCTACCATAGCACATACAGACAGGCTATCATTACCCACTCTCTCCACCCCCGTGCTACCACAGCACATACAGACAGACTGGCATTACCCACTCTCTCCACCCCCGTGCTACCACAGCACATACAGACAGACTGGCATTACCCACTCTCTCCAACCCCCGTGCTACCACAGCATATACAGACAGGCTATCATTACCCACTCTCTCCACCCCCGTGCTACCACAGCACATACAGACAGACTGGCATTACCCACTCTCTCCACCCCCGTGCTACCACAGCATATACAGCCAGGCTATCATTACCCACTCTCTCCACCCGCGTGCTACCACAGCATATACAGCCAGGCTATCATTACCCACTCTCTCCACCCCCGTGCTACCACAGCACATACATACAGGCTATCATTACTCACTCTCTCCACCCCCGTGCTACCACAGCACATACAGACAGGCTGTCATTACTCACTCTCTCCACCCCCGTGCTACCACAGCACATACAGACAGGCTGTCATTACCCACTCTCTCCACCCCCGTGCTACCACAGCACATACAGACAGGCTGTCATTACCCACTCTCTCCACCCCCGTGCTACCACAGCACATACAGACAGGCTATCATTACCCACTCTCTCCACCCCCGTGCTACCACAGCACATGCAGACTAGCTGGCATTACCTACTCACGCGAACCCCCTGCTACCAATGTCAACCCTGGACATTGTCCAAATCATTCATTCATTCATTCATTCATTCATTCATTCGTTCGTTCGTTCATTCATTCATTCATTCATTCATTCATTCATTCAGTAGCATGTCCTTTGCAGAATCTCGCTCCCATAACAACCTTCCGGAAAACTTCTCGATCACAAGCAAGATGTCTCGCTTTCCATACACCCACCTGGAGATCATCTGCCACATTATGCACCCATCTTCTATTTTGCCTTTCTCTTCTTCTCTCCCCGGGCATATACCCCTCCATTATTTTCCAAACTTTCGTGACGTTTCAAGTGACCAAAATATTTCCGTTTTCTTTGTTTTATCGTCTTTAGCAGCCAAACTTCTTCACTATTCAGATCTTGTCGTATGGGTGCATTTGTTCTTTTCTGTATCCAAGATATTCTTAGAACCCGTCTATAACATTTATTTTGTCCAAATCATCCAAATCAACACCTGCGAGATGGGATGCATGAGAAGAGCTGTCAACTTAACTATCTGAGACCGAGTAAGAAATAATGTTATCAGACGAAAAGTGGGATCAACACCTTGTGCCGCAAATATTAAAAAGCAGAAGATCAAATGGTTCGGTCATCTCATTAGAATGCAATATCATCAACTACCAGCACTGGCCCTACATCAAAGAAGATCGTATACGAGAGCAAGAGAACGTCCGAGAAGAAAATGGATCGACGACATCAAAGACATTGTACAGTCACGCGGATGACACTACCCAGTGCCACCTATCGGGAGCTGGAACACCAACTACTCTCTCCACGACGCTTCACAGCAAAAAGTGGAAGATGATGATGATGACTGCCAACAGACTTCAACCCTGCCCTTGGGGAAATGGCTCAGATGTAAGAGACAATGTCCATTTATGTAATCGAATCTCCACAAGAAGCCACCGTCAGTTCTGCAATCGATTCCGCGTTCTAGTTTGATCACATGACAGGTCATGAGTTAATGTAATATTTATCTCCTGTTCTCTTTGTTTATATTTTTTACTTCTGGTGGTGTTTTTCCGGTTAGTGTCTCTTCCAATAACTGTTGCCATGTTAGGAAACTGCGGAATGTTTTAGGGGTGCTATGTGGTCACTGTGAAACCGAACTAAGTATTTTTGTTTGGATCGCTCGCTTTCAACTCAAGCGTATCAATACGCGTGCCACTACTTAAGTTCTAGTGTCCTGGACTGATTTGTCCGTGTGGATTAGCTTTCCCTGTTACCAGTGTCCCTCGCCATCAGGCGAACCCACTATGATTTCTGAGGTAAAGTATGAAATTCGTGGAAGCAAAATGTGACAGTACGACGAAGAGGAATATCCAATTTTAGAATTGTTTTAAACATATGCCTACTATTAAAACTCAAGTACGATTAAGACACATAAGTACGATTAAAACACATAAGTACGATTAAAACACATAAGTACGATTAAAACACATAAGTACGATTAAAACACATAAGTACGATTAAAACACATAAGTACGATTAAAACACATAAGTACGATTAAAACACATGGGTGCTGTTAAAACACACACGTACGCTTGGGCAGAGATTATATTAAAATCGCTTATTCATTTGGGCAGATATATAATATTAAAGCATTGATATGATTGGACAGATATATAATATTAAAGCATTGATATGATTGGACAGATATATAATATTAAAGCATTGATATGATTGGACAGATATATAATATTAAAGCATTGATATGATTGGACAGATAAATGTTATTAAGGCATTAAGGATTGGGCAGATAGATAATACCAAACCATTGATATCATTGGGCAGATATATAATATTAAAGCATTGATATGATTGGACAGATATATAATATTAAAGCATTGATATGATTGGACAGGTATATAATATTAAAGCATTGATATGATTAGACAGATATATAATATTAAAGCATTGATATGATTGGACAGGTATATAATATTAAAGCATTGATATGATTGGACAGATAAATGTTATTAAGGCATTAAGGATTGGGCAGATAGATAATACCAAACCATTGATATCATTGGACAGATATATAATATTTAAGCATTGATATGATTGGATAGATATATAATATTAAAGCATTGATATGATTGGACAGATATATAATATTAAAGCATTGATATGATTGGACAGATATATAATATTAAAGCATTGATATGATTGGACAGATATATAATATTAAAGCATTGATATGATTGGACAGATAAATGTTATTAAGGCATTAAGGATTGGGCAGATAGATAATACCAAACCATTGATATCATTGGACAGATATATAATATTTAAGCATTGATATGATTGGATAGATATATAATATTGAAGCATTGATATGATTGACAGATATATATTATTAAAGCATTGATATGATTGGACAGATATATAATATTAAAGCATTGATATGATTGGACAGATAAATGTTATTAAGGCATTAAGGATTGGGCAGATAGATAATACCAAACCATTGATATCATTGGACAGATATATAATATTTAAGCATTGATATGATTGGATAGATATATAATATTAAAGCATTGATATGATTGGACAGATATATATTATTAAAGCATTGATATGATTGGACAGACATATATTATTAAAGCATTGATATGATTGGACAGATATATAATATTAAAGCATTGATATGATTGGACAGATAAATGTTATTAAGGCATTAAGGATTGGGCAGATAGATAATACCAAACCATTGATATCATTGGACAGATATATAATATTTAAGCATTGATATGATAGGATAGATATATAATATTGAAGCATTGATATGATTGGACAGATATATAATATTAAAGCATTGATATGATTGGACAGATATATAATATTAAAGCTTTGATATGATTGGACAGATACATAATATTAAAGCATTGATATGATTGGACAAATATATAATATTAAAGCATTGATATGATATGATAGATAAATATTATTAAGGCATTAAGGATTGGGCAGATAGATAATACCAAACCATTGATATCATTGGACAGATACATAATGTGTAAGCATTGATATGATTGGACAGATATATAATATTAAAGCATTGATATGATTGGACAGATATATAATATTAAAGCATTGATATGATTGTACAGATATATAATATTAAAGCATTGATATGATTGGACAGATACATAATATTAAAGCATTGATATGATTTGACAGATAAATATTATTAAGGCATTAAGGATTGGGCAGATAGATAATAACAAACCATTGATATCATTGGACAGATATATAATATTAAAGCATTGATATGATTGGACAGATATATAATATTAAAGCATTGATATGATTGGACAGGTATATAATATTAAAGCATTGATATGATTGGACAGATATATAATATTAAAGCATTGATATGATTGGACAGGTATATAATATTAAAGCATAAATATGATTGGACAGATATATAATATTAAAGCATTGATATGATTGGACAGATATATAATATTAAAGCATTGATATGATTGGACAGATATGTAATATTAAAGCATCGATATGATTGGACAGATATGTAATATTAAAGCATCGATATGATTGGACAGATATGTAATATTAAAGCATCGATATGATTGGACATATATATAATATTAAAGCATAGATATGATTGGGAAAATATATAATATTAAAGCATTGATATGATTGGACAGATATTTAATATTAAAGAATTGATATGATTGATATGATTTGACAGATAAATATTATTAAGGCATAGACACGATTGGGCAGATAGATAATACCAAACCATTGATATCTTTGGACAGATATATAATATTTAAGCATAGATATGATTTGACAGATAAATAATATTAAAGAATTGATATGATTGGAGAGATATATAATATTAAAGCATTGATATGATTGGAGAGATACATAATATTAAAGCATTGATATGATTGGAGAGATACATAATATTAAAGCATATATATGACTGGAGAGATGGATAATATAAAAACATAGATATGATTGGACAATGAGCAAGTCTTACATGAAACAAATGAAACCCGTAAATTGATTAGAGAAATTAGACGTAGACAGTCCAGATCTTTTGGACACGTTATGAGGAGAACTAAACTGGAAAATCTGGTGACAACTGGCAAGGTTAATGGGAAAAGAGTTAGGGGAAGACAATATTTGATTGGCTTGGCCACATGGCACAATTGAGGCAAGAACACAGAGCTGATACAAGACTGCGGTGACCGAGTGAGATGGAACCTATGACTGCCCACGCTTATTGGTGAGGCACGTGATGATGATGATGATGATGAATGGCCAGACAGATGCAATACAAACACAGAACGGTTGGACAGATATATAATATAAAAACACGTAGGCTTGGACAATAAGAAGAAGAGTATGTGAAAGGGGAGAATCAGGTGGGAGAAGAAGAAGAGGCGGGGGAGGTGCGAGAAGGAAGAGGATGAGGAAATGTGGGGGAGAAGATGTGGGGGAGAAGATGTAGGGGGAGAAGATGTAGGCGGAGAAGATGTAGGCGGAGAAGATGTAGGCGGAGAAGATGTGGGGGAACAGATGTATGGGGAGGAGACGTGGGGGAGAAGATGTAGGAGGAGGAGACGTGGGGGACAAGGGGGCATTCTCGGTGGTGGTGGTGGAGGAGGAGTCTCCGTCGCGAAGTGGTCAAGCCGTTTGACTCGGGCTCCGAAGTTTGCGGGTTCAATTGCGGGCCACGTCTTTCAGTTCACGTGTGCATTTTTTCTGAGTCTTCTGCAGGTCGTCGCTGGAGCTACGGAGTTCGTGTTTTGTGCGACGCTTTCGGCAGTTCGCTGAGGAAAGAGACTGAGCCATATGGGATAAAACCCGGTGCAATGAAGTCGACGATTAGGCAACTTTTTAGGGGGAGATGGTGGTGGGGGATAAGGAGGAGGAGAAGGAGGAGAAGAAGAAGCAGAAGAAGAAGAAGAAGAAGAAGAAGAAGAAGAAGAAGAAGAAGAAGAAGAAGAAGAAGAAGAAGAAGAGGCAACTATCCACAAACCAATCAATCAATTACGTAAGTAATCAACCAAATAATCAACCAATACATCATTCAATACACCATTCAATCAATCAACCCTCGAAGCAATCATTGAATAAATTAATCAATCAAACAATAAAGCAATAAATCAAGCAAGCAATCAATCGAGCAATTAAGCAAACAATTAACAAACTAATCATTCAACCAACCAACACAATCCACCAACCAACCATTCCACCAACTATTCAACCAACCAACACAATCCACCAGTCAACCAACTAACCAGTCAACGAATTAACTTACAGCATCATGTAATTTAAAACAAAAACTCATATTGTTAACTGCGCCGTGATTGGCTGAAAAAGCTAAAGGGGGTGGTTATATTTGCACTCGTGACTAAACATACCAAAAATATCACTGCAAATTTAACAGTCAACAACCGGGACTTATTAATTATCTCATAGTCTCATCCATCTAATACAATGCACACATAACGGACAATTTCTTGCAGCACTAACTAGATCAAAGGCCAAAGATATCGCTGACGATTCCTGAATTGTTGCTTAACATTTCCATCCCAATTAGGAACCCGTGCAAAATATAGTATACGTGTACAGTAATAATTATCTGTATTATCAATAATTTCGAAATAATACAATGAGTATAGTCTATTATTTTAGAAATCATGCAGTGGAGTCGCTCCGATACATTAAATAGTACAAACAGCATATCCAACTGTACGAAACATCTTTTAAAACTTTTAGATAACGATGTTTAAGACAAAGTCAGTTACATATCTTTTACAGGACGTAGCAGTCAACCCCGGAATTGTTGGCAGTTCGTGATTTCATGACAAGTTTACGTTCAGTAGTTTCCATAGCAGTTATTACATGAAGTAATTCCAATCAAACTATTACTTTACCTAGGTCTGTTACTTTACCTCCTGCAGTCGCAGTCATTAAAACAAAACAAACAAATATCATTTACTGTCAATATAGTACCTTGCGGTGTATGGCAGCTGAGTCTTGACCCCGAGGAATTAAGGCCGCCTGGCTAGTGCAGTCGCCGCGAACTGTGCAGGTTAGAGTTTTCTTTTTGCCCCCAACAGAAATTTTTTAAAAACTCCACGCCTTACCGAGGATTGGAACCCGGGTCTCTCGAAGGAGAATCCGGTGTTCTAGCCACTCGGCCAGCTGCTCCTCCGTCGCAGTTATTACATGAAGTAATTGCAATATATATAACAGAAATAGTCTGAACGTAGTGTGTATGGAACATAACATGAAAATTAGCACCAGTAAAACAAAGGTAATGACTATAACCAAAGAAGAAAGCACAATAACCATTCATCTAGAAGAACACACACTGAATCAAGTAAAGAGCTTCAAGTAACTAGGAAGTAAAATATCATCAAAGGGCAAATCAGCAGACGAGATCGAAAATAGATGCAATAAGGCACGCCGACTCACGGGACAAATGGCACCAATTCTAAAGAACAAACATGTATCAATAGCCACTAAGGAAGCACTATACAACACCATCTTCCTACCAACTCTATGCTACCAAAGCCAAACCTGGACAATGACAGAAAAAGAGAAAAGAAAATTCACAACAACAGAAATGAAATTACTGAGAAGAATACACAATGTAGAAGAGAGAAAATCAGAAATGAAGAAATCATGACTAAAGTTCGGGTTATAGCAGCACTAGATTTTATCAGAAAACAGCAGGTTAAATGGTTTGGTCATACAACTAGATTACCAACTAACAGTATACCACAACAAGCAATAATGTACAGACCAGACGGAAGCAGAGGAAGCGGCCGGCCAAGGGCAGAGACCATGAGAACCTCTATAAATGAAGCCCATACACGGGCACTCTCCCGCTGTTTTTGCTTCACCTCGACACCGCAAGGTACAAGAGGAACATGATGAGATGTTATGAATTCCAAACCATAACTATTACTTTACCTATTTCTGCTGTCGCAGTTATTACAAGAAGTAATTCCAATCTATTATTTTACCTATTTCTGATACTTTACCTCCAGCTGTCGCAGTTATTACAAGAAGTAATTCCAATCTATTATTTTACCTATTTCTGATACTTTACCTCCAGCAGTCGCAGTTATTACAAGAAGTAATTCCAATCTAACTATTATTTTACCTATTTCTGATACTTTACCTCCAGCAGTCGCAGTTATTACAAGAAGTAATTCCAATCTATTATTTTACCTATTTCTGATACTTTACCTCCAGCAGTCGCAGTTATTACAAGAAGTAATTCCAATCTAACTATTATTTTACCTATTTCTGATACTTTACCTCCAGCAGTCGCAGTTATTACAAGAAGTAATTCCAATCTAACTATTATTTTACCTATTTCTGTTACTTTACTTCCTGCCAGGCCCATAAAACTGTCACCAGTCTACAAAGGTTTGAGCGTGAGTTGGTTGAGAGGCCTAATCTCCATCTACAGATAAGAGGAGGAGGAACGTGCTGCAGAAGAAAACGAAGAAAGAAGAAAAGACAGACAGACAGACAGACAGACAGACAGACAGTGTATAAAATATCATTATTTACATTTCTCCTCAACATTTCATTGAGATAAGTGTGGGGATGTGAACGGAAGGGGTGTCGAGGAGAGGAGAAGGAGGAGGTTAGGAGGAGGAGGAGGAGAAAGGGTCTTAATTATGCAGTTCACAGCAGAAATGTACTCCCTTATCTGCAAACCAGAACTGATTATCCTTCATCGATGATCTGCAGCGGCAGATCTACACACACACATACACACACTCACACACACACACACACACACGCAGAGAGAGATAGAGAGAGAGATTATTCGCACGTTCGCGCACGCACGCACGCACGTACGCACGCACACATACCCACACGCTCATAAGATTTTGCTCGCCTGCAAACTTAAAAACGTGAACGGACATCTGCAAAGAAATCCAAACCGAACCGGTGAGAAGTGAAACTTATTAAACTCCCGAATTATAAAACAACAGCAAAAAATTGCCCCAAAGAAGACAGAAATATCAACAGCGTGTTAGCCACAACGACATTAAAGGCGAACTGATAGAGGCATTGCCAAACGACATAGCACAAAAACAGATCAAACAAGATCAAAAGTACAGCAAGTGAAAGAAGACAGTTGATGAACTGAGAAAGACGAAAAGAAAGCTGTGTCATTTTCATTCATTCATTCATTCATTCATTCATTCATTCATTCATTCATTCATTCATTCATTCATTCATTCACTCAGTAGCATGTCCTTTGCAGAACCTCGCTCAAGTAACAACCTTCCGGAAAACCTCTCGATCATAAGCAAGATGTCTCGCGTCCGATGCACCCATCTGGTGATCATCCGCCACATCTTCACCCATCTTTTCTTTGGCCTTTCTCTTCCTCTCTTCCCGGGCATATACCCCTCCATTATTGTTCTCTCCAAACTTTCGTGGCGTTTCAAGTGACCAAAATATGTCAGTTTTCTTTGTTTTATCATCTTCAATAGTTAACCTCCTTCAATATTCAGCACTTGAAGTCTGGATGCATTTGTTCTTTTCTTTATCCAAGATATTCTTAGAACCCGTCTATAACATTTATATTCAAAGGCATTTATGCGCTGTTCAGCTTGTTTAGTAAGTGCCCAGGTCTCACAGGCATATGTTGCAATGGGAAAGATTCATGCTCTTACAAATATAAGATGATTAAAGAAAAGCACACAATATTAATCTAATCATCATATTGTGCCATGACTACTGGAAAAGGCAATGATGCCCCTCCAGGCAGATCAATTGATGGTGTTCTCGTCATCATCATCATCCTAATTCGTGGGCGGTAAGGGTTCGCATCTCACATCATCATCAGAGTCGTGTGTCAGGCCTATGTTCTTGTTCCGATTATACTACTGGTCAATCCATCTATCTATAGTGTGTTCACAAATGTTTGCCCTCATTCCCGTTAATTTTTTTTAAAATATCTGTTGCATCGTTATGAAAAGTTTCCTGTCGTCTTATATTTACTCTCACCCAGGGAATATGTCTTTGATAGACCCAAAGGCAACTGAAATTATGGAAAGCGCGAAATTTATTTGATGTTTTGGTGAAAACGTATTGCATTCACGCTAACAAACTTGTTTTACAGTAATGCATGCCAATTCAGGTAACGACATAAGGCATAGCCACATTCGTATGTGACGTGCTTCTCATAATGAAATTCCGATGCACCAAGGAGAATATGCATTATTGAACACTGTTTCCGTGTGAAGATATAATACATTTCATAATATACATGCACTTCATCTCTGACCCGTAAATTATATACCGCATATAAACAAACATAGAGATCTGCTGTACAATCTCTAGAACAAACATTTGTTTGTTAGGTATACATAATGATACGGTTATATGCTAACGCTCATTATGTTCCCTCAGTTGGTTACAGAGTTATGGATTTTTATACGGGGGCAAACATTTGTGAATGCACTAAAGGTATTTATCTCTTTGTCTTTCGCTTGCTTCTGTACCATACAATTCGCCAGTTGTTACAAGATTTCCAAGTTTATCTTATATATAAATTAGGATCTCCGTCTGTCTGTCTGTCTGTCTGTCCGTCTGTCCTTTATGCGCTCGCGAACGGCCCATCCGATTGAGATGAAATTTTCTACACGCCTTTCTTTCATTCCAGAGCTGCCAACTATAATATTTTTTTAGTGTGAAATCGCCTGCTTACCCAGTATTATTTCATTTTTCATTTTTCATTGTAATTTCATATATCTCAGGGGACCTAACTCTATAAAAGTTATTTCAAGGGGCATAACTTTTCTGTATAACTTATAGTCATATTGTGGCATCGTTTTCAAAGATTTATAAACTCTTTGTCCATAGTTATGTACCGGCATATGAGTTATAATAAATAATGATACAATCTGTAAGGTATTTTCAAAGTTTTCATAAAAATAATGCACAATGCATAACATTGTAACTCATCTTTTTTTGCTTAAGAAGTTACTGTAGTCATGCAGGTGATTAGAAAGCATTTTCATTAAAAATAATGGATGGTGTGTGGAAGGGCATTTTTTTAAGTTACTTTTTTTTATTGTATGAATTTAATGAGACGCTACCCGCCAGGAGCTGGGCGAAGTCACGCCGGGTCAGATAGATAGACAGACCCACCTTTTCGCTGCAGTTGTCTACTCCTCCTTTTCCTTCTTCTGCTGATGCTGCTGCCGCCGCTCCATTTACCCAAGTTAATTGTTGGGGGAAGATGTAAAGATCTTTCAAGTGCTCTTTCTAATGCTTTTTGTAAGTTGGTCTTCGTTTATCTAAGGTTGTTCTAACTGCAACCAATAAATGATTAGACAGACAGGCAGACAGACAGACAGAGAGGGACGGACGGACAGACAGACAGACAGACAGACAGACAGACAGACAGATAGTCGGTAACGGGAACGGGAACTTATATGACTACTTATATGAATTAAATGAGATGCTCCCCACCAAGGACTGGGCGATGCCGGGTCAGACAGACAGACAGACAGACAGACAGACAGACAGTCGGTAACGGGAACGTGAGCTTATATGACTACTTATATGAATTAAATGAGATGCTCCCCACCAAGGACTGGGCGAAGCCGGGCCGGGTCAGCTAGTCTTCTCATAAAAAAATGAAGTAAGCAATGACCCATTTTACACGCTATGAATCGTTTTGGGTATATGGTGCTATTCCCATGTGGGTATAGACCCATCGACATTCGGTCAATATCTCGCCGCACTCTTTTACTTTCCTATATATTTTCTGGTACTCATTTTAGCTTGGTCGCCCTGGGAGCTCAATTTTTAAAAAGCTGTCTCGATGCGAATTTGAACCTCTACCTGCCGCGTCGACAAGCAAGTGTGCAAGCCACTGCGCCACCGCTGTTGTTTATTTCTCTTCATGAAGTGCCAAAATACCTTGACAATCAATGTCTCATTTCTCTTCATGAAGTGTCCAAAATACCTTGACAGTCTATGTTTAATTTCTCTTCATCAAGTGCCCAAAATCCCTTAACATTATATGTCTAATTTCTCCTCACGAGCTGCCCAAAATACCTTGACAGTATATGTCTAATTACTCTTCATGAAGTGCCAAAATACCTCGACAGTCTATATCTAATTTATCTAATCAACTTATGGTTTTCATTTGTCTCTTGTGGACTGCCACTGTGGTTTTTCTGTCCCACAAAACACATCCACTTTCTAGAGAATGACACCAACTGTTGTCTTATTTATAAATAAGACGTGCATCAACTACCTAGAGAATGACACCTCATCATCATCAAGTGCACTGCCGGACGGAGTGGGCGATCATGGCTCTCCACAGATTGTGATCTCCGGCGGCATCGATCCATTCGTGTGTTGACTCCCTTCCGTGCCGTGACACAAAACAGTTAAGAATATTCTCCCGCTTTTGCCTCTATCTCTCTTTCCGCAAATCTTTCCGGTTGTCACAACATGTTCCAGTTTTTGTCCTCTCATAACGTGGTCAAAACATGATGACTGTTTCTTTCTGATGTTTGTGATAAGTTGTCTTTGCGACTTAGCTTACCTCAAAATGTCCAGCTTGCTTATTTTCCTAATGTTCAGCATTCTTCTATAAAACCAAATCCTCCAAGACATCCATGGATTTTTTCACCTGTTTGTAACTGTCCAGGATTGGCGGCCGTATGTTACAACTGGTTCTATGTAACATGCAAGAACTCTCTTTCTAAGTTTCAAGGACAGTGACTTATTGCACAAAATGTTTTTCATGCGATAGAATGCAGTTTTGGCTTGTGCTATTCTGTTTTTTATCTCAGTGATGCATCTTCCATCTAATGTTATCCATGCGCCAAGATATCTGAATTTCTCCACTTGCCCCAAAATAACGTCATTTACTTTAATTGCACATTTAGGCAAAATCTGTTTCTGTGATACCACAATGACTTCTGTGTTTCTATTATTCAAACTAAGGCCCTTTTTTCACTTTCTATAAACAGTGAATGACACCTACTGTTGTCTTATGCAGAAATGCGACATATATCGACACCCTCTGTTATCTTATATAGACACGCGACGTACTCAACTACCTAGATAATGACACCTACTGTTATCTTATATAGACACGCGACGTACTCAACTACCTAGAGAATGACACCCACTGTTGTCTTATATATAGACACGCGACGTACTCAACTACCTAGAGAATGACACCTACTGTTATCTTATATATAGACACGCGACGTACTCAACTACCTCGATAATGACACCTACTGTTATCTTATATAGACACGCGACATACTCAACTGCCTCGAGAATGACACGCTACGTACATCGACTACCTAGATAATGACACCTACTGTTATCTTATATAGACACGCGACGTACTCAACTACCTAGATAATGACACCTACTGTTATCTTATATAGACACGCGACGTACTCAACTACCTAGATAATGACACCTACTGTTATCTTATATAGACACGCGACGTACTCAACTACCTAGATAATGACACCTACTGTTATCTTATATAGACACGCGACGTACTCAACTACCTAGATAATGACACCTACTGTTATCTTATATAGACACGCGATGTACATCGACTACCTAGATAATGACACCTACTGTTATCTTATATAGACACGCGACGTACTCAACTACCTCGAGAATGACACGCTACGTACATCGACTACCTAGATAATGACACGTTATCCCATAGAGAAATGGCATTTATTGTAGCTTCATTGAGAAATACTACGGGGGTCTTGGAGGAATGTAAAGCTGTGCGAGTTAAGACCCTCCTGCTGCAAACATAGCAGGGATCCATCTACTTTCTAAGTGTTGGGAGTGCAGCTCTGGGTGGGTCATCCAATGCTCGTTATCATGGAGGAAGTCTCCAGGCGTCAGAGATCATGTTTCACCAGCCACCTCGCACAATCGTTATTACTCACTATCAGTACAGTTTGCCCGGGGCTGGCCGGAGACCATTAGGGAAGTAAAGAATGGTAACACTGCAATCTGACATGCCTGTCGTAGGAGGTGTCTTGGGGAGGTTGGTCTCGTGCCGCTGAAAACAAGACATGACGAGAGGGGGAGATGTGATTGGGGGGGGGGGGGGGTGAGGAAGGAGAAGGAGGAGGAGGAGAAGGAGGAGAGAAAGAAGAGCAGTTCATTTACTGATCAATGTCTTTGGCATTGCGTTAATTTGTCCCGTTGTATCATTTGTCCTGCGAATTCCTCCCTGCTGAATATTTCCACCCAGAATTGGTTTGTTTTAGATGAGGAGACGGAGATTATATGCTCTGTTCTCATGGTGGCCATCTTTCTACTGACACCTTCCGATTTCACCCCGGCCTACAATCAACACACACACACACACACACGCACGCACGCACGCACACACACGCGCACACACACATACACACACTAACACACAACCATTCGGATCATACTTGTGAGCCCGCCAAAGACTGAGTGCAAGACTTCGTTGCTGTCTACCACCTTCTTGAAGAATTCATGGGACTCTCGTACAGACGCACAGTACGCACAGTTTGTAGTCGTCAGCCAGCTTAATCACGGTGGAGACCATGACCGCTCCTTCTATTGTGAACCAGACTAGTGTTTACACGAGAAACTCCACGTAGAGGGGAGAGGTTTTCCATGCGAAGCTCAAGCATCAACATTGCACACCGAGCTGGTTCTTGTGCTTGAATCGGGGAAATAACAGTTCTAGAATGCAATCCCCGAAAAGACTGTGCTTCGGTACTAGGTCGGAAGAGGGCGAGTGCGTTGGTGTAATGGTTAGAATACTACATTGACAATAGTATGAAAATGGTCAAAGAAGGTTCGATGCCAGCTCTCATCGTTCGTTACAGGAGTGGAAGATTGGCCACCAATTCGTCCAAACGGCACTCGATGATTGATGGTGTTGATTGGTTGTATGGCTAGTTGGACAGTCTCTGAACGTCAACGCAGCGGACTCAATAGTTGGAACCTAAAGTCATCCCCAGGCCGACCAATTGACCACCCAACCATCCAACAACATCGAGTGCAGTTTGGTCACGAAAACAGGTACTCCAAGGGACAGCATTTACAACCATTCAGTAATGGGATGGGCGTGGATCCCTCTATTTATAGAAAGCTACGGTACAGGGGATAGACTCTGGAAACGGTGACAAGTTATAAATATGGTTGGTTGGTTGATTGATTGGTTGGTTGGTTGGCTGACTGGTTGGTTGGTTTGTTGATTGGTTGGCTGGTTATTTCGTTGGTTAGTTGGTTGACTGGTTGGTTGGTTAATGGTTTGATTGGTTGTTTGGTTGATTGATTGGTTGGTTGGCTTCCTAGACTGATTGGTTGGTTGATTAGTTGGCTGATTGGCTGGTTGGATGGCTGGCTGGTTGCTGGATTGTTGGTTGGTTGGTTGATTGGTTGGTTGGTTGGTTGGTTGGCCGGGTTGGTTGGTGAAGGCAATTGTACCTATAATTCTGGGGAATGGCTGTCAGTACGCCTGAGCACAGAAAAGGATTTCGACTTAAAAAAGTGTATTGGGGCAGAGACTCATCCCCTGTCCGGCACCAAAGTACTATATCCGCGGCAACTGTGTTTCAGTATCCCCCTTCCCTTCTCCAGTCTCATAAACCGGCGGGGTGTGCAAGGTCCCTACTGAAACTTCCCATCCGTGGAGACATACTAGGACTTAACCGGGTCTGATGCGGCACTGCACGTACAGACATCGATGGACGGGTGTCAGTCGCGGCGATAGGGCAAACTTTAAGCTATAGCCTTCGATGGGTGCCGTTGTGATATCTAGTGTGATAACTTGGTCACGTCTAGCATGAGCCGCGTGGTCAAGTGGTTGCACATCCTCCTCACACGCCATTGATCCGAGGTTCGATCCCGGGTCCGGTCAGTAATATGCACTACTGAGGAGCTGAAACGAGAGCGAAACTCGAGTCTAGTGCTTCCAGTCTGACGTGGACAAGCCCGAGGTTTGTACCGGAATACGATCAACGTTGCCAGTAGTGTGTTGTGCTCAATCTTCACACTTCAAATCCCGAAACAAGCAAATAAATCAATCTACTACTAGTGCTGGGTCTTAATCTCCTCCATCCACCTAGTGCCATGCCGGTAAGCGTGGACGGTCATGTCTCGCCATTTCACTCGATCAACAGAGTCGTGGATCAGCTCGGTGTTCTCGTCTCTACCATGCCACGTGGTCAAGCCATCCAGGTATTTACTTCTCGGTCTTCCCCTTGTTCTTTTCCCATCGATCTTACCAGTTGTCACCTAGTTCTCTAATTTATTTCTTCTCATAACATGGCCAAACAAGTTTGCCTATCTACGTCTAATTTCTCTAATCAATTTATGATTGTCATTTGTTTCTTGTACGACTTGGTCATTGGTTTTTCTGTCTGTCCATGGTATTCTTTGCATTTTCCTCAGAAACCACATTTCTGCAGCCATCAGATGTTTTTCAGCTTGCTTTTCAGCTGGCTAGCTGTCACCAAATTTTCTAGTTTATTTTTCCTCACAACCAACTCACAAGATCTGGACTTTCTATGAGTAGGTCAAATTTCACTAATCAATTTACAATTCTCATTTGTCTCCTGAAGGGCTTTCTCATTCAGTGTTTCTGTCCGCCCGTGGTATTCTTTGCATTCTCACAAGAAACCACATTTTAATTGTCATTAGCTGTTTCTCAGCTTGTCTGCTTATCGCCCATGTCTTACATACATACAAGAGTATAGGTTCTATATAGTCCTTTAACTCTCTTTCTCTCATTGCATTTGACAGCTTTTTATTCGTGAGTATGTAAACTAAAACAACTGAAGAAGTTGTGGCGTGGGACAGATAGAACTACATAAATTAGATATTTAAGAACATGCATCTTTCCTATTGCAACATACGCCTGTGAGACCTGGACACTTACTAAACAAGCTCAACAGCGCATAAATGCCTTTGAATATAAATGTTATATGCGAGTTCTAAGAATATCTTGGTTACAGAAAAGAACAAATGAACAAATCTGAATATTTAAGAAGACGATAAAACAAAGAAATTGAAATATTTTGGTCACTTGAAACGTCACGATAGTTTGATACAGAACATTAATGGAGGAGTATAGCTCGGGAAGAGAGGAAGAGGAAGGCCAAAGAGAAGATGGGTATAAGATGTGGCGGATGATCTCCGGATGGGTGTATCGGAAGCGGGACATCTTGCTTATGATTGATAAGTTTTCCGGACGGTTGTTATGGGAGCGAGGTTCTAAAAAAAGGACATGTTACTGCATGAAAGAAGGAAGGACGGGCGGGCGGGCAGAAGGAAGGAAGGAAGGAAGGAAGGAAGGAATGTGTTTCGTGCCCTCACCTGCTCCGTGGCTATGGGATTATGAACGCAGTTCGAAATCCCGCATACTGCATTCGAAACACGACTGTGGGCAATTTGGAAGCAGATCACCTTGCGTTGGTTTTCATACAAAGGTATGAGAGTTGGTAGTTCAGAAATCAATGGCAAACTACTGGACGTAAACGTGTCAAGAAATCACAAACAGAAAAAAAAAAATAATATGGAATTGACTGCGACATCCTGTAAGGGATGTGCCGCTACCAGAACTAGAAGTTTTTCATCTTACAAACATTCACCATGATGTACAAACCAAATGAAACCAGAAGAAGAGGCCGACCATGTAAACGATAGACTGTCCATGGGAATCCCTATACGTGAAGCCCATAAACGGGCACTCTCCCGCTGTTTATACTTCACCTCGACACCGCAAGGTACAAGAGGAACAAGATGAGATGAGGTCATAAACAGCAACCTTTTATACGGCGATTTTTGTTCTAATCTCTTCAAGTCACCTTCCATCAGATGTTATGACTGTTCCGTGATCGTTGTACCAACTACTGTAAAATAAAGTGGAAAATAATGAAGATAACGTGTGTACTCGCTGCACCATCAGTACACTGACTTGAAGAAATTGCTGGCATCGATTTTTCTATCCGGACGGATGTTCTGTAACAAATATTCTATCACCGCACCTGCTTGTAGTCGAGCCCGTTACGTTCACCGTGCTCTTGGGAATTCGCATTATATGTTTCACGTGTCCACAGTTCTCTTAATTGACGGGACCTTTGTCGCTTTTGCCAATTGCTAACTGTTGTAGTTACTTGTATTAGCGCCTTGTCTAGCTCTCCAACCTTTAAGTTATTTAATCGGTTTTGGGCGCTGTCTTGCCCATGGCAAAGAAAATTACCAGCGGGTATAATTATTCTCAATAATTCATTGCGTATTCGCTCAAAGCTTCGTACCAAAATGTATTCGGCTAAATCAAGCATTAACGTGACGTGAACTCAATACGGGAAAGAATTAAGTTACAAATGTCCGTGATGGATAGAAAAACGCAATACTCGAATAAAAAGAGTGGTGAAGTGATAAAGGCGCCTGTCTCGAATTTCGAAGGTTGTGGGTTCGAATACGGGCTTCGTCATTCGGTTGATGGCTGCAGTTTTATTGGAGACTTCTGGGGGTCTTCGCTGGAGCCACGGAGTTCGTGCTTTGTGCGAAGCTTTCGGCAGGCAAGCCTGCAGAAAGGGACCGGGCCATATGGGATCAAAGCCGGTGCAATGCTTGCTTGCTTGCTTGTGTTCGTTGGCTTGAGTTCCAACGCGAAGTCCTGTACCTGTATGTCGGATGAAGGCATCCTGTTGTCCAACATCAGTGTGATGTCATACCAGACCTGAGGTTTGCGTGAGTATCCGTTGTCCCATGTCTGGCTTATTGGTGTGCAGACTGGTGGTTCCTCGCCGTACAGGCAGACACTCTCCGACTTCGGAGGAATCAGCGATCGTATTGACTTTAGCCAGGACCCCGAAGGGTCCTGTTGCCCAGGACACTCGACGAGGACGCGTCAATAGGTCTTGGCCAGTATATAACCCGGCCCTGGTGCCTTGGAAACACCTCTGCATCCCAGCCGGTGCAATGCAGTCAACCCTTTCACTTTTAAACCTTTAAGACTCGTATAAATAATAACTTCAATTATAATCGTGGCGTACCATGCCGGGTGAACGAGGAAAGCTATATTCTTTTCGAAAAGATGAATGTATGTCACACCTCGTGATTGTGAATGAATAAACCGCAGTAATTTTGACACACCGAATGACAGTTAATAGTTAGTTGCTTACCCTTTACATGACGTCGCAGTCAACCCCGACATTTTTTGGCTGTTTGTGATTTCTTGGCAAGTTTACGGACAGTAGTTTGCCACTGATTTCTGAACGACCTGCACTCATGTATGAAAACCAACGCAAGAAGGTCTGCTGCTAAATCGCCTGCAGCTGTTTTTCGAACGCGGTATGCGGGATTACGAATTGCGTCTGTAACACCTTCTCTACGGACCGGCCACTATTAGTAGACAGGGAGTTAATAAACCGGCGAAATGTGGCCCTTTGTGATTTAAATTTAAATGTTATTTAAAAAAAAAAAAAACTGTCATATAATCCTGTAGGACCTTGCAGTGTAGGACATCAGGTGTTTGGGGGGGGGGGGGGGGGGCGCTGAGTGGTCTGGAGGTATGGTGTCCGCCTCGAGTGCTGGAGGCCCCGGTGAGGACCGGGATTTATTTTAAAAATCCACCTGGACTTCCAGTAATAAAATTTAACCTGGTCTCTGGGTAGTGAGATCGGACGCCCGTGTGTATTGTTGTCTCTGGGTAGTGAGATCGGACGCCCGTGTGTATTGTTGTCTCTGGGTAGTGAGATCGGACGCCCGTGTGTATTGTTGTCTCTGGGTAGTGAGATCGGACGCCCGTGTGTATTGTTGTCTCTGGGTAGTGAGATCGGACGCCCGTGTGTATTGTTGTCTCTGGGTAGTGAGATCGGACGCCCGTGTGTATTGTTGTCTCTGGGTAGTGAGATCGGACGCCCGTGTGTATTGTTGTCTCTGGGTAGTGAGATAGGACGCCCGTGTGTATTGTTGTCTCTGGGTAGTGAGATCGGACGCCCGTGTGTATTGTTGTCTCTGGGTAGTGAGATCGGACGCCCGTGTGTATTGTTGTCTCTGGGTAGTGAGATCGGACGCCCGTGTGTATTGTTGTCTCTGGGTAGTGAGATCGGACGCCCGTGTGTATTGTTGTCTCTGGGTAGTGAGATCGGACGCCCGTGTGTATTGTTGTCTCTGGGTAGTGAGATAGGACACCCGTGTGTATTGTTGTCTCTGGGTAGTGAGATCGGACGCCCGTGTGTATTGTTGTCTCTGGGTAGTGAGATCGGACGCCCGTGTGTATTGTTGTCTCTGGGTAGTGAGATCGGACGCCCGTGTGTATTGTTGTCTCTGGGTAGTGAGATCGGACGCCCGTGTGTATTGTTGTCTCTGGATAGTGAGATGGGACGCCCGTGTGTATTGTTGTCTCTGGGTAGTGAGATCGGACGCCCGTGTGTATTGTTGTCTCTGGGTAGTGAGATCGGACGCCCGTGTGTATTGTTGTCTCTGGGTAGTGAGATCGGACGCCCGTGTGTATTGTTGTCTCTGGATAGTGAGATGGGACGCCCGTGTGTATTGTTGTCTCTGGGTAGTGAGATCGGTCGCCCGTGTGTATTGTTGTCTCTGGGTAGTGAGATCGGACACCCGTGTGTATTGTTGTCTCTGGGTAGTGAGATCGGATGCCCGTGTGTATTGTTGTCTCTGGGTAGTGAGATGGGACGCCCGTGTGTATTGTTGTCTCTGGGTAGTGAGATCGGACGCCCGTGTGTATTGTTGTCTCTGGGTAGTGAGATCGGACGCCCGTGTGTATTGTTGTCTCTGGGTAGTGAGATCGGACGCCCGTGTGTATTGTTGTCTCTGGGTAGTGAGATCGGACGCCCGTGTGTATTGTTGTCTCTGGGTAGTGAGATCGGACGCCCGTGTGTATTGTTGTCTCTGGGTAGTGAGATCGGACGCCCGTGTGTATTGTTGTCTCTGGGTAGTGAGATCGGACGCCCGTGTGTATTGTTGTCTCTGGGTAGTGAGATCGGACGCCCGTGTGTATTGTTGTCTCTGGGTAGTGAGATCGGACGCCCGTGTGTATTGTTGTCTCTGGGTAGTGAGATCGGACGCCCGTGTGTATTGTTGTCTCTGGGTAGTGAGATCGGACGCCCGTGTGTATTGTTGTCTCTGGGTAGTGAGATCGGACGCCCGTGTGTATTGTTGTCTCTGGGTAGTGAGATCGGACGCCCGTGTGTATTGTTGTCTCTGGGTAGTGAGATCGGACGCCCGTGTGTATTGTTGTCTCTGGGTAGTGAGATCGGACGCCCGTGTGTATTGTTGTCTCTGGGTAGTGAGATCGGACGCCCGTGTGTATTGTTGTCTCTGGGTAGTGAGATCGGACGCCCGTGTGTATTGTTGTCTCTGGGTAGTGAGATCGGACGCCCGTGTGTATTGTTGTCTCTGGGTAGTGAGATCGGACGCCCGTGTGTATTGTTGTCTCTGGGTAGTGAGATCGGACGCCCGTGTGTATTGTTGTCTCTGGGTAGTGAGATCGGACGCCCGTGTGTATTGTTGTCTCTGGGTAGTGAGATCGGACGCCCGTGTGTATTGTTGTCTCTGGGTAGTGAGATCGGACGCCCGTGTGTATTGTTGTCTCTGGGTAGTGAGATCGGACGCCCGTGTGTATTGTTGTCTCTGGGTAGTGAGATCGGACGCCCGTGTGTATTGTTGTCTCTGGGTAGTGAGATCGGACGCCCGTGTGTATTGTTGTCTCTGGGTAGTGAGATCGGACGCCCGTGTGTATTGTTGTCTCTGGGTAGTGAGATCGGACGCCCGTGTGTATTGTTGTCTCTGGGTAGTGAGATCGGACGCCCGTGTGTATTGTTGTCTCTGGGTAGTGAGATCGGACGCCCGTGTGTATTGTTGTCTCTGGGTAGTGAGATCGGACGCCCGTGTGTATTGTTGTCTCTGGGTAGTGAGATCGGACGCCCGTGTGTATTGTTGTCTCTGGGTAGTGAGATCGGACGCCCGTGTGTATTGTTGTCTCTGGGTAGTGAGATCGGACGCCCGTGTGTATTGTTGTCTCTGGGTAGTGAGATCGGACGCCCGTGTGTATTGTTGTCTCTGGGTAGTGAGATCGGACGCCCGTGTGTATTGTTGTCTCTGGGTAGTGAGATCGGACGCCCGTGTGTATTGTTGTCTCTGGGTAGTGAGATCGGACGCCCGTGTGTATTGTTGTCTCTGGGTAGTGAGATCGGACGCCCGTGTGTATTGTTGTCTCTGGGTAGTGAGATCGGACGCCCGTGTGTATTGTTGTCTCTGGGTAGTGAGATCGGACGCCCGTGTGTATTGTTGTCTCTGGGTAGTGAGATCGGACGCCCGTGTGTATTGTTGTCTCTGGGTAGTGAGATCGGACGCCCGTGTGTATTGTTGTCTCTGGGTAGTGAGATCGGACGCCCGTGTGTATTGTTGTCTCTGGGTAGTGAGATCGGACGCCCGTGTGTATTGTTGTCTCTGGGTAGTGAGATCGGACGCCCGTGTGTATTGTTGTCTCTGGGTAGTGAGATCGGACGCCCGTGTGTATTGTTGTCTCTGGGTAGTGAGATCGGACGCCCGTGTGTATTGTTGTCTCTGGGTAGTGAGATCGGACGCCCGTGTGTATTGTTGTCTCTGGGTAGTGAGATCGGACGCCCGTGTGTATTGTTGTCTCTGGGTAGTGAGATCGGACGCCCGTGTGTATTGTTGTCTCTGGGTAGTGAGATCGGACGCCCGTGTGTATTGTTGTCTCTGGGTAGTGAGATCGGACGCCCGTGTGTATTGTTGTCTCTGGGTAGTGAGATCGGACGCCCGTGTGTATTGTTGTCTCTGGGTAGTGAGATCGGACGCCCGTGTGTATTGTTGTCTCTGGGTAGTGAGATCGGACGCCCGTGTGTATTGTTGTCTCTGGGTAGTGAGATCGGACGCCCGTGTGTATTGTTGTCTCTGGGTAGTGAGATCGGACGCCCGTGTGTATTGTTGTCTCTGGGTAGTGAGATCGGACGCCCGTGTGTATTGTTGTCTCTGGGTAGTGAGATCGGACGCCCGTGTGTATTGTTGTCTCTGGGTAGTGAGATCGGACGCCCGTGTGTATTGTTGTCTCTGGGTAGTGAGATCGGACGCCCGTGTGTATTGTTGTCTCTGGGTAGTGAGATCGGACGCCCGTGTGTATTGTTGTCTCTGGGTAGTGAGATCGGACGCCCGTGTGTATTGTTGTCTCTGGGTAGTGAGATCGGACGCCCGTGTGTATTGTTGTCTCTGGGTAGTGAGATCGGACGCCCGTGTGTATTGTTGTCTCTGGGTAGTGAGATCGGACGCCCGTGTGTATTGTTGTCTCTGGGTAGTGAGATCGGACGCCCGTGTGTATTGTTGTCTCTGGGTAGTGAGATCGGACGCCCGTGTGTATTGTTGTCTCTGGGTAGTGAGATCGGACGCCCGTGTGTATTGTTGTCTCTGGGTAGTGAGATCGGACGCCCGTGTGTATTGTTGTCTCTGGGTAGTGAGATCGGACGCCCGTGTGTATTGTTGTCTCTGGGTAGTGAGATCGGACGCCCGTGTGTATTGTTGTCTCTGGGTAGTGAGATCGGACGCCCGTGTGTATTGTTGTCTCTGGGTAGTGAGATCGGACGCCCGTGTGTATTGTTGTCTCTGGGTAGTGAGATCGGACGCCCGTGTGTATTGTTGTCTCTGGGTAGTGAGATCGGACGCCCGTGTGTATTGTTGTCTCTGGGTAGTGAGATCGGACGCCCGTGTGTATTGTTGTCTCTGGGTAGTGAGATCGGACGCCCGTGTGTATTGTTGTCTCTGGGTAGTGAGATCGGACGCCCGTGTGTATTGTTGTCTCTGGGTAGTGAGATCGGACGCCCGTGTGTATTGTTGTCTCTGGGTAGTGAGATCGGACGCCCGTGTGTATTGTTGTCTCTGGGTAGTGAGATCGGACGCCCGTGTGTATTGTTGTCTCTGGGTAGTGAGATCGGACGCCCGTGTGTATTGTTGTCTCTGGGTAGTGAGATCGGACGCCCGTGTGTATTGTTGTCTCTGGGTAGTGAGATCGGACGCCCGTGTGTATTGTTGTCTCTGGGTAGTGAGATCGGACGCCCGTGTGTATTGTTGTCTCTGGGTAGTGAGATCGGACGCCCGTGTGTATTGTTGTCTCTGGGTAGTGAGATCGGACGCCCGTGTGTATTGTTGTCTCTGGGTAGTGAGATCGGACGCCCGTGTGTATTGTTGTCTCTGGGTAGTGAGATCGGACGCCCGTGTGTATTGTTGTCTCTGGGTAGTGAGATCGGACGCCCGTGTGTATTGTTGTCTCTGGGTAGTGAGATCGGACGCCCGTGTGTATTGTTGTCTCTGGGTAGTGAGATCGGACGCCCGTGTGTATTGTTGTCTCTGGGTAGTGAGATCGGACGCCCGTGTGTATTGTTGTCTCTGGGTAGTGAGATCGGACGCCCGTGTGTATTGTTGTCTCTGGGTAGTGAGATCGGACGCCCGTGTGTATTGTTGTCTCTGGGTAGTGAGATCGGACGCCCGTGTGTATTGTTGTCTCTGGGTAGTGAGATCGGACGCCCGTGTGTATTGTTGTCTCTGGGTAGTGAGATCGGACGCCCGTGTGTATTGTTGTCTCTGGGTAGTGAGATCGGACGCCCGTGTGTATTGTTGTCTCTGGGTAGTGAGATCGGACGCCCGTGTGTATTGTTGTCTCTGGGTAGTGAGATCGGACGCCCGTGTGTATTGTTGTCTCTGGGTAGTGAGATCGGACGCCCGTGTGTATTGTTGTCTCTGGGTAGTGAGATCGGACGCCCGTGTGTATTGTTGTCTCTGGGTAGTGAGATCGGACGCCCGTGTGTATTGTTGTCTCTGGGTAGTGAGATCGGACGCCCGTGTGTATTGTTGTCTCTGGGTAGTGAGATCGGACGCCCGTGTGTATTGTTGTCTCTGGGTAGTGAGATCGGACGCCCGTGTGTATTGTTGTCTCTGGGTAGTGAGATCGGACGCCCGTGTGTATTGTTGTCTCTGGGTAGTGAGATCGGACGCCCGTGTGTATTGTTGTCTCTGGGTAGTGAGATCGGACGCCCGTGTGTATTGTTGTCTCTGGGTAGTGAGATCGGACGCCCGTGTGTATTGTTGTCTCTGGGTAGTGAGATCGGACGCCCGTGTGTATTGTTGTCTCTGGGTAGTGAGATCGGACGCCCGTGTGTATTGTTGTCTCTGGGTAGTGAGATCGGACGCCCGTGTGTATTGTTGTCTCTGGGTAGTGAGATCGGACGCCCGTGTGTATTGTTGTCTCTGGGTAGTGAGATCGGACGCCCGTGTGTATTGTTGTCTCTGGGTAGTGAGATCGGACGCCCGTGTGTATTGTTGTCTCTGGGTAGTGAGATCGGACGCCCGTGTGTATTGTTGTCTCTGGGTAGTGAGATCGGACGCCCGTGTGTATTGTTGTCTCTGGGTAGTGAGATCGGACGCCCGTGTGTATTGTTGTCTCTGGGTAGTGAGATCGGACGCCCGTGTGTATTGTTGTCTCTGGGTAGTGAGATCGGACGCCCGTGTGTATTGTTGTCTCTGGGTAGTGAGATCGGACGCCCGTGTGTATTGTTGTCTCTGGGTAGTGAGATCGGACGCCCGTGTGTATTGTTGTCTCTGGGTAGTGAGATCGGACGCCCGTGTGTATTGTTGTCTCTGGGTAGTGAGATCGGACGCCCGTGTGTATTGTTGTCTCTGGGTAGTGAGATCGGACGCCCGTGTGTATTGTTGTCTCTGGGTAGTGAGATCGGACGCCCGTGTGTATTGTTGTCTCTGGGTAGTGAGATCGGACGCCCGTGTGTATTGTTGTCTCTGGGTAGTGAGATCGGACGCCCGTGTGTATTGTTGTCTCTGGGTAGTGAGATCGGACGCCCGTGTGTATTGTTGTCTCTGGGTAGTGAGATCGGACGCCCGTGTGTATTGTTGTCTCTGGGTAGTGAGATCGGACGCCCGTGTGTATTGTTGTCTCTGGGTAGTGAGATCGGACGCCCGTGTGTATTGTTGTCTCTGGGTAGTGAGATCGGACGCCCGTGTGTATTGTTGTCTCTGGGTAGTGAGATCGGACGCCCGTGTGTATTGTTGTCTCTGGGTAGTGAGATCGGACGCCCGTGTGTATTGTTGTCTCTGGGTAGTGAGATCGGACGCCCGTGTGTATTGTTGTCTCTGGGTAGTGAGATCGGACGCCCGTGTGTATTGTTGTCTCTGGGTAGTGAGATCGGACGCCCGTGTGTATTGTTGTCTCTGGGTAGTGAGATCGGACGCCCGTGTGTATTGTTGTCTCTGGGTAGTGAGATCGGACGCCCGTGTGTATTGTTGTCTCTGGGTAGTGAGATCGGACGCCCGTGTGTATTGTTGTCTCTGGGTAGTGAGATCGGACGCCCGTGTGTATTGTTGTCTCTGGGTAGTGAGATCGGACGCCCGTGTGTATTGTTGTCTCTGGGTAGTGAGATCGGACGCCCGTGTGTATTGTTGTCTCTGGGTAGTGAGATCGGACGCCCGTGTGTATTGTTGTCTCTGGTTAGTGAGATCGGACGCCCGTGTGTATTGTTGTCTCTGGGTAGTGAGATCGGACGCCCGTGTGTATTGTTGTCTCTGGGTAGTGAGATCGGACGCCCGTGTGTATTGTTGTCTCTGGGTAGTGAGATCGGACGCCCGTGTGTATTGTTGCGCACGTAAAAAATCCCTTGGCAGTCGGAAATCGAAAAAGGTAGCCTAACGGCGCTGTCAGGGCAAAATTTCCAGTTAAAAATCTACCCAAAGTATTTCAGGATCCTCGCCGATGCAACGGAGTTCGTGCATTGAGCTGAGCTTCTCCAGACTCAAGCTTGAGTTAGGAGGAAAACGGAGCACTTATGGGTTAAACCGTGTGCCGTGATGTTGATCCAACGACTAAACTAAACTAAACTAAACTAAACTAACGGTGTAGGACCGGGGGAGGGGGGGGGGGGTCTTGAGCTTGTGGAATTAAGGCCGCCTGGCTAGTGCAGTCGCCGCGAACTGTGCAGGTTAGGGTTTTCTTTTTGTCCCGGACATAAAGAAACTCCATACCTAGTGGAGCGACTGGCCGAGTGGCTAGAATGCCGGGCTCTCTTTCGGGAGAACGGGTTCGAATCTTCGGAAGGCGTGGAGTATTTTTTTTTTTGTCCGGGGCAAAAAGAAAACTCTAACCTGCACAGTTCGCGGCGACTGCACTAGCCAGGCGGCCTTAATTCCACAGGCTCAAGTTCCCCCTGTCCTACACCGCAAGGTACTATAGGCATTAAATGACAGTTTTTATATATCTGACAAGATGCAGCGAAATGTGCCAGGCAATAAATCGTGCATTCTATTTTTTTGTGTCTTCGTTGTTCAAACATTATTATTATTATTATTATTATTATTATTATTATTGCCGGCTGCCTGGCCGAGGGGTTAGCAGCTTTCTCCTTTAATCCCGAATACTCTCGTAGTCAACGTGAGCGGACGAGAATTAGAAGTGGTTCGAGTCGCGCCAGTGACTTATGAGAGTATGCAGCCGGTCGCTCAGAAAGTCGTGGCGTGCTGATGAGCGTAATCTAGCCTAGGAATCAACATACAGCTAAAAGATGCTGGTGTTGACCGCAATATCCTGAAACAGGATGGAAACGCGGGAAATAAAATCATTATTATTATTATTAATATTATTATTATTAATATTATGTGTACCTGCATTGCTGAACATAATAAGGTCATAGATCAGAAGAGAGATTGGCGAAGAAGAAAGAAAAAAAAAAACAAGCTTTTAACAAGCAGGATAACGTTAACAACCTTTTTCCTTTTTTTAAGTTGCATGTCCTTCACAGGACGTAGCAGTCAACCCCAGCATTTTCGCTGTTCGTGATTCCTGGGCAAATTTTACGTTCAGTAGTTTGCTATTGATTTCTGAACGACCGGCCCCTATACCTTTTTCGAAAAAAAAACAGCACCGCTGAGTTTCGAACTCGGGTATACGGGTTCACAAACCGCGTTCGCAAATAATATTTCTTTTTATTTCAAAACACAGGGCGAGAAACTATTCTTGTAATGTCCTCTTAGTCCCACTGTGCACCTTTCGGCCCATTGTAGGCCACCCAGGCCCGCCTGTCAGTGTTAGTGGGCAGTGATCTGGTGATTCCAGTTTGCAGTTTGGATGACCGCCTCTGCACCCTGGCCACATCAAGTGCAGATAAATCTACACTTTGATCTTAGCTAAAAGGCCGAGATGCTTTGTTTTTATATAAGGGCTCGCGGTTCTCCAGGGGCCGAGGCCACCCCATGAGGTCCCACGTCAATGTGTGTCATTCGATTGACCGCCTCTGCTGGTGGCCCTGGCCAGATCAGGTGCAGATGCTACGCTTTGATCTTCGCCAACAGGCAGGGAATTTTTTTTTTAAGGTCTCGCGGTTCTCACAGGGGCCTGAGCTGCCCCATTAGGTCCCCATGTTTCTGTGTGACGTGTGAGCGTCTTAGCAAAAAGGCAGAGAAGCGATCTTTGAAAACGGCTCATAAAAGGTAAATGAAGGCACGTATTTGAAGGTTATCTCAGTACACGTGTACTAGTTATAAAACATATATTTCTGAATTTGATCATAATCGCTTTCGTCGCTCAACCCTGTATGAGGATGCTAGAAGATTATGCACAAAGACAGATTTGAGGCACATTCGAACGGATACACAAACAAGTACTCGATTTCAATAAGTTGTCTCCGAGTTTGTTCCACTTATAACTGCCATGCTTTTAAGCGTCGACAAGTCTTGTCTCCCTTGAGACTGGGAATATGGTTACCACTTATTTCCCTTGCTCACAGAATGGCGGTAGCTTATATGTATAAAGTAATTGTAAAGACTTTACAAACACCCTGTATATTCAGTGTGCTTTTTACCTGTCAAGTCTGGAACATCAAAGATGACATGACCAGTGTCTGGTACTTGACGCCTGCACCATGCCCAGTCTCTGTGTCGCCTTGAATTGCTTGTAAACGAGACGACATATGTAGAGATCATTCAATTTCTCGATCTGACAGTACCGGAGATGAGCATGGCCGAATGGGTAAGAACAATATTTTTAAACATCCGGTGTGCTGATGTTGAGGTAGGGAGTTCAACCCCTAGACCGGACAACTGGATTAAAATGTTGACTTCTCGTCCTTGACTTCGGGGTGTAAATTACCAGTACCTCTAAAGTCGGAGTGGGTTCGCCTGATGATGAGGGACTCTGGTGATAGGGAAGGCTAATCCACACGCAAAATTCAGTCCAGTGCTACTAGACGTAGCGTTTATGGACTAGGCTTGAGTTCAAAGCGAGCAAGCGCCCAAAAAAATGATTGAGACTGACCACGCATGAGATTATCCGGAGTGCTGTGAAGTCAGTTCGTGACTCAGTTCATTCAGTTTCTCATGAATCACACATCCCTCTTCATCACCACTGGCCATCTCGGCGTTCTGGGTCAGCTGTAATGAGCCTTCAACGCCCTCCGTCTTGGTGATGCAGGCTTTTTCTCGCTCATCCCTCTAAGCCTGTTTGAAAAAGCCGCTGGGACCACAGTCCGGTCATCCCACTATAAACATGTCTGCCCTCAGCAAGGCCATGACCTCAGCTAGAACTAGTCTACCCACCCACGCTGTGTGGTCCCCGTGGCCAAGTAGTTAAACCACGTCTCACGTTCCGAAGGTTGTGGGTTCAATTCCGGTCTCTGTCATTCGGTTCACGAATGAAGTTTTCTCGAAGATTCCTGGGGATCGTCGCTGAAGCTGTGGAGTTCGCAGGCTGGCCTGCGCAAAGAGACCGAACTTATGTGATAACATCCGGTGGTATGGAGTCGATATTATCGCATTTAAAATAAATTCTCCATGCTGTTTACCCACATGTGCCGTTGTCTTTCTCTGGCACGTTAGCCCTCCGCTTTTACATCTATCACATCCTTTAACGGGACGGAAAGACAGACAGAGAGGGACGGATGGATGGAAAGACAGACAGGGAGAGAGCGGGAGGGACGGATAGAGAGGCAGAGATGGAGAGATGAACAGACAGAGAGGAAGGGACGAGCGGACGAATGAGCACACACATACACTGACAGACAGAGCAAGAGAGACAGAGCGAGAGAGACAGATTAGATAGATAGATAGATAGATAGATAGACAGACAGACAGACAGACAGATAGATAGATAGATAGATAGATAGATAGCCACACACGCCTCAGAGCCTAAAGGGAAGTAACCGCGTAATAAAATCAAAAAAAAGGCAAACAAGGGGCAACAAACCAAATTAACAAAGAAAACGAATCAACGGGCCTCCTTTTAAAAAAAAAAAACACACACATCTCTATTGATGCCTCTTTTGTAGCAATGTGGATACACGCACGCGTATGATGCTTCCATGATAATTCAGTTGTCTGCCGCTTAATCAAGGCCGTCCGTTTGACGTGTTGTTCTGACGTGGCTGATAGCGCCTTGATCAAAGTGGAGGAAAGCAGAGGAGGAGGCGCGGATGTGAGGGAGTGAGGCAAGGATATGAGGGAGGGAGGTGCTGCCTAAGTCAATAAGGGTGGAGTTTTTATATCTCGGGAAATTCGTTATATTTAGAAAAGAACAAATGCGTGCTCATAACTGGACGCCAAATGAAAGAAAGCCAATTTTCCCCTTCTTCTTTTCTCCTACTACTAATGCAGGTTCTCTAGTGCATTTTTAACACAGAAGTCACAAACAATATGTTGCACGATTTATTGCCTGGCATATTTCGCCGCATCTCGTCAGGTGCACACTACAGCGTTGTTTATCATATGAATACATGAATAATAATCATCATGTGTCATGCCGGTAAGCGTGGGCGGTCATGTTTCGCCATCTCACTCGATCAGCAGAGTCGTGGAGCAGCTCTGTGTTCTTGTCCTGACCAAGCCATCCAGATATTTACTTCTCTGCCTTCCCCTTGTTCTTTTCCCCTCAATCTTGCCAGATGTCATCAAGTTCTCAAGCGTATTTCTTCTCGTTATGTGTCCAAAGAATTCTGTCTACGTCTAATTTCTCTAATCAGATTACGGTTTTCGTCTGCTTTTTGTAGGACTTGCTAATTGGTTTTTCTGTCTGTCCATGGTGTTCTTTACATTTTCCTCAGAAACCACATATCTACTGCCATTAGATGTTTTTTAGCTTGTCTACTCAATGTCCACGAATAATACTTTAGCTGAAACAATTAAAACACAAATTTCACAGGTGTTGTCGAATATGGAGCATCTGTTATCCCCACAATTCATTTCAAATTTGATAAGAACTCTTTCTGCTTGCATAAAACAGGCTAGAACAGTCTAAATGCTACATCCTCATTATCACGGTAAATTTGAAATTACCGTGGAGTTAACAGATTCTCCACATTCGAACAATAGTTGTGACTGTGTTGTAATTGTTTTAGCTAAAGTTTTATTCATGTTGTCGGCTCCGCGGCAAAGGGTTTATGGACGCAGTTTGTAATCCCGCATTCCACGTTAGACACACAGCTGCAGGCGATTTGGCAGCAGACCGCCTTGCGTTGGTTTTTTAAAATGAAAATAATATGAATGCTGGTCGTTCAGAAAGCAATGGCAAACTACTGAACGAAAACTTGCCAAGAAATCACCAACAACCAAAAAAAATGCTGGGGTTGACTGAGACGTCCTGTAAAGGATATGCAACTAGCAAATTATTCAAATAACAAATTACATCCTAACATATGAGAGAACTTTAAATGAAAACCTTAAATATTTATTTTAATGTATTTTGAAAAAGTAGAAAAAAAAGTCGCTTAGAAGCGACAGGGTCGATTTCATTGCACCGGGTGTTATCCCATATGGCTCTGTCTCTTTCCGCAACGCGGAAAGCGTTGCACAAAGCACAAACTCCATAGCTTTAGCGACGACCCACAGGAGTCTCCGAAAAATTTAACTCGTGAACCGAAGGACGCGGCCTGGAAACGAACCCACAACCTTCGGAGCCTGAGTCAAACGGCTTGACCACTTCGCCACGAAGACTCCCCTGAAAAAGTAGAGACAAATATATAATTTTTCGATGTAGTCACCACTGTCTTCAATGCAAGCCGTCAAGCGCCGATAAAGTGCTTGGATTCCTGTAGAAAGAAATGCTCTTGGTCGCGTGTGTAACCACTCATGCGCCACTTGCTGTACCTCTTCATCGGACCAAAAGGTTTTGAAACTTCCTATCCCACTCACACACTTGCTGGACTGACAGACATGCATCACCATACTGGACCTTCATTCGCTGATGAATATCTATAGGTTTCAGCTCTTCACTGATCACAAAATGGATAACAGAACGCTGCTCCTCTTTGGTGCATGTCAAAAGTGGGACAGCCATCTTTAATCTGTCCTTATGATGTCACCATGTTTGTCTGCCATGTGATGTCACGTTGCTTAACACTCTTGACATCCTTAACAACAATAGTGACAGATTACAAGACAATGACATGGTTATTGTAATTTCTATCACACTTTTACGGTTTTCATGTAAAGCCCCCTCGTACCTCTCTGCGGATGTGGAGTTCCAATATCTGTCTTCCACAGCCCACTTTTTTCTGAGCTTGGAGAGGGGGAGAAGAGCTCTACAGCAGTCACCGTGGAAACCTAGGTAATGGGTCAGGAGAAAAGCTCTGCATCACCTCTCTCCGATAAATACAGGACCTTTTCACGGCTCAGCTGACCTGAATGCCACAGCATCAACATTAAGACTTAAAACTCGAGGTTCTCCCGAGGATTTACAACTAACCAAGCATCAGAAGTAACCTGACGAAGTCCTACTGGTACCACCGCTGGAGACTGAACTGTAGTCATTGTATAACATAAACAGTCTGTGTTCTAACCATTAACCTACCATGGTTCAAACATAAAAATACTTACTAAAATACTCTGCCTGCTCTCACGAGATGAGTAGCTTGCATTTATGCCTGCCCTCCGGAGGCTACCTTCCCACAGTGCAATCACCAGGAATGTGAGAGCTGATGCCCAATCTAAGACTACCTCTAGAATACCACAGTTCCTTACTCACTATCCTCACCATATGCTATGCTGATAAGCAGAGAGAAGTAATGGCTGTTCATTTCACATAACTGCCAGTCTTATTCAGGTCTGTGTTCTTGTCTGGATCATGTCATATGACCAAGCCATTCATGTATTTAACTTTGCCTTCTCTTTGCACTTTTCCCATTAAGTTTGTCTATTTTTAAGCTTATTTCTTCTCATAACATGCCCAAAAACCTTGTCTATATCTGATTTTTAAAAAATAAACTTCCAGGTGTCATCTGTTTCTTGAAGGGCTGCTTCATGCATTTTTCTCCCTGTCTGTGGTGTTCTTTGCATTTTCCTCAGAAAATCTCTTAGATGTTTCTCAGCTTGTCTGCTTGATTATCAATGTTTCATATGCAAGCAACAGTACAGGTTTTTGATAGCAACTTCAATCATCAATCAATCAGGTGCCATCTCCACAATGAAGGTTGGCTGCAATGGGTCGACAACACTGTCTATCTCTCGCTCTGACTGTACATTGTCAGATCATTGTTCTCTTGATGTTATCTTACCACTTGTATGATAGCACCTTAACACTATTTTTCTCACTGCAACAAACAGCTTTATATTAGTGGGCATGTTTTATATCCTACAACAGGCTACTTCTACCATGGTGATTCTTGTTCTAATCTCTACAAGACATCTTCCACCAGATGCTGTGACCATTCCAAGCTGTAGCGAAACACCAGTTAAAGAATATTCCCATTTACTTGAATGTTACATTGTGGTATTTCTTCTTCTTGGAGATGGCCATATTTTCTGTTTTCTTACAATCTCACTCTAGCCCGAGTTGCTCAGTGTACAATAACAGCATCCACTAAATGCTGCAGTGTGTGCTTACTATGTGCAATCAATCTTGTATCATCTGCATATCTTATTTGTCCTCCGATGGTGATGCCTCTCGCGGCTGTTAAACTCTAATATTTTCACTACACATTGAAAAACGTCTGGAGTTATTACACATTCCTGGCACACACCTCTCTCGATGTGATGATACTGACCTACTTCATTATTAATTTTATATTGTATCCATCTGGTCAGCATGGTTGAATAGATAAGTATGTTTGTTCTCAAACATGAGGTGGGCCGATGCCGAGGTAGCGGGTTCAACCACTGTATCGGACAGCTAGACTGAAATGTTGACTTCTCATCCTTGACTTGAGGATGTAAACTACAAGTACCTCTGAAGTTGGAGTGGGTTCGCCTGATGGCGAGGGACACTGGTAATAGGAAAAGCTAATCCACATGCAAAAATTAGTTCAGTGCCCTGGAAGTAGTAGCTCATATGTGGACTACGCTTGAGTTCAAAGCGAGCAAATGAAAATCAAAATCCTATTCAACCGGACTGTAAATATAACATGACAAATTACCTCCCTTCAATGATAAGAAGAAGAATACCTGGCCATTGGTGATATAAGCTTCTATTGTTCTTCCCTATATTATTTTATTTAGCAGAGTTGAATATGAAGTTCCATTCTGGCACATTCTACATAAATACAAATTATTTGATGTACCAGACTGTTTTTGTCCTGTCTTTTCTAGTGTGTGAGAGATAACAAGATCTTTCATCTGGTAATTTTGGCACCCACATAACACTTGATGCCAAAGTGTTTTTGTCCTGTCTCTTCTGGTGTGTGGAAGAAAACAAGATCTTTCATCTGCAATTCTGGCATCCACATAACTCTACAAGCATGTGAAAGAAAACATAACCTTTCATCCTGTATATATCATATGAATACACACATTGGAGACAGGTCAATAGAATAATTCCCGGAGATAATGCCAGGTACCCACACATGTAGGTTGGGCAACAACTGCCCTGCTGCATAGATAACCTTGCCTTGAAGCTTGTGTATAAGTTAAATAACATAATATTGCAAGCAGTCATCTACAGTAAGCTGACACTTAGGCACACTCTGCATGTAACATTCATCGATGCATGTTCAATATCTGCAGAGGAAGACTGAGAAGGTATTGTTTTCTCGTAAGAGAAATTTTCCTTTTTCTTTTATTAGCGTGAAATTTGCCTATAACTGCAATGTTGTCTCTTTATGAAATTAACTGTTTTTTTTTTAAATCTCAAGAGCAATGATAAAACTTGTGTTCACAAACTACATGAACATGCAACAGCAACTTCTACTCAGGCAGAAAGATTATTCTAGTCTGAATCTGCATCGTTGTCCTTGGTTCTGATGTGTCGTTTTACATTCTTCCTGGACTTGAACGAATTTGAACTTGTGTTGGATTTGGTAACATTTCTGTCCAGAGAATCATCATTTGTGACATCTGACGCATCATATTCCTTTGCTTCTTCAACAATATTATCTGTTGTAGGACATAATGCCGACAGTTCATCTTTGTTAATAGACTTCTCTAGCACCACTGATTTTATCTGCTGCTTTGGTCGAGAAAACGTTATCTTTCCCTGTGAACAGGCTGCATCGGATGAATCAAACTTCACTTCCCCTTCTGGCAAACCTGCCAATTTCCGCTCCTCTTTTTCCCTTTCTTGTTTTCGTTCTACCAGAAAATCAAAAGCCGCTCTCTGATTGGTCCTTTCTGACATGTCATTCTCAGAAACATCACCAAGAGAATATTGGGTGTACTTCTCCGGGTGCTTTCTGAAGTCTGGGATTGGTTGTCGGCTCGATCTCTGCGGCGGTCGAGCTGGTCTCTTGAATCTCACCAATGCCTGTTGATTATCATCATTAGCACTACCTGATATATCTCTTTGCGGAGAACGACTGTGTGATCTTGGTTCATAGTCTGTATCTCTGGTATGGCTAAGCTGGGGCCTGGTGGAATCAGACTTCCTGTTTTTACTTTGATTCACAAACTCATCCTCGTCATCGGAGTTGTGTTTCAGTAGTTCAGCATCATCCTTTTCTCGAGTTAATGCTGTTGCCTTCAGGAAAGCAGAGTGTTTGTCCTCCAAGGCACCCAGACTGGCAAACACATCATGACTGCGGGAAACAAATGAGTCAGTGCCTGATTTCAGGCTGAAGTTTGAAGCCTCTTCTTCCATAAGAACAATCTGTAAATTTATGCAAAGTAAATGTCAATAAAAAATTAATTGCTTGAAATGACGAGCAATAAACTTACACACCTGAACATGAAAAACAAACTTGGAAAGTATATTTCATTTAAAATCTGTTTCACAAACAGCATGATTATCAATAGAGAGAACATACTAAAGTTCCTGGGATTAACTTTAATAGGGGTTTGTCTTCCAAGGATGAAAACTTTGAGGTAGTGGAGAGGACCAAGAAAGGGTTCAATGCTCTGATACTGATGGCAGCGGCAGACACGAAGCACAGAATGTTGTACACACTTTCCCAGAATCTGATAATTTCGGTGATTTAGTGTGGTCTGGGAATGCTCACAATATTTGATAGCCAGGTGGTGAAGCTAGAACACATACAAAATGAGCTCATCAAGCCATTCTGGGCTGTAAATTGGGACACACATATTATATGTATACAATATAAACTGACCCTGCCTTCCAAATATGGCAGGTACAGGATGCTCCAAGGCAAGATGTATCTTAGGATTGCAGCAGCAGACAGAGGAGATCTCCTGTATGAAGCTTTAAATGATACCATGGCACATTAAGTTGAGAAGAGTCAGGTCTTGGATGGCACAAGCTGAAGACAATCAGTCAGGTCTGTAGAATCGGCAGGATATCTCATGGAAAAAAACGGTTCATGGTGCCTCCTAACAATGAAATACAGTACAGAGTTATAGTTACACTGGGCTGAGGTGCTGAGAATATGCAGTGGGTGTTACAGAAGTGCCCCTGCAAAAGCTGATGGAAGACAACTCACACCCTGGCCATGTCATTATACACACTGATGGGTCTGTGGGGAGAGGTAAAGAGAGTTGGTGGGATATTTTGCAAATACAAATGGACACAGTTTACAATTTTAAACAAAGGAAGAGTGAGAGAGAGAGAGTGGGTTTTTCCTTTTTTTTATTAACATATGATATGTACTCGGCTCGCGATGATGGTGGAATTCTGCAAGAGGGCGTCTGATTGGTCTGGAACTCTGGGACCCCAGTATAAAAGGCCCTGCACAGGTAGAACTGGCCCTTTTTCCGTAGTCCACCGCACTGAGTGACAAGGCGCCAATGCCTATTTCTATTGTGTGTTTAGTAGTTAGACCCTGAAGTTTTGCAGTGGTATGTAACCATAATTAATTTGTTTTATATTATATTTCTTTTATATGTATTAATTTTAATTTTATAAACCATGTGTGACATAGTATTTTGGTTATTTAAATGTATACTTCAGTAAAGCTATGAAAGTATAATAATAATGAAGTGATTATCAAACTAATTAGATTTAAAATATAGCTAATCTTATACTGATTCCTAGCTTTAATCTTTAAGTTAATAATTTCTCTAGCAGTAACTAAAATTAACAAAAGAAATCTGTAAGCCCGGTTACAGATAACTGAGTGCGGAACCATGCACAGGTAATGGCAAATGAGAGTTATCGGTTCTTGGAGAAAATGGCGACCCCGACGAGATATTGTGGCAGCCTTTGAATTGTTCTATTAGAATTGTTTTAGTATCTAGTGATTGTTTTGTGTGATAGGTCAGTGTTTATGTTTGTGGTGTCCATTGTCTTTGAGTTGTGACATTAGAACCCAGGTTTGCTGCTGAGATCCCCTAACTACTAAACACACAATAGAAATAGGCATTGGCGCCTTGTCACTCAGTGCGGTGGACTACGGAAAAAGGGCCAGTTCTACCTGTGCAGGGCCTTTTATACTGGGGTCCCAGAGTTCCAGACCAATCAGACGCCCTCTTGCAGAATTCCACCATCATCGCGAGCCGAGTACAGATAATACAACATCTAGCACAGTGGTTCTCAACCTTTTTTGGCCCGTGCCCCCCTTCACCATATTTTCAGAACATCATTCCCCTCTTCCTAACAAAAATTTGGCCCGTGCCCCCCCCCCCCCTCACAATATTTTCAGAACGTCATCCCCCCCCCCCCTTTCATATTTCCTATCTAAAAATCCCCCCACCCCTACACAGTATACGTAAAAATGGAAGGTAAATTTAATAGCATATACTTCTTCTGCGTTCATCCGGATTGTTTTTCTGGATGTGACTGCGTTGTGCCTGTTTACAGCAGAGCTGCGTTCTTGCGCCATTAGGCCGACACATCCGACTTCTGCGGGCATTTGTTGACCAGGTTAACCTTCCCGGGGTAATAGCATATACTAAAACAAGTCTAGACATCCAAACATGATTTGTGGGTCTACTTACTTTATAAAATGAATTTTAGAAAGATGAGACATACATAACTGTAAAGTATGAAGGGAAAAACTATCAAGTAACCGGTTCTTGTATTAACGCAATCTTGAAATGGTCTTCATTCCCCCCCTGGAAACGCTAAAATTCCCCCCTCGGGGGGAATTCCCCACCGGTTGAGAACCACTGATCTAGCATAAGAATGGAAGTTGAGGCTGTTATGGTTAGAGGGAAGTTCAGCTAGTATGTAATGCACTTACATAGTACGCTTCAGAAAGTGAAAACTGACATATACCAGGTAAAGTGGGCAGCTCTGCTCCACAGATTGGCGATTGCAAGCATACCATGGATATTCTGCTCAGGAATTGCAGGTGTGTGGGGCAATGAACAGACTGATAGATTAGCCGCTGCACTTCTATATGTAAGAAAAGGATCCTTTTATGCCTTAAGGTGCATCTGGCATACAGTGCTACACCCGTTATTTTTAAAAACAAATTGACACTCGGTGCGTGATGAGGTCAGCATTGCACCTGTCACTTTTATTTCCAAAGACATTTCTTGATACTCATTTTAGGCTGGGTCAACTTGGGAAACCAGGTCAATTATGAAAAATCTGTAATTTGTCACACTGCAGATCAACCCATCTGGTTGACAAGTGAGTGTCTAGTCACCATGAAGCCAAGGCTCCAGACTGCCCCTCTGAGTGGAGAGCTAATTAATGATAAAGCTGATGTGGTGAAGGCTCTCTGAGGTCAGGTGGGGAGTGAAGCTGAACATATGGAGTATCCATGTCTGGAAGGACTGGCTCAGTAGGCAGTGAGTAGGGGGCTTAGATGATACTCAAAGCATAGAGGGAAAACTAGGCAGATGTTGAATCTATGGGAATAATCTGCATGGAAACTCTTAAGTGACTTTTGAAGAAGGGATCGGAGCATGTGTGAAAATGTCCAGAGTGAGTGATGCTGATTCTTAAATTCAGTATATTTAGTTTTTAGAAAATGATTCACTCTTTCAATAGTTTTATTTTCCAACTACTCGTTCATACTCCATGACTCTGTCTTCTTCTTATTTTGTCCTGCTGCTTTTGCAGTGAAGCGTCATAGAGAGGAGGCAGATGTAATTTTCTGTTTCATTTGTCTTGTTACTTGTACTAACATCATATTTGATTTATTCAATCTCTTTAACTTCAACTAGCCAACTTTTTCTTGATCATCATCTCAGCTTGTATCCTGCTGTTCTCATATTTCTTGGTCATCATCTCAGCTTGTATCCTGATGTTCTCATATTTCTTGGTCATCGTCTCAGCTTGTATCCTGCTGTTCTCATATTTCTTGGTCATCATCTCAGCTTGTATCCTGATGTTCTCATATTTCTTGGTCATCATCTCAGCTTGTATCCTGATGTTCTCATATAGAATGTTCTAGCCCTATGGTTGATACTGTTACATTCTAATTAAATGTCCAAACCATTTAGTTCTGTGGTATTCTACAAAGTCAGAAATAGGTGTTATCCCTACACTTGTTCTTAATTTCTCATTTGTCTCTCTATCTCTTATGGTTTTCCAACTGCATTTCTTATGCATCCCATGATTATGTCCTGTATTATATATAATGATGTAGAATAAGCCGGCTTCGTGGCTTAGAGGTTATGACTTTTCTCCGTAATCTCGTATACTCTCGTCGGTAACGTGATGATGGTGAGAGTCAACAGTGGTTCGAATCGCATCAGTAACTTACGGGGAATGTGAGCCGTCCGCTCAGAAAGCAATGGCAAACTACTGAGCGTAATCTTGCCAACAAACTACTGAGCGTAATCTTGCCAAGAAATCAACAATCAGCTGAAAGATGCTGGTGTTGACAGTGATGTCCTGTAAAGGATATGCAAAAAAAAAAAAAAAGATGTAGAATATACAGTGCTTTCAGCTGCAACTGACATGGCTCCCTGTGGACATTGGGTTAGAGTCTGTGGACAACAAAATACCTCAAACATGCATGTGGAGGCAACATGACCCATCTAGTTCTTGACCTCACCCCAGCCATTTTGTATGTGCTGTATCTGTATCATGACCTCATTACATTATAATATTAATATGCCTCTTTGCTGAGATCATCATGTTGAATGGATAAGAGCTCCTCTGATTATATATATCCAGTTTACCCACAATCTTCTCCTTCTGCAATAAAGGCTTGCTATGCGTGGTGCATAATTAATCTGAAGTGGCTGTACGCACAGTTTAATACCAATTTGTAGTGCCAATTATTAATTATAAATTATGCTGAGAAAAGTGAAACAGTATAGTAATACTAATGTAATAGTATCAACTATCAACCAGTCAGTCATTCAGAGAGAGTCAATTTCAATTTGTCTTGACGCATATTATTAATTGAAAAAAAAAAAAACCCAATAAACCTAGTATGTGGCGTTAAAAACATTTCTCTTCCATATTCACATCTATTTTATCTTAAAATATTTACTGTGTCTATTCTTGCTTCCCAAATGTGATAAATTGGAATTCTTGGTGACCGTTAATTTTCTTTCTCAAACACGGCGTAAAATCGTTGGACAACACCTGAGGGATTGAGGGGAGCGCTTCTTATATAGTTTGCCTCACATGATTAACAATGTGTAACAACAACTATACAACAACTAATACTACCTACATGTTAAAAATTTATTTTATAATCAATATTTTGTTATTTTTATGATAAATATAATCAATCTTGGTTAAATTAGTTTTAAAATGAATATATTCAATGAACGCTCAGCAGACGTGAAAGTATCAGTTCCGGTTCGAAGGAAGCAAACGCCAGTCCGTGGTTTGTGGAGACGTTTCGTGTCTTTGTTTCTCTACAACTACCCACAAGTTTCCTTCTTCTAACATGAGCGGCGGAGTTTATGGAGGAGGTGAGTGTCCCGATTTCACGCCATTAAAGTAATTGACATTATAATTGGTGATAAATCGAGAATGCACTTATGATTAAAATGAAAACAGTACCCGCTCAAAAAACTTCGTGATTATCGTGGAGTGACAGTGAGTTAAGACCAGTTAAGTGTTTTAGAAGAAAACTAATAGTCTAATACTAATAATAGTTTAAACTATGCTGGATACAGAGAAGAAAAATTAAATTCAACGCTGTCATCATTACGTCCATTATGAGTGATTATGCCTTCCCACTCTTCAGTCTTGATCAGCCTGTTCTCTTTACTATTTCAGTGCTTCATGACCGGTGACCCGGTGAGTTCATTTATTTTATTGATAAATCACTTTAGTGACTTTACACTGAAGTTCTAGAAAGAAAGAGCGTCCATGCCCAGTATCCACACTGTACTAATGAAAAATAAGATTCTGTGGGCTAGTCACTTAACTCGTATGCCAGATCACAGGCTCCCTAAACAAATTTTTTATGGCGAGCTGTGTTGTGGTAAACGCTCCCAAGGCGGCCAGACACTCTGAAAGTCTCACTGAAAGCTTTTGGAATTCATCCTGACGCCTGGAAGACTGCTGCTAAAGACTGTAATTCGGGGCATACATCATTAAATAAGGGTGCAGTCACTTGTGAAGCAACCAGGACTGCAAGAGCTGTGAAGAAAAGGCTGGACAGAAAAACCACTGCAGGAGATCCTCCTCCTGGAACGTCAAGCATTCTTTGCCCACATTGTCAAAGAATATTTCGAGCCAAAATAGGCCTTATCAGCCATCCTAGAACTCACGGTTCCATACTTTCAACCCCACTGGATGAAATTAATGGTCACCATCATTAATGATGGACAAACAACACAACATATTACTTTATCAGCTTGCCAAAAATTTGGCTCCGCCAGATCTGCCCCTGCCCTTGCATATGATAAATGCTACCTCCTTATCAAAAAGCTGAAATGTATCCCAATGCGACCCTGTGTCTCTAAGATGTACACCTCTTCCTTCCATCTTGCGTCTCCAGCACCACTTTCGGAACAAAGAAGTTGCTTAAACTTGTTCCTTGCCGGCAGATTAGCTAGACCTCCTCTCAGCATTTGACAGACACAGATCACAGTCAACCCCCCCCCCCCCCTCCCCCCCCCCCCCCACCAGTGAATCAAAGATCCTGGTCTTGCAGATCACTGTGGACACTACCCCACTGGTAAATCAAAGATCCTGGTTTTACAGATCACAATGTACACCATCCTCCACCAGTGAATCAAAGATGCTGGTCTTGCAGATCACAGTGGACACCACCCCCCACTAGTGAATCAAAGATCTTAGTCTTACATATCAGTGTACACCCCCCCTCCCCCCCCCCACCACCAGTGAATCAAAGATCCTGGTCTTACAGATCACAATGTACACCATCCTCCACCAGTGAATCAAAGATGCTGGTCTTGCAGATCACAGTGGACACCAACCCCCACTAGTGAATCAAAGATCTTAGTCTTACATATCAGTGTACACCCCCCCCCCCCCCACCACCAGTGAATCAAAGATCCTGGTCTTGCAGATCAGTGTACACCCCCCGCCCCACCACCAGTGAATCAAAGATCCTGGTCTTACAGATCACAGTGTACACCCCCCCCCCCCCCCCCCACTAGTGAATCAAAGATTCTGGTCTTGCACATCACAGTGGACACCACCCCACTGGTAAATCAAAGATCTTGTACTTGCACATCACAGTGGACACTGGTAAATCAAAGATCTTGTACTTGCACATCACAGTGGACACTGGTAAATCAAAGATCTTGTACATGCACATCACAGTGGACACTGGTGAGTCAAAGATCTTGTACATGCACATCACAGTGGACACTGGTGAGTCAAAGATCTTGTACTTGCACATCACAGTGGACACTGGTAAATCAAAGATCTTGTACATGCACATCACAGTGGACACTGGTGAATCAAAGATCTTGTACATGCACATCACAGTGGACACTGGTGAGTCAAAGATCTTGTACATGCACATCACAGTGGACACTGGTGAATCAAAGCAAAGATCTTGTACTTGCACATCACAGTGGACACTGGTGAATCAAAGATCTTGTACTTGCACATCACAGTGGACACTGGTGAATCAAAGATCTTGTACTTGCACATCACAGTGGACACTGGTGAATCAAAGATCTTGTACTTGCACATCACAGTGGACACTGGTGAATCAAAGATCTTGTACTTGCACATCACAGTGGACACTGGTGAATCAAAGATCTTGTACTTGCACATCACAGTGGACACTGGTGAATCAAAGATCCTGGACTTGCACATCGGCAATACTCTTTATGCTGTCCAACAGACTCAAGCACAGAGTGACTGTCACAATCCAACATCTCCAATGGTGAATGGCAGACCCCCCCCCCCCCCCATAAAACAAAAGAGATGGTACTGTTATTAAACTTGCAGACAGAGGGGTTTGAAGAAAAGATTTCCACGTTCAGAAGAGCAAAGCCTAACTTCAAAATTCTTATTTCTATTCAGCCCAGAGCAACTATCTCACTATCTCAAAGAACCTGATCATTAAGGACACTTTACTCTCCCTCATTAAGAAGAGTGTTACCCAAGACAGCAACAACCCTACATGTCTATGACAGCAACATGGGTTAAACTGCCTGTACCTCCTTCTAATAATGCACAAACCCATCATTCCTGGGTGTCCCATTGTCTGGATTTGCCCCTGTACCGTGGTGCACATAACACAATTCTTAGACAGTTTTTTCAACTTATTTTCAGCTGCCTGTCTTCATTTATCAAAGACACCTACTACGCTTTTCACATTAAAAAATCTGTCTGGCTACTTCTGGGCAAAATCTACCACCTTTTGTTGTGTTGTGTGTTCCCTCCACACATCTATCCCTCATTATGGTGGCTTTAAGGCCCTCCAGTTCTATTTGAATGGGAGAACCAACCCTGCCCACAGGACTCATGTACAAAACTCACGTACAGCCCATAAAACTCATGTACAGCCCTCAGAACTCATGTGTAGCAAAACTCATGTACAGCCCACATGACTTTTTTTTTTTTTTTTAATGTTGCATATCCCTTACAGGACATTGCAGTCAACACAGCATTTTTCAGCTGCTGTTGATGTACTAAGCAAGATTACACTCAGTAGTTTGCCATTGCTTTCTGAGCGACCGGCTCTCATACTCCTACATCAGGGAGACCGGCTTCCTTGTACTCATCCATAAATCTTTTGAGTTTACAGTGGTACGACCAGATCAGTAGTGTCGCTATGGTACCAATGTGGGTTCCAGGTATGCAGCTCTCTTTATGGGTTGCCCTGAATGCCAGGTTTGGCAAATGTACCGAGGCAAATTTCCTGAGATGTACGGGAGGTACATAAACAATGGTATGGGGATCACTGAAATATCCAAAGATAAACTTGACCAGTTCATCCATTGCTTCAGTCTGACTGTCAAATTCATGTTCCAGAATCCTGCAGTGTCTGTGCATTTCTTGGATATCAAAGCCAGCATCAGCTTGACTGTCCTAACCACTAAGACCTACTATAAAACCAGAGAATCCCTCAAAGATAGGTCCATTGTGGGTGTTATTGTCCCATCATGTGCAGCTGGGATGGTGAATTGTGCAGTAACCACCATGTTGTAGAGGGCTGTGTAGATACTGGTGAACTTGTGCACCAATTCCACTAGGTAACGGTCCTTGGGTTTATCCTTTACGCCTATACCCTCCCCTGCTGAATTCACAGCCTTGACCGTCATAGATCCACAAACTATAACAGCAGGTCACAAAGCAACAACTGCATCTCCCTGTCATACACACAGGCTTAGTTCAGTAAATGACCATTTCCTCAAATTGTATTGTTTTGAAACATAGTGTGCTGGGGCCACATCTAGGGGCTCAGGTCACAGTTTCACAATTCCCCGACATACTTTGTCAAGGGTTTGTAATCAGCTGTGCGTGATTTGGAAGCAGATCATTTTGCATTGACTTTGATGTTATGAGGTGTTGGTTGTTCAGAAAGCAATGACAGCTTACTGAATGTCAAATCTGCCTTATTAATCACAGTCAGTAAATGCTGGGGTTGAATGCTGTGTCCTAAGTAATATTTTTGATTATTGCAGATGAGGTTGGTGCTGTTGTGTTTGACATTGGCTCCTACTCATTTAGGGCAGGGTTTGCTGGGGAGGACACACCCAAGGTAAGAAGACACACAGACAACAATTGAAATGTTAGAAACATAAATTTGGCATTCAGTTCTGCCCATGTCAACATATAAACAAACATGCATATTGATTGCTGCTCATAGAAGATGAAATTAGACACACTAAACACATCAATACATGAGTGGTTATTTATGTGCTGTCTTAGTTTAGTTTGTTCTCTAATTTCTACTTCTTTCTTCTCCTTCTTTGAGTGCCAGTCAATGTGTGTGTGTGTGTGTCTTAATTTATGGGCTGTCTTAGTCTAGTGTGTCCTCTAATTTCTACTTCTTTTTTTCTCCTTCTTCGAGTGCCTATCAATATGTTTGTTTATGTGCTGTCTCAGTGACCTGGGGTTCTGTAATAATTTCTGTTTCTGCAAATCGTAGCCTATTTTTTATATTTCTTTAATTTGTATCCTTTATTACATTTGTTAATATCATGTTTCTGTTATTTCTTCAGGCACATTAGTTATATAGATGGTTCCTTAATTTTTTGTATGATTTTTGTGTCATTGAAAATCAAATTAATAAAAAATGAAATATTTACACCCATGATTAACTGAATCTGGTTATTCACAAATTAGGAATACAAATGTAGTTGTTTAGTAGGTATTGCCACTGAAGAGTGATGTGTTAGACCATCACATTTACTAGGTTACTATATGAATTACAAACACTTAGGTATATTTAGCTTCTGCGAAAAGTTGAGACATACTAAACACAGACCCAGTGTACATACCTTACAATGGACTCCATACAAGTGAAACAGACAGTTATCCAAAACAAGTAACACTGTGTTTAGTACGTCTCATCTTTTCACAGGAGCTAATTATACCTAATTGTTTGTAATTCATATTGTTACATCCTACTGCTTCTTTTGTTCAATACTAGGTTCTAGGAGGGCAGCATACCTGATTGGATAAAAGCACTTGCTCTTAAAAAACTTCCGGTGTGCTGATGCCGAGGTGGCGTGTTTAACCTCTACAACAGTCATTTGGGCTAAAATGTTGACTTCTCATCCTTGACTTGGGAACGTAAATTACAAGTACCTCAGAAGTCAGAGTGGGTTCGCCTGATGACAAGGGACACTGGTAATAGGGAAAGCTAATCCACAAATCAGTCCAGTGCACTAGAAGTAGTAGCACTTGTATAGACTACGCTTGAGTGCAAAGTGAGTGAGAGAGCGCTCAAACAAAAATCACCAAGAAAACTAAGTTACTGTATAATGAGGTGTGTTGATCAGTTCTCTTTGTCACCACTTTTCTCTACCAGACAATTCTAAACGGCTTTACAAGGCTGTGTGGTGTGGTAGAGCAGTGGCCAGTATGCTTGGTGGTGTGTTTATATCCTCCACGTGGTAAGATTTTTTAACCTGCTTCCCAGGTTCACCCAATGGAAATGTGGTTTCTGAGGAAAATGCAAAGAATACCACGGACAGACAGAAAAACCAATGAGAGAGTTCTACAATAAACAAATGAAAGCTTTGAATTTTAGAAATTGGGTGTAGACAGGCAAGATGGAGAAATATGGAGAATAAAATGAAAAACTTAGTAATGACTGGCAAGGTTGTTGGCAAACGAGCAGGGCTAGGCTGTAACATAAACGCCTGGATGGCATGGCCAGATGGCATAATGGGGGAAAGAACACAGTCTTGATCCATGACTCTGGTGATCGTGTGAGATGGCAGCCATGATTCTAGTACTTCTGACTTATCAGCATGGCACGTGATGTTGATAACTGTGGAGATATTTTTACACTCACAAGTGGAAAAGAGCGGGCTAAGTCAGATCATAATATAGCTCTGCATCACTGGACAAGAGTTCTGTTAGTTGCATATCCTTGTCAGGATATTGCAGTGAACCCCAGCATTTTTTACTGTGATTTCTAGGCAAGTTTACGTTCAGTAGTTTGCCGTTGCTTTCTGAATTACCAACACTCTTACCATTTTATAAAAACCCAACGCAAGGCTTCCTCTGCCATATCGCCCACGGCTGCATTTCAGATTCGGGATTATAGATTGAGTCTGTAACCCTTCGCCATAGAGCTGAAGAATAAAAGAGGAAAGACTGAAAGGTGCCTCTACATCCAGAAGAACAGGAGGAACAACTAAGCAAGACCACAAAATACCTGTACACCCTAGGTAGAATAGGAAAAACTGAATGTTTTATCTCACATAAAGTTATACCAATCTGTAGATGATTCTCACTTGTGTGGTGGTACTGAAATAAGTTCAGTCATCTCATCTAGGAAAAGTAGAGAACAGTAATGTTATTTCTGCTACAGTTGTCTTTCTGTATTCTTTGTATTCTTATTGTCTTGAACTGCCTTTATTTTTAACTGACTGTGTTATCTATCCAGTCGGAGATCCCCACTCATGTTGGGGTCTTGGAACAGATTGAGACTGCCATGGAAACAGATGGAGCCAGGGACAACAACATTACGAACAAGCGGTACCTCATCGACACCGTGTACATGAAACACCCGGTCAAAGACATGGAACTCACTACCTTTCTTAAAGATGGAATGAGTGAGTAACGTATATGTTTGTAACATGTTCACAGTTGTACTGCCAGCTGCTTCTCTTTTGCTGTCATAACATTCCAGTGTGTTTGGCATGATAATCAGGGGGAGGCAGTAGATCTCCAGGGTCAGACAGCCAACATTTAGGATGAGACAAATAACATTCATAGTGAGACAACCAACATTCAGGGTCAGGTGACCAACCAACATTCATAGTAAGACAACCAACCAACATTCATAGTGAGACAACCAACATTCAGGGTCAGGTGACCAACCAACATTCAGGGTTGACAACCAACCAACATTCATAGTGAGACAACCAACATTCAGGGTCAGGTGACCAACCAACATTCATATTAAGACAACCAACCAACATTCATGGTGAGACAACTAATCAGTATTCATGGTCAGATGACCAATATTCATGGTGAGATTACTACCATGAATGGTGGTGTGACCAACATTCATGGTGAGAGAAGCAACCAACATTCATGGTGCGATAATCAACCAACCAACATTCATGGTGAAATGACCAACATTCATGGTGAAATGACCAAGATATTTTTCTGTGATGTTAAAGATATATTTCTGTGTGATGTTGAAGATAAACATTTCTGTGATGTTAAGATATATTTCTGTGTGATGTTGAAGATAAACATTTCTGTGATGTTAAAGATATATTTCTGTGTGATGTTGAAGATAAACATTTCTGTGATGTTAAAGATATATTTCTGTGTGATGTTGAAGATAAACATTTCTGTGATGTTAAGATATATTTCTGTGTGATGTTGAAGATAAACATTTCTGTGATGTTAAAGATATATTTCTGTGTGATGTTGAAGATAAACATTTCTGTGATGTTAAAGATATATTTCTGTGTGATGTTGAAGATAAACATTTCTGTGATGTTAAAGATATATTTCTGTGTGATGTTGAAGAAATCCATTTCTGTGATGTTAAAGATAGATTTCTGTGTGATGTTGAAGATAAACATTTTTGTGATATTAAAGATATATTTCTGTGTGATGTTGAAGATAAACATTTCTGTGATGTTAAAGATATATTTCTGTGTGATGTTGAAGATAAACATTTCTGTGATGTTAAAGATATATTTCTGTGTGATGTTGAAGATAAACATTTCTGTGATATTAAAGATATATTTCTGTATTATGTTGAAGATAAACATTTCTGTGATGTTAAAGATATATTTCTGTGTGATGTTGAAGAAATCCATTTCTGTGATGTTAAAGATAGATTTCTGTGTGATGTTGAAGATATCCATTTCTGTGATGTTAAAGACAGATTTCTGTGTGATGTTGAAGATATCCATTTCTGTGATGTTAAAGATATATTTCTATGAAAGATATATTTATGTGTGCTGCGGAAGATATATATATATATATATATTATATATATATATATATATATATATTATATATATATATATATATATATATATATATATATGTTAATGAGGAAAGATTGGAGGTGGTGGAAAATTTCGAATATCTTGGGTCATTGATTACCAACAACGGTGACACAATGACAGAAATTAAAAACAACTATCAATTGCTCTTCAAAGACTAAAACAACTGAATAAATTATGGAATGGGACAGACAGAACTACAAAAATTAGATTGTTTAAGAGCATACATCTTTCCCATTGCAACACACGCCTGTGAGACCTGGACACTTACTAAACAAGCTGAACGGCGCACAAATGATTTTGAATATAAATCTTATAAGACGGGTTCTAAGAATATCTTCTGTAAAGAAAAGAACAAATGCATCCATACTTCAAGAGCTGAATATTAAAGAGGGTTGGCTATTAAAGATGATAAAGCGAAGACAATTTATATATTTTGGTCACTTGAAATGTCATGAAAGTTTGGAGCGAACAACAATGAAGGGGTATATGCCTGGGAAGAGCAAGAGGGAGGCCAAAGAGAAGATGGGTGCAGGATGTGGCGGATGATCTCCAGATGGGTGTATCGGGCGCGGGGACATCTTGCTTGTGATGGAGAAGTTTTCCGGAAGGTTGTTATGGGAGGGAGGTTCTGCAAAGGACATGCTACTAAATGAATGAATGAATGAGATGAAGATATCCTTTTCTGTGATGTCTTATAACTGCAATCTGTAGATTCTGATAATTTGCATTTGTATTGTTTACATTTGCGTTTGTATTGTTTATGCAGTTGAAAACTGGGACATCTTTGAGAAAGTCATGGATTATGTCTACAGCCACAGCATCAAGTCGGAGGCTAACCTGCACCCTGTTCTCATGTCAGAGGCAGCTGTGAGTACCTGCTGGGGTTTGTGTGTGTAAAACAGCTGTGAGTATCTGCTGGGGTTTGTGTGTGTAAAACAGCTGTGAGTACCTGCTGGGGTTTGTGTGTGTAAAACAGCTGTGAGTACCTGCTGGGGTTTGTGTGTGTAAAACAGCTGTGAGTACCTGCTGGGGTTTGTGTGTGTAAAACAGCTGTGAGTACCTGCTGGGGTTTGTCTGGGTAAAACAGCTGTGAGTACCTGCTGGGGTTTGTGTGTGTAAAACAGCTGTGAGTACCTTCTGAGGTTTATGTGTGTAAAACAGCTGTGAGTACTTGCTAGATTTTGTGTGTAAAACAGCTGTGAGTACCTGCTGGGGTTTGTGTGTGTAAAACAGCTGTGAGTACCTGCTGGGGTTTGTGTGTGTAAAACGGCTGTGAGTGAGTGCCTGCTGGATTTTGTGTGTGTAAAACAGTTGTGAGTACCTGCTAGATTTTGTGTGTAAAACAGCTGTGAGTACCTGCTGGGGTTTGTGTGTAAAACAGCTGTGAGTACCTGCTGGGGTTTGTGTGTGTAAAACGGCTGTAAGAGTGCCTGCTGGGGTTTGTGTGTGTAAAACAGCTGTGAGTACCTGCTAGATTTTGTGTGTAAAACAGCTGTGAGTACCTGCTGGGGTTTGTGTGTAAAACAGCTGTGAGTACCTGCTGGGGTTTGTGTGTGTAAAACGGCTGTGAGAGTGCCTGCTGGATTTTGTGTGTGTAAAACAGCTGTGAGTACCTGCTGGGGTTTGTGTGTGTAAAACAGTTGTGAGTACCTGCTGGGATTTGTGTGTGTAAAACAGCTGTGAGTACTTGCTAGATTTTGTGTGTGTAAAACAGCTGTGAGTACTTGCTAGATTTTGTGTGTGTAAAGCAGCTGTGAGTACCTGCTGGGGTTTGTGTGTGTAAAAATGCTGTGAGTACCTGCTGGGGTTTGTGTGTGTAAAACAGCTGTGAGTACTTGCTAGATTTTGTGTGTGTAAAGCAGCTGTGAGTACCTGCTGGGATTTGTGTGTGTAAAACAGCAAAACAGCTGTGAGTACCTGCTGGGGTTTGTGTGTGTAAAACAGCTGTGAGTGCCTGCTGAGTTTTGTGTGTGTAAAACAGCTGTGAGTGCCTGCTGGGATTTGTCACATGTGTCAGGTCTTAGCCAGATATGACTGAGCTACCGTATGACAGTAGACGGTACTACCTGCTTTTTGTTAGCACCGAATGTTGGGTCTTAGTCAGATATGGCTGAGCTACCGTATCACAGTACACAGTACTACCTGCTTTCTGTCACCGCCGAATGTTGGGTCTTAAGCAGATATGACTGAGCTACTGTATGACAGTAGATGGTACTACCTGCTTCCTGTTAGCACCAAATGTTGGGCAGCACTCACCAAATCCGACACCCCACATTGTGCCAGTGGTATAGGCGGGTACAAGCCTTATTCTGTTGTAAGAAAATGCAAATTAAAGACTAAATGTCATGGCAGGGCAGAACAGACCCTAAGCCTTGGTTGGCAACTGGTCTAGGATCGAAGTTCCGATAGGCAGACAGTTAAAGCATTGCTTTGCTGATCCAGCAGCTTCTGCAGCTTGTCTTGTTCCAGATGTATTGGTGTTACCTTTCCTCTGGAGTAAACTAATCAGGCCGAGAGAGGCATCATGCTGCATGGGTAACACATGGTCCCTAAATTCAGCCTAGGCTTTGTACTATAAAGAGTTATAACTCATCTAAGAAACTATCGTCTGTCAAGACAACCAGGTGTCAGTCATATACGTCACATACACAGTTCAGCTAAGTTTTGTTTTCTTCCGCGCCCTAAGCTAGAAAAACAACAACAAAAACAGAAAAATAATAGTTTAATAGTTTATATTTATGTCGCATACACAGTTCAGCTAGGTCCTGTTCTATTCCATGCCCAAGTCTGGAAGAGGAACAAGAATGACAAATTCATGGGTTTGTATTCATGTTACATAAACATCAGTTAGGGTCCTACCATCCTTTGTACCCTAGTGTTGCCATGAATGGCAAAGGAAGGAAATATTGTCGGATTACATAATCCCCTTCGTCCTGTAATCTTCCAGGTGGCGTACAGATCTACAAATAGGCATGCCAAGCCCTTTCTAGGCCATTTAATGGTCTTTTATATGTTTGCTGATTTAAAAAAAATACCCTATGAGGTAGCCAAGATGGGTGCTTTAGTGTCAATGTTAGCAAGCAATGCTGATGCTATGAGTGCCACCAGGGAAAGATTTGACCCCATCGCTACCTGACAACTGAGAGAAGGGGGGACTGACTACTTATTGCTCTGTGCACTCAGGCAGACAAAACATGATAACACTTGCTCATGGCAGGTTCTGCTTTAGGGCTTGTTGTATTTTTAAATGTGGTAGCCAGCCTCACAACAACCAGTCACTTGTTACAGTCTGAGCAGGGAGTTTAAAGTGTAACTATTCTTTGCTTTCTTTTTGGGGTCTCGTGCATTATGACATATGCATGTGGTATATATATATATATATATATATATATATATATATATATATATATATATATGTTTGCTGTATGATGTTTTATTGAAGATAATGAACTTGCTGTTTTAAATTTTACTCAGTGGATCACAAAAGCCAAGAGAGAACAGCTGACAGAGATTATGTTTGAGAAGTACAACGTACCTGCGTTCTTTTTGTGCAAGAACCCGGTTCTCTCAGCGTATCCTTAACTGATATGGATGGAATCACAAAATTATAGCCATGTTTGTGTCATAAGTGACAAAATGAGAATGATCTGAGAGATCAAGGCAGGTTCTGTATGCAGGCAGTAGATTGAATCGCTGTGGAGGTCTGCTGTTCGTAGAGTCACCTTCTTTTACATTCCAGGACATGAGGGCATTGAGAGAAATCGAGCTGATAAACTTGCTAGTTCTGCATCCCCTGCATATGGCCAGCCCATGTATCGTACCGATGTTATTAACGCCCTTACAGAGATATCAAGAGCGGAGACTTTGACATCAGTGAATCAACATTGTTGTCTAGAATCAGAGACTTCGAAGTAAATATAGGCACAGCCAGACACAAGAGGCACGAGACTTTGAAGTAAATATAGGCACAGCCAGACACAAGAGGCACATCTTGAGAATGGGGGGCCTCATGAACCAGAACTGGCACTATTAACCCCTGGACGGTGACGCATATGTTTGGGGGAGGATGTTAGCATCTATGGGCATATCCGGAGTGCAAGGATGATACCCCAACAGGTAACTAAATAACATCAGGAGAATGAGGGGCCTCGTCAACCAACACATAACTGGCACTATTAGCTGTCGGATGGTGATGCATTTGTTGGACGGAGGGTCTGTGGACATGTCCGGAGTGTGATGATACCCCAACAGACAGCTGACTAACTAAATCATCTTTAGCTAATAATTTTGCTGAAGGTGGCACAGTTTTCAAGTTACACACATATATGGCATTGCATCACCAACCTCATCATTTTACTCACGGATAATTTTTTTAAAAATGTGTCTGATGTTGTTAAGTGAAAATTTGAGTAGTTCACAGATGACTTGTGTGTAATAGTTATAATGTTGCAAATGGATTACATGTAATAGTTGACAATGTTACAAATGGAATGTGTGTAATAGACAATGTTGCAAATAGGTTGTGTGTAATAGTTATACTGTTGCAAACGGATTTCGTGTAATAGTTTGACAATGTTGCAAATAGGTTGTGTGTAATAGTTATACTGTTGCAAACAGATTTCGTGTAATAGTTTGACAATGTTTCCAATGGGCTGTGTTTAATTGTTAGACAATGTTGCAAATAGGTTGTGTGAAATAAGGTACACAATGTTGTAAATGAGTCATGTGTAATAGTTTGGCAATGTTGTAAATGGGTTGTGTGTAATAGTTTGACAATGTTACAAATCGGCAGTGTGTAATAGTTTCACAATTTTGCAAATTGGTGGTGTGTAATTAGTTTGACAATGTAAATGAGTCGTGTGTAATAGTTTGACAATGTTATAAATAGGTGTCTCTTGTAGTCGTGTTTTAGTAAAGCTCACAGTCTACTTCTCGTTTATTTGGGTGATTTATTCATTGCCTATAAATAGGTTGGTGTGTTATAGGTTCAATCACATACAAAATAAGTTGTGCACACCTTAATCAGAACTCCACAGTTTTGCCAATGGTCGGTCAACTGCATTAGTTGTGGACAGCGGAGCCACACAGACATCTGCGGTTCCAGTTTATGATGGTTACGTCATCAGTCAGTGTAAGTAACAACCACCGCTTCTTCATTTTGGAACTTTCTGACACCTACAACTTTCTTTTTATTTGTTATTAAAGAGGAGCAGGTTGTTAAAAGGCAAAAAGTTGGACTTAATTGCACTGGGTTTCATACCATACAACTCGGTTTCTATCTTCAGAGCAGCTAACCGCCTTCCAAAAACATTTCACAGATTACGATTTCCTGTCTCTGGCCTTGACCTCCAGGAGTCTCTGAAAAACCTGCACACGAACTGAATGATGGAGTTGAATTTGAACACACAACCTGCTGTTCACGAGTCAGATGGTATAGCCGCATCACCACGAGGACCTTGAACTACTCATCTCAACATTTCATCCTTATCATAAATATATGGGGAGGGAAATATCTCTGACCCCCTTGCCATTACGGACTACTAGACAGGTACTGTTAGAGATTAACCTCAAAGAGGCGTAGAAGTTATGTACGAACTACAGTCAGTTTCTGTCTCAGAAGACGATTAGGCTTTCCAACAGACAACCATCCTTACTGCAAGCAACAAGGACATGGCTGCCCCAGGGGTGCGAATGTTCACCTGGCATCTCGTGAGGCTTCTCCTTTAGTTCGCAGGAAATAAATTGTGTAGCAGGTCAGCATAGTCGAATGGGTAGGAATGCATGTTCTTAAACATTCATTGTGCTGATGCCGAGGTAAGTGATTCAACCCCTACACTGGACAGCTGGACTAAAATGTTGACCTGTTGTCCTTGACTTGGGGACATAGATTACAAGTACCTCTGAAGTCGGAGTGGGTTCGCCTGATAGCAAGGGACACTGTTAATAGGAAGCTAATCCACATGAAAAATTCAATCCATCACTACTATAAATACTGTTATAGACTATGCTTGAGTTCAAAGCGAGCAAGCGCACACACAAAATTCAAAAACAAAAAAACCAAAAACAAAATAGTCTATATCTGAAGTCTTGTTTCTTGTTGACATTTGTCTTGTTTAGGAGTTTTGTGAAGGTTTGCTGCCACCCATGTTTCTCTCGGCCAACAGATTTTGCTTTGATGTGTCTTAGAGTATGTGACCCGCTGTCTGGAGCCACAATCCATATGGCTGATTTGTCAATCTGAAATTTAGTATGTTTGGCACATTAGTTAGTTGCATATCCTGTACAGGACGTAGCAGTCAGCTCCAGTATTTTTTGGTTGTTTGTCATCTCTTGGCAAGTTTACAATCAGTAATTTGCCATAGCTTTCTGAACGACCCGCGCCCATGCCATTCATTTAAAAACCAACGCAAGGCGGTCTGCTGCCAAATCGCCCACAGCTGTGTTTTGAGCGCGGTATGCAGGATTACGAAATGCGTCTAACTCCTTCGCCATGGAGCCAGCCAGCTTTGGCACATTGTGTGATTTTAATTCTTGTTAAGGCTTAGTGTTTTGTTTTTTTTAAGTTAACTATTTAGGCAAGCAGCCTTAAATCATCAGCCTAGGCAGAAAAATTCCTGGCACATAACAGCAATGAAAACCATGGTGGCACTTTGACTAGATACTTGCCTGCTGATCCAATGGTCAAGAGTTCGAAACCTCAACAAAGCAAATGTTGAAAGTTGATCCCAGTTTGGCCCAGCATAAAATGAACACCAGGAAATGTTCTAGGAAGTAAATGCAGCTGACATGATATAGATCATATTCCGATTTTGAGCCTGCGATCAACCTGGTTAATACATCAAGTGGTATGCAGAACTTCAGTCCATAAGCAAGAGCTTCAGTTAGTATGTTATTAAGTACGGTCAAGGATAGATTATGCACATATTTATTGGGGTTGTCAAGGACTGAGGTTTTAGTGTTTTCCTAGCATTAGTTTGATCGAGTTGTCTCTTTTGTTTTAACATTTCTATTTTTTTCCATGCAGATTTTTGTGAATTTAAGATGGCAATAAAGATTTAGTTCCTAGAGACATCTTATGCTGAATTATAAATATGATTTAGGTTGGTTAGTTTCAGTTGAATATCTTCTGTGTGGTTTTTGGTTAGTTGTCTTAGGTTTTTGATTATAGGGCAGATTCTGCTAGCTCTTGGGAATCTGAAGTAACTAAAGAAATATTCCTGTCTGTGAGGCATTCTTGAAGAAAGTAATCCACAAACCTGTACGTTTCAGATTAAGTCATCTGTCCGCCCGCTTAAGTCATCCATCTTGCCGCTTAAGTCATCCACCCACCCACTTAAGTCATCCATCAACTCATCCGCTGCTTCACAGTTGATTGTGGGAGGCCATGTTTCAGAAGTTCAAAATAATTTATTCCTTTAGTTAATGTAAACACAGACACCATAAATAACATATTGCGTGATTTATTGCCTGGCATGTGTCGCTGCATCTCGTCAGGGGCATACTGCAGAGTTATATATCATATGGAGTGAATAAACAGGTAATACTTTACAAGTACAAAGTCTCTTATATTATTCAAATGTGAATGTTATCCCTACTGAAGTCTAAGATTTAACAGGAAGTCCTTCTGTTTGCATAGCAAAGGCTGGAATCGCCTTATAGATAATGCTATGGTATATTTTAGCAGTCAATTATCATTCATCAGATATGATATAGGGAATACCTTGTGTTGAATTTTAATGAGTCTTCTTGAAGTTATGTTTGTAATGAATATTTGCCAATGGAGTTTGTACATCTCCTGTTTCAGATATTGTCAAGTCCCCGCTAGCAGGTGATTTCGTGACTGCCGAATGCAAGAAGCTGATGGAGGAGTTGGGTATTGAGGTCGTCCCACCATACCTCATTGCCAGCAAGGTAGTGTGGAGTTCGTGAAAGAATGATTTGTTAGGGCGCATGAAGAAAGAAGCATCCCTTTTACAGCTGTATAAAATATTTTCTGTTGTGCTATAATGAACAAACAAACTTTATTTTTAAAGAGTCACAAATTGGGCATGCGGGCCCGTCTTACATTCGGCCTTTTCTTTTTCATGTTAGGGAGGCCTGGTGGTGAAGTAGCTAGCAGGCTTGCCTGCCAGCCTTGTGATCATGGGTCAGCATGACCGAATGGGTAAGAGCACTCGCTCTTAAACTTCCGGTATACTGATGCCATGGTAGTATGTTCTGCCTCTACCTACACCGATCTGTTGGACTAAAATATTTCTCGTCCTTAACTTGGAAGTGTAAATTACAAGTACCTTAGAAGCCAGAGTGAGTTTGATGGCGTGGAACACGCCAAAATCAGTCCAGTGCACTAGAAGTAGTAGCACGTGTATGGACTATGCTTTAGTTCAAAGTGAGCGAGCAAACAACCAGAAATAGTTCAGAATCTGTGCATTTTTACAAAATGACTTTTGCTCCCAGATTGACCCAGTAAACAGTGGACACCAGGAAATGTCTCAGGAAGGCAAGGCAGCTGGCACGTATTGACCATGTGACTACTCCAGGCCAGTTGGTCTATACACGTAGTGCTAGCACCATACACCTGATACTCCTTGAGTGAGTGAGTTAGTCGCGGTTCCAACTTCACGCAACGGGTCGTCCCCATTATGCTCTGTTCCTGTGCCAGTGAATACTACACAAAAGGCTCCTCATTACCCAGTGTGAAAAGTGGAACAGACAGGAGTCTCGGCAAGCCAACAACCCACACAGGTACACTGTGCATAATGCTGCCGCTAGAATGCCAACACAGAAGTCCTGCACGAAACATACAGTTCATCGTCGATGGAATCGGCAGCCACCATAAAGACTTCATTGACCCGGGTTTTATCCCACATGGCTCAGTCTCTTTGTGCAGGGCTATCCGCCAAAAGTGCCGCACAAAGCACAAACTCTGTAGCTCCAGCGACGACTCCGAAACAGAAAACTGAACTCTTTCTGTTTGCATACAACTAGCTGGAACCGCTTAATTGCTAACACCTCGATATATTTGAGCAGTCTTTTATTGTTCGTAGAATACAGTATATGAAATGCTGTTTCTGTGTTAATGTTGTGACCAACATACATTGAGAAGAGCTGATAATAGTTTAACTGGAAAGTTCTTCCACTGGAACCCACAGGGTAGATGAAATGAGGGAGACCTAAAATCATAGTTAGAGGAGAATTAGACACGGAGATCCCCAGGAAGGTTAACCCGGTCAACAAATGCCCACAGAAGTCGGATGTGTCTGCTTAACGGTGCAAGAACACAGCTCTGCTGTAGACAGGCACAACGCAATCACATCCGGAAAAAAAACTTAGGATGAACGAAGAAGAAGAAGAAGACACAGAGATGACTAATATGTGGGGACATGGGGGTAGCAATAGCTAGGATGGCTTGATGTGGGTTGGTTGAGGTCTGTCTTCCAAGGCAGCAGAAGGAGCAGCACTGTGATGAATGTTGTGTTAATTACATTGGTAATGTGTTGTGTTATTTACATTGGCAATGTGTTGTGTTATTGGCAATGTGTTGTGTTAATTACATTGGCAATGTGTTGTGTTATTGGCAATGTGTTGTGTTAATTACATTGGCAATGTGTTGTGTTATTGGCAATGTGTTGTGTTAATTACATTGGCAATGTGTTGTGTTAATTACATTGGCAATGTGTTGTGTTAATTACATTGGCAATGTGTTGTGTTATTGGTAATGTGTTGTGTTAATTACATTGGCAATGTGTTGTGTTATTGGCAATGTGTTGTGTTAATTACATTGGCAATGTGTTGTGTTATTGGCAATGTGTTGTGTTAATTACATTGGCAATGTGTTGTGTTAATTACATTGGCAATGTGTTGTGTTATTGGTAATGTGGTGTGTTAATTACATTGGCAATGTGTTGTGTTAATTACATTGGCAATGTGTTGTGTTATTGGCAATGTGTTGTGTTAATTACATTGGCAGTGTGTTGTTTAATTACATTGGCAATGTGTTGTGTTATTGGCAATGTGTTGTGTTAATTACATTGGCAATGTGTTGTGTTAATTACATTGGCAATGTGTTGTGTTATTGGTAATGTGTTGTGTTAATTACATTGGCAATGTGTTGTGTTATTGGCAATGTGTTGTGTTAATTACATTGGCAATGTGTTGTGTTAATTACATTGGCAATGTGTTGTGTTATTGGTAATGTGTTGTGTTAATTACATTGGCAATGTGTTGTGTTATTGGCAATGTGTTGTGTTAATTACATTGGCAATGTGTTGTGTTATTGGCAATGTGTTGTGTTATTGGCAATGTATTGTGTTAATTACATTGGCAATGTGTTGTGTTATTGGCAATGTGTTGTGTTAATTACATTGGCAATGTGTTGTGTTATTGGCAATGTGTTGTGTTATTGGCAATGTGTTGTGTTAATTACATTGGCAATGTGTTGTGTTATTGGCAATGTGTTGTGTTAATTACATTGGCAATGTGTTGTGTTAATTACATTGGCAATGTGTTGTGTTATTGGCAATGTGTTGTGTTAATTACATTGGCAATGTGTTGTGTTATTGGTAATGTGTTGTGTTAACTACATTGGCAATGTGTTGTGTTATTAGCAATGTGTTGTGTTAATTACATTGGCAATGTGTTGTGTTATTGGCAATGTGTTGTGTTAATTACATAGGCAATGTGTTGTGTTAATTACATTGGCAATGTGTTGTGTTAATTACATTGGCAATGTGTTGTGTTAATTACATTGGCAATGTGTTGTGTTAATTACATTGGTAATGTGTTGTGTTAATTACATTGGCAATGTGTTGTGTTAATTACATTGGCAATGTGTTGTGTTATTGGTAATGTGTTGTGTTAATTACATTGGCAATGTGTTGTGTTATTGGCAATGTGTTGTGTTATTGGCAATGTGTTGTGTTATTGGCAATGTGTTGTGTTATTGGCAATGTGTTGTGTTAATTACATTGGCAATGTGTTGTGTTATTGGCAATGTGTTGTGTTAATTACATAATTAATTACATTGGCAATGTGTTGTGTTAATTACATTGGCAATGTGTTGTGTTATTGGCAATGTGTTGTGTTAATTACATTGGCAATGTGTTGTGTTATTGGTAATGTGTTGTGTTATTGGCAATGTGTTGTGTTAATTACATTGGCAATGTGTTGTGTTATTGGCAATGTGTTGTGTTATTGGCAATGTGTTGTGTTATTGGCAATGTGTTGTGTTAATTACATTGGTAATGTGTTGTGTTAATTACATTGGCAATGTGTTGTGTTAATTACATTGGCAATGTGTTGTGTTAATTACATTGGCAATGTGTTGTGTTAATTACATTGGCAATGTGTTGTGTTAATTACATTGGTAATGTGTTGTGTTAATTACATTGGCAATGTGTTGTGTTATTGGCAATGTGTTGTGTTATTGGCAATGTGTTGTGTTATTGGCAATGTGTTGTGTTATTGGCAATGTGTTGTGTTAATTACATTGGCAATGTGTTGTGTTATTGGCAATGTGTTGTGTTATTGGCAATGTGTTGTGTTAATTACATTGGCAATGTGTTGTGTTATTGGCAATGTGTTGTGTTAATTACATTGGCAATGTGTTGTGTTAATTACATTGGCAATGTGTTGTGTTATTGGCAATGTGTTGTGTTAATTACATTGGTAATGTTATTGGCAATGTGTTGTGTTAATTACATTGGCAATGTGTAGTGTTAATTACATTGGTAATGTGTTGTGTTATTGGCAATGTGTTGTGTTAATTACATTGGTAATGTTATTGGCAATGTGTTGTGTTAATTACATTGGCAATGTGTAGTGTTAATTACATTGGTAATGTGTTGTGTTATTGGCAATGTGTTGTGTTAATGTGTTGTGTTATTGGCAATGTGTTGTGTTAATTACATTGGCAATGTGTTGTGTTAATTACATTGGCAATGTGTTGTGTTAATTACATTGGCAATGTGTTGTGTTAATTACATTGGCAATGTGTTGTGTTAATTACATTGGTGTGTTGTGTTGTGTTAATTACATTGGCAATGTGTTGTGTTAATTACATTGGTAATGTGTTGTGTTATTGGCAATGTGTTGTGTTGTGTTATTGGCAATGTGTTGTGTTAATTACATTGGTAATGTTATTGGCAATGTGTTGTGTTAATTACATTGGCAATGTGTAGTGTTAATTACATTGGCAATGTGTTGTGTTATTGGCAATGTGTTGTGTTATTGGCAATGTGTTGTGTTATTGGCAATGTGTTGTGTTATTGGCAATGTGTTGTGTTAATTACATTGGTAATGTGTTGTGTTAATTACATTGGCAATGTGTTGTGTTAATTACATTGGCAATGTGTTGTGTTAATTACATTGGCACTGTGTTGTGTTAATTACATTGGTGTGTGGTGTTGTGAAGCTTGCAGTTTCACTATCGTTTTTCATTTTGCTAGGAGGCAGTAGCAGACGCACAGCCAGCAAAGTGGAAGAAGAAGGAGAATGTGAATGTTACCAAATCATTTCACAACTACATGGTTAAAGTAGGTTGGTGTATATGAGGGAAGGGGATGCCTGAGTATGTGTTGTTGTGGAGGAGATGCATGGTTATGTGTGGTTGTGGTAGGACTCTGAGGAAGAATTGCAATGTCTACTATCTGCATTCTCCAATGCGTGTTCTGAATTTGGTTTAACAATTAGCAAAAAGAAGACACAGATTATGTCACAAGGTGCACATGGGATACCATCAATCTTTATTGACGACGCCGAACTAGAGATAGTAGACCATTTTACATATCTAGGATCGGTGGTAAATAGCAAATTATCCCTAGATCAGGAAATCAACATCCGGATTGGTAAGGCAGCAACAACAATGAACAGGTTAAGAAAAAGAGTCTGGGAGAACAGGAAGCTTACTGCAAAAACAAAAGTCCTTGTCTATCAAGCCTGTGTCCTTAGTACTCTTCTCTATGGCAGTGAAACCTGGACAACTTACTCACACCAAGAGAACAATTTAAACAGCTTTCATATGCGGTGTCTGCGAAGAATTCTTGGTATTAAGTGGCAAGACAAAATCACAAATACTGAAGTATTGGAAAGATCAGGTTGTGTGACAGTTTATTCCATGCTCAGTCTTCGTAGACTTAGATGGATAGGACATCTTAGGCGGATGGATGATGGTAGAATACCAAAGGATATCTTTTTTGGTGAATTACAGATGGGTAAGAGATCTCAGGGTCGGCCTCTACTACGATACAAAGATGTGTGTAAGCGGGACATGATTGATACAGGCATTGATAATGCACATTGGGAGCAAGTCGCCGCTGAACGTGTTGCATGGAGGGCAAATATCAGAAATGGAATAAAGTCAAAGGAGAAAATTATTGCAGAAAAGTCACACACCGAGCGTGTGAGACGTAAGATGGTGCATGATGGTGGAAATGACCACGTGTTCACATGCACCCACTGTGAACGAATATTTACAGCGCAAATTGGCCTTATCAGTCACACTCGCTACCGCCATAGTTAAAAGTTATTATGCCTTTTTAAAGCACAAACTATCGTCTGTCAAGACGGCAAGGTGCCAATGGTAGGACATGCATTGTTATGTGTGGTTGTGGTAGGATATGCATTGTCATGTGTTATGCCAAGGAAGATCTGGATATAGTGCCAAGTTAGCGATGAACCAATTTGAGGATGCACTAAACAAATACGGATATAAGCCCAGCAACTCAAATAGCCTTGGAACCCTCATTTAAGACGCCCCCAGTCCTGTTATTAAATGCAAGTATGAATAGGGAGGGGAGCCGAAGTAGTTTGGTGTTCAGGCACTTGCCTGTGGCCCAGGCCTGGCCCACCCACCAGAGTTTCAGTTCTCACCAGGGTAGGCTCAAATTTGTTTAATTGACCTCTCCTCCCAGATTGACCCAGCCGAAAATTAGTACCACAAAATGTCTTGGGAAATAAAGACGGCTGGTGTTACACTGCCCACATCTCTCGCTGAGTGTCGGATGGTCTATACAAATCTGGGTCTGGCACCATTTGTCCAATGTGCCTTAAAGAGTGGAAAATGTGTTTGTTTGTTTACTTGTACTACTGTGCTTGGAGAACAAAGAAATCACTTGGCTTGGTCTAGGTAGAAGGTAGATTGTCTAACTGATAGCGTTGACTTTCAGTGAAATATGGAGCCTCGACCTGAAACTGTTCACGTGTGGACGCTGGGTAGTTGTCGTGATCATCTATGGTTGACAGAGTGACATGAGCATTGTCTTAGGAATTTTAAAACAATTGCTGATAGTGAATCACCTGCAGCTGCTAAAGAAATATGGCGCAATCCCTTATACCATGTTCAAAACACAGCTGCAGGTTGTTTAACAGCAGACCCCCTTGCGCTGGTTTTAATACAATGGTATGAGCGTTGGTCTTTCAGAAAGAAATGTGAAACTGTTGAACGTTAACTTGCCAAGTAAGTCACAAACAGTCTAAAGAATGTAAGGGTAGACTGATGTCCTGGAAAGGACATGTAACTAAATCTTTATGTAACTAAAGAAATATGTTATTTCTCATTAGGATGTTTTGCAAGACTTTGCTGCCACTATCGTCCAGGTCTCTGACAGTCCATTTGAGCAAAGGTATGTGGTGTTTTCCAGCATGTTACTTGTGGAGAGTTAACAGGAGGGAACAGAATTTCTCTGAGCAATTAAACAGGCTCTGTGCAGAATGGGAATTAGGTGGTAATATTTTTGTAAAATACAAAAACTCTTTTTTACTTTGCGTTCACTCTCTTTGAACTGGAGCATAGTCTATACATTTGCTACTACTTCTAGAGAACGAGTGATTTTTGTGTGCGGATGAGCTTTCTCTATTACCAGTGTCCCACGCCATCAGGTCCTTGTCTCGACCACTAGTCCAAGCTGTCCAGGTATTTACTTCTCTGCCTTGCCTTTGTTCTTTCCCCCTCAATCTTGCTAGTTGTCACCAAGTTCTCCAGTTTATTTCTTCTTATCTAACATAGCATGCCCCAAAAAATAGTATAATTAGAAAGCCATTTGTCTGCTATCAACAGGGTAGAAGAGGAAGCTCTATAAAAACATGGAGAAAAGTAGAAACAAAAAAGGATATGGGGTGGACATGAGTGGAGCTGCATGGGATATGGGATAGCTAAGGATAGGAGAGCGTGCTCCACTGGGGACATAAAGGGTGAAAGATGATGAAGAATTATAACACAGTTCTTGTATAGAAAACTCTTGTTAAAATTGTTGACTCTAATACTAATGAAACTTATATAGATGCCCATCTACTAATTGAGATAATTGTTTCCAGTTCTGCGTGGCTCACTGCGGTTACAGTCAGGCAGAACTGTCTAAGCTTGTCGCTAGTAAGCGCGGCTGTTTATTTTACATACTATTTATTTATTACAGTGGGAGCTGGTTTTTAAAATGTTTTGAAAGATTGTCATTTGACTCTTCATCAAATGGTTAGCGACCAAAGCGATGTAGTTAAAGAAAGATCAATGAAACAGCGAAAGCCTTTAAAGCAAACCTGAATTTTCTACAGTTATCTTCAATAGCGTCTTGGTGACCGAGTCATACATAATCAGATAGTGAATTCTGGAAGTCCTAGACGTAGACTGAGATAGAATGTCTGTTGTTACAGAGTCCCATGATCAAGTTTGTGAGACCCGTTTGTTTGTCTCTTGACATATTTGAACCTGCCACGTTGAAATTCTATTACAAGCCATAACATTTCAGACAGAGGCAAAATCTCAAAAACAGAATGAGGATTAGCGATCACAGCTTTGTATCATATAAAAGTTAGACAGGAATGAGTGCACCAAAAAGCAGGGTCTAGGCAGGTCTTAGGGACCCCTGCGAGCTTGGGGTACCCAGCAAACACCAGCACACATACCACCAGGCCGCCAAGAATTTACTGACAATAGAATAAAAACCTGGCTCATAGAAACAACCTGTGGCAAGAAATAGTGGGTGAATGCTGAAAACTCTGTATAGGTTTCTTGTTTACGACCCGTGCTGGGTTTGACGCATAGAAGACAAAGTAAAAATACCTGTTGAACATTTCATCATGGTCACTTTGTAAAATTGTCATTTTACTCAGTTGTGCATTTAATGTTGTTGGCTTTTCTTACAAACCTGTAGCCAAGCTGACTCCATGCCTACTGTACATTATGAGTTCCCACACGGTTACAACCGGGACTTCGGGAGTGAGCGGTTCAGGGTCTGTGAGGGACTGTTTGACCCTTCATTTATAAAGGTAATTTGCATTGTAGCTTCTCACTTCCATTCATATGCAGTAGGAACAGGCTGGTAGACTGGCTGCTGGCTCCTTTGGAGGAGCTAGATTATGACCAGGTTGATGTGGTGAAAACTCTAGGATTGAGAGAAATGGCAGCAAAGTAGAGGATCCACACTCAGAGAGGCTGAGAGAGGCTGTATCAGCAGAGGGTCTGGGCAACACTCAACACGAGAGGGTTCCGTCGCCCTGCTACTGAGTAAGTGCGTGGCGCGACACTGTGAGCTGTGAGTTTCGTGTGAAATGCTTTTGAATCTGCCCTAGGTGTTTTGGAACGTGACTGCATGTTCAGAGTGATGGCAGCTGGCTATGTCCCAGAGTTGACCAGTTTTTGCCTTATGCAGAAATGCGTGGCTGCTGGGCTTCTGGTTGACTGCCACTACCATCGACGATGAACTGTAATTTCATGAACTGTGTGGGTGAACATCTAGGAAAGATCCAGATGGGAAAATGACTGCCGATTCCATCAGATATGAACTGGGTGTTTCATGGGGGACTATTGTGTTGACATTCTGGCGGCGGCATTATGCACAGTGTATCTGTGATGGCTGTTGTTTGTCGAGACTCCTGTCTTTTCCACTTTTCACATGGGGCAGTGGGGAGCGTTTTGTGTGATATTCACTGGCACAGGAACGGAGCATAATGGGGACAACCCGATGCTGTGAAGTTGGAACCGCGACTAACTAACTAACAAGAGGGTATTCACGTACGTGGCCACTGGTACAACCAACGTAAGAACGCTTAGTTGGCTACAGAAGAGAGGGCATTCATTCAGGTGGCCACTGGCACAACCAGCGTAGGAACGCTTAGTTGGCTACAGAAGAGAGGGCATTCATTCAGGTGGCCACTGGCACAACCAGCATAGGAATGCATAGTTGGCTACAGAAGACAAAAGTGGAGCATGGGCAGTGCTGTTCATTCTTGTCAACATGCAGTAAGAAATGTGGTTTTAATTCAGTCACAAGTACCTGTTGTTTCAGTGAAACTTGGGTTGTCTTTGCCTGGTACGCCATCATCATGTCCCACATATTTGTGATAGGAGATGTATTGGCTTACATATTTCTGATGGACGATGTATTGGCTTACATATTTGTGATGTATGATGTATTGGCTTAAGTATTTGTGACAGGGAGATGTATTGGCTTACATGTTTGTGGTGTGGGATGTATTTGCTTACATATTCATGATGGATGATGTATTGACTTACATATTTCTGATGGGCGATGTATTGGCTTACATTTTTTCGATGGGAGGTGTATAAGCTTGCATATTTCTGAGGGGAGGTGTATTGACTTACATTTGTGTTGTGATGTTTCTGTAAATATCTTAAATGAATAAACTTTTGACATTGTCTGTTTTCACTTTGTATCGTAAATATTGAAACATTCTATTTTTTTTTTACATATTATTCATATCTTGCTTGCTTATTATTCACATCTTGTGTACTCATTATTCTCATGTTTGCAACTATGTCCTCACAAACACCACTTTCTACGTGACAATTTTTCTGCTCCCTGCCAGGAGTCTGGAGGCAACTCCATGCTGGGGGTTGGCCATGTGGTGACTTCCAGTGTCGGCATGTGTGACATTGACATCCGTCCGGTAAGTGACCGTTTGGCAAATAACACTTGTTTTCTGTTATGTTTACATGTTGCCAGGAGGGTGTTTGGCCAGCTAAGAGTTGCAGTTCAGTGTCGAGACAGAAAATGAAGCTGGTATATTCCTCATGGAGTGGTTGACATAACTCACAAGATGACGGTCAAGAGCACATCGTGATGTTCTGCCCCGGGCATGCGGGTGTACCAGGAAATCACCAGATAATAGACCGGCTGATGCAGGTCTTTTGGGTAACAAGCTAGATTGCAATAAAGGCTGATGTGGTGGAGGTTCCTGGGATTAAGGGGAAAGTGCAGTTAAACAAACAACGGGCCCTTATTGGAGATGCTGATATATGAGGACATAGGTGAACATCAGCATGGGAGATGTTCATTGGCTAGTGAAGAAGGGATCAGAGCGGACATCAGCATGGGAGATGTTCATTGGCTAGTGAAGAAGGGATCAGAGCGGACATCAGCATGGGAGATGTTCATTGGCTAGTGAAGAAGGGATCAGAGCGGACATCAGCATTGGAGATGTTCATTGGCTAGTGAAGAAGGGATCAGAGCGGACATCAGCATGGGAGATGTTCATTGGCTAGTGAAGAAGGGATCAGAGCGGACATCAGCATGGGAGATGTTCATTGGTTAGTGAAGAAGGGATTGGAGCGGACATCAGCATGGGAGATGTTCATTGGTTAGTGAAGAAGGGATCAGAGCGGACATCAGCATGGGAGATGTTCATTGGCTAGTGAAGAAGGGATTGGAGCAGACATCAGCATGGGAGATGTTCATCGGCTAGTGAAGAAGGGATCAGAGCGGACATAAGCATGGGAGATGTTCATTGGCTAGTGAAGAAGGGATCAGAGCGGACATAAGCATGGGAGATGTTCATTGGCTAGTGAAGAAGGGATCGGAGCAGACATAAGCATGGGAGATGTTCATTGGCTAGTGAAGAAGGGATCAGAGCGGACATAAGCATGGGAGATGTTCATTGGCTAGTGAAGAAGGGATCAGAGCGGACATCAGCATGGGAGATGTTTATTGGCTAGTGAAGAAGGGATCAGAGCGGACATAAGCATGGGAGATGTTCATTGGTTAGTGAAGAAGGGATCGGAGCAGACATCAGCATGGGAGATGTTCATTGGCTAGTGAAGAAGGGATTGGAGCAGACATCAGCATGGGAGATGTTCGTTGGCTAGTGAAGAAGGGATCAGAGCAGACATCAGCATGGGAGATGTTCATTGGTTAGTGAAGAATGGTTCAGAGCGGACATCAGCATGGGAGATGTTCATTGGCTAGTGAAGAAGGGATCAGAGCGGACATCAGCATGGGAGATGTTCATCGGCTAGTGAAGAAGGATCGGGCATAAGTGGACATCAGCATGGGAGATTTTCATTGGCTAGTGAAGAAGGGATTGGGCATAAGTGGACATCAGCATGGCAGATGTTCATTGGCTAGTGAAGAAGGGATCAGGCATAAGTGGACATCAGCATGGGAGATTTTCATTGGCTAGTGAAGAAGGGATTGGGCATAAGTGGACATCAGCATGGGAGATGTTCATTGGCTAGTGAAGAAGGGATTGGGCATAAGTGGACATCAGCATGGGAGATGTTCATTGGCTAGTGAAGAAGGGATTGGGCATAAGTGGACATCAGCATGGGAGATTTTCATTGGCTAGTGAAGAAGGGATTGGGCATAAGTGGACATCAGCATGGGAGATGTTCATTGGCTAGTGAAGAAGGGATCAGGCATAAGTGGACATCAGCATGGGAGATTTTCATTGGCTAGTGAAGAAGGGATTGGGCATAAGTGGACATCAGCATGGGAGATGTTCATTGGCTAGTGAAGAAGGGATTGGAGCAGACATCAGCATGGGAGATGTTCATTGGCTAGTGAAGAAGAGATCAGAGTGGACATCAGCATTGGAGATGTTTGTTGGCTGTGAAGAAGGGATCAGAGCGGACATCAGCATGGGAGATGTTCATTGGCTGTGAAGAAGGGATCGGAGCAGACATCAGCATGGGAGATGTTCGTTGGCTAGTGAAGAAGGGATCGGAGCACACGTGAGAATATCCTAAGTGTAATGGTGTTGAGTCTGAATTTCATATTTATATACCCAAGTTTTTGCTTCGATAGTTTTTGTGTCAAGATATAATTTCATATTTATATACACGGGTTTTTGCTTCAATAGTTTTCGTGTGTCAAGATATAAATTCATATTTATATACACGAGTGTTTGCTTCGATAGTTTTTGTGTGTCAAGATATAATTTCTTATTTATATACACAAGTGTTTGCTTCGATGGTTCTAGTGTGTCGAGATATAATTTCACATTTATATACAAAAGTTTTTGCTTTGATAGTTTTCGTGTGTCAAGATATAATTTCATATTTATATACCCGAGTTTTTTGCTTCAATAGTTTTTGTGTGTCAAGATATAATTTCTTATTTATATACACAAGTTTTTGCTTCGATAGTTTTTGTGTGTCAAGATATAATTTCATATATATACACAAGTTTTTGCTTCGATGGTTCTAGTGTGTCGAGATATAATTTCACATTTATATACAAAAGTTTTTGCTTTGATAGTTTTCGTGTGTCAAGATATAATTTCATATTATAATTTCATATTTATATACCCGAGTTTTTTGCTTCAATAGTTTTTGTGTGTCAAGGTATAATTTCATATTTATATACACAAGTTTTTGCTTTGATAGTTTTTGTGTGTCAAAATATAATTTCATATTTATATACACGAGTTTTTGCTTTGATAGTTTTCGTATGTCAAGATATAATTTCATATTTATATACACAAATTTTAGCTTCGATAGTTTTTTTGTGTCAATATATATCATTTCATATTTATATACCCAAGCTTTTGCTTCAATAGTTTTTGTATGTCAAGATATAATTTCATATTTATATACACAAGTTTTTGCTTTGATAGTTTTTGTGTGTCAGTATATAATTTCATATTTATATACCCAAGTGTTTTGCTTCGATAGTTTTTGTGTGTCAATATATAATTTCATATTTATGTACACATGTTTTTGCGTTGATAGTTTTTTTGTGTCAAGATATAATTTTATTGTCCAATGTATTTATGACAGAGTCTCTATGGCAGTGTTATTTGTGTCGGCGGCAATACACTTCTTCAAGGCTTCACTGACAGGCTCAACAGGGACCTGGGTAACAAGACTCTTCCAGTGAGTGATTGTCTCGCTTGCTCTGTGACAGCTTGGCCATGAATGTGAAATGTTATGCCTTAGTGCTTCTATCTCATCTCATCATGTTCCTCTTGTATCTTGCGGTGTTGAGGTGAAGTATAAACAGCAGGAGAGTGCCTGTTTATGGGCTTCATGTATCAAGATTCCCATGGATTCGGCTAGTCCATCATTTACGTGGTCGGCCTCTTCTGCTTCTATTTGGTCTGTACATCATTGCTTGTTGTGGTATACTGTTGGTAACCTGCTTGCATGGCCAAACCATTTGACTTGCTGCCTTCTGATATAATCTAGCGCTGCTATAACCCCCACTTTAGTCCTGATTTCTTCATTTCTGATTTTCTCTCTTCTTGATACATTGAGTATTCTTCTCAGGAATCTTATTTCTGTTGTTGGGATTTTTCTTTTCTCTTTTTCTGTCATTATTCAGGTTTGGCATTGGTAGGAAGATGGTGTTGTAGAGTGTTTTCTTAATAACTATTTATAGTAGTGCTGTGGGAGTGTGAAATACTTTTCACATAAACAAGGTCACCTCTTGTGTGACTCCACCGTGTTGTGTTGGGGTAGAGGGACTCGTTTGTTTCAGCCACACTTCCCCCCCCCCCCCACCACCAAAGAGCTGTGGTGCTGGTAAGCATAACCACCAGTAGTTGATATGGTCCAAGGATCAGCATCATGTGCCCTGCCAGCTTGCATAGCCATTCTTGTCTCTCTTTAGATTTCTGTGATTCTGCATATAGAAATTTATGAAAACATGGGATGATAATGTGGTGGTTCTCCCTGGCCTTTCACGTCCACACAGGGGTATTTTGTCCATCTTTGACAGCATTTTCCAACTGTGGGGGAAAGTGAATTGCCCAGCCCTGCTCAGCTGCTCACTTATCTCATTGGATACTTGTTTGGAAGGGCCATTTATAAGATCCTTTAAAAATAAAGTTTGTTTGTTCCCAGAGCTGCACTTGCCACACTGGGGTGTGTTCCCACCTTCTACCACGTGGGGGTGCTGTTGGCATGTTCCCTTCCTCAAGTCATGGGGCAGTAATGGTATTTCCAAACTCTCCAGTAAGGTCAAGGGATTGGGACCAGACAAAAATTCCGCTGTTTGTTGGTTAGGAACGCTTGTGACTGAGTCCATGGGAAGCAAATCTGGAAGAAATGCCTGTGAGAATATGTCTTTTCCTCCCTCTTCTTCTTTCTCCTTCCTTTTCTTCTTCTTCTTCTTCTTCCTATTCCTCCTTCCTCTTTTTCTCCTGCTGTCCTATATCCCCCACTTGGGACATAGACCTACAGCCAGCTCACTCCAAGCCGTCCCATCTGTTGCTATCTCCTGCAGCTTGCTCCATGTGCCCTTAGTCTCTCTCTGTCTTCTCTGCCTTGTGTGCTCCAGTGAGTTAGTTTGTTCAAGTGTTCTTAGTAGTCAATCTGTTGTTACAGGGCACAATCAGGGTGGAACATTATAGTGTCACACACTTGACCATGTTATGCATGGTGTTGGCTGATTGAGTCAGGTCAGACCAGGGCGACACAATGACAGCCCAAGAAGGCATCGCCTTCTTCCACGCCTAGAGCTGTGTTGGGTATATGATACAAGCCCCATATTATTATAGAACAATGATCACTTGGCGGGTGATGAGGTCCATATCAAGCCAGCCGCCTTTACATCCCTGGACAAGTCCTGGTACCCACGTCCGGCCAAGCTGACCTGGGAGCTCTGGTCATTCCAACTCTGCTCAATGGGGAGGCGAGCATAACTACCTGGCCAAGAGGCAAGCATGGATACATGGCCAACAGGCGAGAATGGCTACCTGGCTAACAAGCGAGCATGACAACCTGGCCAACAGGCGAGCATGGCAACCTGGTCAATAGGCACGCAAGTTAGCTACTGCTTTACCCCGGCTCCCATATCAAGTGTAGTGGGTCGTTTTCAGACCTTTCTGGGAAGCAGAGGTGATGTGGAAGAGAACTGACCACCTCACGCGCTGCAGAGGCATATAGCAGATCATGGCCGGGATTTTTTTTTTTCATGTGGACTTCTAATAACAAAATTTCCCCTGGTCTCTGGGTAGTGAGATCGGACACCTGTGTGTATTGTTACACGTAAAAAATCCCTTGGTAGTTGGAAGGTTGTACCTAACAGAGCTGCCCTGGAAAAATTTTGAGTTAAAAATCTAACCAAAGTATTTCAAGATTCTCGTCAGTGCTATGGAGTTTGTGCACTGAGCTGAGATTCTCCAGACTCAGGCTTGAGTTAGGAGTAGAACGGAGCACTTATGGGTTACACCTGTATGTCGTGATGTTGATCCGTCGACTAAACTTAATAGTAGGTAATGGCTTAACACTTGCTGTCAAAATAGTATAGGGTGTATTTTTAAAAACTGCAGTGATTGAAAATATTGCCAGTCCAAGTTTTGTATTTACCTATTATGTTGCATGAACTTTACAGAGAATGAATACAAAACTTGGACCCGCAATATTTTCAAACACTGCACAGTCATTAAAAATACAACATATAGTATCCATCATGGGAATTGGTTGCAGCTTTATAAGTTTGAATAACCATCTCCCAGATGTTACTACATTCCTCAGGAGTGTAATTCTTGCGATTTGCTATGATACATCAGGAGTGTGTAATTCTTGCGATTTGCTACGATCCCTCAGGAGTGTTGAAATCTCCCATTTATGCTACAATCATTCACATGTCCAGCCACCTGCTGATGGTATAGTTTTGACTTTTAAGAGGAACTAGTCCTTTCCAGAAGTCAAAAGCAAATTGAGAGTTTGGGTTAAAATTTCCTGCATTGTTTGATTCACAGAGTATGCGGCTGAAGGTCATAGCTGCCTCCAGCTCGTCGGAGCGCAGGTTCAGCAGCTGGATTGGGGGCTCCATCCTGGCATCACTGGTGAGTGTTGTGTCTGTCCTGCCATCACTGGTTTGTTGTCTGTCCTGCCATCACTGGTGTGTTGTCTGTCATGGCATCACTGGTGAATGTTGGGGTGTTGTGTCTGTTCAGGCATCACTGGTGTGTTCTGTCATAGCATCACTGGTGTGTTGTCTGTCATGGCATCACTGGTGAATGTTGGGGTGTTGTGGCTGTTCAGGCATCACTGGTGTGTTCTGTCCTGGCATCACTGGTGTGTTGTCTGTCATGGCATCACTGGTGTATTGTCTGTCCTGGCATCACTGGTGAGTGTTGGCATATTGTGCCTGTCCTGGCATCACTGGTTAGTGTTGAGGTGTTGTGTCATTCCTGGCATCACTGGTGAGTGTTGGGGTGTTGTGTCATTCCTGGCATCACTAGTGAGTGTTGGGGTGTTGTGTCATTCCTGGCATCACTGGTAAGTGTTGAGGTGTTGTGTCTGTCCTGGTATCACTGGTGTGTATGGGTGTTGTCTGTCCTGGCATCACTGGTGTGTTGAGGTGTTGTGTCTGTCCTGGCATCACTGGGGTGTTGTGTCTGTCCTGGCATCACTGGTGTGTTGTGTCTGTCCTGGCATCACTGGTGTGTTGAGGTGTTGTGTCTGTCCTGGCATCACTGGTGTGTTGAGGTGTTGTGTCTGTCCTGGTATCACTGGTGTGTTGAGGTGTTGTGTCTGTCCTGGCATCACTGGTGTGTTGAGGTGTTGTGTCTGTCCTGGTATCACTGGTGAGTGTTGGGTTGTTGTGTCTGTCCTGGTATCACTGGTGTGTTGAGGTGTTGTCTGTCCTGGCATCACTGGTGTGTTGGGGTGTTGTGTCTGTCCTGGCATCATTGGTGTGTTGGGGTGTTGTGTCTGTCCTGGCATCACTGGTGTGTTGAGTCTGTCCTGGTATCACTGGTGTGTTGTGTGTGTCCTGGCATCACTGGTGTGTTGAGGTGTTGTGTCTGTCCTGGCATCACTGGTGTGTTGAGGTGTTGTCTGTCCTGGTATCACTGGTGTGTTGAGGTTTTGTGTCTGTCCTGGTATCACTGGTGAGTGTTGGGTTGTTGTGTCTGTCCTGGTATCACTGGTGTGTTGAGGTGTTGTGTCTGTCCTGGCATCACTAGTGTGTTCGGGTGTTGTGTCTGTCCTGGCATCACTGGTGTGTTGTGTCTGTCCTGGCATCACTGGTGTGTTGAGGTGTTGTGTCTGTCCTGGTATCACTGGTGTGTTGTGTGTGTCCTGGCATCACTGGTGTGTTGAGGTGTTGTGTCTGTCCTGGTATCACTGGTGTGTTGAGGTGTTGTCTGTCCTGGCATCACTGGTGTGTTCGGGTGTTGTGTCTGTCCTGGCATCACTGGTGTGTTGTGTCTGTCCTGGCATCACTGGTGTGTTGGGGTGTTGTGTCTGTCCTGGCATCACTGGTGTGTTGAGTCTGTCCTGGTATCACTGGTGTGTTGTGTGTGTCCTGGCATCACTGGTGTGTTGAGGTGTTGTGTCTGTCCTGGCATCACTGGTGTGTTGAGGTGTTGTGTCTGTCCTGGTATCACTGGTGTGTTGAGGTGTTGTGTCTGTCCTGGCATCACTGGTGTGTTCGGGTGTTGTCTGTCCTGGCATCACTGGTGTGTTGTCTGTCCTGGCATCACTGGTGTGTTGGGGTGTTGTGTCTGTCCTGGCATCACTGGTGTGTTGAGTCTGTCCTGGTATCACTGGTGTGTTGTGTGTGTCCTGGCATCACTGGTGTGTTGAGGTGTTGTGTCTGTCCTGGCATCACTGGTGTGTTGAGGTGTTGTGTCTGTCCTGGTATCACTGGTGTGTTGAGGTGTTGTGTCTGTCCTGGCATCACTGGTGTGTTTGGGTGTTGTGTCTGTCCTGGCATCACTGGTGTGTTGTGTCTGTCCTGGCATCACTGGTGTGTTGAGGTGTTGTGTCTGTCCTGGTATCACTGGTGTGATGTGTGTGTCCTGGCATCACTGGTGTGTTGAGGTGTTGTGTCTGTCCTGGCATCACTGGTGTGTTGAGGTGTTGTCTGTCCTGGTATCACTGGTGTGTTGAGGTGTTGTGTCTGTCCTGGTATCACTGGTGAGTGTTGGGTTGTTGTGTCTGTCCTGGCATCACTGGTGTGTTGAGGTGTTGTGTCTGTCCTGGCATCACTGGTGTGTTGAGGTGTTGTGTCTGTCCTGGCATCACTGGTGAGTGTTTGCGTATTGTGCCTGTCCTAGCATCACTGGTGTGTTGTGTCATTCCTGGCACCACTGGTGAGTGTTGGGGTGTTGTCAGTTAAGTGATCATTTGATCATTGGGGTTTTGTTTCCATCTGAGAATTTTGCTGGACTATTTTTCTTCTTTTTTTGTTGTTGCTTGATCTGTTTGAGAGAATGCTATGGCTGAGAAATTACTGGTCAACCTCATGCTCAGAATGCTATGGTTCAATCACACCATCATCATCATCATGTGCCATGCCAATAAATGGGCAGTCATGTTTCACCATCTCACATGATCATCAGTCATGGATCAGCTCTTTGTTTCTGTCTCGACCATGCCATGTGGCCAAGCCATCTGGGTATTTACTTCTGTGCCTTCCTCTTTTCCCCCTCAATCTTGCCAGTTGTCACCAAGTTCTCCAGTGAATTTGTTCTCATGACGTGCCCAAAACATGTTGACTGTCTACGTCTAATGTCTCTAATCAGTTGAGTCTTTATTTGTTTCTTGTAGGACTTGGTCATTGGTTTTTCTGTCTATCCATGGTACTCTTTGCATTTTCTGCAGAAACCACATTTCCACAGCCATTAGATGTTTTTCAGCTTGTCTGCTCATTTGGCTTCCTAACTCTTCGCTGATGATTCTCAGCAAAATCTTCGTGATCTCAGCAAAGGTTGAGAATTTACCCAAAAACCACTGACATCTATTGATGCCACACGTTGCCCCTGACCCCTCGGGTAGTCGGGTCAGACACCCGGCTTTCTGAGTGAGTTAGCCGCGGTTCCAACTTCACGACAAAGGGTCGCCCTATTATGCTCTGTTCCTGTGCCAGTGAATATCGCACAAAATATTCCTCACTGTCCCATGTGAAAAGTTAACAGACAGGAGTCTCAACAAACTAAAAGCCTGCACTGATATACCATGCATAATGCTACTGCCAGAATGCCAACACAAGTCCGCCATGAAAAATAGTTTATCGTCGATGTGCGTGGCAGTCACAAGAAAACCAGCAACACATAACTGCATAAGGCAACCCAATTTGTTCAGCGGCCGGACCACCATTTTTCTGAGCATGCAGTTCATGCTACAAATTAACTGCGAACAGATGTGAAGGCACTCCACACAAAATCCACAGCTCGCAGTGTCGCACACACTCAACTCAGTAGCAGGGCGAAGGAACCATGCACTACCAGTCCAACATGAGGAAAATGTGTATGCAAACCGTAGCCACAAGCACAAACACTCCAGTGGCCTTAACAGCCCACCCACCTATCCTCCATGTTGGGGACAGGAAGTTTGCAGGCGAAAAACAGGCGATCTCATGTGCAAGTTGGCAGTGTTACAATTTAAATTCTTACTGCGGTTTTTGGAAATCTCAAAGAGTAGGTTGTAAGGCCAGCCATGGCAAAATGGTTAGGGAAGAAATTTAAATTCTTACTACAGATTTTAGAAATCTCAAAGAGTAGGTTGTAAGGCCAGCCCTGCCAAAATGGTTAGGGAAGAAATTTTAATTCTTACTTCGGATTTTGGAAATCTCAAAGAGTAGGTTGTAAGGCCAGCCCTGGCAAAATGATTAGGGAAGAAATGTAAATTTTTACTGCGGTTTTTGGGAATCTCAAAGAGTAGGTTGTAAGACCAGCCCAGGCAAAATGGTTAGGGAAGAAATTTAAATTTTTACTGCGGTTTTTGGAAATCTCAAAGAGTAGGTTGTAAGGCCAGCCCTGGCAAAATGGTTAGGGAAGAAATTTAAATTCTTACTACAGATTTTAGAAATCTCAAAGAGTAGGTTGTAAGGCCAGCCCTGCCAAAATGGTTAGGGAAGAAATTTTAATTCTTACTTCGGATTTTGGAAATCTCAAAGAGTAGGTTGTAAGGCCAGCCCTGGCAAAATGATTAGGGAAGAAATGTAAATTTTTACTGCGGTTTTTGGGAATCTCAAAGAGTAGGTTGTAAGAACAGCCCAGGCAAAATGGTTAGGGAAGAAATTTAAATTTTTACTGCGGTTTTTGGAAATCTCAATGAGTAGGTTGTAAGGCCAGCCCTGGCAAAATGGTTAGGGAAGAAAACCTGATACAATAAATAGGTCAAGGTAAAACACACTGACCTTTGAGGTGCAAAACTGGGTTTGATGTACTTACTTCCCTTGAAATTATCAGTTCAGTTTCATTTTTTTTTTTTGTTGTTTATATTTAATTTGTTCCTTACTGGTTAATTATTTGTGTTGTTGTTGGCAATTCTGTGAGGCATATTTATGCTATCTTTTCCAGGGTGCATTTCAACAGATGTGGGTTTCTAAACAAGAGTATGAGGAGAGCGGAAAGCAGTCGGTGGAGCGGAAATGTCCTTGAAAACTGGCTTCAATCATGTTTTGTTTTCTTTTCTACTGTAAAATCTGAATGTGTATGTCAATATGTTTGTTCTGCTACAGAAGTATGATTTGTGGAGTTTATAAAGTTTGATATTACCATGCTAATGTGTAGAAGTTATTATGTCAACACATGCAAGTGCTTGCAGGGTACATGTATGGTCTAACTGGGTGTGGTGGCATGACACTTTTTTTTTTTTTTAAATGGACGTTTCTTTTTGCTGAAAAAATTAACTGGTGTTAGTGTTCTGTTTATCTTAATTTCATTGTTATATTTGTGTGTTGTTGCTCTTAATCTCATTGTTTTATTTGTGTGTTGTTGCTCTTAATCTCATTGTTATATTTGTGTGTTGTTGCTCTTAATCTCATTATATTTGTGTGCTGTTGCTCTTAATCTCATTGTTATATTTGTGTACTGTTGCTCTTAATCTCATTGTTATATTTGTGTTGTTGTTGCTCTTAATCTCATTGTTATATTTGTGTACTGTTGCTCTTAATCTCATTGTTATATTTGTGTGTTGTTGCTCTTAATCTCATTGTTTTATTTGTGTGTTGTTGCTCTTAATCTCATTGTTATATTTGTGTGTTGTTGCTCTTAATCTCGTTGTTATATTTGTGTGTTGTTGCTCTTAATCTCGTTATATTTGTGTGCTGTTGCTCTTAATCTCATTGTTATATTTGTGTACTGTTGCTCTTAATCTCATTGTTATATTTGTGTTGTTGTTGCTCTTAATCTCATTGTTATATTTGTGTACTGTTGCTCTTAATCTCATTGTTATATTTGTGTGTTGTTGCTCTTAATCTCATTGTTTTATTTGTGTGTTGTTGCTCTTAATCTCATTGTTATATTTGTGTGTTGTTGCTCTTAATCTCATTGTTATATTTGTGTGTTGTTGCTCTTAATCTCATTGTTTTATTTGTGTTGTTGCTCTTAATCTCATTGTTATATTTGTGTGTTGTTGCTCTTAATCTCGTTGTTATATTTGTGTGTTGTTGCTCTTAATCTCGTTATATTTGTGTGCTGTTGCTCTTAATCTCATTGTTTTATTTGTGTGTTGTTGCTCTTAATCTCATTGTTATATTTGTGTGTTGTTGCTCTTAATCTCATTGTTATATTTGTGTGCTGTTGCTCTTAATCTCATTGTTTTATTTGTGTGTTGTTGCTCTTAATCTCATTGTTATATTTGTGTGTTGTTGCTCTTAATCTCATTGTTATATTTGTGTGTTGTTGCTCTTAATCTCGTTGTTATATTTGTGTGTTGTTGCTCTTAATCTCGTTATATTTGTGTGCTGTTGCTCTTAATCTCATTGTTATATTTGTGTGCTGTTGCTCTTAATCTCATTGTTATATTTGTGTTGTTGTTGCTCTTAATCTCATTGTTATATTTGTGTACTGTTGCTCTTAATCTCATTGTTATATTTGTGTGTTGTTGCTCTTAATCTCATTGTTTTATTTGTGTGTTGTTGCTCTTAATCTCATTGTTATATTTGTGTGTTGTTGCTCTTAATCTCATTGTTATATTTGTGTGTTGTTGCTCTTAATCTCATTGTTTTATTTGTGTTGTTGCTCTTAATCTCATTGTTATATTTGTGTGTTGTTGCTCTTAATCTCGTTATATTTGTGTGTTGTTGCTCTTAATCTCGTTATATTTGTGTGCTGTTGCTCTTAATCTCATTGTTTTATTTGTGTGTTGTTGCTCTTAATCTCATTGTTATATTTGTGTGTTGTTGCTCTTAATCTCATTGTTATATTTGTGTGTTGTTGCTCTTAATCTCATTGTTTTATTTGTGTTGTTGCTCTTAATCTCATTGTTATATTTGTGTGTTGTTGCTCTTAATCTCATTGTTATATTTGTGTGTTGTTGCTCTTAATCTCATTGTTATATTTGTGTTGTTGCTATTAATCTCATTGTTATATTTGTGTGTTGTTGCTCTTAATCTCATTGTTATATTTGTGTGTTGTTGCTCTTAATCTCATTGTTATATTTGTGTGTTGTTGCTCTTAATCTCATTGTTTTATTTGTGTTGTTGCTCTTAATCTCATTGTTATATTTGTGTGTTGTTGCTCTTAATCTCATTGTTATATTTGTGTGTTGTTGCTCTTAATCTCGTTATATTTGTGTACTGTTGCTCTTAATCTCATTGTTATATTTGTGTTGTTGTTGCTCTTAATCTCATTGTTATATTTGTGTACTGTTGCTCTTAATCTCATTGTTATATTTGTGTGTTGTTGCTCTTAATCTCATTGTTTTATTTGTGTGTTGTTGCTCTTAATCTCATTGTTATATTTGTGTGTTGTTGCTCTTAATCTCGTTATATTTGTGTGCTGTTGCTCTTAATCTCATTGTTATATTTGTGTACTGTTGCTCTTAATCTCATTGTTATATTTGTGTTGTTGTTGCTCTTAATCTCATTGTTATATTTGTGTACTGTTGCTCTTAATCTCATTGTTATATTTGTGTTGTTGTTGCTCTTAATCTCATTTTTATATTTGTGTAATGTTGCTCTTAATCTGTTATATTTTAATTTCAGTTATATTTGTGTGCTGTTGCTCTTAATCTCATTGTTATATTTGTGTGCTGTTGCTCTTAATCTCATTGTTATATTTGTGTTGTTGTTGCTCTTAATCTCGTTATATTTGTGTTGTTGCTCTTAATCTCATTGTTATATTGTATACTGTTGCTCTTAATCTCATTACATTTGTGTGCTGTGTATCTTAAACTCCTGTATGTGTGTGCTGTGTATCTTAAACTCCTGTATTTGTGTGCTGTGTATCTTAAACTCCTGTATTTGTGTGTTATCTATTGTGTTTATCAACACAACAGACCAAGACATTCTCCAAGGAAGTAGGAAATCAGGAGGCAAACCAGAACAATTATCACAACAAAATATAGTTTATTTGGTGAAATTCTGTGACATCATAGCTACAAATGATTATTATAATGACAGTCTCCAAACAAAAAAATCTGAAGAAGAGCAAAAAAACCAGTGTCAGCGTATTATTGTTTCCCCCGTGTATTGCCTTCCATAAACTCATACAATTACTGCATCTTCACAATATGTGTTGCTGCAACATCCCCTGCTCTGACTGTCAATCATGTAATAATATAAGATACATATAGCTGATTAAACGGTTGCCTCTGCTACAAGGTAAAGAGAATTTTAACCTAATGGATAAAAATACAAATGCCTCAATAAGTGAACAAGTAGTTATCTGGAATGAATTGTCAGTCACAAGAACACCTCCGGGTGATCACAGAACCCGACCTCCCACACACAGCCATTTAGTGAACTAACTTCACCATACCCTCCTCAACACCATGAGCACAAGCCTTCTCATTCTTTAACAACCCTCAACAATACCTTAATAAATAGAGTATTTCAGCCAAATTACTTGCTAACTGCTTTGGTTAAAAATAAGTCTAGTCAAGTTGTCAGATATCCATTTTGGTCAAAAATATATTTAGTTACATATCATCATCTTAATTTTTAAACAAAAATATTTTTACTTTATCCAATATTCACTTCAGTCAAAACTAAGTTGTCAAGTTATCCAATATTCACTCAGTCAAAAATAAGTTATCCAATATTCACTTCAAACTGTTATTACAGGCAAGATATTCTCTCTAAACCAGAATACAGAGTCTGGAGGTTGTGTGGCAGCCTGCCCTGGACTTATATTTCACCAGTCCATCTAACAATAGGATCACAGATTGTTGTCATGTTTTCAATATCAGTTTTGTAAAGGCAAGAAGCTACCAAAGAAATGCTTTGAGTCATAGACTTCACAAGCAGCAAGTCATCACATTATGAGGTGGTGTGGCCAGTGTTTTTCTCACTTGTGGCATCATGAATGAAATATCATTACTTGGGGATCATGAATGTAATTTCTCCTTTCCTTGTTGGATCATGAATGAAATCTCTACTCGCTAGTGGGATCATGAATGAAATCTCTCCTCACTTGTGGGACCATGAATGAAATCTCTCCTCACTTGTGGGACGATGAATGAAATTTCTCCTCACTTGTGGGACGATGAATGAAATTTCTCCTTACATGTGGGATCATGAATGAAATCTCTCCTCACTTGTGGGACCATGAATGAAATCTCTCCTCACTTGTGGGACCATGAATGAAATCTCTCCTCACTTGTGGGACGATGAATGAAATTTCTCCTTACATGTGGGATCATGAATGAAATCTCTCCTCACTAGTGGGACGATGAATGAAATTTCTCCTTACATGTGGGATCATGAATGAAATCTCTCCTCACTAGTGGGACCATGAATGAAATCTCTCCTCACTAGTGGAATCATGAATTAAATCTTTCTTCTTGCTTGTGGTATCATGATTGAAATTTCTCACTTGCGGGATCATAAAAGAATTTCTCCTCACTTGGGGGAATCATACAATATAAATCATCAAGACATGCAATGCCACAACACTACCAGAGTTGTCCAAACATGTATGCTATCTTTATGACAATCAGACATGATGTGCGTGCAGAGAGGGAGAGAGAGAATACTTGTGTCTCCTCCCACAGACTGGGCAGTTGCCAGGAAGCTTCACTACCCAACAAAGTATGACATTTACCACAGCTGCTACATCTACCAAGACCCACACGTCACGTCCCCAGTCCTTCCCTCACACATAAATGTGACAATACCATCACTGCATGTCTACAAACATTGGATTCAACTCTAGATAAGAAGAGCAACTAATCTTGACACTGAAGTTGTCTACCCAAGATAATATTTGTATAACGTGACAATACCATCACTGCATGTCTACAAACATTGGATTCAACTCTAGATAAGAAGAGCAACTAATCTTGACACTGAAGTTGTCTACCCAAGATAATATTTGTATAACGTGACAATACCATCACTGCATGTCTACAAACATTGGATTCAACTCTAGATAAGAAGAGCAACTAATCTTGACACTGAAGTTGTCTACCCAAGATAATATTTGTATAACGTGACAATACCATCACTGCATGTCTACAAACATTGGATTCAACTCTAGATAAGAAGAGCAACTAATCTTGACACTGAAGTTGTCTACCCAAGATAATATTTGTATAACTTGACAATACTGCAATCCTAGCTAATACAACAGGTAGCATACTTTATGTGCAACATTTCCAAAACATGACAGCTATTTTAAATGCATGTCAGTTCAGGTTACAGACCTCACAAACATACAGCATGCACAAACTAAACCATCCCTAGACTCCTTGTTACAACACACACCTTACCGACAGTTCAATGCTTCCCTGTGCTAACTTCTCATGATTCACTGTCATTCATTTTATCAGCCATTGGCTGGAATCAAATTTGAGGAGAGGTCAGTTGCACTTCAAGTTTGACTTTATGTTTAGAAAGCAATGGCAAACTACTGAATGTAACACTGCCCAGAAAATAAATCTAGGGTTGATTGCAGCATCCTGCAAAGGAAAGGTCATGCAATTTCTTAAGCCCGACTTAAGTGTCAACATTTCGTTTTGTGCAAATGAAACATTTGAGAAGTTTGCAATGAGTACTGCCATACATTCAACATCGTGATATTCCTTGCCAGCCTGCTTTCTCTCTTTAGATCGATTACAACTTGGGTTTATTTGCATATTTTACAAACCAAACAACTTTCATCTCTAACCACTACTCGTCACATAGGGTTTAAAGTCAGCGAGTCTTATCTCAAACGGCTCAGTCTTGTGCCGCAGGACCACAATCCAAAAGCCTGGCACAAAGCACAAACTCTGTAGCTCCAGCGACCACCCCTATGAGTCTCCGAGTAAATTGCACTTGTGAACTGAATGACAAGAGTTCAGAATCAAACCCACAACCTTCGGAACATGAGGCAGTGGCTGAACCACGCAATGAACATCCCACAGAGGGAATGGACAGACTTCATTTCTAGCCGAGGTCCTGATGTGACCTTCCTGAGAGTGACCGGACAGGTAACCGCCCCAGCTACTTTCTCAAACATAGTAGGATATCTTGTGTTTAATGTGTGTGAGATTATGTCCATATGTTTGTCTGGTTTACTTCCTGTCTTACTGGTGGACACAAGAACTATTACACAAACACCTCATTTCATACTGCCTGCTAAAAGATTACCGTTAAAACTAATTCAGCTCAGGGACATTATTTACATCATTGACACCATCCACACAAACATCCAATCATCACCTGATTGTGCTGTGACTTATTCAAATGTAACTAGGAAATATGGGGATCCAGGGGTGTGACTTATCATTAATGACACCTCGAGCCTGCCAGACTAGTCCAAAGGCTGGGATTTATGATTGGTGTCACCTCCGGCCTGCCATACTAATCCAATGGCTGGGATTTATGATTGGTGACACCTCGAGCCTGCTATACTAATCCAATGGCGGAGATTTATGATTGGTGAAACCTCGAGCCTGCCATACTAATCCAATGGCTGAGATTTGTTTGGTGTCACCTCCAGCCTGTTATACTAGTCCACTGTTTAAACTTACTACCTCATTTCTGATCTAGTCCAATTGCATGTCACATTTTCTCCTCCCACTTAATTACTGTATATCCTAGGGTGTCTGCTTCAAGGACACAAAGCAAACTCTGGTCCACAAGTACTGCTGCCCCACGATGTTCCATTGTTACTATTAGTTGCCACATACTCTTCATCATCATCAACTACAGAATGTAGCCCTCGCCAACTGTTCTCTTTCTATGAAGTCTCCTAAATGCTGAGTATTGTCTCTCAAGAAACAATGTGGTCTCTCCAAGTGCAATGTTGGGTTACGTTCTATATTTCCCCCATAAGTGCAATGTTCGGGATGTTCTATATTGACCGTCTATGTGCAATGTTGGGTACGTTCTATATTGTCCCTCTAGGTCAGTGGTTCTCAACCAGTGGGGAATCCACTTCCCCCTCCACCAGGAAATTTTAGGGTTTCCATTTAAGATTATCTCAAGATCACGTTAATACAAGAAATACAAGAACCGATTGCTTTATATTGTTTTTCCCTCCATACTTTATGGTTCTGTACTTCTAGGCCTTCTTAAATTCATTTTATAACGTAAGTAGACCTGCAAATCACATTTTATGTAGACCCTAGAATTTTTCTAATATGTATTATTAAATTTAGCTTCCATTTTAATGTATATAGGGAGGAAATACGAGGGGGGGGGGGGGGGGGTGCATGGCCCAAAAAAGGTTGAGAACCACTGCCCTAAGTGCAATGTTGGGTTATGTTCTATATTGTCCCTCTAAATGCAACATTGAGTATATTCCATAATGCCCCTCTAGGCGCAATGTTGGGTTATGTTCTATATTGTCCCTCTAAATGCAATGTTGGGTATGTTCTATATTGTCCCTCAAGGCTGTCTGGATACAATTAGAGGCACTATGTTCTGTACTTATCTTTCTCTTCATACAATATTGGGTATGTTCTCTTTTCCTCTGGTTTCAATGTTTTATGTGCTATACTGTCTGCCTAGATACAACAATAAGTATGAGCTGTGTCCTCTCTCTTCAAACAATATTGGGTATGTCCTATTAGAAGTCCCTCCAGGTACAGTGTTGGATATGTGCTGTGTTCTGTCACTTCATACAATACTGGGTATGTCTTATAATGTGTCCCTCTGAATATAATATGAACAAAAGCACTGTACATGTCTGAGAACGTGCGGAATTCACCACAAGACAATACAGAGTATGCATAACGACATATTACATAAAGTTACTCCAAAGACAAAACAGGAAAAAAATCAAAAGACGTAAATAACACAAGACAAGATGCTACAGTAAAAGTAAAAACACAGACAAGATGCTACAGTAAAAGTAAAAACAATACAGACGAGATGCTACTGTGAAAGTCAGACAGACATTTTAATCTGAGTAATCATATTTCTGGGTACCATGCACAGAAGGAAGGGGAAAACCAAACCAAAAAATAGCAATGCTGGAGAGCGTGTGACATGACGGAGAATTAACAATGTGAGTCTATGATACACATATGTACAAAATCTGCATGATGCCGTGGAACCCGGTGCTGTCTAAAATGGTGTCCCTCTAGATTACAAATGCCCCCTGGCGGGTGGAAAAGGCACACAAAAAACTGGTAATAGCAATATTAAAACCACAAATATATTCAGAACATGTAAAACATACAACAAGGAACAATTATCTGTATAAGTTAGTGAAGTTCTCACATATCAAATGCATCAAACACAAGCTCTACAAGTTGTGCCGGAGGTGGAGCTGACCGCTGATGGGGTCCATGTCCGCACGTCACACAGGTTTGCTGGCTTTGGTCATTTACTGTGAACAGCGTTACAATGTCGTATGCAGGTTTTTTTTTTTTATCACTTCAGTGACGTGTGCCTTCACAAGTATAATGCATCCGCTGGCATGAACCTTCACAAACTTGTCAGGGTAGCCACTAGTGTGCACCTACACAAACATGTCATGTAGCCACTAGTGTGCACCTACAGAAACATGTCAAGTAGCCACTAGTGTGCACCTACACAAACATGTCAAGTAGCCACTAGTGTGCACCTCCACAAACATGTCATGTAGCCACTGAAGTACACTTACACAAACATGGCCATGTAGCCACTAGTGTACACCTACACAAACATGGCCATGTAGCCACTGAAGTACACTTACACAAACATGGCCATGTAGCCACTAGTGTACACCTACACAAACATGTCATGTAGCCACTGAAGTACACTTACACAAACATGGCCATGTAGCCACTAGTGTACACCTACACAAACATGGCCATGTAGCCACTGAAGTACACTTACACAAACATGGCCATGTAGCCACTAGTGTGCACCTACACAAACATGTCCATGTAGCCACTAGTGTGCACCTACACAAACATGGCCATGTAGCCACTAGTGTGCACCTACACAAACATGTCCATGTAGCCACTAGTGTACACCTACACAAACATGTCCATGTAGCCACTAGTGTGCACCTCCACAAACATGGCCATGTAGCCACTAGTGTACACCTACACAAACATGTCCATGTAGCCACTAGTGTGCACCTACACAAACATGGCCATGTAGCCACTAGTGTGCACCTACACAAACATGGCCATGTAGCCACTAGTGTGCACCTACACAAACATGGCCATGTAGCCACTAGTGTGCACCTACACAAACATGGCCATGTAGCCACTAGTGTACACCTACACAAACATGTCCATGTAGCCACTAGTGTGCACCTACACAAACATGGCCATGTAGCCACTAGTGTGCACCTACACAAACATGTCCATGTAGCCACTAGTGTGCACCTACACAAACATGGCCATGTAGCCACTAGTGTACACCTACACAAACATGGCCATGTAGCCACTAGTGTGCACCTACACAAACATGGCCATGTAGCCACTAGTGTACCCCTACACAAACATGGCCATGTAGCCACTAGTGTGCACCTACACAAACATGGCCATGTAGCCACTAGTGTGCACCTACACAAACATGGCCATGTAGCCACTAGTGTGCACCTACACAAACATGGCCATGTAGCCACTAGTGTGCACCTCCACAATCTTGCCCATGCAGTCATCAACAAACCACATTTTTAATTTGTTTACTTCTAGAATCACACCACCTGTAAGTTTCTCTGTCCTAAATCTCAAACCATTAATGAGCTTCAAGACACAGGTAATCCTCTTCACTGTCTCCCTACATGGCTGTTTCATTCTGATTTCAAACTTGATTGCACAACAAACAGTCCCATTTAGCAAACTGAGAGACATAGCCCTGTTGAGAACAGTATCTGACGTAAAGCTATGAAAAAGACAAATATTTGTAGCTATAAAAAAAATCAATGACACCTTGATGGCCCAGAAAAAACAAATTGACTTCCAGCCTTGATCTTATGTTCTTGAATTATATGTACTTATAGCACTGAGAACACAGGTTCAACTGGGCCTATTGCACTGAACAAGTTAAACTATAGCGTGGAGCTGCAAGTTTAACTTATTGATAGCACTAAGGTATACATTTAACTTATTTTATAGAACTGAGGTGCACGTTTAACTTGACTCAGAGCACCGGCATACAAATTAAACTTAATGATCACACTGTAGTACAAGTTAACCTTATTGACAGCACTGAGGATCAAGTTCAATTTATTGATCTCACCGAGGATACATGTTAACTTGACTTATAGCTTGCAGACCTACAAGTTTTGACATGACTTCTAGCCACGCTGACCAGAGAATGATGCCGATTGGCAGTCCTACCACACATCGGCCAACATGTTTACTGCCACTCGTTTCTATGAATGACTGAAATATTTGATTCTGTTTCCAAAAAAACACTGTGTGACCCACCTCCTGTAGTCAATCAGCCGTGAACAACAAGTGCTAATATCTCTAATTAACAAGATATATATATATATATGTATATATTTAATTTTTTTTAAAACACCACAATACACATTCCATGCAGACAAGACTAACCTATACAAATGTCAATGCCTGAAAACTCAGTTTTATTCAAAACAACATAGTCAAATTGAGAAAAAGAATCAATGTATTCATCAAAAACAGGTTCATATTTTTTTTCATGTGTACCCATGGGAAGAAAAACACCAGTTTCATGTCATTTTATGCGACGACACAAAAATAGATACACGACGCGCCACTGAAGAGAACTGCACGACACGGACATGAATAAATACGCACATCAGCATGGGCACTAGACAAAGCATCTGTGAAGCTAAATACAAAGCATTTCATTGAGAAACAACAGGCAGTAATAGATCGGTACATGTAACCAAGATTCCCCGTAAACAGAAGACATCGAGTCAAGCATTTCTGTCTCCGCATAAATGAAAGTATTTAACAATTCAACATTTCATCAATCAAAGTGTGACGCTTCACATTTCATACATGACTCACAGCAACTCTGTTTTCTTGTATCGCTTAAGAGACTTCACAATCACTCAAAGTGACTTCACATGTTCTTGTATCACTTAAGAGACTTCACATTTTCTTGTATCACTTAACGGACTTCACATGTTCTTGTACCACTCAAAGTGACTTCACATTTTCTTGTACCACTAAAAGTGACTTCACATGTTCTTGTATCGCTCAAAGTGACTTCACATGTTCTTGTATCACTTAAGAGACTTCATATTTTCTTGTACCACTAAAAGTGACTTCACATGTTCTTGTATCACTTAAGAGACTTCACATTTTCTTGTACCACTTAAAGTGACTTCACATTTTCTTGTACCACTCAAAGTGACTTCATATGTTCTTGTATCACTCCATGTGACTTCGCATGTTCTTGTATCACTTAAGAAACTTCACATTTTTCTTGTATCAAAGTGACTTCACATTTTCTTGTTACCACTCAAAGTACTTCACATTTTTATATCACTTAAGAGACTTCACATTTTTTATATCACTTAAGAGACTTCACATTTTCTTGTATCACTTAAGAGACTTCACATGTTCTTGTATCACTTAAGAGACTCTCCAAATTTTCTTATATCACTCAAAAGTGACTTCACATTTTCTTATTACTCAAAGTGACTTCACATTTCCTTATCAAATTCTAATATTCTAATCAACGGCCACTGTCAGAAATGTCCCCATTACAACCACACTTCTCTGGCTCTGTTTAGGAAAACATAATTACCCCAAAACAGATATAGATGTAGAGTGACAGTCTATTCTCTTCAATGCAATCATACTTGTAGGAGGTGAGGTCACCCATGGTCTGCCTCAACCCAGGACATGGTGTGTCAAAGAAGCCCCCCAAGGGACCACCAAACCAAACACCCCATGTTCATTCACATCACAACATTTCTGTTCTGTCTAGATTCACCAATCACACAGGTCTTCATGTTTGTCAACACACACATGAATAAAAATGGCAACAATTTAAAGTGCAAGGATCAAGACAAAACCAAGATAACATTTCATATTAATCTGTAAAAAGCCATCAGCCAAAAAAAGAACGAAGAAACAAAAGCACCAAATTGAAACAAGACTACTGGTTACTCTATGAGGACTATGAATGTGCAAAATGAAAATGAAGAGAGGGATAAAATTATAGATTTATATATATATGTATTTGGTTTCAATATCTACACGCCAAATATAAGTATTGTGAAATAGAAAATGTGTTGTAATGAGAAATACAATATAGTCAAATATTACTGAAAATGACCACGGGGCAAGTGTCGACGATACATATCATAGAAACCCAGAATACAACAGAGCAATAACGATGCAACTCTGAACTAGCACTTTAAATATATAGAGCAAGCGATAAATGCAAACATGGCAAGCAAAAACACGGATCAAATAAATAGAAAGTACACGGCATTGATCAATCATTTCTATAAATTAATTCACACTCGGTGAAAGGAAATACATCATATAATACATGCAATGGCCAGAAATTCATTCCGTTTTGTAGGAACACTAGAATTATCGATCATAAACCACTCGCCTGTGCAATCTGTCCCTACAGGCAGATGTTTCTGCTCAGAATCAGACATATGTACACTAAACTAAATCCCATTATAAAACATATCTACATGAAACAACCCCATTGTAAGACAAGTACCTGAAACTAAATCCCATCATTACACAAACCAGACACAGCGTCTATATGAAACTCCATCCCATTATAAGACACGCGTACATCCCAATAAAATGCCGCCACACCAAAATTATCTACATCAAACTAAATCTGACACCTGTTATTTAAGAAAGGTAAATGTTCCAAGCAACGAACCAGATGTACTGGCTATTCAGATAAATCAACCAGCTTGGCACGTGTGACTCGGCCTCCTATATTTAGCCAGAGCATACTACAGAAACCTGGCCACCTAACTTGACCAGGCGTGTACATTTGTCCCCCATGAGTGTGAAAGCCTCCCATTTGTGCTTGTGTTGTCCCACCTCAGTGGACAGCAGTCACTGGAACCTTCTAGAACCCAAATCCACCATTCTGCCATGTGCCTCGTTGATTTTGATTCTTACTCCTACTTCCCTCTGCTAATTTAAAATGAAAAATATGATCCCGAAACTTTTGCCTGCCTTCTTCGAACTGATAATTTTTATAAATATCTTACATAACATATGCACGCCCAAAAAATCATAAAGAAAATGAAGAATAAAATACCCAGCCGGAATAAATGATATACGAAACTGCCTGATATCTTACACAGACAGGCCATGCGACCAAACATCCTCCAGAAAACACTGAACTCATTTTGAACAAACAAATACTTATGACACTGAATTCTGCATCTGCTATCCTTCAGTTGTACTTTAACCTCCAAAAAATACAAGCTCAGGATTCGAACTAGCACCTTCATATCTGAGGGATGGAGTACTCTAACTACACTTATTAAATTTATTATAGTTAAGTTTACTGACCAGACCATAATTCGACTGAACACCAGGGGACTATGTCCTTTGATCATGTGGGTAGAGAAAACAGGGAAATTCCACACTTGTTCCATCACTCAAACCCACAACTCAAACAGGAACATGCCACACTTGTTCCATCACTCAAACCCACAACTCAAACAGGAACATGCCACACACAACTGTACTATGACATTCAGCTCAACCATTCATGGGACGGTAATTCCTAGATTATGTTAAGTACTAAGCCTTCCTACGTTTAGCTTTCATACGCTGTCGTTTTCAAGGTCAGTATGGGTGAATGGATAAGTGCACTCATTCATAAAAATCCGGTGTGTCGATGCCGACGTGGTGTGTTCAAACCCTACACCTGTCAGTCGGGACTAAAATGTCTCGCCCTTGACGTTGGGATGTAAATCACAAGTACCTCTGAAGTCGGAGTGGGTTTGCCTGATGGTGTGAGACACTGGTAATAAGGGAAACTAATCCACACGCAAACATGTCCAGTGCACTAGTAGTAGTAGCACATGTATGGACTATGTATGAGTTCAAGGCGAGCGTCACAACAGACAGACAAACAGACAAACAATATGTTTATTTCTTCTTCTTCTGTGTTTGTCCGGAATGTTGTTTTAGATGTCATTGCACTGTGCCTGTTTACAGCAGAGCTGCGATATTTGCACCTTTCGGCCGACACATCTGACTTCTTCAGGTATTTGTTGACTGGGTGACTTTCTCGGGGAATATGTTATTTAATTTTCTGTACACATAAATTGCTAGTGGAAGTACATATAGAGGAAATCTTGGGCACTGACATTCAGTAATCATTCAGTAATCAGTCTCTCTACTTGTACCCTGAGGTGTCATTGTCAAACATCTGTATCCTTGCTGGATGGATCTGAGACAAACTAACATTTATTTTATTTTCTTCTGGGGTGTAAAGGCACCATTGGAGCACAGCCAAATGTAAACAGAGATTTAAGCCATAGAACGGACAGATTTAGTCAATCAAGTACTTCAGAAAGACAGAGGCACGATTCACAGATTAAGAGATTACGACAAGCATTGAAAGACTATGAAATCCCACACTTAATGTATCACAAATGTGTTGTAGGGGCAGAGAAGACAGCAACAGAGGTGAATGTATACAGGAACTGCAGACATCAGGCCCTACAGTGGGCCCATAACCCACTCCACCTGCTACTGCTGGTCCTGGAAATGGGTCATCACTGCAGTCTGGCTGAGAGAGCAGGAATCAGAAGGACAATAAATCATCTACTCTAGAACAAGCAAGTAGAAGAATATTTCGACCCCAGGATGAGCCAGCAGGTACAAAAATATTTCTACCCCAGGATGAGCGAGCAAGGAGAATATTTCTATCCCAGGATGAGCCAGCAAGGAGAAGAATATTTCTATCCCAGGATGAGCCAGCAAGGAGAAGAATAGTTCTATCCCAGGACGAGCCAGCAAGGAGAAGAATAGTTCTATCCCAGGATGAGCCATCAAGGAGGAGAATAGCTCTATCCCAGGATGAGCCAGCAACGAGAAGAATATTTCTATCCCAGGATGAGCCAGCAACGAGAAGAATATTTCTATCCCAGGATGAGCCAGCAACAAGAATAAGTTCTATCCCAGGACGAGCCAGCAAGAAGAATATTTCTATCCCAGGATGAGCCAGCAAGTAGAAGAATAGTTCTACCCCAAGATGAGCCAGCAAGGAGAAGAATGTTTCATTCCTAGGATGAACCAGCAAGGAGAAGAATAGTTATACCCCAGGATGAGCCAGCAAGGAGAAGAATATTTCATTCCTAGGATGAACCAGCAAGGAGAAGAATAGTTCTACCCCAGGATGAGCCAGCAAGGAGAATAGTTCTATCCCAGGATGAGCCAGCAAGGAGAATATTTCATTACTAGGATGAACCAGCAAGGAGAAGAATATTTCATTACTAGGATGAACCAGCAATGAGAAGAATAGTTCTATCCCAGGATGAGCCAGCAAGTAGAAGAATATTTCATTCCTAGGATGAGCCAGCAAGTAGAAGAATAGTTCTATCCCAGGATGAGCCAGCAAGGAGAAGAATATTTCATTCCCAGGATGAACCAGCAAGGAGAAGAATATTTCATTCCCAGGATGAACCAGCAAGGAGAAGAATATTTCATTCCCAGGATGAACCAGCAAGGAGAAGAATATTTCATTCCCAGGATGAACCAGCAAGGAGAAGAATATTTCATTCCCAGGATGAACCAGCAAGGAGAAGAATATTTCATTCCCAGGATGAACCAGCAAGGAGAAGAATATTTCATTCCCAGGATGAACAGGCAAGGAGAAGAATATTTCATTCCCAGGATGAACCAGCAAGGAGAATATTTCCATCCCAGGATGAACCAGCAAAGAGAAGAATATTTCTACCCCAGGATGAACCAGCAGGTAGAAGAATATTTCCATCCCAGGATGAACCAGCAAGGAGAAGAATATTTCCATCCCAGGATGAGCCAGCAAGGAGAAGAATATTTCTACCCCAGGATGAACCAGCAGGTAGAAGAATATTTCCATCCCAGGATAAACCAGCAAGGAGAAGAATATTTCTACCCCAGGATGAACCAGCAGGTAGAAGAATATTTCCATCCCAGGATAAACCAGCAAGGAGAAGAATATTTCTACCCCAGGATGAAGCAGCAAGGAGAAGAATATTTCCATCCCAGGATGAAGCAGCAAGGAGAAGAATATTTCTACCCCAGGATGAACCAGCAGGTAGAAGAATATTTCCATCCCAGGATAAACCAGCAAGGAGAAGAATATTTCTACCCCAGGATGAAGCAGCAAGGAGAAGAATATTTCCATCCCAGGATGAAGCAGCAAGGAGAAGAATATTTCTACCCCAGGATGAACCAGCAGGTAGAAGAATATTTCCATCCCAGGATAAACCAGCAAGGAGAAGAATATTTCTACCCCAGGATGAAGCAGCAAGGAGAAGAATATTTTCCCCCAGGAAGAGCCAGCAAGTAGCAATATACTGTCATCAGGCTGGCTACCTTACCCCCAACATTTTCTGACACCCACGTTACGAGGCTGGATAAAACTGGGAACTATGTGGCCACAAAGATATCACAGCTCAAGGGACATATCAACCCAGACCACCAGTCTTGTGGCATTCAGGTCCGCCATGTGGCCACGTCACCGCAACGATTTCATACAGGAGAGAAACCTTACAAGTGTGATGTTTGTGATGTAATTGACAATAGTTATTCCTCAACAGCACGTGATGATATATCAGCCAGAATCTTGTTAATTTACAATCTCGTATTATGTCATTCAAACATACTGCAAACATACAAAACTGTGCACTTTCCCCAGCACAGATGACACGACATCAGGAATTACAACAACTGATGAATATATCACACATTCTATAAATCAAGTCTCACAAGCATCACCAATCACTACCGGCAAGCACACATTACAACATTCCTACATCAGATTTCCTTGGGGGAATTCTCAATCTAAACTCTTCATGTGACCATTTCAAATACTGTCTGTGTTGAGTTTGCTGTTCCTCTTCTACTGTGATGAAGCTAGGATCAAAGACAACACTGACAGTGGTCACCTAAACTTGGTCACCACAGACACAACATTGACAGTGGTCACCTAAACTAGGCCACCCAGCTGTGCCAGACAGGCTACCACAGACACAACATTGACAGTGGTCACCTAAACTAGGCCACCACAGACACAACATTGACAGTGGTCACCTAAACTAGGCCACCCAGCTGTGCCAGACAGGCTACCACAGACACAACATTGACAGTGGTCACCTAAACTAGGCCACCACAGACACAACATTGACAGTGGTCATCTAAACTAGGCCACCCAGCTGTGCCAGACAGGCTACCACAGACACAACATTGACAGTGGTCACCTAAACTAGGCCACCACAGACAACACTGACAGTGGTCACCTAAACTAGGCTACCACAGACACAACACTGACAGTGGTCACCTAAACTAGGCCACCCAGCTGTGCCAGACAGGCCACCACAGACACAACATTGACAGTGGTCACCTAAACTAGGCTACCACAGACACAACACTGACAGTGGTCACCTAAACTAGGCTACCACAGACACAACACTGACAGTGGTCACCTAAACTAGGCTACCCAGCTGTGCCAGACAGGCCACCACAGACACAACATTGACAGTGGTCACCTAAACTAGGCTACCACAGACACAACACTGACAGTGGTCACCTAAACTAGGCTACCACAGACAACACTGACAGTGGTCACCTAAACTAGGCTACCACAGACACAACACTGACAGTGGTCACCTAAACTAGGCTACCACAGACACAACACTGACAGTGGTCACCTAAACTAGGCTACCACAGACACAACACTGACAGTGGTCACCTAAACTAGGCTACCACAGACACAACACTGACAGTGGTCACCTAAACTAGGCCACCCAGCTGTGCCAGACAGGCCACCACAGACACAACACTGACAGTGGTCACCTAAACTAGGCTACCACAGACACAACACTGACAGTGGTCACCTAAACTAGGCTACCACAGACAACACTGACAGTGGTCACCTAAACTAGGCTACCACAGACACAACACTGACAGTGGTCACCTAAACTAGGCCACCCAGCTGTGCCAGACAGGCCACCACAGACACAACATTGACAGTGGTCACCTAAACTAGGCCACCCAGCTGTGCCAGACAGGCCACCACAGACACAACACTGACAGTGGTCACCTAAACTAGGCCACCCAGCTGTGCCAGACAGGCCACCACAGACACAACATTGACAGTGGTCACCTAAACTAGGCCACCCAGCTGTGCCAGACAGGCTACCACAGACACAACATTGACAGTGGTCACCTAAACTAGGCCACCCAGCTGTGCCAGATAGGCTACCAGACACAACATTGACAGTGGTCACCTAAATTAGGCCACCACAGACACAACATTGCCAGTGGTCACCTAAACTAGGCAACCACAGACACAACATTGACAGTGGTCACCTAAACTAGGCCACCCAGCTGTGCCAGACAGGCTACCACAGACACAACATTGACAGTGGTCACCTAAATTAGGCCACCCAGCTGTGCCAGACAGGCTACCAGACACAACATTGACAGTGGTCACCTAAACTAGGCCACCCAGTTGTGCCAGACAGGCTACCAGACACAACATTGACAGTGGTCACCTAAACTAGGCCAACCAGTTGTGCCAGACAGGCTACCAGACACAACATTGACAGTGGTCACCTAAACTAGGTCACCACAGACAACATTGACAGTGGTCACCTAAACTAGGTCACCACAGACACAATATTGACAGTGGTCACCTAAACTAGGTCACCACAGACAACATTGACAGTGGTCACCTAAACTAGCCACAGACACAGCATTGACAGTGTCCTGGCCCGGCACAAATCAACAGCTACAAGTAGGCACACCTAAACACAAACATAACCTTCTGCCCTTGCCTCAACTAGCATGTTCTAATGTTGCTGACTCAACTAACCTGTTTTATTCTAATTCAGACTCGTGTCACAGTGACTCTACCCTTGCCAGCATCTTTCTGCCTAACTCTTGGTATTCCTCTGCAAGCCAAAACTCCTTCAATTTCCCAACTGCAGCTGTGATAACAATAGTTTTCTGTGCACATTTTCTTGTGTGCTAAATATTCCATGTAGTCGTTTCTGGGCAACCCAACTTCAGATGTATACATTGAGTCTGTTTCTATATCACCACCACACGCCTCCATCTCAACACACAACTTACCAACACCCACCCACGCAACAGTTCCTGGAAAGTAAGTGTATACTACAGCCTATTGTCAAGAGCAAACCCACTTCCCCACACAACAGACCCACTTCCCCACACAACAAACCCACTTCCCCACACAACAAACCCACTTCACCACATAACAAACCAGCAAAGATCAAGCAGAAACATGCATACAAAACTGCACAATACACTCTCCTCAACAGCAACATCACTCCACAAAATCATGGGCAGTGTGTGCAAACAGCTGCAGCTTCCAATCTAACAATGCAAGCAGTGGATACAACTTATCCATGTGAATTACAATTATCCATATGTACACACTGACTGGAACAACCCTGGTTCTCCAGGTAACGAAACAAAAAAAAGTGTCACCGTCACCACAGATTATTATTATTACCCCAAAAAATGTATATCTGATATGGAAACACAAAACCAATAATCTGATTAAAATAATGAAGGAAACAATATATCAACACATGCATAAAGTCGGGTTTCCAGATAAGTCATGTGCGACCAGCATGAAAATACAGCAACTTGAGGGGGAGAGGGACAATTGTATGTGAATGATCAAAACATGTCCATAGCGCCTGACAAATGGGAATAATGGAAGATTAAAAGCATCATGCTGATTAACAAATACACAAGCAGAAGAAACAAACAATACACACACACAAGTAATAGAATACCGTGCATTTGCAGATGGCTAAAATTTATCGAGAGCAATCTTAGAGATTACAAAACATGGGAGGGAGATAACTAACATCTGCATGTGTATGCTTTGTTCACAGCCCCTTCCCTTGGTTTTTCCTTTGCCAGTTGCGAATTGACGGTATCCGTTTCATGGAAATACATGAATGCCCTTGACCAATACAAGATAGTGTTGTGGACCATTAAAGTCAAGATCGCACGCTACTCTCCGCTTCACCTGGTCCCTCTGTGAAAGCCTCTTTGCTGTGTGGCCAGTTGGTGGTGCTGTCTGATGCATGGCCAGTGGGTGATGCTGTCTTATTGTCTGGCCAGTTGGTGGTGCTGTCTTATTGTCTGGCCAGCTGGTGGTGCTGTCTTATTGTCTGGCCAGTTGGTGATGCTGTCTTATTGTCTGGCCAGTTGGTGATGCTGTCTTATTATCTGGCCAGTTGGTAATGCTGTCTTATTGTCTGGCCAGTTGATGGTGCTGTCTGATGTCTGGCCAGTTGGTGGTGCTGTCTGGGTGCTGTCTGATGTCTGGCCAGTTGGTGGTGCTGTCTGATGTCTGGCCAGTTGATGATGCAGTCTTATTGTCTGGCCAGTTGGTGGTGCTGTCTGATGTCTGGCCAGTTGGTGATGCTGTCTGATGTCTGGCCAGTTGGTGATGCTGTCTTATTGTCTGGCCAGTTGATGGTGCTGTCTGATGTCTGGCCAGTTGGTGGTGCTGTCTGGGTGCTGTCTGATGTCTGGCCAGTTGGTGGTGCTGTCTTATTGTCTGGCCAGTTGGTGATGCTGTCTTATTGTCTGGCCAGTTGATGATGCTGTCTGATGTCTGGCCAGTTGATGGTGCTGTCTGATGTCTGGCCAGTTGGTGATGCTGTCTGATGTCTGGCCAGTTGGTGGTGCTGTCTGGGTGCTGTCTGATGTCTGGCCAGTTGGTGGTGCTGTCTGATGTCTGGCCAATTGATGATGCCGTCTTATTGTCTGGCCAATTGATGATGCTGTCTTATTGTATGACCAGTTGATGATGCCGTCTTATTGTCTGGCCAATTGATGATGCTGTCTTATTGTCTGGCCAATTGATGATGCCGTCTTATTGTCTGGCCAGTTGGTGATGCTGTCTTATTGTCTGGCCAGTTAGTGATGCCGTCTTATTGTCTGGCCAGTTGATGATGCCATCTTATTGTCTGGCCAGTTGGTGATGTCTTATTGTCTGACCAGTTGGTGATGCTGTCTTATTGTCTGGCCAGTTGATGATGCCGTCTTATTGTCTGGCCAGTTGATGCCGTCTTATTGTCTGGCCAGTTGGTGATGCTGTCTTATTGTCTGGCCAGTTGATGATGCCGTCTGATGTCTGACCAGTTGGTGATGCCATCTTATTGTCTGGCCAGTTGGTGATGCTGTCTTATTGTCTGGCCAGTTGGTGATGCCGTCTTATTGTCTGGCCAGTTGGTGATGCTGTCTTATTGTCTGGCCAGTTGGTGATGCCGTCTTATTGTCTGGCCAGTTGGTGATGTCGTCTTATTGTCTGGCCAGTTGGTGATGCCGTCTTATTGTCTGGCCAGTTGATGATGCCGTCTTATTGTCTGGACCGTTGATGATGCCGTTTTATTGTCTGGCCAGTTGATGATGCCGTCTTATTGTCTGGCCAGTTGATGATGCTGTCAGATGTCTGGCCAGTTGGTGATGCCGTCTGATGTCTGGCCAGTTGGTGGTGCTGTCTGATGTCTGGCCAGTTGGTGATGCTGTCTGGTGTCTGTCCAGTGCTGTCTTGCCAGCTGGTGGTGCTGTCTGATGTCTGGCCAATTGGTGGTGCCGTCTTATTGTCTGGCCAATTGGTGGTGCCGTCTTATTGTCTGGCCAATTGATGATGCCGTCTTATTGTCTGGCCAATTGATGATGCCGTCTTATTGTCTGGCCAATTGATGATGCCATCTGATGTCTGACCAGTTGGTGATGCCGTCTTATTGTCTGGCCAGTTGATGATGCCGTCTTATTGTCTGGCCAGTTGATGATGCCGTCTTATTGTCTGGCCAATTGATGATGCCGTCTTATTGTCTGGCCAGTTGATGATGCCGTCTTATTGTCTGGCCAGTTGGTGATGCCGTCTTATTGTCTGGCCAGTTGGTGATGCTGTCTGATGTCTGGCCAGTTGGTGATGCTGTCTGGTGTCTGTCCAGTGCTGTCTTGCCAGCTGGTGGTGCTGTCTTTTTCCTACCATAAAGACTTCTGAAGTCTAGCCAGCTACTGTCCATGGAAAACACTGCAAATGCTATGAATGATACGAACTAAAACTGTTCTGCAAGCCTAAAGCTCACCCTCACACGCACATAAAAACGGAATATGTATAATTTTAACTTGTGTAATATTTTACAGCAGGGGTCGTACTCAAGCGAAGTACTGGAACTGTCGAGCCTTAACCGGGCTTATCTGGTAGGTAGCATAGACTCCAGGTGGAGCCACTGGCTGTGAGGTCGGTGCTAGGTAACCAGGAGCAGCGGCCGCGGCAGCAGCAGCAGAAACGGCCGCAGCATAATGTGGGTGTATCTGAGCTGGGTAGGTGGGGGTCAAGCCAGATGGGTGCAGTACTGGCACTGGGTGCATGTGGGCTGGGAGAGGGTGAGAGGAATACTGCAGCTGCCGTGGGGACTGGTGGGCAGGCGGTGGAGCCACTGTCGGAGAAAACGCACTGTGGAAAAGGAAAGAAAAGAGAACAAATTTAGCAAAAATAACGCACTGCACTGCAAAATTACATATAACACAACCATTAAGCCTTCTTTTTCCTTCACCCTGTATGCCCTCACTAGAGCAGAGTCCCTCAACCAAGCCACATCAAGTAGTCCTACCCTTAGCTATATCCGTGCAGCTGCATCCATGTCCTCCCATACTGTTCATTTCTCTCTCTACTTCTCTTCTCCTTGTGTTTCTAGATCTTCCTCTATTTCTTTTACCATGTGGATTCCAGACACAAGCTGTTCTAGTTACACTAATCTACATATTTTTCATTGTCTGTCCTATCCAGCGACTGTGTCATTTATTCACCTCTTGATTCCCTGGTATGTGTCCAGTTCTCTCCATAAGCTCCACATTTGTGATTCTGTCACACCATTTGAGACCCAATCTGTTCAGGCACCAATTTATCAATGTTATAAGCTTATTACTCATGGTGTGAGCCATTCTCCATACTGGTCAGCCCTACAGTAGTCATGATTCAACATTAGAATGGAATATTCTCTCAGACTGGTTGAATCATTCTCCATGCTTGTCGTTCCTACAGTAGTCATGATTCAACATTAGAATTGAATATTCTCTCAGGCTGGTGTTAGTCGTTCTCCACACTTGTTAACCCTCCAGTAGTCATTATTCAACATTTGAATTGAATATACTCTCAGACTGGTGCAGTTTTATGTCATATGACTACCACAAATGTCCCTGTGCTGTAAAAACTAATCCAGCCTTCTGTATACTGATTCTGATATCTGTGACATTCCTCGTATCCACATTATATACTGATTCTGATATCTGTGACATCCCCTGTGTCCACATTATATACTGATTCTGATATCTGTGACATCCCCCGTATCCACATTATATACTGATTCTGATATCTGTGACATCCCCTGTGTCCACATTATATACTGATTCTAATATCTGTGACATCCCCTGTGTCCACATTATATACTGATTCTGATATCTGTGACATCCCCCCACATTGTATACTGATTCTGATATCTGTGACATCCCCTGTGTCCACATTATATACTGATTCTGATATCTGTGACATCCCGAGTGTCCACATTATATACTGATTCTGATATATGTGACATCCCCTCACATTCTATACTGATTCTGATATCTGTGACATCCCCTATGTCCACATTATATACTGATTCTGATGTCTGTGACATCCCCTTACATTCTATACTGATTCTGATATCTGTGACATCCCCTCACATTCTATACTGATTTTGATATCTGTGACATCCCGTGTCCACATTATATACTGATTCTGATATCTGTGACATCCCCTCACATTATATACTGATTCTGATATCTGTGACATTCCTCGTATCCACATTATATACTGATTCTGATATCTGTGACATCCCCTGTGTCCACATTATATACTGATTCTGATATCTGTGACATCCCCTGTGTCCACATTATATACTGATTCTGATATCTGTGACATCCCCCGTATCCACATTATATACTGATTCTGATATCTGTGACATTCCCTGTGTCCACATTATATACTGATTCTGATATCTGTGACATCTCATGTGTCCACATTATATACTGATATCTGTGACATCCCCTGTATCCACATTATATACTGATTCTGATATCTGTGACATCCCCTGTGTCCACATTGTATACTGATTCTGATATCTGTGACATCTCATGTGTCCACATTATATACTGATTCTGATATCTGTGACATCCCCTGTGTCCACATATACTGATTCTGATATCTGTGACATCCCCTCACATTCTATACTGATTCTGATATCTGTGACATCCCCTGTGTCCACATTATATACTGATTCTGATATCTGTGACATCCCCCGTATCCACATTGTATACTGATTCTGATATGTGACATCCCCCCACATTGTATACTGATTCTGATATCTGTGACATCCCCTGTGTCCACATTATATACTGATTCTGATATCTGTGACATCCCCTGTGTCCACATTGCTAGGTAAACAGGTGCATGCTTCCATCTCTTGACATGAGGTTTCACCCCAAAAAATCTGGAGCCGAGAGGTGCAGATTACAAATAGAAAATCAACAGAAGGGAAAATTTTTTTAAAGTTTTTAAAAACAGGAAAAGGTAGGAAGCAGAGGCAAAAGAAAAGTAGGAGGAGGAAACAAGAAGAAGCAGGAATATGAAAAAGAAGGTGAGAGAAAAAGGGAGGAGGGGAAAAAGGGGAAAGAAAAAAGGTGGAAGAAAAATAAGGGAGGAAGAGGAAGAAAACAAGAAATAGGAAGAAGATCATAGGAAGAAGAAGAAGATAGAAGAAGGAAGAAGAAGGTGAAGGAGGGGGAAGAGGAAGAATATAAGAGGATGAAGAAGTTAGCAGAAAGAGAAAAAAAGGTGGAAGAAAGAAGGTGGAAGGGAGAAAGAGGCAGAAAAAGATAGGAGAAAGAAGACTGTGGAAGAAAAAGGAGAAAGAAGCAGGAGGGAGAGGAATAAGAAGAAGTTTAATAACAACAGCTGCTACTCTAATGTACTCTGTGTATTCTAAAGTAAATGATGGAGATGGACTGACCCGAACTGTCTGATGGAAGCGGAGGTTGGCAGGGCCATCTGTTGGTGCTGATGTGCAGGCAGCAGGTAATGGTGCAGTGGGGAACTGTGCAGCGGTGCCACGTGTCTGTAGTCACTGGGGACAGAACCGCACACCAATCTACAAGACAATAGTACAATGAGAGATGTCAGCACATACTACCAACTCACACATCTCACAGATTATGGTTACAGTTGTGGGATTATAATAATCCTCTCATCTCATCACATCTAAACACATAAATACACATAATCACGATGATAGGAGGAGGCATGTTGAACTCTACATAGTGGTTATAGAAGGGTGGGGAGGGAGAGAGGGGGAGAGAGGGGAGAGAGAGAGAGAGAGAGAGAGAGAGAGAGAGAGAGAGAGAGAGAGAGAGAGAGAGAGAGAGAGAGAGAGAGAGAGGGGGGGGGAGAGATTGGAAAGACCCCTGAGGTTGAAAAGTAAAGGTTGTGACTGAGGATGTAGACAATGAGACACACAATACCAGTGAATGAAATGTCATGGCACTGAATGACAGACAATGTCTGTGAAGACAGTGAGTACAGTAGACTGAACAAGTTATGACAGTGAAAGGAGGAGACACGACAGTGAATGTGGATGAGGAGACACGACAGTGAATGAAGATGAGGAGACAACGGTGAATGAAGATGAGGAGACACGACAGTGAATGTGAATGAGGAGATAGACAGTGAATGAAGATGAGGAGATAAACAGTGAGTACAATAGAATGAACAAGTTATGACAGTGAAAGACATACTATGACAGTGAATGAAGATGAGACATGACAGTGAATGTGGATGAGGAGAACATGTTATGTCAGTAAATGAAAATAACTAAACATGACAGTTAATGAAGAGAACCAGACATCATGACAGAAAAAACCAGAGAAAATGTTATGACAGTGAATTAACCCTTTACAGGGCATAGCGGCCATTACCGGCCGATCGCTTAAACGAGCATTGCGTCCGATACTATTATGCATTGTAATAACGCGATCTCTCGGCTTTCCGACACTTCCGACGGCTACTTTCACTTTCGCCAATAGCTTGACAACGTGGCCGCTATTTGTAAACTCGCTATCATGAATTTGAACGGACTTTCTTTTGATAGTTTTCGGGATTTTTACGCTGTTTTTCAAAATGGATTTCGGCGATTCTTCAAGTGATAGCCGAGATTTCGCTAGGTTCAATTTAAGTGACATTAAAGGGCACGAAGTTGACTATTAATCGGAGCTAGATATCAGTGCAAAGCGTTACTTTGCATTAGCAGTCTGAGTCGGACTTTAAAGAATGTGATTATGATTCTGAAAATGTGTTTGTAAATTGCTGTATAGATGGCGGAAAATCACAAACATGCCGTATTTCGTAAATATTTGTGTTCACATATGGATTACCGACAACAATCACGTGAGTAACATATTCTGCATGCTTCTCCCTTCATTGTGTTGTTTATTTAACTAAAATCGGTTGACTAACACCTTATTTGTGATGTTTTTACTAACGCGACCCGAAATTTTACCGAACCTGAAAAAATCTTGCCCGTTCAGGGCTACAAAACGGACAAGCGTCTGCCCTGTAAAGGGTTAAGACATAATGACAGTGAATGAAAATGATACACATATTATGACTGTAAATCCAATAATAGACGAGTTATGACAGTAAATGAAATTAACAAGACATGGTATGAGAGTGATTGAAGTAAACAAGACATGACAGTGAATGAAAATAGCAAGACGTTATGACAGTAAATTAAAATAAGACATGATGATGATGAATAAAAATACTGAGACATTATGACAGTGAATGGAAATACTAGGCACGTTATGACAGTGATTGAAGATAACAAGACATGGCAGTAAACACTGGCTAACCTACCCGTGAACATCGGCCTGTGATGTATTCAACAAAACCGGCTGGCCGAGCTGCACCGGTGACAGCTGACTGAGCCCCGCTCCCCCTGCCTGCTGGACACACAACCTCATGCCGCCACCTCGGCCACCGAGGTGGGACCTGGCAGTGAGACAGGGTGCTCCGGTAGAAATGCTCCCTGCACCGACAGTAGCCACCTTGGCAGCAGCAGTAGGTACAGCCCGGACAGTTGGGGAAACATATGCCAGCTTGCCCTGAGCTGCCGCCGAACTGAGCTCCAATTCAAAAGGTGTCAGTTTCTCCATTTTGGGCGAGCGGGCCCGTAGCTTGTCCTTCTCAAAGGAGGCCAGCAACTCCTGCTTGGGAATATAGGGGCTGACTTTAGCATGCTGCTTGCTATTGCCGTGACTAGCGCTGGTGATACTGATGTGGGGCTGGCAGGAGCTGGTACTGCAGCCCGACACCTGCAGCTGAGGCAGGGAAATGCTACTGCTGGCTCCACCAAAAGACTGTTGAAACAAGAAGAAAGCAATTTTAAATAACACTTCATTTCCTTTGTGAACTTTTCACATCTGTTTATTCACTGTTCCTTAAAAGGTTACGAGCCCATTTACAGAATCTGTCAGTCAATATATCTGACTGGTGGAGAGGTTTGGGATGGCCTTCCTCTCTTGGCCAGTCTGCAGTAGTGCACATATTAAAAACTGCTGAGGAAGTCTTGAAGCCACTTGCACAGGTTCAAATCTCAGTGTGCCTATATATTTATAGTCACAATCTCCACTTGTCTATTTCTAAGAGAGCCAATCAATACTGTGACAGTATTTCTCAGGCCGGCCTCCAACACCACCACCTGCAGGAGAACTAGGGTTTGGGTCAGCTTCAATTTGGAGCTTGGGTCAGCTTCAATTTGGAGCTTGGGTCAGCTTCAATTTGGAGCTTGGGTCAGCTTCAATTTGGAGCTTGGGTCAGCTTCAATTTGGAGCTTCGGTCAGCTTCAATTCGGAGCTTCGGTCAGCTTCAATTCGGAGCTTCGGTCAGCTTCAATTTGGAGCTTCTGTCAGCTCCAATTCGGAGCTTGGGTCAGCTCAAAACTGGGAGCTTGGGTCAGCTCCAAATCGGAGCTTGGGTCAGCTCCAACTTGGAGCTTGGATTAGCTCCAACTTGGAGCTTGGATTAGCTCCAACTCTGAGCTTGGATTAGCTCCAACTCGGAGCTTGCAGGAGACTGAAGCACTTACAGTGGCTGTCCAATCCATGGTCATCAGCATGTGCAAAGTGAGTGATATTTCACAAACCAAACCAATCACAGAAACTAAATTATCTTAAAGTGCATGTCTTTTTCACTCATCTGTGTGTGATACAAAAGTGAGAAATAGGTGACTTGAGGTGTATTAAGCGGCAAACATGTACAGGTGAGAAAGAACAGATCTATCTGGAGTGTAAAAATACTTGACAAGCATGTACAGGTGAAAAAAGAGTGAACCTATTTAAGGAGTAAAAATGTTTGACAAACATGCACAGGTGAAAAAGGATAGACCAAATGAGTAAAGATATTTGACAAATATGCAGAGATAAGAAAGTGTGGACTTACAGGAGGTATGAAAATACTTGCTTGACAACCATGAACAGGTGAGAAATTGTGGACCTACCTGAGGTGTGAAAATACTGTGAGACACTGGCAGTCGGTCCATGAGCTCGTGCTTGACGTTGCTGGTATTAAACACCTGAGACTGGTGCTGGAGGGCGTGGTGGTGTTGGTGGTGGAGGTGGGGGTGATGGGGTTGTCTGGCGCTGCTGGTCCCTCCAAGACTGCTGGGGCTAGCAGGGGGGCAAGGCATGGCCGCCGCAGCTATGCCCGCAGCAGATCCGTTGCCGCTGGCAATGCTGGCCAGGAGGTTACTACCAGTGGTCAAGCTGTCCTCGCTGTCCGACTCGTGGTCATCAGCAACTGTCAAATACCTATCATCAACTTTAAAAAGAAAACAAAGAAAAGGGCGATAAGGTATAACTAAAGGCCATAACACTGACTGTACATGGGCATTTATAACTTAACATAAGTGTGACTCAATATTTCTGGAAACGTAGCATTAATGTATGATATAGTAACATCTTACTGGAGAAGTTCCCACAGCCAAGAGTAACAGAGATATCACTGAAAGTCATTCAACACCAGTTGACATATTTCTGTGAAGTATTTAATGTTAGTAGATGTATTTCTGTACGGTGTTCAACAACATTATGTGGAGAATGTTGAGAACACGGTGGATGGATAGAAAGAGTAATGAAGATGTCTTGAATCACAGGAAACGTCCACATTCTTTATGCATGTCATAAGAAGAGGAAAGATGGAGGGAAGGAAAGACAAGAGCAAGGATGCTGGATACTTTGAAATCAAGGCATGGAAGAACATCAGTATTTTGAAATGATTGACTGTACATGAGACAGAAGTGTGTGGACAGACATAATCACCAATGCCACACGGCATGGACTATAAGAAAGTTATATAATATGGGGCACATGTCATCTCTCTTCTTCACTCCTCTCCCTCAAGAAATTGTTTTGCACCTGGTTATGCACCTGAAAGGTCGGTGTGTCTGACTTAGGCATGTATATGTGTACAGTCTGCTTCCTCTCCACAGATTCCATCTAAGACATGGAGCTTTACCTACGCGTGGCTGGGTGTTTTTTCCTAACAATTCTTCAAGGCCTACCATTTGTGACTTCCAACAGTTGTGGTTTTTTTTATGTGCACACGGGACATCATGTTCCTCACAGGGGACATCCTGTTTCTCACAGGGGACATTCTGTTTCTCACAGGGGACATCCTGTTTCTCACAGGGGACATCCTGTTTCTCACAGGGGACATCCTGTTTCTCACAGGGGATATCCTGTTTCTCACAGGGGACATCATGTTCCTCACAGGGGACATCATGTTCCTCACAGGGGGCATCCTCTTTCTCAGAGGGGACATGTTCCTCACAGGGGATATCCTGTTTCTCACATGGGACATCATGTTCCTCACAGGGGACATCCTCTTTCTCACAGGGTAAATCATGTTCCTCACAGGGGACATCCTGTTTCTCACAGGGGACATCCTGTTTCTTGCCTTTATCCCATAAGGCTAGGTATCCAATATGACTATCCTAGAGATCAGAGGGATGTGTATGTCATTAGGTACCAACAGTTCTTGAAACTATATCCAATTCTATGTTGAGATCAGAGGGATGTGTTGATGTCATTAGGTACCAAAAGTTCTTGAAACTATATCCAATTCTATGCTGATATCAGAGGGATGTGTTGATGTCATTAGGTACCAACAGTTCTTGAAACTATATCCAATTCTATGCTGAGATCAGAGGGATGTGTTGATATCATTAGGTACCAAAATGATGGTTCCGTCGCCCTGCTACTGAGTGAGTGCGTGGTGTGACACTGTGAGCTGTGAGTTTCATGTGAAATGCTTTTGAATATACCCGAGGTTTTTTGGAACGTGACTGCATGTTCGGAGCGATTGCAGATGGCTATGTCCCAGAGTTGACCGGTTTTTGCCTTATGCAGAAATGCATGGCTGCTGGGCTTCTGGTTGACTGCCATCGACGATGAACTGTATTTCGTGGACTGTGTGGGTGAACATCTAGGAAACATCCAGATGGGAAAATGACTGCCGATTCCATCAGAAATGAACTGGGTGTTGTGTTTTGTGGGGGACTATTGTGTTGACATTCTAGCGGCGGCATATTTCACAGTGTATCTGTGCGGGCTGTTGTTTGTTGAGACTCCTGTCTTTTCCACTTTTCACATTGGGCAGTGGGGAGTGTTTTGTGTGATATTCACCGGCACAGGAATGAAGCATAATGGGAACGACCCGTTGCTGTGAAGTTGGAACTGCGACTAACTAACTAACTAACTAAGGTACCAAAAGTTCTTGAAACTATATCCAATTCTATGCTGAGATCAGAGGGGTGTGTTGATGTCATTAGGTACCAAAAGTTCTTGAAACTATATCCAATTCTATGCTGAGATCAGAGGGATGTGTTGATGTCATTAGGTACCAAAAGTTCTTGAAACTATATCCAATTCTATGCTGAGATCAGAGGGATTGTTACGTAGCAACAGTTCTTGAAACTATATCCAATTCTATGCTGAGATCAGAGGGATGTGTTACATAGCAACAGTTCTTTAAACTATATCCAATTCGATGTTGAGATCAGAGGGATGTGTTAATGTCTAACACACAGAGTATCACACTCAGGGCTCCAGTGATCTAACACACAGAGTATCACACTCAGGGCCCCAGTGATCTAACACACAGAGTATCACACCCAGGGCTCCAGTGATCTAACACACAGAGTATCACACTCAGGGCCCCAGTGATCTAACACACAGAGTATCACACCCAGGGCTCCAGTGATCTAACACACAGAGTATCACACCCAGGGCTCCAGTGATCTAACACACAGAGTATCACACCCAGGGCTCCAGTGATCTAACACACAGAGTATCACACCCAGGGCTCCAGTGATCTAACACACAGAGTATCACACTCAGGGCCCCAGTGATCTAACACACAGAGTATCACACTCAGGGCCCCAGTGATCTAACACACAGAGTATCACACCCAGGGCTCCAGTGATCTAACACACAGAGTATCACACCCAGGGCTCCAGTGATCTAACACACAGCATCACAGGCTCAGGGCTCCAGTGATCTAACACACAGCATCACACTCAGGGCTCCAGTGATCTAACACACAGCATCACACTCAGGGCTCCAGTGATCTAACACACAGAGCATCACAGGCTCAGGGCCCCAGTGATCTAACACACAGAGCATCACAGGCTCAGGGCTCCAGAGCACTTGCACCTCCAGCTACAAAATCTGCCAAAACACAGGGAAAACATGGAGAAATTATAGGCAGAGATGAATAATACGGGAAGGACATGGAGGTGGCTGCTGAAGGTAGCCTCAGATAAGATGACTGGATTCAGTTGCAGGAGCACATGCCCCAGTGGGTGATGGGACAACAAACACAAGATGAGGTGTACTTCCAATGAAGGACTCAATTGGTGATGGGACAACAAGCACAAGATGAGGTGTACTTCCAATGAAGGACTCAATTGGTGATGGGACAACAAGCACAAGATGAGGTGTACTTCCAATGAAGGACTCAATTGGTGATGGGACAACAAGCACAAGATGAGGTGTACTTCCAATGAAGGACTCAATTGGTGATGGGACAACAAGCACAAGATGAGGTGTACTTCCAATGAAGGACTCAATTGGTGATGGGACAACAAACACAAGATGAGGTGTACTTCCAATGAAGGACTCAATTGGTGATGGGACAACAAGCACAAGATGAGGTGTACTTCCAATGAAGGACTCAATTGGTGATGGGACAACAAGCACAAGATGAGGTGTACTTCCAATGAAGGACTCAATTGGTGATGGGACAACAAGCACAAGATGAGGTGTACTTCCAATGAAGGACTCAATTGGTGATGGGACAACAAGCACAAGATGAGGTGTACTTCCAATGAAGGACTCAATTGGTGATGGGACAACAAGCACAAGATGAGGTGTACTTCCAATGAAGGACTCAATTGGTGATGGGACAACAAGCACAAGATGAGGTGTACTTCCAATGAAGGACTCAATTGGACAGCATATCTGTCACATCTTCCTGACATAAGATCCCGTGTTCTAGATCAATAACACTCAGCACTCTGTCCTATACTGATGCAAATCAATACCTGTAAACTAATTAACCACGACATTTCAGTGACCTCAATATGCTGGACAGCAATTTATAACTAGGTTTAAGTGATAACCACTATACATTTCATCATCACAGAAATCACTGTCATCTGATGGTCACTGTGGGAGAATATTGCTGACAGATTTACTCTCACGAACCACACTGCTAGGTATCTATCCCTCTCTCTAACTGGCCATCATCATATTGCCAACTTACCGAAAGTCTGGACAAGAGCTGAATCAGAAAAACTTGTAGGGAGATAACTGAGACCAGTTTTCAAGATGTTGCCCTGTCTTGCACCACTGTATTTAGGAGAGACAAAAAGAAATATATATATATATACACACATAAATGAATCAATGAACAAAGTAAACAACTGTATTTGTATATAAAGTTCTCCTAGTGTGGTGTGGAGAGAGGTGGTTTACTCTGATAGAAGCCTCGGGTACCACTATATGTACCATCTCTACAGGTACACCCTTACGGGATGTGAATGTGTGCTTGCAAGCGTACGCATGTGTGTGGGTATTTGCTTGCTAGTGGAATCTAATCAGTACATGTGAAGCATGGGATGTTACATTCTGGGGTCATTCATTGGCACCTTGCCGTCTTGACAGATGATAGTTTGTAAGGGATGGAGTTATTGCCTCTCCATAGCACAAAGCCTGGGCTAAAATATAGAGATCATGTGTTGCCCATGCAGCATGATCCCTCTCTCGGCCTGCCTAGTTCACTCCAGAGGAAAGGTAACACCCCTACATCTGGAACAAGACAAGCTGCAGAAGCTTCCGGATCAGCTAAGCAATGCTCTAATTGTCCGCCTGTCGGAGCTTCGATCCTAGACCAGACGCCAACCAAGGCTTAGGGCCTGGTCTGCCCTGCCATGACACTGTCTTTAGGTTGCATTTCCTCGCACCAGGGTAAGGCTTGTACCCTTCCAATTGCGCTCTTCCGCCCGAAGCCGTTGGCACAATGTGGGGTGTTGGGTTTGGTAAGCGCCGCCCAATGTTTGGCGCTAACAGAAAGCGGGTAGTACCGTCTACTGTTATACGGTAGCTCAGTCATATCTGACTAAGACCTGACACATTCTGGGGTATGCTACAGATATACTGGACAACACAAGCCCCTTTAGGTTTAGGGAGTTAACGGGTTACGTCCACGGGTGTACAAGATGGACAGGTCATCTCTACAGGTATACAAGATGGACAGGTCAAGTCTCTACAGGTATACAAGATGGACAGGTCAAGTCTCCATAGGTATACACGATGGACAGGTCAAGTCTCTACAGGTATAGAGATGGACAGGTCAAGTCTCTACAGGTGTACAAGATGCTCTACAGGTGTACAAGATGGACAGGTCAAGTCTCTACAGGTGTACAAGATGGACAGGTCAAGTCTCTACAGGTATAGAGATGGGACAGTGTCAAATCTATACAGGTATGCAAGATGGACAGGTCAAGTCTCTACAGGTGTACAAGATGGGCAGGTCGTCTCTACAGATGTACAAGATGGACAGGTCGTCTCTACAGGTGTACAAGATGGACAGGTCAAGTCTCTACAGGTGTACAACATGGACAGGTCGTCTCTACAGGTGTACAAGATGGACTGGTCAAGTTTCTACAGGTATAGAGATGGGACAGATCACGTCTCTACAGGTATACAAGATGGACAGGTCAAATCTTTATACAAGATGGACAGGTCAAGTCTCTACAGGTATACAAAATGGACAGGTCAAATCTTTACAGGTATACAAGATGGACAGGTCAAGTCTCTACAGGTATACAAGATGGACAGGTCAAGTCTCTACAGGTATAGAGATGGACAGGTCAAGTCTCTACAGGTATACAAGATGGACAGGTCAAGTCTCTACAAGTATACAAAATGGACAAGTCAAGTCTCTACAGGTATACAAGATGGACAGGTCAAGTCTCTACAGGTATAGAGATGGACAGGTCAAGTCTCTACAGGTATACAAGATGGACAGGTCAAGTCTCTACAAGTATACAAAATGGACAGGTCAAGTCTCTACAGGTGTACAAAATGGACAGGTCAAGTCTCTACAGGTATAGAGATCAGACAGTGTCAAGTCTATACAGGTACAGAGATGAGACAGGTCAAGTCTCTACAGGTATAGAGATGGGACAGGTCAAGTCTCTTCAGATATACAAGACGGACAGGTCAGGCCTACATGTCTATGGGATGCCAAGTTCCTACTAGCATCATTAGTTAGTTTTTCCTCTTGAGCCTAAGGCGGCGCATAGGGCAGAAGTCCTGACTCTCCATGCTTGGCGGTTCGCTGCTACCTGTTGTAGATCTTGGATATTTACTTGGCCATTGAATGAGCCTTCTCTAATGATGGTTCTACGCAGGGTATCTCTTGGTCTTCCTCGTTTTCTTTTCCCTACCGGTGACCATATGAGGGCTTGGTAGGGGAGTCTTGACTTGTCCATTCTGAGTACATGGCCGATGTAGTTCCAACGGCGTCTTCTTATGAATACTGTATCTTGCTTAGTCTCTTGTCTTATTTGCGCATTGGTTCTGAAGTCTGTCCAGTGGATGTTTAGAAGTCTTCTAAGACATTTGTTCTCAAAATTGTCTAATTTTTTTATCTAAAGCTACCGTTGATTTCCAACTTTCACATCCATACGTTAACACTGGAATCACACAAGAGTTGAAGATTTTAAGTTTTGTGTGTTTGCTGAGTTACTAGCATCATAGACTCCTACAAACACCAGGACAAGCTTGTGTATGAAAGACAAACTGGCAAACACAGCATCTTCACCTGGCCAGACACAACAAAGAACCACACAGACAGTGTGTGGGGTAGACTACATCGTTGAGGCAGTGCTCAAGGAAGAACCATAAAGGAAGACATGGCTCCTGGTAGGGACTGGCCAGCACGATGACAGATACAGCAGGTATACAGAACAGGCAAGTGAGGACCCATACAGGTATATGGAACAGACAAGTGAGGTCCCCTACAGGTATATGGAACAGACAAGTGAGATCTCCTACAGGTATATGGAACAGACAAGTGAGGACCCATACCGGTATATGGAACAGACAAGTGAGGACTCATACAGGTATATGGAACAGACAAGTGAGGACCCATACCGGTATATGGAACAGACAAGTGAGGTCCCCTACAGGTATATGGAACAGACAAGTGAGGACTCATACAGGTATATGGAACAGACAAGTGAGGACCCATACCGGTATATGGAACAGACAAGTGAGTTCCCCTACAGGTATATGGAACAGACAAGTGAGGACTCATACAGGTATATGGAACAGACAAGTGAGGACCCATACCGGTATATGGAACAGACAAGTGAGGACCCATACCGGTATATGGAACAGACAAGTGAGGCCCCCTACAGGTATATGGAACAGACAAGTGAGGACCCATACCGGTATATGGAACAGACAAGTGAGGACCCATACCGGTATATGGAACAGACAAGTGAGGCCCCCTACAGGTATATGGAACAGACAAGTGAGGACCCATACCGGTATATGGAACAGACAAGTGAGTTCCCCTACAGGTATATGGAACAGACAAGTGAGGACTCATACAGGTATATGGAACAGACAAGTGAGGACCCATACCGGTATATGGAACAGACAAGTGAGGACCCATACCGGTATATGGAACAGACAAGTGAGGCCCCCTACAGGTATATGGAACAGACAAGTGAGGACCCATACCGGTATATGGAACAGACAAGTGAGGCCCCCTACAGGTATATGGAACAGACAAGTGAGGACCCATACCGGTATATGGAACAGACAAGTGAGGCCCCCTACAGGTATATGGAACAGACAAGTGAGGACCCATACCGGTATATGGAACAGACAAGTGAGGCCCCCTACAGGTATATGGAACAGACAAGTGAGGCCCCCTACAGGTATATGGAACAGACAAGTGAAGTCCTCTACAGGTATATGGAACAGACAAGTGAGGCCCCCTACAGGTATATGGAACAGACAAGTGAGGCCCCCTACAGGTATATGGAACAGACAAGTGAGGCCCCCTACAGGTATATGGAACAGACAAGTGAGGACTCATACAGGTATATGGAACAGACAAGTGAGGCCCCCTACAGGTATATGGAACAGACAAGTGAGGTCCCCTACAGGCAGGTAAACACAGATGACTGTGACACTCAAGCCCCCAATTAAATGCACAAGTTTGGGAACTACAAGTGAAAGTTAACTGAGGAGTGGAGTTAACTACCTTCGACCTCGTCTGGAGGAGTGAGTGTCAGCAAAGCTAGGGTCACTCCCATCACATGGCAGGGTTCGAAGGTCGAAGTAGCGGTCACACTGATGCACCTGGCTGTGTGGCTGTGTCTGCAGGATGCGGTGGTGGTGGCGATGATGTCGGTTGCTGCAGCTGCGGCCACTTCGGAGCCCATCTCCTTCGTCTTCACTCTCAGAACTGATGGTAATGATGCTGGGAACTGGGCTGGGTGTATCCCTGATTGACAGGACAGGAGGAGAGTCACAATTTGTTTCTAAGTTTTATATCACACACACAAACATAGAGGAGGGAGAAAGGGGAGGGGAAAGATATGAATGAGAGGGGGGAGGGGGGATAAGAATGAGAGGGGGGATGAATGTAAAGGTAAAGAAAGAGGAAAAGGAGGAAATGGAAGGGGGCAGAGAAGCTTTCAAGAAGACAGGCAAAGATCAGCTATCAGTGAGGTTTTGCATGGACAAGCACAAGCCTTCACAAGTTCTGATGTGCACAAAGGTGTGTCAACAAACAGAAACATCTCAAAGAGACCCGTGTGAAAGCTCAGTCAGTGTTGAGTACATCCATGCAGCTCCTGCACAAGTCTGACCAACCAGCTTGAGATTGTTGAAACCCTCCACCCAATCCTGTAGCACACATCAGGCTGGTATCGGCTATGAAAGCAGTCAACATTCCCATCCATGAACAGATCCTCCCAGTTATGTTATAATCTCTTCCTGGAGATTCCCTTTAATGAAACACTAGCAGCCTTTCATCTTTGTGTGCTCTGGATCCTGCTGGTGAACAAGCACTGCTGCATCAACCAATCAGATTTAAACTTCAACCAAACACTAACAAACACGGAAGGACCCTTCTACTGTCTTCATTTAGCCAGACAACTGGCCTTGCTGCTCTGGTTCCACTGAGCATTTTTAGTTTGCTCAGTTTCCTATTAGTCAACACTTGTCAACATCTAATGAGTTAATACAGCTAGACAAACAGGCATTGCTGCCCTAGTTAAACCAGAGCATTTTTACTGTTTCATTATCAAAATAAGGAACCCAAAAACAAACACACCTGGTGAATTAACCCACCCTACCCCCAATCTCTACACCAGACATCTATATTTCCTGGAGAATGAGCAAATACTCAAGGAATCCCAAGTCTAAGATAATACAGGTGCTGCAAATCATTTTTTAAATAGGCCAAATAGGTGTTGCCTGACTACATTTCAAGACAAACATGAAAAAAAACCAACCTATGACAGAATAGTTATAGCAAACAAAGGACTAAATACACACTAAGATCCTTGTTGTTTCTACAGAGTTCATGAGCCAAGCATCTCCTATGATGATCTGATAAAATGCAGACTGGAGCATTAACACATCCTTGTTGATTCTGAGCATTAACACATCCTTGTTCTACAGAGCTCATGAGCCGAGCATCTCCTATGATGATCTGATAAAATGGAGATTGGAGCATTAACACATCCTTGTTGATTCTATAGAATTTATGAGCTGAGCATCTCCTAGGGTAGTCTGATCAAATGGAGACTGGAGCATTAACACATCCTTGTTGATACTATAGAATTCATGAGCCGAGCATCTCCTAAGGTAGTCTGATCAAATGGATGCATTAATGCATCATTGTGAGTGTGACGAAAGATGGTGACAGGTAAACATAAGGGGTGTATAACTACCACAATGACACTAGGGGGGATACAATCTAACACATCCATGCAATCAACATGTAACACTAGTTCCAGCTTGTACTTAGTTCTTTAGTCAGTAGGATTTCTCTCACTGCATGCTGTACCATTACACAACAGTCCTCCTTTGACTGTTTGCACAATTGAAGATGTGTTCAAGTGAAAATTGCCCAACAAAGCACTTGATATTAAAGATGATCTTCTTTCTTCTTTCATCTCATCTCTTCTCATCATGTTCCTCTTGTACCTTGTGGTGTCGAGGTGAAGTATGAACAGCGGGAGATTGTCCACTTATAGGCCTCATGTATCGATATTCCCATGGACTCTTGTTATTCCCTGCGTCCACCGTTTATGTGGTCGGCCTCTTCCTCTGCTTCCCTCTGGTCTGTACATCATTGCTTGTTGTGGTATACTAGTTGGTAACCTACTTGCATGGCCAAACCATTTGACTTGCTGCCTTCTAACAAAATCTAGCACAGCTATAACCCCCCACTTTACTCCTGATTTCTTCATTTCTGATCTCTCTTCTTGATACATTGAGTATTCTTCTCAGGAATCTCATTTCTGTTGTGATTTCTCTTATCTCTTTTTCTGTCACTGTCCAGGTTTGGCATTGGTAACATAGAGTTGGTAGGAAGATTGTCTTGTAAAGTGCTTTCTTAGTAGTTATTGATACATGTTTGTTCTTTAGTATTGGTGCCCTTTGTCCAATGGAGTTCTTTTTTCATTCACTTGAAATTCACTGTGTAAAACTGCAATGTTGTCTCTCGTATAAACTTCACAGTCTTTTTTTTTTAGTTCACTCAGTGGTCCACAGTTGACCCTCCTCCTAGGCCTGAAGGTTTGCCTAGATATGTCAAAGATGATCCTAACATCTGACCAATGAATGCAGCCAGCAAGCAAATGCTTACATGCGTGCAGAACAAGGCAGTTTTACAGGGACAATATACATACAAGCTCAGACAAGAGACGAACTTACATGTGTGCACAAATGGTTGCAGAAGGAGGAGAGTAAAGACACAAGTTCAGACAAGAGACAAACTTCACAAACCTAATGACAATAAACGGGTGCCGTTGGGCGTGCTCGAGCGGGGCCGTGAGTCCTGCAGCAGACAAGACTTGGTGAGAAACTGCAGACAGAGGGTGTGTCAGATGTGAGGAGGCCGAGGACGAAGAAGAAGACCAGTCTGCCAGGTGGAGGAGTGCGGCTTCATCTGCTGACGGAGCTCCTGGGTGACAGTACAGTGGGTCTATCAGGGTTAAGGGCGGTGTACTCTCCTTGACCCGTTTCTTGACTGGGGACAGCTGAGTGGAAGGAATCTCCTTGGGTTGCCTGCAACATAAACGTAAATACAACATGTACATGTTGACTCTGCAACATAAACCTAAATATCTGTATATAGTGATCCTGCTCACACCCCTTCAAACATTACAGAACAGAACCGTGCACGGCGAAAACTTCCAGATGAACATTTTATGTTTGGCCTGTTTTCAACCTTGCTTTTTTCCTTCCCTAATTGTAAATTGTCACACACTAGTCAGTCACAATTAGCCATATAGTATGTAGTCACATTGTAGTCAGTCATACTGTAGACAGTCATACTGTATCACATAGTAATCAGTCATACTGTAGTCACATAGTAGTCAGCTACATTTTAGTTACAAAGGTGTCAATCATACTGTAGTTACATGACTGTCACAAAGTAGTCAGTCACACTGTAGTCACATAGTAGTCAGTCTCACTGTAGTCATATAGCAGTCAGTCACACTAGTCAGTCATAGTGTAGTCACATAGCAGTCAGCCACACTATAGAGTGTCTTACTTTAGTCACAGTCAGTCACACAGTAGTCGCATAGTAGTCAATCACACTGTAGTCACCTAGTCAGGCACACTATAGTCACATAATAGTCACAATTTAGTCACAGTAGTCAATCACACTGTAGTCACATAGTAAGTAACACTGCTGTCACATAGTAGTTAGTCATAATGTAGCCACAACATAGTCACACTGGTCACATAGTAGTCAGTCACACTGTAGCTATATTGTAGCCACATGTAATCACACTTTAGTTATACAACAGACATATGGCAGTCAGTCACATTGTAGTGGTGACAACAGTCGATCATACAGTAGTCAGTCACATGGTGGTAGGTCACACTTCAGTTATATAGTAGCCACAGTCACATGTAGTCATACATTAATCACACTGTAGTTATACCATAGACACATTGTCAATCACACTGTAAGTCACACTGTAGTCATATAGTGGTGACAACAGTCAATCATACAGTAGTCAATCAAATAGTAGTCACATGTAGTGGTGACAAGTCAACCATACACAGGTCAACTTCAAAATGCCACGACCACAAAGTCAAAAGCCATGCAGCTATAAATCAACTGAAGGGAGTGAGACCAATACAAACTATTCAAACTTTATACATACTAACATTCTAAAGAAATTTAAATTAAGTGGATCTGAAAGATGAGAATCCAAGCTAGTTAAATGTCAAACAACACGAGACACACCAACACAAGGAGACAAAAGAGGCTACCTGTAACGAGTAGGCCGTTTACTGCTCTGGGCGGAGCTGTGTCTGGCAGTCAAAGAGTAGGACGTGGGAACCATCCCAATGTTCCACTGTTGGGAAGAAGCACTCTGTAGATGAAACAAGACAACCATCATCAGGACTAACTACGGTAGACATTCACTCGGCTATTAAACAACCAGCTGTGGCTGAGAGTATCCACAACTGGCAACCACAGGAATGTATATAATGCATCTGGGTCAGTCAGTCAGTTGCCATGGAGATGGTGTTGTAGGTGCCAGGTCAGGGGGGACATTACAACATCCTCACATAGACAAGTTAGACCTTTACAGGCCTCAGACAACCGGAATATCTGTGCATATGGCTAATTGCCTCTCTTGCTCTCTCTGTCACTCCTCAATCCCTCTCTCTCCTCAATCCCTCTGTCTATCAGTCATACTCTCTCATTCTCTTTCTTATTCTCACTCGAATTCACATGGCAGAGTCAGAAGGAATCAGATGTAGTCAGAAGGAATACATATTTTAGAGTCAGAAGGAATGCAGATTGTAGAATCAGGAGGAATGCAGATTTTAGAATCAGATGGAATGTAAACTTCAGAGTCAGAAGGAATGCACTCTAGAGTCAGAAGGAATGCAGATGGTAGAGTCAGAAAGAATGCAGATTTTAGTCAGAAGATGAAAGCAGACGGCAGAGACAGAAGTCAAGCAGACAACCGAGCCTGGTCAGGTGACCCAGACTGTGTCAAGGACACAAGAACAGAGTGTGCAGTGACAACACCCACCAGAGGAAGCACGGCAGTGGGCGCAGCATCAAACGTGTCGGTTCCAACCATGATGGACGGCCTCCAAGCCTCCGGGGGCAGGGTCTCCTGCAGGTGGGGCACCCTCTGGGTGGCTGGGGCCAGAGACGGCCAGGGTCCCATGACTACAGGACGGCTAGCAGCCCAGTTTCCATGAGCATTCTACGGATGAAAGAAAGAAACAAATGCAAACTTCAGGACAAATAATCTGACCTAGCTTATCTCACACACTGAGATATTAACTTGAAGAGTCAAGACAAACAGACTGAAAAAGCCCCTCTCAAACACTGAGATATGATTAACTCGAACAGTCAAGACAAACAGACTGAAGAAGCCCCTCTCAAACACTGAGATATGATTAACTCAAACAGTCAAGACAAACAGACTGAAGAAGCCCCTCTCAAACACTGAGATATTAACTTGAACAGTCATGACAAACAGACTGAAGAAGCCCCTCTCAAACACTGAGATATGATTAACTCGAACAGTCAAGACAAACAGACTGTAGAAGCCCCACTCAAACACTGAGATATGATGAACTCAAACAGTCAAGACAAACAGACTGTAGAAGCCCCACTCAAACACTGAGATATGATTAACTCAAACAGTCAAGACAAACAGACTGTAGAAGCCCCACTCAAACACTGAGATATGATTAACTCAAACAGTCAAGACTTACAGACTGAAGAAGCCCCACTCCAACACTGAGATATGATTAACTCAAACAGTCAAGACTTACAGACTGAAGAATCCCCACTCAAACACTGAGATATGACTAACTCAAACAGTCAAGTCCTACAGCCTTTGACCAGCCTGCGTGGACTGTGCAGGTGGTGCTAGACCTATACTTGTACAGCCCCCACCAGCACTCACAGCCGTGATGTGGTCAGAAGGCCACCTGCCACCACCTTCATGTCTCCTGACATGTTCAGGTGCCTATTGTAGGCTTTAATGGCACTTTTACCATGAGGATGTCAACCCATGATCCCTGTGCCAGCAGGCAGGCATCTATCTTTTAATTTTAATCTAATAAAATATGTGGTTTCACATTCATGTTTTACTAGTAACATTACCCACAAACATGCCGGGAGGAATCCATCATTATAACAACCACCACTGCTACTTTGTAAGAGAACTGCTACTTTGTAAGACAGGGTGGTTAGCATGCCTGCTTGCCTGCCTCGGCAGTGGTCTGGGTTCCCTGCCCAGCACAGGCAGAATAATGTCTCCCACCAATGCAGTTCCGGACTGATCTAGCACCCCACAGACTGGCACTTGTGACGAGCCAGAAAAGTGACCAGTGACCTGGTGTGTTCATGTCTGGCAGCTAATATGATCGGCTTCAGGTTGAGCAGAAGAGATAGCATTTGATAGTGCACACTGAATTTCAGGCAGAGTTACAGTCATGGGTCTCGTAATTTCTTGTGCCAGCTTGGAGAACCCATACAAGAGGCACTGAATCATTTTCTGAATGTCTCTTGGGTCTCTTGGAAGGACATATTTCTTACACAACATGCACACAAACCTTCAACATTACATAATTTTCCCCTCAACATACTCAAGTGCATACACATACATTATGCGGTAAGTTATATATACACACAGTATGTGGTAAGTTATATATACACACATGATGTGGTAAGTTGTATATTATATGCACACATTATGTGATAAGTTATATACACACACACACATTATGTGGTAAGTTACATATACACACACAATATGTGATAAGTTACATATGCACACATTATGTGGTAAGTTACATACACACACACACATTATGTGGTAAGTTATATACACACACACATTATGTGGTAAGTTATATACACACACACATTATGTGGTAAGTTACATACACACACATTATGTGGTAAGTTATATACACATCCACACACATTATGTGGTAAGTTACATATACACACACAATATGTGGTAAGTTACATATACACACATTATGTGTTAAGATAATTACACACACACACAAGTGGTTACTTTTTCAGACACATTATGTGGTAAGTTACATATACACAAATTATGTGGTAAGTTACATATACACACACATTATGTGGTAAGTTACATAAGTTACATACACACACACACAAGCGGTTACTTTTGACAGACACATTATGTGGTAAGTTACATACACACACACATTATGTGGTTAGTTATCAATCAACCACATGTTGCCAGGTATATTTGACTCCAAATTCCAGCAGTTGATACAAGAGGCCGACATGTAAAACAAGCAATGGAGTCTTGCAGACATTAGAGAGTAAGACACAGCGTGATTGTATGACAGCCAAGCAGTTCATGTAACACGACAACCTGGTTAGCACATATTGGATGTTGACGTAGCCAAATACTGGATGATTATGTAAACAAACACTGGATGGTTATGTATGTCTATGTGACTTATACACAAGAAAACCATCACTTTATGTAGCTAAATACTGGATGATGATGTAGCTAAATACAGGATGAAGATATAGCCCTACACTGGATGATTATGTAGTCAAATACTGGATTGCAGATGATGTAGCCAAATACTGGATGATTATGTAGCCAAATACTGGATGTTGATGTAGCCAAACATTGGATGATGATGATGTAGCCAAACACTTGATGTTGATGTGGCCAAATACTGGATGATTATGTAGCCAAACACTGGATGATTATATAGCCAAATACTGGATGTTGATGTAGCCAAACACTGGATGATGATGTAGCCAAACACTGGATGATGATGTAGCCAAACACTCGATGTGGCCAAATACTGGATGTTGATGTAGCCAAACATTGCATGATGATGTAGCCAAATACTGGATGATAATGTAGCCAAATACTGGAGTAGCCATATGCTGGATGATGATGTAGCTAAATACTGGATGCTTATATATGTCTATATATGTGTGAATGTCATGATCTGTGTACAAAACACCCAAGCACTGCGCACACATACACACATACACACACAGTATATAATATGCACGCTATAAAGTGTATATATGTGGAAGCCAAAGAAATGATATCTAGTACCAAGCACAGAAGACTAATCTCTAATGTCAAATCACTACATACCCAAACAATGCAATGAGGCTGTGTACAGCAAATCTCGCCCGTGTGTACAGGCTCATAGGGGAAGTGCACAACAGCACCACTATAACCTGGCGTGCCTGTCATTAGAGGGGAGGAAGGGCTGTACTGGGGGGGGCCGCCGGCTACCCCATGACATAGAACAATTCAGCCTCAAAATCTAACCAAATATGAACAAGTCAAATAGAGAAGAAAGACCCAGCCACCCAAGCGATGAAGAAGCTCTGTTAGAAGAGCTAAGGCAGAGAAAGCTGCGAGGAGTCTAAATAGCTGATTAACTTCCTGTCATTCAGGAAAATTCTCCAAAATACCAAGATTATCAGATGGCACGAGTTATGAAGAGATAATGGGACAAACACGGGGTAATTAATAAATATGGAGATTTATTAACCTATTTTTGAGGAGTGAATCCATATCTCATTAGTGGACATGGTTTTCGACATAAAATAATATATAAAGCAATGAATGTATAACCCAGACTACAAGACAGAAAACCAAATCGACCATAATTGTATTAACAAAATATGTTTCATAGGTAAACTATATGGATCAGAAACGTGAGCGACTAAAGTAATTAGTAATAAACTATATACATTAATTGGTTCCTGTGAAGAATGCTGCAAATTCACCAACGTGGGGGGCTTATGGAGACAACTAAACAAATCCTGGTGGACAAAGAGATGAACAGATGCTGCCGCTAGACAGGACACACAGAGACAACCTGAGAACAGTATATCTAGACACCCCCATCATCTGGAACCCATGGGGCAAACAAAATAGTGCTGGAGAGGAGACTAGAAGGCGATGAATAATATGGGGAGACAAGGACTGGGCTACAAGGGAAAGCAAAAGATAGGACAATCTGGCATGAGTTGGAGGGCTTTCAATGGCTGATAAAGAGCAGAGGAAGAACAAGAAAATGACATGAGTTTGTCTTTGCTGGGTGAAACTGATACCTTGCCATCTTGATAGACAATAGTTACGTTGTGCTACAAAAAAGGCATAATAACTACAACTCGTGGCGATAAGGCCAGGGATAGATCTGTATGTCTCCATGGCACAAAGCTTGTAGTAGAGACCATGTGTTGCCCATGCAGCATGATCCCTCTCTCAGCCTGCCTAGTTTACTCCAGAGACCATGTGTTGCCCATGCAGCATGATCCCTCTCTCAGCCTGCCTAGTTTACTCCAGAGACCATGTGTTGCCCATGCAGCATGATCTCTCTCTCAGCCTGCCTAGTTTACTCCAGAGACCATGTGTTGCCCATGCAGCATGATCCCTCTCTCAGCCTGCCTAGTTTACTCCAGAGACCATGTGTTGCCCATGCAGCATGATCCCTCTCTCAGCCTGCCTAGTTTACTCCAGAGGACAGGCAACACTAATACATCTGAAACAAGTCAGGCTGCAGAAGCTGCTGAATCAACAGAGAAATGCTCCAACAGTCCGCCTGTTGGAGCTTCACTCCTAGACCAGTTGGTGACCAAGGCTTAGGGTCTGGTGTGTCCTACCATGACATTTAGTCATTTAGTTGCATTTCCTCACATAAGGATAAGGCTTGTAGCCTCCCAAAGGCGATTCCCCACACAAAGCCACTGACACACAGCGGGGTGTCAGATTTCGTAAGCGCCGCCCAATATTCAGCATTAACATATAAAGTAGGTAGTACTGTATACTGTTATACGGTAGCTCAGTCATATCTGACTATTCAGTGAGATATTGTACACAGTAAAATACTCCATCATTATAACATATAAGCTGAGCAAGCATGCATTTGATCAGTCACACCAAGTTAGTACACAGCCAGACACTGCACAATTATATGTACGTGTCATGTAAGAGAGCAGGCAGCTGATTAATTACAACTGGTTAGTACGCAGCCCAGAATGGCATGATTATGTGTACGTGAGACATATAAGTGAGCACTCATGTGACTACATACAGCCATGATGACAGGGCGGCTAGTGTCCACCATCGTGACTGGGGTCAGCTGAGATGCCTAGTGGTCAGAGACAGAAACAGTTCACACAAACAATATGTTTGCTGCTTTCAACAATTCTCAAAATAAATCAGTATTCAACAAACAGAAAGTAACACACACAAACGTATGTGACAACAAGTGGAACAGGCTTTTATACAATATCGTACATGGTTTTCTCATAAAACTAATATCACACTGCGTGATGAACAAGAACAAAAACATTAATAATGCTCAAAGTATTCATTTATGATCCCTCCGAGCAGTGTGATCTTTTGAGAAAACTATTCTACTTCTTAAAATAGTCTTAAAAATTGAGAGGATCGGCTTCATTGCACCGGGTTTTTATCTCATTTGGCTCGGTCATTTTCCACAAGGCGTCCTGCCAAAAGCATCACACAAAGCACAAACTCCGTAGCTCCAGCAACGACCCCCAAGAGTCAGAGAAAAATGCACTCCCAAAATCAAACCCACAACCTTCGGAGCGCGAAACAGATGGCTTGACCATTCCGCCATGGAGACACCCTTATTCTACTTCGTCAACTGCTACTATTACAATTTGAGCGCACCTACACATAATATCCACATACATTTTTGTCATTATACAAGTGCATCTGCTCATGGCTGTCATAATTTTTAATACACATGTCCCCCCATACCATGATGCCAAACTGTCTAGCATATTTCTTGGTCTCCCCCTGCCTCTCTCTCCATCCAACTTTCCTACTGTTACCATGTACTCCAGTTTTCTCCTCCTCATGTGTGGACCGAAGAATGTGGACAGTCTTCTTCTGATGTAAGTAATCAGTTCTGTTTGTGAGTTCACTTCTTTCATACCTCCATTACGTGTTTTATCTATCTGAGGTCATATAATTCTTATTAAAAAAACTACATCCTTGCAGGTTTCTTATCATTCCTAACGAGTCTGCTTATTATCCAACTCACTTCTGTACATCATAAATGTCTGTCACTTCAAGACTTGCCTCTAGCTCCAAGCCTGGAGTATGTGTGCTGTGGCAACCTACTGGCCTGTCACTTCAAGACTTGTCTCTAGCTCCAAGCCTGGAGTATGTGTGCTGTGGCAACCTACTGGCCTGTCACTTCAAGACTTGTCTCTAGCTCCAAGCCTGGAGTATGTGTGCTGTGGCAACCTACTGGCCTGTCACTTCAAGACTTGTCTCTAACCCTAAACCTGGAGTATGTGTGCTGTGACTACCTACTGGCCTGTCACTTCAAGACTTGTCTCTAGCTCCAAGCCTGGAGTATGTGTGCTGTGACTACCTACTGGCCTGTCACTTCAAGACTGGTCTCTAGCTCCAAGCCTGGAGTATGTGTGCTGTGACTACCTACTGGCCTGTCACTTCAAGACTTGCCTCTAGCTCCAAGCCTGGAGTATGTGTGCTGTGACTACCTACTGGCCTGTCACTTCAAGACTTGCCTCTAGCTCCAAGCCTGGAGTATGTGTGCTGTGACTACCTACTGGCCTGTCACTTCAAGACTTGTCTCTAGCTCCAAGCCTGGAGTATGTGTGCTGTGACTACCTACTGGCCTGTCACTTCAAGGCTTGTCTCTAGCTCCAAGCCTGGAGTATGTGTGCTATGGCAACCTACTGGCCTGTCACTTCAAGACTTGCCTCTAACCCCAAGCCTGGAGTATGTGTGCTGTGACTACCTACTGGCCTGTCACTTCAAGACTTGCCTCTAGCTCCAAGCCTGGAGTATGTGTGCTGTCACTTCAAGACTTGTCTCTAACCCCAAGACTGCTGTAAACCAGACAGGGAAACCCTCGGGTATCAAGTGTTACAGTAAAACTACAAACCTGGCTGATCAGCTGTGGCTGAAGCTGCAGTGTGGGCCCTTGCTGTGTAACCATGGAGACAGCACTGGGACGAACAGGAGAGTTCAAGCCTGTAGGGGGGAGTCAAATGTAATCATGCATCAAATTCTTGCCACTAGATATTTTAACTAACATCCATGTGATAACTATATGCTATTTTGTGGTTTCTTCTCCCTAGCTGTACCAGATGTTTATCCTCTTTTAACTGTCTCAATTTTCTCCTAACTGTACCAGAAATCTCCTTTGTATGGCTATCAGAGGAACACAGCTCCCACTCTGGCTGTGGTATACCATGGCATGTCACTGGAGGATCCTATCTTTTAAACTATTAATGAAATGCTCCATCTCTCTCACACATTAATGACACCCTTCCTCTACCCCCCCCCACCCCCCCCCCCCACATTAATGACACACACTCTCTCTCTCTCCCCCACATTAACGACACACCCTCTCCCTCCCACATTAAAGACACCCTCCCTTTCTCTCCCACATTAACAAAACCCTCCCTCTCTCCCCCACATTAATAACACCCTCCCTCTCCCACACAAAACCAGCACCCACCTGGCAAAGTTGCAGGCACCACAAGGGATGGCATACACAAGGACTGTCGGAATGGGTCTGAGCGCGCAAACTGCCCCGACGACCTCTGAGCAGCAGCTGCGGCAGCAACCACTCTCTGGTCCAACTGCTGGCTCACCGGAGTTGCCTGGTAGGAGAGGTAGGGGCCAGAGGGCAGGGAGTACTGCAGGTACTGCAAGTCTGTGGCATTCTGACTGTGACTATTGGACGATGCCATCTGAAAGTGAAGGTCACAGAAATATAAATTACTCTGCAAGAAACAAGTGCCTGAACCACATTTGTAATGGCATTTGTCAATTTAACTCTTAAACTTCATTAACCCTTTAGCAAGCAAAGCGTCCCAGGACGTTTCTACCCCCGAACGGGAAAACCGTCTGAAAGCGCCCGTGACTATTATGCATTGTAAAAACGCGATCTCTCGGCTTTCCAAGACTTCTGATTGTCTACTTTCGGTTTTGTCAATAGCTTGACAACGTGGCTGCCATTTGCATGCATGTACTTTGAATTTGAACAAATTTTTTAAATAGTTTTTGTGGGTTTTACGCTTTATATTTCAAAATGGATTTTGGCGATTCTTCAAGTGCTAGCGGAGATTTCGCTAGGTTCAATTTAAGTGACATTGAAAGGCACGAAGTTGACTATTAATTGGAGCTAGATATCAGTGATCAGCATTGCTTTGTGTTAGCAGTCGTCGGACTTTAAAGAAAGTGATTATGATTCGGAAAATTTGTTTGTAAATTGCCGTATAGATGACTGACAATCACAAACAATATGTTGTATTTTGTAAATATTTGTGTTCATGTGTGGATTAGTGGCAACATTCATGTGAGTAAAATATTCTGCATGCTTTTCCCTTCATTTTGCTGTTTATTTGACTAAAATCTGTTGACTAACAACTTATATGTGATATTTTTACTAACGTAACCCAAAATTTTACCGCAACTCAAATTTTTTCTTGCCCGTTCAGGGCTACAAAACAGACAAACGTCTGCCCAGTAAAGGGTTAATGAACAACAGATTAAATGGTTTGGTCACCTCAAAAGAATGTCCAGGGACCATCTGCCACAGAGAGCCACATTGAAGGCAAATGTTGGACACAGAGCCAGGGGAAGACCACGTAAAAGATGAAATGGTGGTATCAAGAACAATCTGAGAGAAATGAATGCCAACTACAAACAGCATTAGAATGAGTGCATGAAAATCTGTACATCTCCTCCCAACACTTCACTGAGGAAGAGAAGAAGCAGCAGAAGACTCTCTTAAATTACTGATCAGAGAAACATGAAATACTTGGTTGGTTGGTTGACTGGTTGACTGATTAGCAGGTTGACTGGCTGGTTGATTGGCTGACAGCACAGAGAGACTGGGTGGGACAAGATCAAGCCAGGTCATGTTTTCTGCACAAGTATTTGGCAGCCTGTCAACAAGCTCTGACCCGTGGCCCTGGGCACCATGGAATCAGTACACACACCATCATCTATTCTTGTCCTTCCTGCCTTTCACCAGGTAGATATGAAGATGGTTCTAGAAAGCACTGGGATGTACATCATACACCATGGTGTTCACTACCTGTTGTTCATTACCTGTTGTTCAGCTGACCCATCTTTCTTGAGGAGATCTAGTCATCACTGGATGTGAGTGACACAGCCTGCAGCCTGCTCAGCATGGTAGTGATCATGGCGGATTATCAACCGTGCAGTCCTTACTGTTGCCCTCTTATGAACAAGGGTATTCGACTAACTTGTTCCCTCATATCAAATATATTGTTTCTCTCTGTTGTTAGTAACCATCATCTGCATCTAGCACATATTTCAGCGCCTACACCCGTGAATTTAGTGTGTGGTGGCAACGCATACCACTCACCCATCAATTTATTGTGTGATGGCAACGACTACTCACCGTTAATGTTTTGCAATGTACCAACAGATACCTAGTTAGTTAGTTAGTTAGTTAGTTAGTTAGTTAGTTAGTTAGTTAGTTAGTAATACAGTTCATCACCGACGGCAGTGGCAGTCAACCAGAAACCCAGCAGCCACACATTTCTACATAAGGCAAAAACCGGTCAACTCTGGGACATAGCCACCTGCCATCGCTCCGAACATGCAGCCACGTTCCCAAAAAAAACTTGGGCAGATTCAAAAGCAGTTCATGCGAAACTCACAGCTCACAGTGTCGCGCCACGCACTCACTCAGTAGCAGGGCAACGGAACCATCAAGCCTCCTTAGTCGCCTCTTACGACATGCGTGGTAGGCTAGTGTTGCTATTCTTTGCTTCCCTTATGGGCCCCAGCAACACACGGGAGAACAGATACCTAAGATGAATTTAGTGAGTTAGCTGCGGTACTGCAATGTGTGAATGCTTGCAATATAGTACAAGACCCACGACATGCCCATGAATGCAATATGCTTACCTGTGAATGTAACATGCCTACCTATGAAGTTAACCTACTTGTGAAAGTAACATGCCTACCTGTGAATGCAGTGCATTGATCTGGTTGTTGATTTGGTTGTTATTGAAGGTCAGTGTGAAGTTGCCAGGTGTGGAAGGTACGACGCTGTGCATGACACTGCTGCAGCTGGCATCCATCATGCGATGGGGCCTCTTGTAGGCGATATCCATGGCATTCAAGCTAGCTTTGTAACTGTGGAAACAACCATCACATAACCTGTCAAATACAGTTAATGTTACAGCTTTGTAACTGTGGAAACAACCATCACATAACCTGTCAAATACAGGAAACGTTACAGCTTTGTAATTGTGGAAACAACCATCACATAACCTGTCAAATACAGTAAATGTTACAACTTTGTAACAGAGGAAACAACCATCACATAACCTGTCAAATACAGTAAATGTTACAACTTTGTAACAGAGGAAACAACCATCACAATAACCTGTCAAATACAGTAAATGTTACAACTTTGTAACAGAGGAAACAACCATCACAATAACCTGTCAAATATAGTTAATATTACAGCTTTGTAACTGTGGAAACAACCATCACAATAACCTGTCAAATATAGTAAATGTTACAACTTTGTAACAGAGAAAACAACCATCACAATAACCTGTCAAATATAGTTAATATTACAACTTTGTAACAGAGAAAACAACCATCACAATAACCTGTCAAATATAGTTAATATTACAACTTTGTAACAGAGAAAACAACCATCACAATAACCTGTCAAGTACAGTAAATGTTACAACTTTGTAACAGAGAAAACAACCATCACAATAACCTGTCAAATATAGTTAATATTACAACTTTGTAACAGAGAAAACAACCATCACAATAACCTGTCAAATATAGTAAATGTTACAACTTTGTAACAGAGAAAACAACCATCACAATAACCTGTCAAGTACAGTAAATGTTACAACTTTGTAACAGAAAACAACCATCACAATAACCTGTCAAATATAGTTAATATTACAGCTTTGTAACAGAGAAAACAACCATCACAATAACCTGTCAAATATAGTAAATGTTACAACTTTGTAACAGAGAAAACAACCATCACAATAACCTGTCAAGTACAGTAAATGTTACAACTTTGTAACAGAGAAAACAACCATCACAATAACCTGTCAAGTACAGTAAATGTTACAACTTTGTAACAGAGGAAACAACCATCACAATAACCTGTCAAATACAGTAAATGTTACAACTTTGCAACAGAGGAAACAACCAGCAAACAACCTGTCAAATACAGTTAATGTTACAGCTTTGTAACTGTGGAAACATCTATCGCATAACCTGTCAAATATAGTTAATGTTACAGCTTTGTAACTGTGGAAACAACTATCACATAACCTGTCAAATACAGTTAATGTTTCATAGGTAACCTTGGTATTCTTAATTAAAATTCTAAATTAAACTTTCTGAAAGTGACTGACCGTTACTGCCCTGCAGGGAGACAGCAACCATAATAAAATCTCACTGAAATCATATTAACGCAAGTTTCAATGATAGGAGCTTGAAACAGACAAGAAGAAAGAAGTAGATACCTGCGAACACACCAAACTACACACAAGTGTAGAACTAATCAGCAAACGAAACCAAGGAAACAAAATGTCCCAGACTTACATAATTGTGTGAGGATAGTCCTTCAGCCTATCCAAGCTCACAAACTTGTGGACGATGGCTTCCCGGGGTGTGATCCTGCGCTCCTGGTCTAGTGTCAGCATTTTCTTGAGCAGGTCTACAAAGTCCTGCCGGTCCAGCTTCTCAACAAGAAGCTCGCTGCCTTCCATGTCTGTTGGCACGTTGATCTGTGGCAGAGATAACCATTTACACACGGCCAATGCCTCAGGTAAGCCTCTCTTTCTCTCTCTCTCTCTCTCTCTCTCTCTCTCTCTTTCTCTCTCTCCTTTCCTCCCTAAACTTAATAAAGGGGTCCAGAATGGGGATGGAAATTTCAAAAGTGATAAACCCAGCACTTAGCCTTGGTATTTTGGTATCATAAGATGGTGTTGCCCAGTTCCATTCTACGCCAATATTTCTTCGTGGGTAATAAAATGGATAGGCATTCAGTATCCATATTACAAAAACCACAGCAACAAAATAAGTCTCCTACTGTGGGTGATGTGAAGCAAACAAAGAAAACTGGTATTGAACTCTGGCAGAGTGTGCTCATGTCATTATCCGTGTAATGTCCTAACCGTTACACCAAGCCCCCATGACCCATGTAACAAGGGTAGACTACAGGCCGAACAGATGGGACGAGACAAATCAATTCTCAACCAGGGACTGAACCCAGACCATTGTGCTGGCAGCCAGCCAGTTTACTACCCGGTGCATTGCTCCACCACCATCCTCTGCGCTGATACTGATTGTATCACTTTACGGCTCCTAATTGGGCAGGACCCTGGACTTGATCATCAAGTGTCACATTAAAATCTGATTAAGAGCACTTCCTGATAGAGAACCCAATATCAGTTATAACCCAACACTCCCTTACATGCCTCCCTCCCCACGTTTGTCTTGTATTCACTGAAAACCAGCATTTGTCTGCAGTGTTCTGTCCTGTGGGAGCAGCCCCGCCTCGTGCAGGTTCTGTAAAGTGTGATATAAATGGGGGTGTGTCTCAATGGAGGCAGTGTGAGCATGAACATGGTGTGCTGTTGTAAATCACATGATAATGTAATACATACATATGAATACGAGACAGATAGAAAGACAGACAGATCAACAGACAGGGACAGGCAGACAGGGACAAGCAGAGAGAGAGAGAGAGAGAGAGAGAGAGAGAGAGAGAGAGAGAGAGAGAGAGAGAGAGAGAGAGAGAGAGAGAGAGAGAGAGAGAGAGAGAGAGAGAGAGAGAGAGAGACAGACAGACAGACAGACAGACAACAGACAGTCAGACAGACAGAGAGAGAGACAGAGACAGAGAGACAAAGAGAGAGCTGGATCGGAAGATTGTAGACAAATTATCCGGCCTCAGGTACAGCCCTGACATGTGTGCATCGTACCTGGATGGCTGGAGCAATTAGCATGGCAGTGATAAATGTCTCAGAGACAGAGGGAAAGATACATCTAGAGCCAGACAGAGTTGTATAAACACAGCAGGAGATTAGACCAGGACATGTAATACAACAGAGGGAGATACACAGAAATAGAAATATACACAGACTGATACATAGAAGATGTAGCAGAGATAACAGTTAGTTGATATCCTTTACAGGATGTCGCGTCGCAGTCAACCTCATCATGTTTTGGCTGTTGGTGATCTCTGGGCAAGTTTACGTTCAGTAATTTGCCATTGATTTCTGAACAACCGGCACTATACCATTTTATTTTTTTATAAACCAATGTAAGGCTACCAAATCGCCCGCAGTTGTGTGTCGAACTCGTTATGCAGGATTATGAACTTTGCAACGGTGTGGCAGAGATACAGAGAGTAATATGCAAAAACAAGCAGAGATATACAAAGAGAGTCATAAACAGAAACAAAAGTAGAGATATACAGAGGGAGAGATACACAGAAACAGAAGCAGAGATATACAGAGAAAGTGACAAACAGAAACAAGGAGAGGTGTTTAACAGAGAAAATGGGAAGCCATAAACAGAGAAAGTTGATGGGGAGAGAGAATAGTGGAGAGAGAGATAAAGCAGAGAGAGAGAGAGAGAGAGAGAGAGAGAGAGAGAGAGAGAGAGAGAGAGAGAGAGAGAGAGAGAGAGAGAAAGATAGAGAGAGAAAGAGAGAGAGAGAGAGAGAGAGAGAGAGAGAGAGAGAGAGAGAGAGAGAGAGAGAGAGAGAGAGAGAGAGATAAAGCAGAGAAAGATAAAGTACAGAGAGAGAGATAAAGCACAGAGAGAGAGATAAAGCACAGAGAGAGATAAAGCACAGAGAGAGATAAAGCAGAGAGAGATAAAGCAGAGAGAGATAAAGCAGAGAGAGATAAAGTAGAGAGAGAGAGATAAAGGAGATAGAGAGATAAAGCAGAGAGAGAGATAAAGCAGAGAGAGAGATAAAGCAGAGAGAGATAAAGCAGAGAGAGAGATAAAGCAGAGAGAGACAGACAGGGAAAGACAGAGAGGGGGGAAGAGTCCCTATAGCCTAGGGTAGGGACTAGGCACTTGCCTGCTGATCCGGTGGTCACAGGTTGGCATCCGCACCGAGAGATTCTGACAAATGACCTGGGCTACAATACATAGCAGAAGTACCTTGGGACGTGAAGGAGATCACATGTCCACTGCAGCGGCATCTGTGAAGGAGATCATGTGTCCACTGCAGCGGCAACTGTGAAGGAGATCACGTGTCCACTGCAGCGGCAACTGTGAAGGAGATCACGTGTCCACTGCAGCGGCAACTGTGAAGGAGATCACGTGTCCACTGCAGCGGCAACTGTGAAGGAGATCACGTGTCCACTGCAGCGGCAACTGTGAAGGAGATCACGTGTCCACTGCAGCGGCAACTGTGAAGGAGATCACGTGTCCACTGCAGCGGCAACTGTGAAGGAGATCACGTGTCCACTGCAGCGGCAGCTGTGAAGGAGATCACGTGTCCACTGCAGCGGCAACTGTGAAGGAGATCACGTGTCCACTGCAGCGGCAGCTGTGAAGGAGATCACGTGTCCACTGCAGCGGCAGCTGTGAAGGAGATCACGTGTCCACTGCAGCAGCAACTGTGAAGGAGATCACGTGTCCACTGCAGCGGCAACTGTGAAGGAGATCACGTGTCCACTGCAGCAGCAGCTGTGAAGGAGATCACGTGTCCACTGCAGCGGCAACTGTGAAGGAGATCACGTGTCCACTGCAGCGGCAACTGTGAAGGAGATCACGTGTCCACTGCAGCGGCAACTGTGAAGGAGATCACGTGTCCACTGCAGCGGCAACTGTGAAGGAGATCACGTGTCCACTGCAGCGGCAGCTGGTCTATTAAAATGCGGGGTTAGCACCACATACCCATGACAATAGCAGCCATGTACAAGGGTCATAGGTCAGCATGACCAAATGGATAAGAACGCACGTTCTTAAACATGCCGAGGTTAGGGGTTCAACCCCTACACTGGACAGATGGACTAAAATGCTGACTTGTTGTCCCTGACTTGGGGACGGACATAAGTTATAAGTACCTCTGAAGCCGGAGTGGGTTCACCTGATGGCGAGGGACACTTAATAGGTAAAACTAATCCACACGCACAATTCAGTCCTGCACTACTAGAAGTGTGTATGAACTACGCTTGAGCTCGAAGCAAGCGAGTGAGCGCCCCAAATAAATGTAACAGGGTCCTTTACTTTTCCTTAGACAAGGATAGATAGATGAGGAGAAACACAAACAGGGAAAGAAAGTGTCAGAGACCACATCTCACAACAACAAGCTAACCTCACACACATTGAAAATATCAAGACACACACATTGAAAATATCAAGATCACTTACATGTTTTTGCCTTACCTGGCCAATATCTTCTAGACAGTTGAAAATGTATTTGCGAGCTTCTTTTGATTTGATTTTTGTCTCCAGCTCATGCTCTTCTGGTGACTGCAGAAAAAGTAAACAAAAACTTTATTAACCACCAAAAAAAAATAAAAAACAGAAAACGTTAGAAAGTAAAATAGCAGAATCAAAATGTATTTGGACAAAATGGAACTTAAATGGATTAGGAAGCTAACACTGGAAAATTCTGGCAAGAGCGGTCATCCTCAATAACACGCCATTTAATAGAATTTGAACATGCTGCAGACTACACACAACTAATATTTACCCAGATATGCTGTACACTCGGGTAAACCAAAATTGTTTAAACAAATATAAATGCTAATCTATTTAAAACTACAGTGGTGTCATGAAACATGACAATATGGTTTGTTTATTTTGTTTGAAAGGATTCACAATGCTACTTTATTATATTATATACATACCTTTATCTCACACATGGTTCCAGTGAACACACTACATACCTTTGATCTCACACATGGTTCCAGTGAACACACTACACACCTTTAATCTCACACATGGTTCCAGTGAACACACTACACACCTTTAATCTCACACGGTTCCAGTAAACACACTACACACCTTTAATCTCACACACAGTTCCAGTGAACACACTACACACCTTTAATCTCACACACATCCGGTGAACAGACTACATACCTTTGATCTCACACATGGTTCAAGTGAACACACTACACACCTTTAATCTCACACACATCCGGTGAACAGACTATACACCTTTAATCTCACACATGGTTCCAGTGAACACACTACACACCTTTAATCTCACACATGGTTCCACTGAACACACTACACACCTTTTAATCTCACACACGGTTCCACTGAACACACTACACACCTTTAATCTCACACATGGTTCCAGTGAACACACTACACACCTTTAATCTCACACAGTTCCATTGAACAGACTACATACCTTTAATCTCACACAGTTCCACTGAACAGACTACATACCTTTAATCTCACACACAGTTCCAGTGAACACACTACACACCTTTGATCTCACACATGGTTCAAGTGAACACACTACACACCTTTGATCTCACACATGGTTCCAGTGAACACACTACACACCTTTGATCTCACACATGGTTCCAGTGAACACACTACACACCTTTGATCTCACACATGGTTCCAGTGAACACACTACACACCTTTAATCTCACACACGGTTCCACTGAACACACTACACACCTTTAATCTCACACACGGTTCCAGTGAACACACTACATACCTTTAATCTCACACATGGTTCTAGTGAACACACTACACACCTTTAATCTCACACATGGTTCAAGTGCACCTTTAATCTCACACATGGTTCCAGTGAACACACTACACACCTTTAATCTCACACATGGTTCCACTGAACACTACACACCTTTAATCTCACACACGGTTCCACTGAACACTACACACCTTTAATCTCACACACGGTTCCACTGAACATACTACACACCTTTAATCTCACACATAGTTCCAGTGAACACACTACACACCTTTGATGTCACACATGGTTCCAGTGAACACACTACACACCTTTGATCTCACACATGGTTCCAGTGAACACACTACACACCTTTGATCTCACACATAGTTCCAGTGAACACACTACACACCTTTGATCTCACACATGGTTCCAGTGAACACAATACACACCTTTTGATCTCACACATGGTTCCAGTGAACACACTAAATACCTTTGATCTCACACATGGTTCCAGTGAACACACAACACACCTTTGATCTCACGCATGGTTCCGGTGAACACACTACACACCTTTAATCTCACACATGGTTCCAGTGAACACACTACACACCTTTAATCTCACACATGGTTCAAGTGCACCTTTAATCTCACACATGGTTCCAGTGAACACACTACACACCTTTGATCTCACACATGGTTCAAGTGAACACACTACACACCTTTGATCTCACACATGGTTCCAGTGAACACACTACACACCTTTGATCTCACACATGGTTCCAGTGAACACACTACACACCTTTGATCTCACACATGGTTCCAGTGAACACACTACACACCTTTAATCTCACACACGGTTCCACTGAACACACTACACACCTTTAATCTCACACACGGTTCCAGTGAACACACTACATACCTTTAATCTCACACATGGTTCCAGTGAACACACTACACACCTTTAATCTCACACATGGTTCAAGTGCACCTTTAATCTCACACATGGTTCCAGTGAACACACTACACACCTTTAATCTCACACATGGTTCCACTGAACACTACACACCTTTAATCTCACACACGGTTCCACTGAACACTACACACCTTTAATCTCACACACGGTTCCACTGAACATACTACACACCTTTAATCTCACACATAGTTCCAGTGAACACACTACACACCTTTGATGTCACACATGGTTCCAGTGAACACACTACACACCTTTGATCTCACACATGGTTCCAGTGAACACACTACACACCTTTGATCTCACACATAGTTCCAGTGAACACACTACACACCTTTGATCTCACACATGGTTCCAGTGAACACAATACACACCTTTTGATCTCACACATGGTTCCAGTGAACACACTAAATACCTTTGATCTCACACATGGTTCCAGTGAACACACAACACACCTTTGATCTCACACATGGTTCCGGTGAACACACTACACACCTTTAATCTCACACATGGTTCCAGTGAACACACTACACACCTTTAATCTCACACATGGTTCCAGTGAACACACTACACACCTTTAATCTCACACACGGTTCCAGTGAACACACTACACACCTTTAATCTCACACGGTTCCAGTGAACACGCACGCTCACATACCTTTAATCTCCAGAAGGGATAACTGCCATCTGTGTTGTCTCGAACGAAGAAGCGATTTGTCTTGGTGGCGGCACTCAACATGTGCTCAGCAGGCAGACCTTGTGTTTGAGAGATGTATCGAATCTGCAAGCAATAGCCAAACACACTCATTAAACATGCAACAGCCATCAAGATAATCATCAAACTGCTCACTCATGCATTCAGCCATTCCCTCGGGGCACTGGGCTGGTGTCTATGAACAATGATACAGCTAGAACCTGAAGGAAACATCACCAGGTTAGGTCTCATCTCTATGTGCTGTGCTGAATCATTTATTCATCATCACGTGCCCTGCCAGCTGGCATAAGGGTCTGTGTCTCTCCACAGATCTGGCTTTATTGTTATGGATCAACTCCGTTGATGATATTTCTCATGTCACCTTCTCAGGCCTTCCCGCATCATTCCTCTTGGTCTGCCTCTGCCTCTTTTCCCACTGGTCTTTCCAATTGTCACAATATTCTCCAATTCTTCTTTTCTCATCACATGACCATAGAAAGCTGTTGGTATCTTTCTTATTGTTATGTGTAAGTTCTAGTTTCATTAGCCTCTTTCAGGCAATCATTGTTAGTTACTCTGGCATCCAAGGAATATGCAATATTCGTTGCAGGAGTCATATCTCTTGCTTCTAACTTTCTTCCATATATTTTCATTTACGTTCTAAGATTCACTGCCATACAGCAAAACAGATTCTATACAATATTTCAGCGCTCTCTTACATTCAACGACAGTGACTTGTTGAGTAAGATACTTTTCATGCTGAATCATGAATGCCTCCCCACAAATGTGAAAGAATGGTCTTGCGAGACCTGCTGGTTTCTGGGCCTGTGAGGGCAAGGACCCCTCTACAACACAGGTCCCATGGAGATGGCACTTTGGTACTCCATCAGGAGACAAGTCCCTACACTACATCCAGCCTGTCTGACAGATACAGCCCTTGACTGGGGTTCTGACTTGTATTCTAGAGGAATAACCAGAACATGAATCCATGAAGTCTTCTTCACCCCTGGGCATATAATTAACCTGTGGGAAATCAGGGGCAGCAAGAGCTGCATTATAGATAGGCCTTTGTGTCCAATTCCATTTGTGATCCTCCAAGGAACAAGTTTCTCCCTCTGTCCTTCCCTCCCTATGGTTACTATTTCTGCTCCTCCCCCCTCCCTCTCCCTCTCTCTCTCTCTCTCTCTCTCTCTTTCTCTCTCTCTATTCCTGCCTGTCTCTCTCAGCTCTGCCTGCACTAATTAGACTCTCTGGCCCACCAACAATCTTGACACTCTCTGGCCCACCAATAATCTTGACACTCTCTGGCCCACCAATAATCTTGACACTCTCTGGCCCACCAACAATCTTGACTCTCTGGCCCACCAACAATCTTGACACACTGGCCCACCAACAATCTTGACACTCTGGGCCACCAAAAATCTTGACACTCTCTGGCCCACCAATAATCTTGACACTCTCTGGCCCACCAACAATCTTGACACTCTCTGGCCCACCAACAATCTTGACACTCTGGCCCACCAACAATCTTGACACTCTCGCCCACCAACAATCTGGACCCTCTGACCCACCAACAATCTTGACACTCTCTGGCCCACCAACAATCTTGTCACTCTCTGGCCAACCAATAATGTTGACACTCAGGCACACGCTGCCCCTACCTCTGACCTCACTGGCCAGCACCCTTGCTACTAGAGGGCAGCCTACAGGCCACATCTTGTCCAGCACCCTTGCTACTAGAGGGCAGCCTACAGGCCACATCTAACAGGAAGTGGGACACTAGGAAGAAAGAAACACTCCTGTGGGTTGACTCACCTGGTCATATTCTGAGGAGCCTGGGTAGAGTGGCCATCCAAGAAACAGCTCTGCTATCACACAGCCCAGAGACCACATATCAATGGCCTCACAGAATGGTAGGCCCAGCAAAATCTCAGGGGCTCTGTTGACACAAGACAATCAATATTTACTCACAAACATAGGTCTCCTCTCCCTTGGTTAAAAAAAAAACTAACAACAAAACAAATTAGTTCAGAAGCAGAGTCCTGTCATGATTATGTAGACCTTAGCTGAGTCCAGAACCAAAATCATTGCACTCAAGGCACCCCAACAGCCAGCGAAGAGTTCCAATACTAATGGTGTCCGTAGCAGGCTGATTATAAATCCGTCTTGCTTTACCTCAATATGACGATTGTTGACCAGATCCTCCGAGCACCCTTGCTGCTGTATTCTATTTAGACCATGATTGTCTATCTGTTCCTCTGCATTATTCACATGCTCCCAGAGGGCCTTTACTTGCATCAAATCACCCCTCAATGATGTGACACCAGCCAATCTGTCTACCTGTTCATTTCCAACCACACTAGAATGAGTTGGGAAAAAGATCTAACAGAATGCTCACAACCCACGACCTCTGAATTGATGCAAGCCATTCTGCATGAAGCATGCCAGTCTTCACATTTGTCAGCCAGTTTTGTAAACCAGCAGCAGCCACAACATGCGTATACAGTTTGTTCTCCAACCAGCAGAAAGCTGCAGTAACCATACCTGCCTCCATCCTCAGACATGATGTTGTATACCTGAATGCATGAGGAATTCAGTGGTTGTTTTCTTCTGTCAGTTGACAACAATATCTTGTCCCAACATGCTCATGACATCAGCACAGCGCCTCCCCCACCATTACAACACTGGTGCTCAGGGATAAAGGCATCAATGTTCACCATAAAGTACATCTCCTAGTGTGCATAAACCGTGATGTCCATCTGTCTGCTCCAATGCCTGTCTGCTTCCCCACTGTACATGTGTTGATTACAACCAACAAATAGCTGAACATGCTCTGCAGGATTGTCCTGTGCAGACCAGGCTACATACAGACCCCCCTCCCCTCCTGAAGAAGCCTCAAGCTCTGTGAAGTATTAGTACCATCACATTTTGTAAGCCCGAATGCATGCAGGAATAGGTGGCCAGTCTTTCATTCTCTTATAGAACGGCAGCACAAGCTTCCAGCCACATGCATAACATTATCAGCGTAGTCCCCTACAGACTAACCAACACACCCGCTACTGACAGAAAAGTAGTGAAGTATTAGTACCATCACATTTTGTAAGCCCGAATGCATGCAGGAATAGGTGGCCAGTCTTTCATTCTCTTATAGAACGGCCAGCACAAGCTTCCAGCCACATGCATAACATTATCAGCGTAGTTCCACATTAAACAACAATCTCTGTAAAATAAAGAGGAACTCCCACAAAACAAAACACAAACCTTGTCTAACAATGTAATTATTAAAGAATTCATATTCATACACATGGGGAAGGAGGGAGAGAGGAGAGAGAAAGAAAAAGAAAGAGATATGTGACAACATAAGACAAACTGAACACCATTCTCTTAGCAATATCACCCACCATTCGTTGTCATATGGAGGTGACAGTCTCGAATTCCGCTTGATAACTATAGTTTCCAATTTGTATATTGTCTAGTGCGTCCTCTAGTCTCTAATTCCATCTTCTCACTTCTATGAGCGCCAAATAATATGTGTGTGTTGATTTATGATTCCTCTTAACAATGCCACCCATGTGTAACACTGTTGCCTACCATGCACGTCGTAAGAGGCGACTAAGGAGGATATGGTTCCGTCGCCCTACTACTGAGTGAGTGCGCGGCACGACACTGTGAGCTGTGAATTTCGCGTGGAATGCTTTTACATCTGTTCGCAGTTCGTAACGTGAACTGCATGTTCGGAACGATGACGGCCGGCTGTTGCTGGATGGACTGGTTTGCCTTTTCGGTTCACAAGTGCATTTTTCAGGAGACTCCTGGGAGTCATCGCTGGAGCTACGGAGTTAGTGCTTTGTGCGGCGCTTTCGGCGGGTCGCCCTGCGGAAAGAGACCAAGCCATATGGGATAAAACCCGGGTCAATGAGGTCTTGTTTCCATCGACAATGAACTGTACTTCTCCTGGAGGACTGTTGTGTTGGCATTCTGGCAGTGGCATTATGCACAGTGTACCTGTGCGGGCTGTTGGCTTGCAGATACTCCTGTCTATTCCATTGTTCACATAGGGCAGTGAGGAGCATTTTGTGTGATACCCCCCGTTGCTGTTAAGTTGGAACCGCGACTAACTAACTAACTTGAGGAGTATCAGTAACTATCTTAATAATGAATGATTCATAAATAATACCAGAATCTCCCCCAAATGAGCAAGCAGTGGGGGTGGGGGGGGGGGGGGGGTGGGGGGGGAAGAGAACGGCCACACACACACACTCCATTATACAACAAACACAAATTCAAGCTACAGGCAAACTTGGACCAAACCCCCATGAGTTGAAACAAGGCCGGTGATTGAGTGCCCACTGCTTGCTCGGCTCAACTCCCCGACCTCACAAGCCAGCAGTTCTCCCAGAAGGACATGAGCAGGTCACCACTCCACAACAACCCTCAGACAACCAGCCACAGCCATCCCCATATTGACAAATGCCCTGGCTAAATATGTTGGGACCTTGGCTGTTGTTTACACCTCTGTGTGTGTGTCATTGATGCGCAGACCTAGGGGTTGCCCCTTCTGCACTGATACGCACAGGACAACACAAGGACATAACACAGAGCACAACCACCTCCTGGTGCGCAGATAAGTCAGTCACAAAATGATATAGGACAGTTGAGAAATAGTTGCTAGTTTATAGGGTGTTTATAAAGGTGTCATATCCATCTAGCTTGATATCTATGTGTGGCGGATGATAATTGCTGCATGAGCATACAAAGGTCATCTCACGTTCCCACAATTAGTCTCTCTCTCTCTCTCTCTCTCTCTCTCTCTCTCTCTCTCTCTCTCTCTCTCTCTCTCTCTCTCTCTCTCTCTCTCTCGTAAGACGAATATTGTTTACAACTTTAATTATACTACCAGCAGCTCTACCATTCCCCTCTTACCCCACCCCCAAGAAACAATCCCTATCACAAAGTATTCAAACAGAAAAGAACGACAGCTGCCCACACCTCTCCCTCCTGCGTGATGCACTGGCCGTGACATGTTAACTGAAAATCCAACAACCAACAACAGCATTACTGACACGGGACGCCTGACTGCTAGCGGGGTAGTGTGTCCGTTCTCTACCCTGGACAGTTGAACTTAAAATTGACCTCGTTTAGACAGAAATGGCAAACTAATGACTGTAAAATTGTCTAGATGTCAACCTGGGGTTGGTAGCAACGTCCTGCAACGTGGTTCATGCCGATTATACTGGTTTACTATAACTATTAGTACACGTGTTATTATGTTATCTATTTTTGTGACTTGACCATATGCGGAGCAGTCTATGATATATACATAATGGGCATGTTCCAAACAGTAGTTGACACAGGCGAAGAAAGAAAGAGACAGACAGACAGACAGATAGACAGACAGACAGATAGACAGACAGACAGACAGACAGACAGACAGGTAGACAGACAGAAACGAATTATATGCACATAATGGGTATGTTCCAAACAGTAGTAGACACGGGCGAAGACAGACAGACAGACAGGATGTAGAAGAGGCAGCCGCCGCTTGTTACATGTCACGAGGCTACCTGACTTGTACCTGAGGCTACACAACTAACCTTGTCCAACGCTACACAGCTATCCATGTCTAACGCTACACTGCTAACCCTGTCTAACGCTACACCACTAACCTTGTCTAACGCTACACCACTAACCTTGTCTAAGGCTACACCACTAACCTTGTCTAACGCTACACCACTAACCCTGTCTAAGGCTACACCACTAACCTTGTCTAACGCTACACAACTAACCTTGTCTAAGGCTACACCGCTAACCTTGTCTAAGGCTACACAGCTAACCTTGTCTAAGGCTACACAGCTAACCTTGTCTAACGCTACACCACTAACCCTGTCTAAGGCTACACCACTAACCTTGTCTAACGCTACACAACTAACCTTGTCTAAGGCTACACCGCTAACCTTGTCTAACGCTACACCACTAACCCTGTCTAAGGCTACACAGCTAACCTTGTCTAAGGCTACACCACTAACCTTGTCTAAGGCTACACAGCTAACCTTGTCTAACGCTACACCACTAACCCTGTCTAAGGCTACACCACTAACCTTGTCTAACGCTACACAACTAACCTTGTCTAAGGCTACACAACTAACCTTGTCTAAGGCTACACCACTAACCTTGTCTAACGCTACACCACTAACCCTGTCTAAGGCTACACCACTAACCTTGTCTAACGCTACACAACTAACCTTGTCTAAGGCTACACCGCTAACCTTGTCTAAGGCTACACAACTAACCTTGTCTAACGCTACACAACTAACCTTGTCTAAGGCTACACCGCTAACCTTGTCTAAGGCTACACAGCTAACCTTGTCTAACGCTACACAGCTAACCTTGTCTAAGGCTACACCGCTAACCTTGTCTAAGGCTACACCGCTAACCTTGTCTAAGGCTACACAGCTAACCTTGTCTAAGGCTACACAGCTAACCTTGTCTAAGGCTACACCGCTAACCTTGTCTAAGGCTACACAGCTAACCTTGTCTAACGCTACACCGCTAACCTTGTCTAAGGCTACACCACTAACCTTGTCTAACGCTACACCACTAACCTTGTCTAAGGCTACACAGCTAACCTTGTCTAACGCTACACAGCTAACCTTGTCTAAGGCTACACCGCTAACCTTGTCTAAGGCTACACCGCTAACCTTGTCTAACGCTACACAGCTAACCTTGTCTAAGGCTACACAGCTAACCTTGTCTAACGCTACACCACTAACCTTGTCTAAGGCTACACCACTAACCCTGTCTAAGGCTACACCACTAACCCTGTCTAAGGCTACACCACTAACCTTGTCTAACGCTACACCACTAACCTTGTCTAACGCTACACAGCTAACCTTGTCTAAGGCTACACCACTAACCTTGTCTAAGGCTACACCACTAACCCTGTCTAAGGCTACACCACTAACCCTGTCTAAGGCTACACCACTAACCTTGTCTAACGCTACACCACTAACCTTGTCTAACGCTACACCACTAACCTTGTCTAAGGCTACACCACTAACCTTGTCTAACGCTACACAGCTAACCTTTAAGGCTACACCGCTAACCTTGTCTAACGCTACACCACTAACCTTGTCTAACGCTACACAGCTAACCTTTAAGGCTACACCGCTAACCTTGTCTAAGGCTACACCGCTAACCTTGTCTAAGGCTACACCGCTAACCTTGTCTAAGGCTACACCGCTAACCTTGTCTAACGCTACACCGCTAACCTTGTCTAAGGCTACACCGCTAACCTTGTCTAAGGCTACACCGCTAACCTTGTCTAAGGCTACACCGCTAACCTTGTCTAACGCTACACCACTAACCTTGTCTAACGCTACACAACTAACCTTGTCTAAGGCTACACAGCTAACCTTGTCTAAGGCTACACCGCTAACCTTGTCTAACGCTACACCACTAACCTTGTCTAACGCTACACCGCTAACCTTGTCTAAGGCTACACAGCTAACCTTGTCTAAGGCTACACCACTAACCTTGTCTAACGCTACACCGCTAACCTTGTCTAACGCTACACCACTAACCTTGTCTAAGGCTACACCACTAACCTTGTCTAACGCTACACCACTAACCTTGTCTAACGCTACACCACTAACCTTGTCTAAGGCTACACCGCTAACCTTGTCTAACGCTACACCACTAACCTTGTCTAACGCTACACCACTAACCTTGTCTAACGCTACACCACTAACCTTGTCTAACGCTACACCACTAACCTTGTCTAACGCTACACCACTAACCTTGTCTAACGCTACACCACTAACCTTGTCTAACGCTACACAGCTAACCTTTAAGGCTACACCGCTAACCTTGTCTAAGGCTACACCACTAACCTTGTCTAACGCTACACAGCTAACCTTTAAGGCTACACCGCTAACCTTGTCTAAGGCTACACAGCTAACCTTGTCTAAGGCTACACCACTAACCTTGTCTAACGCTACACAGCTAACCTTTAAGGCTACACCGCTAACCTTGTCTAAGGCTACACAGCTAACCTTGTCTAAGGCTACACAGCTAACCTTGTCTAAGGCTACACAGCTAACCTTGTCTAAGGCTACACCGCTAACCTTGTCTAAGGCTACACAGCTAACCTTGTCTAACGCTACACCACTAACCTTGTCTAACGCTACACCACTAACCTTGTCTAAGGCTACACCGCTAACCTTGTCTAACGCTACACCACTAACCTTGTCTAACGCTACACCACTAACCTTGTCTAACGCTACACCACTAACCTTGTCTAAGGCTACACCGCTAACCTTGTCTAACGCTACACCACTAACCTTGTCTAACGCTACACAGCTAACCTTTAAGGCTACACCGCTAACCTTGTCTAAGGCTACACCACTAACCTTGTCTAACGCTACACAGCTAACCTTTAAGGCTACACCGCTAACCTTGTCTAAGGCTACACAGCTAACCTTGTCTAAGGCTACACCACTAACCTTGTCTAAGGCTACACCGCTAACCTTGTCTAACGCTACACCACTAACCTTGTCTAACGCTACACAGCTAACCTTTAAGGCTACACCGCTAACCTTGTCTAAGGCTACACAGCTAACCTTGTCTAAGGCTACACAGCTAACCTTGTCTAAGGCTACACAGCTAACCTTGTCTAAGGCTACACCGCTAACCTTGTCTAAGGCTACACAGCTAACCTTGTCTAAGGCTACACCGCTAACCTTGTCTAAGGCTACACCGCTAACCTTGTCTAAGGCTACACAGCTAACCTTGTCTAAGGCTACACCATTAACCTTGTCTAACGCTACACAGCTAACCTTGTCTAAGGCTACACCGCTAACCTTGTCTAAGGCTACACCGCTAACCTTGTCTAAGGCTACACCGCTAACCTTGTCTAAGGCTACACAGCTAACCTTGTCTAAGGCTACACCACTAACCTTGTCTAAGGCTACACCGCTAACCTTGTCTAAGGCTACACCACTAACCTTGGCTAAGGCTACACCGCTAACCTTGTCTAAGGCTACACCGCTAACCTTGTCTAAGGCTACACAGCTAACCTTGTCTAAGGCTACACAGCTAACCTTGTCTAAGGCTACACCGCTAACCTTGTCTAAGGCTACACAGCTAACCTTGTCTAAGGCTACACAGCTAACCTTGTCTAAGGCTACACAGCTAACCTTGTCTAAGGCTACACAGCTAACCTTGTCTAAGGCTACACCACTAACCTTGTCTAAGGCTACACCGCTAACCTTGTCTAAGGCTACACCGCTAACCTTGTCTAAGGCTACACAGCTAACCTTGTCTAAGGCTACACCGCTAACCTTGTCTAAGGCTACACCGCTAACCTTGTCTAAGGCTACACCGCTAACCTTGTCTAAGGCTACACCGCTAACCTTGTCTAAGGCTACACCGCTAACCTTGTCTAAGGCTACACCGCTAACCTTGTCTAAGGCTACACAGCTAACCTTGTCTAAGGCTACACCGCTAACCTTGTCTAAGGCTACACAGCTAACCTTGTCTAAGGCTACACCGCTAACCTTGTCTAAGGCTACACCGCTAACCTTGTCTAAGGCTACACCGCTAACCTTGTCTAAGGCTACACAGCTAACCTTGTCTAAGGCTAAACCACTAACCTTGTCTAAGGCTACACCGCTAACCTTGTCTAAGGCTACACCGCTAACCTTGTCTAAGGCTACACCGCTAACCTTGTCTAAGGCTACACCGCTAACCTTGTCTAAGGCTACACCGCTAACCTTGTCTAAGGCTACACCGCTAACCTTGTCTAAGGCTACACCGCTAACCTTGTCTAAGGCTACACCGCTAACCTTGTCTAAGGCTACACCGCTAACCTTGTCTAAGGCTACACAGCTAACCTTGTCTAAGGCTACACAGCTAACCTTGTCTAAAGCTACACAGCTAACCTTGTCTAAGGCTACACAGCTAACCTTGTCTAAGGCTACACATAGCAAGGGATGCTGTAATCTGCTTTTATCAGATCAGCGCCTAGGGCAGCACATGTGTGTTGTACACATTGAAAAAAAATCGACAGGGCCGACTTCATTGCACAGGGTTTTATCCCATATGGCTCGGTCTCTTTCCGCAGCGGGGAAAGCGTATGTTTCGTCCTCAAATGATATATTTCATATCTTCTACCCGGGAAGGTTAGCCCGATCAACAAATGCCCGCAGAAGTCGGATGTGTCGGCCTAACGGCGCAAGAACGTATCTCTGCTGTAAACAGGCACAACGCAATCAAGTCCGAAAAAAAAACTCCGGATGAACGCAGAAGAAGAAATGTTCTACATTTCTGAATTTCACTGTACGGGAAAAAAAGATCTGGAGCCAAGTGATGAACCCTAATATAACTTCTTTTCTGAAGACGACCCACAGGAGTCTCCCAAAAATTGATAATCGTATTCTAGCTGTCCCGTTGACAAAGACTGCAGTGGAAACGCGCGCCTGTATCTCTGTGTTTACTCAACAGCTGAGCTTCTTAGTCACACTGTGTTTCTCGCATTCCTTTAACTCTCCGACCAGTGTCCTTGGGCTCCACTCCCTCTCACAGGCCCGTGTTGATTTTACGACCGCTACAAGCGAGGGTCTTCTGTGGGTAACAAATACACCAAAATAACAGAGAACTTGGGGGGGGGGGGGGGGGAGAGAGAAGAAGAGATAGAAGATAGATGGATCAGTTAAGCCACACTAGAATGAACGTTGTTTGTAGAACGCGGCATTTCCCCCCGTCTGTGATTTACTAGGCAATTTGTTTACGTTAAGTAGTTTGCCATTGTTTGCTGAACAACCGTCGCCCCATACCATCGAAATCAACGCAAAGTGGTCTGCTTCCAAATCGCCGGCAGTTAATTTCGAACCCTATATTACGGGGACTGGGTATGACGGGGACTGGGTATGACGGGGACTGTGAAGCGCATTCTCTAACCCCGCTCCGGCTGGGCCAGAACGTAGCGTGGCCTCATGACCCGAACCTCTAGGGTCGACACACGGGTTTACACACTGTCAGGTGTCGGAGCAGGTAATGACAGGTTGGCGCCTGAACGATGCAAGCCATTCTATCCCCGCGCACCAACCACCTGTTACATGTGGTTCAGAAGTTCCCTCCATCTATACCATCACACTTTCCGTACCAACGGAGATAACCCCACCCCGCAATCTTCACATTAAGCCCGTCAACCTGAGCCGAGTATAGAAGAAAGCCGGTGAAACAAGCATGGGTTGTACAAGAAAGAAACACTGAGGCAGGCATGATTCATGTCCCGTTAGTCGGGTCAGGGCTGTCTGGAGTGCCGGTGTGGGGAGGCGTTACTGTGTGTGCAGACACCACCTGTATGCTAAACCAACAGGGCCGGCACGAAACACAGCTCAGCTGCCTCGCTGTGATCTCCTTCCTCCAGCATTGCTCCACTCTTTCACTGAGGAATATTCTTGTCTCAGCTGCGATACTTGGTCCGTGCAACACGATCGCCCGGTCTCTCATTCCCGCATCTATTTGTGTACCTCTGGATCTTTATATGCGTCTGTCTGCATGTCTCCTGTGTGCCTCATTGTTATTGTATGCTTCTGACAGAATGAGTCTTAGTGTTTACATATGCTACTGTCTGTGTGTGTCTCTACGCGTTTGAGTTTACACATGCGCCTGACTGTCTCGTGTGTGTCTTACAGTTTACACATGCGCCTGACTGTCTCGTGTGTGTCTTACAGTTTACACATGCGTATATCTATGTCTCTCGTGTGTATCCCACTGTTTACACATGTATGTGTCTCCGTTCAAATTTGCGTCTGTCTGTATGTGTCGCGTGTCTTTACATATACTCTGTATGTGGTGTCATGTATGTTTATAAATCCGTCTGTATGTCATGTGTGTAACTCAGCGTTTACATATGCGTCTGTCAGTGTGTCACTCAGTGTTTACATACGCGCGTTTGTATGTCTTGTATGTGACTCCGTGTTTATATATGCGTATGCCAGTATGCGTCTTGTATGTGACTCCGTGTTTACATGCATGTGTATGTGTCTTGTGTGTGCCGCCGTGTTTACGTATGCGTTTGTATGTCGTGTGTTTACTTACATATGGGTCTGTCTCGTGTGTGACTCAGTGTTTACATGTGCGTCTGTGTGTGTCGTGACTCAGCGTTTACATATGCGTCTGTATGTGTCGTGTGTGACTCAGTGTTTACACCTGCGTTTGTATGTGATGTGTGTGTGAGGGGGGGGGGGGGGCTCCGTGCTTACATATGGGTCTGTCTTGTGTGTGACTCCGTGTTAACATATGCGACTGCATCTATTTAATTCATTCCTTGGTCTCTCCATACGCTGCCATATGTATATGTGTATCGTATGTGCCTGAGTCTCAATATGCGGCTGCCTTTGACTCATGTATGCCTAACCTGTCTGTATGTATGTCACATGAGTGTCTCGTGTGTGTGTGGGGGGGGGCGGCGACGGGACGGAAGTGCACTGGGGAACGTAGGCTGTAAGATGGTCGCATTAACTGCTGCCAGAAATACCACCTCAGGTGGCCATGCTTGGCCGAAGTAAAATAATAGAAACATGGAGAGAGAGAGAGAGAGAGAGAGAGAGAGAGAGAGAGAGAGAGAGAGAGAGAGAAGAAGAAGAAGAAGAAACTGGAAGTGGGTCTCCATGAACTCACCTCTCCATCTAAACTATTATTTCCGCATGAACTCACCGCACTATCTAAACTGTTGTCTCCGCCGTTAATATAACCTTTCCCTTGTACTTATTAACTCCCCAACATTAACTTACCGTTCATCCTCGTACTTACTATCTCCACTTTAATTTGATGTCCCCTCCTACTTATCCCTCATTTTTACCTTAACGTCCCATCGTACTTATTTGTCTCCCTTTTTAACCAAAAGTCACATTTTACTTATTTGTCTCCCTTTTAACATAAAGCCCCTCTGATACTTATTTGTCTCCTCTAACATAACGTCCTCTCATACATATTTGACTCCCCCAACTTAACTTATCATAGTATTTGTCTCCATTTTTACATAACGTCCTCTCATACGTATTTGTCTCCCCTATTTTACCTCTCATATGTATTTGTCTACCCTAACTTAAGTTGTATACTTATTTGACTCCCCTAACTTAACGGTCATACTTATCTGTCTACCCTAACTTAACTCTCATACTTATGTGTATCCTCTAACTTAAGTTGTATACTTATTTGTTAACTATCATACTTATTTGTCTCTCCTAACATATCCTCTCATATTTATTTGTCTCCCCTAACATAACGTCCTCTCATACTTATTTGTCTCCCCTAACATAAAGTCCTCTCATACTTATTTGTCTCCCCTAACATAAAGCCCTCTCATACTTATTTGTCTCCCCTAACATAAAGCCCTCTCATACTTATTTGTCTCTCCGTCTCCCCCTAACATAATCTCCTCTCATACTTATTTGTCTCCCTGTCTCCCCCTAACATAACGTCATCTCATACTTATTTGTCTCCCCGTCTCCCCCTAACATAATGTCATCTCATACTTATTTGTCTCCCCATCTCCCCCTAACATAATGTCCTCTCATACTTATTTGTATCTCCGTCTCCCCTAACATAACGTCATCTCATACTTATTTGTCTCTCCTAACATAAAGCCCTCTCATACTTATTTGACTCACCTAACATAAAGTCCTCTCATACTTATTTGTCTCCCCTAACATAAAACCCTCTCATACTTATTTGTCTCCCCTAACATAATGTCCTCTCATACTTATTTGTCTCCCCTAACATAATGTCCTCTCATACTTATTTGTCTCCCCGTCTCCCCCTAACATAACGTCATCTCATACTTATTTGTCTCCCCGTAACATAACGTCATCTCATACTTATTTGTCTCCCCTAAAATAACATCCTCTCATACTTATTTGTCTCCCCGTCTCCCCTAACATAACGTCCTCTCATACTTATTTGTCTCCCCTAACATAACGTCATCTCATACTTATTTGTCTCCCCTAACATAACGCCCTCTCATACTTATTTGTCTCCCCGTCTCCCCTAACATAACGTCATCTCATACTTATTTGTCTCCCCGTCTCCCCCTAACATAACGTCATCTCATACTTATTTGTCTCCCCGTCTCCCCTAAAATAACATCCTCTCATACTTATTTGTCTCCCCGTCTCCCCTAACATAACGTCATCTCATACTTATTTGTCTCCCCGTCTCCCCTAAAATAACATCCTCTCATACTTATTTGTCTCCTCTAAAATAACGTCCTCTCATACTTATTTGTCTCTCCTAACATAAAGCCCTCTCATACTTATTTGACTCACCTAACATAAAGTCCTCTCATACTTATTTGTCTCCCCTAACATAAAGCCCTCTCATACTTATTTGTCTCCCCTAACACAATGTCCTCTCATACTTATTTGTCTCCCCTAACATAATGTCCTCTCATACTTATTTGTCTCCCCGTCTCCCCCTAACATAACGTCATCTCATACTTATTTGTCTCCCCGTCTCCCCCTATCATAACGTCATCTCATACTTATTTGTCTCCCCGTCTCCCCTAAAATAACATCCTCTCATACTTATTTGTCTCCCCGTCTCCCCTAACATAACGTCCTCTCATACTTATTTGTCTCCCCTAACATAACGTCATCTCATACTTATTTGTCTCCCCTAACATAACGCCCTCTCATACTTATTTGTCTCCCCGTCTCCCCTAACATAACGTCCTCTCATACTTATTTGTCTCCCCGTCTCCCCCTAACATAAAGCCCTCTCATACTTATTTGTCTCCCCTAACATAATGTCCTCTCATACTTATTTGTCTCCCCGTCTCCCTCTAACATAACGTCATCTCATACTTATTTGTCTCCCCGTAACATAATGTCCTCTCATACTTATTTTTCTCCCTGTCTCCCCTAACATAACGTCCTCTCATACTTATTTGTCTCCTCATCTCCCCTAACATAATGTCCTCTCATACTTATTTGTCTCCCCTAACATAACGTCCTCTCATACTTATTTGTCTCCCCCTAACATAACGTCCTCTCATACTTATTTGTCTCCCCGTCTCCCCTAACATAACGTCCTCTCATACTTATTTGTCTCCCCGTCTCCCCTAACATAACGTCCTCTCATACTTATTTGTCTCCCCGTCTCCCCTAACATAACGTCCTCTCATACTTATTTGTCTCCCCTAACATAACGTCATCTCATACTTATTTTCTCCCCTATATAATTCTTCTACCTATTTGTCTCCCTTATCTTAACTCTCATACTTATTTGTCTCTCCTTTAAATTGACGTCCTCTGGTACTTATCTATACTAACTTAACGTCATATTGTACTTGTTTCCTCTTCAACTCTAACGCCTTCCCTTGACTTGGTCACGTCCCCTGGTACTTACACATCCACTCGTACTTATCGCCCCCATTAAGTATTCTTTCCAACCCGCTGGCAACGGACATTTATTATGCTCCGACACGAAGCAACCAGCCAAGTAATGACTTCACACTTGCCATACACACTCGGCCGATGTATACTGCAAACGGGCAGCGCTCTCTCACTGCCAGAACCCCAAAGCAAACGTCCCGACCCGCATTCAGCTCAAACGTGCGCCCCAGCCCATTACCAATTATGCATATCTATTCGTCTTCATTATTAGCAGGTCGGCAGGCGGGCAAGCTACTTGAATCAACTATTCGCCTTCATTAACGGTCGGTAGGCAGGCAAAAGCATGTTACTAGAACCAGCTTCTGGCACGGACAGTTGTTACACTAACCGACTCTGCAACCTATTCTTACATTCACGAAATGTTACCGAACTCCATTTACAGCGGCTCTAGTATTGAAGACTATAAGTGTAAATACAGTAAAATATATGGCTCGAATTGTATCTACAACGTCAAAGTTAATGGAACCAATCTGGATCCAGTTATTGCAACATACTGTGGTACTTTAATAGTAGATGGAAGATCTAATTAAATTACATGTCCTTTTCAGAACATTGCGATCAACCCCAGGTTGACTTTCTAGACAATTCCGCGTGCAGTAGTTGGTCACTGCTGTTTGAACGAGGAGTCAGCGGTAAAGCCCAACTGTTATTAAGAAAATTAAAGGACATCTTGAAAGAAATTAACTCATAAAGAGAAGAAAACAGTTCACAATTTTTAGGAATATCATGAGGAGAGGACAGCCTAAATATGTCGTCACAGGTGGAAGGTTAGGGGAGGAGGGAAAGAAAATAGGAAGGAAAAGAGAGACAGGAGAGAAAATGGTGTGGGGAAAAGGGTGGAGACCAAGAAAGGCGATGCTTCCCTTGAACTTATTAACTCCCCAACATTAATTTACAGTTCATCTTCGTACTTACTACCTCCGCTTCTGCCCGTAATTTAAGTCCCCCGCCCTCTCCTATTTATTGCCTCCACTTTAATGTGATGTTCCCTCCTAATTATCCCCTCCCTTTTTAACTTAACCTCACATTCTGCTTATTTGTCAAACTTTTAACATACGTCCTCTCACATTTATTTGGTCTGTTTTCATGAAGTCCTCTCATACTTATATGTCTCCCTTTTAACATAAAGTCCTCTTATACTTATTTGTCTCAATTTTAACATAATGTCCTCTCATACTTATATGTCTCCCTCGTAACATAAAGTCCTCTCAAACTTATTCGTCTCCATTTTAACATAAGTCCTCTCATACTTATTTGTCTCCATTTTAACACACAGGACATCGTGGCATGGAGGAACGTCGGTATTACACACTATTCCCCGCACAAGAGACAAAGATGTGTACAGACATGCTCACCAACGCTACAAGAGAAAGGGACTACAAGAAGAAATTCTCATCTATGTAACACTGGACTGCCTAAAGTTGACTTCACAGTACACTGGGGCAAGCTTGGTCTGCCATCCCATTTGTAGTCCTATTGTATTCTGAACATGCCCCAGTTAACACTACATTAATAAGACTTAACGTTAGCATTAACTAGTATAATTCTGGTACTAGCTGACTCCTCACCCTGTCTATTTCAGACCCAAACCCGTAAACTGATGAGAGAAATTGGACGAAGACAGCCACGACTTTGGTAGGATAATGCGAGAGAAAAAAAACCTGACCATCTAGTGACAAATTACCAACCTGGTGAGAAAAGAGCAGGAGGATGTCAAACAAAACCACGAACGACTTGGTCACAACATGTAATCAGGAGAAGACTACAGACCTGGCCCCGACAGTGATCGTGGGAGATGGTAAAAGCATGATCGCCAACGCTTATCGCCGTGTCACAAATGATTGCAGGCCTTCTTGAAAGTAATAGCTAAGTGGGGATTCCATCGTGCCCTACGCGGCCCTGTAACATGCAACAGTGTGTATACATGCAGACCCCCCCCCCCCCCCCCCCGCACGTACAAGAACTGGATCGATCGATTATGTGACACGCCGACTGGGGGAAACCGCATCGAGCAGTCGACCGACCGATACAGTGCATGGCGACCACGCCCGCTGCTTATTTGCTTCATCAAAAATGCATTACGTTGGCACAGTCATCTTATCTATTTTCACGAGGAAACGCAAACAATGGGGGAAGGCACCCTAGGGCCAAAGCAATCATCTACATATCTGTAGGCATTAATTAGCACTCGTAGAATAGCAGGCGACAGAGGTAACTAACAACTAAGAATGAACAATAAAATTAGGAATGTTGGAATCCCCGTGTGCCTACAGCTTCCCACACTTGCTCTACGCCAGCCGGCTATTATTATCAATAAATATGTCATTGCCTATGCGCACCCTAAGCGCACTTACATGCTAGATTACAGTGTCTAATTCTGGCTTCCCTATAAAGGGCGGCTGGCTAGGTGGCACAACGACAGGACACAATGAATGAGGGATGATGACGTTGCGGCTCAATGAATGATGATGCTACTGTCCAGAAATAGCTCTTCGTTTCACCAATCGATCAATCCAAGCGTGGCAGGACACACAGCGCTGTCTCACGTGAAAGTCATCGGTTTGATTCCAGTGAAGCATTACTAACCTTCGCGAGGCACAAGCTCGTCTACCATCAACAGAAATGAATACCACAAATAACTCTGTATACCCAATAGTAGAAGAGGAATAACCACAACAGAATACCATAAGAGTCCCCTCTATATTTACAATGCAGAAGTGGATAATAAGATAAACCCAATAGAGTATCCCCCATACCTTTATCTCTGGGCATCGGGCAGTCTGTGGACAATGACAAACACCCGTGGAAGAAACAGTACCAGTCTAGGTTTAATTTCACAGCCCCTGAGTGCTGTGCCGTGCCGTGTTACATCCCAATATGCTTCTCCGCAGCTGTGAAGCTCCGTCACTAATCATGTACACTTCACTGGTTTCTGGGCTTGGAGAGGGGAGAATCATGCAACGGTCCCCACGGAGACAAACGTTCATTGCCAAGTCCCACTATACTGATAGGCGCAAGCCTTTTTCCGAGCTCAAGACTTGAACGGCAATGCTTTGGACTAATGAGTTCACCCAGTCCCCCAGTGCATTCAAATCAACCAGCCGTACACACGGGTAGAAGAGTATAAACTAATGAAGAGTACCTCTATAGTTAAGAGGCAAAGATGAAAACTGTTACAGAGTACCGTCTATACTCAATTAGAGACCAAACAACACCCAGTTGTAGTGCCAGTTGTAACTGTGTTCTCACGGGTAGTGGACAAGAAGCAGACATGAGTGTGAACAAAATGGTGAGAGTAGGGTAGCGGAAACAGTTCAAAGTCTCTGGCAGTACACAATCAATACACGTACAGTCTGCCACTGTTAGGCTGGTGACAGAAGGCGACCACACAAAACACAGTGTGAAAGCTTCGTCTCGCTCCATAGTAGCGGAACTACTGAAGGCAGAAAACAAGAGAATTATCCTCATAACCTCACCCCGTAACTCCAAACGTGGATTGTAGGAGTGTCAGCTGTAAGCTCCAGCAATCGGAGCACCCCACTGCTGTAGTCTCAACAACCCGGACAGGTATGAAAATACACCCTGCCCTCTTTAAAGTTATCCGTCTAGGATCTTCTTCCTCTTCTTCTTTTACCATTAACTGTTCACCTGAGGATTTCCGTTGAACAAGTGTCATATCGTTTGACAAGCAGAAACCAAATTCCCGCAGCAGCTCTTGATGGCCTACATACATTTTTACTATGTGCATAACACAGAAATTTGCCTTGCGCCTTTTATACCACACATCAGGGCTTCTATACAGCATCAGCAAATCTGGAGCCTCAGTTCTCTTTATATTGTTCTCTTTCTTCAAGTACCCGACTTCAGAAGACAGAAATGAGAAGTATTAGATTTCTTCTCCCCTCTCCCCGTGATCACTCACGGAAATATGACCGACAATGTCACAGAGACATGGCTTGGGCCAACAACAGAAGTCTCTGCATCTATAATGAGCTAGGCCAGTCCTTGGACACTGGAAGCTAACTAATCACTGCCAACATGAAACATCCAGTTCTCTCCTATAATCACAACTCATTGTGTGTGGCGCCAGGGGGGACACTGCGGGTCACGGACAGTTCACACCGCAGGCTACAGACCTGGTCTAAACACAGATAAAGGTCGGGGAGGCGTATGCAGTAATCCAAGTTCTTGGTCAGCCTCTGCTGGTGGTGACGCCAAGGATGGGGTAAGGATCATACTTTGGGGAAACCACAATGTAAAACTAAAATGAGTTACCACAAAACAAAACGGAAATATAAGTGAGAACCTCCGACATCCAGAAAATAACTGGGAGAATGGGTCACTGAAAGTTATCTTTAAGAGACAGAGATAGCTTCCAACAAGAAACTGCAATGGCTAAGAAAGAAAAATATGGTAGATCATGTTTCATCGGCTGCTGCAACAAAAGAAGAATTATTAATAAACTACAAACAATTAATAATTGATGCCCGCATAGAAATGTGGGACTAAAATATTAGGACAAAAGTAACCAGTGGAGAAGAGCTTGTGGGGAGAACTAAACCAATTCCAGCCAATCTGGAGATGATGGACAGACTGAGCTAACATGAGAATGGTATAATTGGACATTCCCTTGTCTGGAAGGAACCCACAGGGCGAATGAAACAGAGACCTAAACCCACAGAGAGGATAATTAATTTGGAGAGAGCAGGGGGGGGGGGGCCGGTCTCTCTGGCTGTGGGGTTACAACACTTTCTCTCTGTAATCCCGTTTATCACGCAGAGTCTCGCAGCGGAGCGAGAACTGAGGTGGTTCGACCCCCGCTCGTGACTTGCTGATACTGAGCCGGCCGCTCAGAAAGCAATGGCAAACTACTGAGCGTAATCTTGCCAAGAGATCAACAGACAGCTGAAAGATGCTGCTGTTGACAGCTAAGTCCTGTAAAAAGGATACGCAAAAAAAAAAAAAAAAAAGGGGGGGGGGGGATGGGGGACTTTTGCCAGATGGAAAACATACCGACCTATAAATAGATGTACATTGCAACGAGACAAAGAGTGTTGAAGTGCTACATAGAACCTGTACTTTTGTATGGATGTGAAGCGTGGACAATGAGCAGACAAGCTGAAAAGCATCTGATGGCTGTGGAAATGTGGTTTCTGAGGAAAATGCAAAGAATAGCATTGACAGACAGAAACACCAACAAGCAAGTCCTACAAGAAACAAATGAAGATCGTAAACTGATTAGAGAAATTAAGACGTAGACCGTCACAATTGTTAGACACATTATAAGAAGAAATAAATTAGATAACTTGATGACAACTGGCAAGATTGAAGGCAAATGAACATGGGGAAGGCTTGGCCATGTGGCATGGTCTGCATGCCCAGTTCTCAACCCTTTAAAATTAAAGTGTATTCCTTCCTTGGTTCATCTGCCTCTATTTATTGCCTGCGGTGAACTAGGTCAGCTCAAACATACCACCCCAGACCCCCTATAATAGAGGCCCGGTCGTGCCTGTCAGCTCGGATGATGTATGCCCACCTCTCACCTATGTCGCGCCTCTGTCCCATCGGACACCCCTCCCCACTCCCTGGATAGACATGTCTGTCTCACAACCCCACCCACAATTTAATATCCCCAAGTCCCACAGTGTGCAGATTGCTGACAGACGCTCGGAGAGGGAAATGAAGCGGACAAAAGGGACGAATGGGCACATAATGAGAACTGATAATGCTGGTCATTTTTTTTTCCCTTCGTCCAATCAAGCGAACATTAGGAAGAAAAATTATGTGGCAGAGAGAGAGAGAGAGAGAGAGAGAGAGAGAGAGAGAGAGAGAGAGAGTCCAACGCCGTGTGTCCAGTGTCAATAAGAATTAACACAGAATACAAGAGATACTGATCAAGAAAATAAAGTAAAGATCCATTAATTAACCTCTGAAGTCGGAATATGTTCGCCGGCGAGGGACACTGGTGATAAAGAAAGATAATCCACGCGCAAACATCAGCTGACTGCACAAGCGGGCGAATGCACAAAAATGGCATCAGAGACAGCTGACTAATGTGGAGAAGACATGGAGCGGGCTACTAGAGACAGCAAGAGATGGGGCTTGGCTGGGTGTGAGGTGATTGACAGCCCTTCATGTGTTGCTGTCACGCGAAAACTTCTTTCCCGCACACCATCCCGCCAGCTCTCGGGGTGTTTTTAGATCTACCAATATGTATATTTTTGCAACGAGAAAAATAATGTTGAGGTGCTAAACAGAACTAGTACTTCTGTATGGTTGTGAAGCGTGGACAATTAGCAGACAAGCTTAAAAAACAATCTAATAACTGTGGTCATTGGTTTTTCATTTTCCTCAGTAATGCCAAGTCCTACAAGAAATAAATGAAAACCGTAAACGGGTTAGAAAAACAGACGTAGGCGTCACAATTTGTGGACATGTTATGGAAAGAAATTAGAGAACGTGGCGATAACTGGCAAGATTGAGGGGAAAAGAACAAAATGAAGGCAGAGTAGTAAATACCTGGATGGCTTGGCCACGTGGTTTGGTCGTGAACAAGAACACAGAGCTGATCCACGACTCTGGTGATCGTGTGAGATGGGGAAACATGACCGCACACGCTTATCGGCGTGGCACATGATGATGTCTCTGGCCACAGGTAAAGAACTTCTAGTTAAACTATTAAACTGTAATGATGTTACAAACTTGAGTGGTCGGTGTTCGGGCTTAAAATACTTAAAATAGTGTCTATCTTGCTCTGTTGCTTCATTTTGGGGTGCCTGTGGTTATTTCATAACAAATGTTAATATTGTGGCGAAGCTCCATCTTCTTGTTTATATATCTATTTGTATATGCCCTGGCATCTTTTTTTCTTTGTGGGTTTACCGTATTTTTTTTTTTTCAAACTTCAGACTGAAATAATGAAAGTCAAGAATTAATATTACGGTGCTTAAAACATCGTGCGATGGTTGTGTGTGTGATTGTGTGTGTGTGTGTGTGTGTGTGAGAGAGAGAGAGAGAGAGAGAGAGAGAGAGAGAGAGAGAGAGAGAGAGAGAGAGAGAGAGAGAGAGAGAGATCAACTTTATTTTAAAAGGGTCACAAATTGGGCACGCGGGCCCGTCTTACATTCGGCCCTTCCAATCACTCGTCTTTCGTTCATCAAGTGCACTATACATTTACATAGGAAGAAAAATAAACATTGTGAAATGAATGTTATAAACTAGGCAAATTACCATGTTATGAGGCCCATCTCCCACATATCACCCCACCCACACACCCCCCCCCCACCCACACACACTGCCCTCACCTGTTCCCCCAACCAAAACACACTCGCCACCCACAAACATCCCCCACCCACATCCTAACCCTCACATCCTGAGAGAGAGAGAGAGAGAGAGAGAGAGAGAGAGAGAGAGAGAGAGAGAGAGAGAGAGAGAGAGAGAGGCTGGCAAGCAGACGCAACCTACACGGGGATCAAAACGTGCAAAAAGTAAATCTATAATTAGAAAGCGACCCTGAAGAAAAGTTGCCTGGTCATGAAGATACGTACTGGCATGAGAAACGGCCGATCTGGCGGATGGGCCAAACAGCGCACATATATCTACACCAGAAACATTCATTACTGTAATAACGACACAGCACGACTGTTTGATGCCATCCTCCACAAGGGCCCAGAGATATCCACCAACCTCTATATATGCAATCGCAAGCTATTTGAACAGACTACACACATACACCCCCCAGTATACTAATCATTCTCCTATCTGTGGTACGGTGTATCTCTCTCAGCTAATGACAAATGCCACGTAAAAGTGGTAGTGATGCGCCATGTAGTGATTATTGAACATTTCACGTGTGTGTATAATGGATGTTTTTGTCTAAGACTCGTCTAGCCTCAAACGTGATGCATAAATGAAATAACGGATGAAAGGGGGGGGGGGAGAAAGAGAGCGAGAAAGAGCGCGCGAGACAAAGACAGTGATAGACGGGCCTGCGTTCCCAATTCTTAACCCTTTGACAATAAATTTCGTTTGTTCGTCCTCTGCCCAGGTATAGGCACATAACGAGAAATAACAAAAGGGGCAATAATACGCGAGAAGTAGGGGCGGGCGGGTTTGTTCTTTCAAAAGACAGCACAAACAGTCCACTTCTGACTTGCACTCCAGGAGCAACTCTCCCCGCGACTCTCTGGGCTTCAAAGCCATAGAACAAATGAAACGCTGTCAGTGTCGATTCAGGCGACCTAAAGGGACAGGCCGCCTACGGCCTCTCCTCTTTCACAGCGGCTGCCCGGGCACAATCCAATCACGCCGCCTTCATTAACGCCGATGGGAATGTGTCAGCTGAAGAAAGGACCAGGCAGATGAGGGTATTACAGCCAGAATAAATGGCTGGCCAGGGGCTAGGCCGCGCTCGAACACAGAAGACGACCAGAAAGTCTCCAAAAAGTCTAAAGCGACAATGACTATCACTTCCTCTCTAGCAGCTCCCTTCAGCGAGAAAGTGTCCATCTTGGCATGTCTCTACAAAGACGTCTGCCATGAAACAGCCTTTCTTCCAGAAAATACTTCCTTTGTGACGGGCCGTACTCCAACCGAGAGATTCCACAGAGAATGGTACTGGCTCAGTGAGGGAGTTCTAGGAGTCATGCGTGGCTCGCATCTTGCGATAGGAATGGATATATGCGCTTGCGTGTACGTATAAAAGTTAGGCTAGAGGGACACGATCTGGAAAGCGAAATATTTGGGAACCTGGTCTACGAGAAAGTCTTCAGTACCAATCTATAGCAGCGACCTCTACATAAAGTATTACTTAAGAACAGCAGTTCTCAACCGTGGGTGGGGGGGGGGGGGGATTTAGGGTTTCCAGGCGGTGAATTAAGATTATTTCAAGATCGCGTTAATACAAGAACCGATTACTTGATATTGTTTTTCCCTCCATACTTTACGGTGCTGTAATTCTCGCTCTTCTGAAATTCGTTTTATAACGTAAAAAAAAAAATTGTTGCGTATCCCTTACGGGACGTTGCAGTCAACACCAGCATTTTCAGCTGCTGTTGATGTACTAGGCAAGTGTTACGTTCAGTAGTTTGCCATTGCTTTCTGAACGACCGACCCCTATATCTTTTTCGAAAAAACCAGCACTTATAACGTAAGCAGACCTGCAAATCACGTTTTATGTAGACGTCTAGACTTGTTCTAGTATGTGTTATTAAATTTAGCTTCCATTTTCACGCATATTGTGTAAAGGGGGGGGGGGGGGAGAGAGAGAGAGAATTTATAGGGAGGAAATACGAAAGGGGGGAATGCCATTCTGAACATACGGTGAAGGGCTGCATAGGTTTTTAAAAAAAAAAGGTTGAGTGCCACTGCTCTAGAACAAACCCGCACGCACCAAATATATGTCTATATTAATCGTCCACGACCACCTTTATATAACCCGCTCGCCCGGAAGTCGTCGTCATTATCATGGCCCCTCGCCACTCCTCGCCATATTATCTGTGTACCTATTGTCTGTGGCGTGTGGTTTAGATAAACATATTGATAGTTCGGTAACACGGCACAAGAGCACACACGAGCTTGGTGATTGTGTGATACCACAAACTATCACCTCGGGCTTTCCACAAGGGACAACAAAATGTTGCATGCCCATGGCAGGACGTGTCATCAACCCCAGGCTGATTTCCCAGTTGTTTTGTGAACGAGAAGCCAACGTCTAAGTCCAACTTAATGTCGGTGTGGGTACTGGACGTCTGGTGTGGGTACTGGACGTCTGGTATGGGTACTGGACGTCTGGTGTGGGTACTGGACGTCTGGTGCGGGTACTGAACGTCTGGTGTGGGTATTGGACGTCTGGTGTGGGTACTGGACGTCTGGTGTGGGTACTGAACGCTTGACTTCAACATCGCATACCGGGAGTTTAATAGCATGCACCGTTACCCTTCCGTCCACGCCGACTGCTAACCAAAAGGCACACGACGATGATAAACCGAGATACTACTATCACAAGGACACCAAAGAACTGGGATGAAGCTACTGTCCTCAACAGATTCCTCTCGGGATCATTATCTTCCTCGTTGGTACTCAAACCATCGCAGCACGGGCACCACACAAACCTAGCCGATCACCAAAACGAAGTCGTGTGTTCTTGAAACCAACCCAAATTCATCATCATCAAGTGCCCTGCCAGCTGACGTGGGCGTTCACAGCGCTCCACAGATCTCGGTCTATATTTATTGGCTGAATTTCTTGGCACTGCCACGTTCAGTAGCTGCCTGCGGCCGACCCCGAGCCCGTGTGGGGGTTGTGATAATGTGTTCACCAAAGCCACAGACGCCGGCTATAAAACCTATCTTCCCTAATATTAGTCTCCCCTTTGAGTGTGAGAATTGCCTCCCTTTCACAACAGCGACTACATCTGTGTAACCAACCCTGTTTGGCTTACACTGGGACAAGAAGGCGCCGTGTGAGGGTAAAGAAAACCCAAGCCGGTTTCCACATATAATTATAACCATACACAAGTCACGTCTATTCCTGGCCCACAACTCAATTTTACACCCACTTCTGCCTGGTCTGGAGCAGACAAGGCAATCAAGACCTCTCCAATCTTATTTGATATTTAAATGAAGTTCCTGTTGCCAACCACCTGTTTCAGCTTTTCACTTACACGTTTCTCTGCATCTCGTCTAGAATTTGTTAGTTCTCATCAGGCCAATTTCTGTATTCTCTGTTCATATGCACAATACAACACATTTGTCCTTTCCTGGTGGTTAGTCGTTAGTCGCAGTTCCAGATTCACGGCAAATGATCACCCCATAATGCTCCATTCCTGTGTCAGTGAATATCACACAAAATTCTCCTTCTAGCTGTGAAAAGTGGAACAGACAGCAGGTCCCGACAAACCAACAGCACGCACAGGCATACATGAATATGACCACTTCCAGAATGCCAACATAACAGCCCGCCACTTTATCGCTGGTAGGTATGATTAGGAATCAAGTAACAACTGCAGTTATCAACACCTCAGCGTTGTTAGTTTTCTTCTATTTCCAAGACAATAATTCTCAACGTTATTCTATAAAAGCCAGATCTCGACCTCCCCTCACTTTCCTCATTCACGGTCGAGCATTCGACCCAAGCAGAAGACTACCCATGCATATTTTCTCAACGACTCCGCGAGTGTGACAAGGAAGATCAAAAGAGGGGTTGTCCGAACGGCGACGGCTTCAATCTCTGAGGAGGCCAAACATCTGCTTCATGCCAGGGTACGCGGGTGTAAGAGGAAACGAGCAAGCCGAAAGACAAGAAGGCTCGGCTGCTAGAAGTTGCGGACGCATAATTGACCAGACATACACGCCCGCGTGGAAGCAGGACGGACAAATCACTCAAGGGATTGATGCTATCCTGCAACTCGAGTCAAACGGGGTCATGCTGGACTAGAGAGCCACGCGGGAAGCCAAAGAAGATTAGTCAACCAACACAAAACTGGTGTCGCTACACGCTGCGGGAGAGACTGGGTACTGATAGACATAGTTCGACGTGCACTGGGGATGATCTGTTGACTAAGGGAGAGACTGCGTACTGGTGGACATAGTTCGACGTGCACTGGGGATGATCTGTTGACTGAGGGAGAGACTGAGTACTGGTGGACATAGTTCGACGTGCACTGGGGATGATCTGTTGACTGAGGGAGAGACTGGGTACTGGTGGACATAGTTCGACGTGCACTGGGGATGATCTGTTGACTAACTGAGGGAGAGACTGAGTACTGGTGGACGTAGTTCGACGTGCACTGGGGATGATCTGTTGACTACACACACAACTTCGAGCACGCGGATTTGTGTACCTGTTACAACCACTAGTAGTAGAAGCTTCCAGTGAAGCCATATTGGATTAAATCAGTGTTTGAAAAACCAACCACGGCGAACTTTCCTGTGAAAATGTACTCACAGCCAAACATAGTCGCCGCCGCCACCTCAGTGAAAATCACCCCCCTCCCCCGGGGAGTCGCGATCCCCAATGTTGGAACCACGAGCCCTATATCATCCCCCCCCCCCTCCAAAAAAAAAATACCAGAAGCAAGTCACACAAGAACTGTAGACGTCCTAGTTTGGTCACATAATAATTATAACATGACCGAAAATGATTGCTTCAGACTGGAAATTCCAATATCTCTCTCTATCTATTCTCCCTCCGTCCAAATTAAACAACGTCTGCCAAGTCTCTGACTTCAATAACAACAGTACAATCACAAACAACTGACTGACAGACTGATGACAACGACCACTACCACAGCCAGCAGGCATCTCCGCGCCGGCCGGTTTCCCCACAGTAGCTGGTGGCACGCACGCGCGATCGTGGCTGGTATTCAAGTACCGCTTCTCTATTCTTGAGGCCGTCCGTCCATGTCGTCTAGTGCTCTTCGCTTTCTAAACCAGCACACCCGTGTGTGTGTCTCACGTGCCGTGTTGTTGGTCTCCGGTTTCCGTCGGGCCTGGGTTTGGCGACCAAGACAAAATCAGCACCAGTAACAGTGGTGGTGGTGGGACTACAATGGTAGTGGTGTATCTTCTACCAGTAGCACTCAGGTTAGAAAGATGCTGGCGGCGTTGATAGGGAACTTCGCCGGTAATGTCATTAACACGGTCGGACGCGGGGACGGCGCCTGGGCTCATCGCTTGCCAAAGTGAAGGAAAGACTGACCACCTTATCATACTTACTCTCAGGCCTACACAATGTGGTGGAGTCCCATAGCGGGGAAACTGCTTCGCGATACATTTTATGTGTTTATTAGACAGAAAAAAAACATGTTTGCTCGTGGATTAGCTTCCCTTATTATCAATGTCTCGACTTCAGGAGAACACACTTCGGATTCCGGAGTACTTGTACATTACGTCCCCAAGTCAAGGACGAGAAGTCAACATTTCAGTCTTTAGTCTGTAGGTGTAGGGGTTGAACCCGCTACCTCGGCCTTAGCACACTACAAGTTTGAGAGCGAGGGATCTTACCCATTGCCTGACATCTCCTACCGTATTCACTGTAATAGCTCCGCGCTACCGTATTCACTGTAATAGCTCCGCGCTGCCATATTCTAGCAAGGCCTAAACCGGACATGTGCCGAACACGATCTCCTGATTACCAACACAATTTTCCGTCTCCCCATGAGAAACAGGACATCGTGGATGCACCCTCGATCGAAACACTGGCACCTCAATTGACACTGGCACCCCCATATTCCAGCAAGGCCTAAACCGTGTTCCGGCTGTGGCTGTAGCTGTGCGGTAAACACGACCTACATTGGGAGGTAGCGTCTCTGGTTGCTACCGCTGTCAGTCAGGAGACGAGGTTAGTCAATCAGTTGATGCCAGACGGGCACGGCTCTCTCACCATCTGTGTGTGGCTGCTAGCCGGTTTCCTGGCCGGCTAGCTTAGTCTATACACACAACGTTTCAAACAAACATTGCATGGTTTGTTTCTGAAGGCGGGGGATGACATCACATGGGGGAGTATCACAGAGGCAACACAACACGGAGGGCTACACAGAGGAAACATCACACGGAACATGTATCACTTGGGTAACATCAAATGTGACACTATCACATAAAGACCAGAAGAAAAACTATATTGCCTGTCCTTTGCTGGACGATGTGACCAAGTCCAGGCTGATTTTTTAAGGCAATTGTAGTTTGCCATCGCTTTCTGCAAGAAAAGTCCACGCGGACTGCAACAGAACGGGTGTGTGGATACAAACCCACTATAGGACATTCAAGAAGAGCTTTCTATAAAATGAACACCATCTTACGACATCAGTCTCGGTAATCAGAGGTTTGAAAAAGAATGCTTACATGTTAAACAGAACCCACTTTTGACCTCATTAATTATATCATACGGCTGTGAATCTCAGACAATTGGTACACACGCCAAAACAGACCCAGCAAAGCCTCAAGAATGCAGTTGAAAAACACATTTGACAGTCAAAATGAGCAATCTGTTTTGACAAAGACAACTAGAAGCCTCAAAAAGAGGCAGTGGACATTTTCTTGCACATTGTATGAAGAAGAAGAAAAAAACTGGAACCACAGCTGGAAAGATATGTGGGAAAGAGGAAGACAATGCAAATAAGTCCTGCATCGGCCTGTAATTATGGCAATGAAAACTAGACAATACATTGTGATGGATGGAGACGGAGATACACAGAATCACGATAGCCCACACCAGTTAGCAAGGCATTTTAATATGATGGTGGGGTTAATGCAAACGGTTCAATGTGACTTTAACTAAACGACCGGTAAATGGCGGGTCTCGAGCTGCTCTCTGGTTTCAGCTCAACCTTCCATTTCTGCCGCCACAGGGTCACACGAGTGAAGACAAAATAGCGCCTGAGACAGGTTGGTGCCAGTGTGGGAGAGAATAAGACTACAGGTTTCAGCTGTGCCATGTACAAGACTACATGTTTCAGCTGTGTAGCATGTATAGCTGTGCCATATACAAGTCTACTGGTTTCAGCCGTGCTCCATGTACACGACTACAGATTTCAGCTGTACCATGTACACGACTACAGGTTTCAGCTGTGTGTCATGTACATCAGCTGTGTGTCATGTACAAGACTACTGGTTTCAGCCATGTGCCATGTACAAGACTATAGGTTCCATCTGTGTGCCATGTAACTTAGAATAAGACTACTGGTCTCGGATGTACCATGTACACGACTACAGGTTTCAGCCAAGTGCCATGTACAAGACTACAAGTTTCATCCGTGTGCCATGTAACCCAGTCATAAGAAGAACAACACAAAGCAATGTGCTTCCAAACATGACGTGACGAGGTTATCATATACACTAGAAAAACGGCTTACTGATCATGGCATGTGGGGGGATCGATCCAACCAGGAACACTCTTGACCACAAAATGCAGTAACCGCTGTGCTATGGAGGCGGCTCTGCTTCCCCCCCCCCCCCCACCCCACCCAACCACCCAATTCTTTACGAGGAACGGTATGCAAAGCAGGAACAATTAGAAACCCACTCAGCTTATCAGATTGGGCTGTGAAATGTTGAATCATAGAAGCATCCGTATGACATCGATTGTAAACAAAACACAAGTGGTTATATATAAAAAGAAGACAACTGGCTGTAGGCCAGGTGAGAATTTCTTTCCATTTGTATGCAATATATACTCTCCCACAATTAAAAGTATTATTCTAACCAACTATTCAGACAGATAGACAGACAGACAGACAGATAATCGATACAGACCGATTCACATTTGAGCAGAGAGAAAAAGCGATAAACTAGACACTCAGACAGAGAGAGAACAACATAGAAAGATACAGAGCAACATACAGGGGGGAGAGGGGGAGCATGAGATCTGCAGACATTGATAGAGACAGGGTGACAGACAGAGCTTTAGAAAGTGAGATACAGCTATCTAGCTCGATACAGAGTGTGCTAGATATGATTCTGATAGACAACCTCCCTGGTACAGCAAGGAAAGCCACGGTAAGCGAGACTAAAGGCGTGAAAGGCCCTGCGGAGACAACAAAGACACTACTCGACCAGCACAATCACCGTGGCCACTTTGCTTAGCTGAAGAATGCACGCCACAAAACTAACGCTGACAGACTAGACTAGTCCTGTTTGTCACGGCTGATTGTGAATGGATCCCAGCATTGGGCTATGGACCTGCACGTCTGCCATCATCATCATGTTAACTACCCCGCAGACTAGCATTAATATCATCTGGTCTCCCATATCAGTCCAAGATATTCATTCATAAGAGGCAATTATGAACCAAGAAGAAATCAGAGAATCCAGGTCACCAGAAAGATGATGCATATTACCGACTCAGCTGAAAAGCAGTAGTTAAATCTGCGGAAGGGCCATAGAGGGCTGAAATACCACATGTTAAACTAATGATAGGAAATACTGATGACGTAACCGTGGAACTAGTATAATGGCAGCTAAACATTTGTTGTCGGAGTGTCCAACATATGCAGAACATAGAAAAGTATTGTGGCCTACACCCAGTCCAAGATGTATGTTGACTGCTGTTTTCTTAGCATTTATTCATATTGACGTCTGAAGGTGAATGAAGAAGAAGAAATCACAGTCTCTATATCTCAATGGTTCTCAACCGATGGGGAATTACCTCTTCCCCCCCCCCCCCAGGGGGAATTTTGGGGTTTCCAGGGGGTGGGGTGGGAAATTAAGACTATTTCAAGATCACGTTAATACAAGAACCGATTATTTGATATTGTTTTTCCCTTCATACTTTACGGTTCTGTACGTCTCACCCTTCTAAAATTCAATTTATAAAGTAGACCCACATATTATGTTTTATGTGGACGTCTAGACTTGTTTTAGTATGTGCCATTAAATTTAGCTTCCATTATTACGTATACTGTGTAGGGTCGGGGCGGGATTTTTAGGTAGGAAATGCGAAACGGGGGAATGACGTTCTGAAAATATGGCGAGGGGGGCACGGGCCAAATTTCTAGGTAGGTATTACGAGGGGGGGGGGGGGGGAATGGCGTTCTGAAAATATGGTGAAGGGGGATACGGGCCAAAAAAGGTTGAGAACCACTGCTATATCTGTTACACCTAGCGATGCACCTCACAGGTCTGCGTGATCAACTTCAGCACCCATTTGTGTCAGGTTTACCTCCGTTAAACGGATTCCATCAACAAAGGACAGGCTCTATCTTCCCGACTGCCGGTATACTTTTTCTAAAAATGTTGACGAGGCAGAGGTCGCATGGCCTACTCTCTGCGATGTCCAACTGCCGTGGGGGTTTTTAACGGGAACAAGCCGCACACGAGGCCTCCCGTTTTTTCGTCCAGCGGCGGACACACCCACCCCCTTTCCACAATCCTACATATCGTCAGCAATTCTACAGAGCTCTGCTCAAATGTTTCAGCTATAGAAGATACTGCAGGAAAGTGGAGACAGTAACCACCGTGAACCATGCGGAATAGATCGCCCATCTTGGGTCTGGCACACACAGGTTATGTTTACCAGTAACAAAAGGCGCTCTCCACATCGTGCCTGCAAGTACTCCCTTCCTCCATGTGTCCTTCCATCAACAGCCAAGTCTAATGTACACAGACTGGTCCCTGGTACACACTCTTCTTCTTCCCCCCCCCCCCCACCCGAGAATGAAACTCCACGTAGTCATTCACAACAGTACTCTCTCTACACCAACAGCGAAATTAGATCCACAATACCCCACCCCTCCTCATTAACAATGACACTTGATCCACAAACCTACCTTTCCCCCCCCCCTCCCCCAATCCCTAACTTCGCGAAGTCGTCAACAACTGTTAAGTCTCTCGAAGTGAGAAGAAGGGAAGGAGAGACTAGAGAGCGCTAAAGGAGAAATTCAATCCATAACCCCCACAGCTTATCTCTATCAAACGTTTTAAGTGTCTGGGACAGAAAGAAACTCACACAGCCTCTGCTCTAGCCGCGACAGAAACTCACCCAGCCCCCTGCTCTATCCGCGACACTGGTCTATCTCAACAACAGAAGGCTAGACTCCAGCTACTTGCCACAAGTAGGCAGGCCAGCAAGTGAACCAACCATCTAAAGCTCTCACGTCCCCCCTTGAGATAACAGTTCAAAGTGAAACAGACCGACTGTGCTCGACCAAACAGCCAGAACACACCATCCCTTTCCCTCAACATTATATGTTAAGCAATCGTGAGACAGAACAGTAAAACCGTTATTTACATGAGAGAAAACATGGGCATGTTGTGTGAATATATAGGCAGACATTACAAGCAGTCCAGCGTTTCCACTCGACCAGTCTTCATCATATACTCCTAATCACTCCTAAAGATGGCAAGATCAGCTAAGTTCGCAAGCATACTAGACAATAAATTAGAGCACGTTAAAGTAATGTCGTCCATCCAAAGACAAGGTCTGGCTAATGTTCTGATGATCCCCATGCCTCTCCATAATGGAATTATCCTTTTATGGGAACATACTAGGCAAGAGAGGCAGAGAAAGACGCATGTGGACATTCTAAGCAGCTGTACAACAATTAATAATACAAGCAACACCAACTTCATCAAAATATCAGATGACAGAAGGGATTGAAGAAGTGCGATTGCTGATATCACTCGAGACAAAGTACCGCAATAAGATTGGCAACTTTTGATTCCGGATCCCTCTGCTAAGGATTAGACTTCTGGAGAAAGTCTTCAAAACTTTAAAAAAAAACAACAACAACAACAGGAGAAATGCCCGTTTATTTCCCAAATAACCCTCATTCCAGACACGCACAAATCAATCTTTCGTTGAGTGACCGGGTTGTTACGGTAACTGGACCACACCTAAGCTGTGATGCCGGTAATGAATCTGCAGTCACCCCACCCCGCCCACTAAACTCTTTCAGTCCCAGAAGGCCACACCGGCTGCCCAATGGGGAAATCAACGCCCTGAAGGAGAGACCACAATGAGACTAATCAATATTTTAATGCTGTTCAGAAAGGAAGGAATTACCCTGCAATATCGCAAATGATACATGTATATTTTAAAATAAGTGACAGATGTAACAACACCCTGCCTGGTTGAACTCGTTCAGTAACAAGCAATACTGGCGTGCAAAACCATCACATGTGTTCTTTTACTGTTTACATTTGGTCAGAACATATTACAGAAATGTAGCTCCAACAAGGGACACTTACCTGTCTTGCTCACCCCACTGACAATTGGGTTTGGAGAGGGGATGGAGAGCCCGCAACCGTCCGTGTGGAGATGGGACTCTAATACCAGGTCGAGGAGACAAATCCTTTCCAAGGACACAGACAAACTGAACACAGTTGCACCAGGCGTGGGAGTTACAAACTCAGACCACCTGAGAATGTTCAATAAAGCAACCAGCTAAATAATAAATGTGTTCCTCTCAAGTGGATCAAACAAACCAGCTGGCGGACACGCTGCAACAACATTTAGGACGTTACGCTGACAATGACATGAGCCTGGTTGGGACAATGGTTGAATATCAGCTCTCATCGCTATGGGACGGAGAAACTGTCCAACTTTTCCTCCCTACGGACAAGTCTATAAACACGTCATGCTCCTAAAACTTCACACACCCACACAATGTTCCCACCCACAGGGTGTTAGGGGATGTCTCTAAAAGATGGGAGTTCTATTCAACAATCACAGCACTCAACACAAGTCAAAAGATCTGAGCAACAACAAACATGTCCTTACCTGTAATAGCGAGACTGCAGGTAGGTAGAACACACTGCCTTGGACACATGACTTGCGGATCCAAAATCTATGACCTTCACCCTGTAGGGGAAGCGTACGGGATCCACAAGCATGATGTTCTCCGGCTTGAGATCTGCGTGTATTAATCCCAGCTCCTTGAGTTTGCCCAGGGCATGTAACACCTGTTTCGGAAAACACAGTTAGTATAACCAAAGTCTCATCAGAGCAGGAAATCCATCCAGAATAATGAGGCTAGGCCAATAAGTCACAAAATAGTATGTAAGAAAACTATGAGATTCAAACTAGAAAACTATATATTAGTGTTCATACACCTCTCCTTATGTTTCAACATAATCTCCAGGAACATCGATTTAATCCCACCATATCAATCTTCTAACATCTGCACCACTGAAGCCTGCGCTGATGTCATTGCCATGTTTGTACCTCATGCTCAACTTCTTCATCATCTGCACATCGTTGTGTACCACTTGTAATGACTAAAGCTTGCCGCCATAAGCAGGCAACATTTCAAAATGATTATCCTTGGCAGTAAGTTCTCTGGCCTTAAAAACAAAAACCCCACAACAGCATGCTTCAGTCATGCAACCTTTGAGTATGGACAACATTTTCAAGCCAAGTGTGAATGACATGTATGCACATGCACCAATTATCATTAGCCACACATCAGACATCAAGTTAGATGGCACCTTTACAGACACTACCAGAAACCATCATTGTATGACTAAGTGACTCACCCTCGTTGTTACACCAATAGCCACAGTTAAAGTGCAATCAGACAATCACACAACACAGTTACTACAGATGCTATGATAGGCTGGCAGTCAGGTGGTGGTGGGTTGTTTTGTGTGGCCGCTCGCTTTGAACTCCAGCGTAGTTCATACACACTACTTCTAGTTGCACTTTTCCCTATTACCAGTGTCCCTCGCCATCAGACGAACCCACTCTTACTTCAGAGATACTTATAATTTACGTTCCCAAGTCAAAGACGAGACAACATTTTAGTCCAACTGTACGGTCATGGGGTTGAACCCCTTGCCTCAGATGTTTAAGAACGTGTGTTCTCATAAATTCTACCATGCTAACCTGACCAGGTATAAAGCAGTACCATTTGGTCAAGGTATCAAGAGCTGGCTGGTTCAGTGATGCTGACACCACCTGGTGTGATAGTCCTAGCATTCTCTAGACACACACCACTCTGTGTGAATACTCCCGGGCAGCCCCAACCTGCAATGGGCATCAGGAGATGTCTTCAGAAGTACAGATGGCTGGCATGATATGAACCACATCACTGGGCATCAGGAGATGTCTTCAGAAGTACAGATGGCTGGCATGATATGAACCACATCACTGGGCATCAGGAGATGTCTTCAGAAGTACAGATGGCTGGCATGATATGAACCACATCACTGGGCATCAGGAGATGTCTTCAGAAGTACAGATGGCTGGCATGATATGAACCACATCACTGGGCATCAGGAGATGTCTTCAGAAGTACAGATGGCTGGCATGATATGAACCACATCACTGGGCATCAGGAGATGTCTTCAGAAGTACAGATGGCTGGCATGATATGAACCACATCACTGGGCATCAGGAGATGTCTTCAGAAGTACAGATGGCTGGCATGATATGAACCACATCACTGGGCATCGGGACATGTCTCCAAAAGTACAGATGGCTGGCATGATATGAAACACATCATTGGGCATCAGATGTCTCCAGAAGTACAGATGGCTGGCATGATAAGAACACCATCATCAACTGAGGGCCGATGGGTCTCTACAAATATGGGTATAGCACCATATACCCCATGCACCTGAAGGACTGTAATAGGGTCTTTCACTTTTAGTGTGAAGTGGCCTTAGTTTCCCTGACATACAAACACTGACTTGGACGGGACGCAGAGGTGTTTCCAAGGCACCAGGGCCGGGATCTATACTGGCCAAGACCTATTGACGCGTCCTCGCTGAGCGTCCTGGGCAACAGGTCCCTTCGGGGTCCTGGCTAAGGTCAGTAGGATCGCCGATTCCTCCGAAGTCGGAGAGTGTCTGCCTGTACGGCGAGGAACCACCAGTCTGCACACCAATAAGCCAGACATGGGACAACGGATACTCACGCAAACCTCAAGTCCTGTATGACATCACACTGATGTTGGACAACAGGATGCCTTCATCCGACATACAAGACTTCACGTTGGAGCTCAAGCCAACGAACACAAGCAAGCAAGCAACTGACTTGGACTGGGAGCAACATTTTAGCTGAAGAAGCCTTGGTTGCCCTGACATACAAACACTGACTTGGACTGGGAGCAACATTTTAGTGTGAAGAGACCTTGGTTGCCCTGACATACAAACACTGATTTGGACTGGGAGCAACATTTTAGTGTGAAGAGGCCTTGGGTGCCATGACATACAAACACTGACTTGGACTGGGAGCAACATTTTAGTGTGAAGAGGCCTTGGGTGTCCTGACATACAAACATTGACTTGGACTGAGCAAATCCATTACACGGAAAGTCCAAATCAAAAGCTCAATGGATGTCATCTACAGACTGCATTTTTCTGGTTTCCGGAGGAACAGCCTATGGTGACTGGAAAGCCTAATATACAGAAGTGAGGCTAAGCAGCCATGTGCAGGACGTGACAATTCCTTGGGTGAGCCCAGTACCAGAACACTATGTGTCGGCTCTGCAATTATGGAAGCCTCCTTGGATGGCAGGGAATGCTCATGGTCTGCCCCTGCCTTCCCTTGCGGGCCGACCGGGGTGTCTTCGGCTGTTCTAACTGGGCCAGCTGGGATGGGGGATAACACCACAACAGTGAGAGTCAAACGTCCTAAGAAACCCCCGGAAAAGTTAACGCGGTCAACAAAGGCCCGCAGAAGTCAGATGTGTCTGCCTAACCGCGCAAGAATGCAGCTCTGCTGTAAACAGGCACAATGCAATCACATTCGGAAAAAAAACTCAGGATGAACGCAGAAGAAGGACTGGGAGCAACCTTTTCTCTACCTCCTCACCTAACAACAAAAAACCAGAAGACAAACAAGATCTAAAACAGTCAAAGATTCATTCGCCAAAACAATGTTATGGCCTGCGTTTATTCAAAAAACACAATGCTCAGATAGAACAGATGTAGAAGTAGGCAGATATACAGAATGAAATTATAACAGAAAGCACTACAGGGGTTTCATGAAGACAGGATGTCTCCATTACACTGAAGTCAACTTTGATTCAGGCCTGTAGTGATGCACCCTTGACGCTCCCAGTAGTAATCCTGCACACTATGTCTTCCCCATCATCTGGGTATCTTAGAGATGCTTCAAGGACTGGCCCATCTGCTTCACTTTCTGCTCCCCAGTCAGTAACTTGGGCATCCAATGTGTCGTCTTTATCTGTTCTGCGTATATTTCTTCTTCTTCTTCTTCTTCTGCGTTCATCCGGAGTTTTTTTTTTTTTGTGTGGACGTGATTGCGTTGTGCCTGTTTACAGCAGAGCTGCGTTCTTGCGCCATTAGGCCGACACATCCGACTTCTGTGGGCATTTGTTGACCGGGTTAACCTTCCTGGGGTTCTGTGTATACAACAGTCTGCAACCCAAGCAAATCATAATGCCAACTGATGATGCCACTGAATGACATCTTTAGGTACTACCAACTCTTTGTTCTGCACATTCAAAACCACTTCCCACAGGATCGTTCCATGGCCACTTCAGGAATGAGCTCATGTTTTAGTCTGCCTACGGTCACACTCACTGCCTCATGCATACGACTGACACTCACCTGATAAGTGATTGGTCGAATGTACTTCAGAGGAAGAGGTTGGAACTTGTTCTGCTTGAGAAAGTCATACAAGTTCTGCTCCAACATTTCAAACACCAGACATGTGTGGTTCTTGTGTTGGAAGCACTCATAGGCCCGCACAAAGTTGTAGTCGTCGGCACTCTCTTGGGCCAGCCTCGACAAGATACCAACCTACATGACCAAGATAAAGACATCTTAGATAACAATTATTAATCAAACATGGGATTCGAAATGGACCCCCTGAAATATATCATGACCCCTCAGCTTCAACTATTTCCTCTTCACTCCTCATGTGAGGGAAGTGTGTCACACTAGTTAGGCACCCATCAAACTCACAGGTCTGTGAAAATAACTTCGGCATGTAATTCTGTAACAATAACTTGTAATAAACCAGGGGTGAGGAAACTTTTTTGCCAAGGGCCAGTTGGATATTTATAACATCAATTGTGTGCCATACAAAATTATCTGTTTAAAATTAAGCCTGTTGTATTTCTCAAATATTGAATGAATTGATCACTAATGTGATGGTTGGAGCTGCTTCTCTTTGGTGGGGCATGGGGTGTTAGCTGGTACTGATGATTATTCTACTTGTAACTGCTTTACCAGGTTCGCACTGGTTGGCCTGGAGCGCAGTTTGACGGTAGGGTTTTTTTTTTTTTGCAGCAGTTAAGTTGATCTGAAAACAGAAGCATGTTTCAATGCATGTCTCCTCAAAGCGGGAAATTCATCACTGCTTATGTAACATTCATGGAACTCTAGATCATTGGCATGACCAGACCTCAGGGCCCACGGGCTGTACATTCAAATCTGTCCTAGACAGATTTCATCCAAGATAACAGGATGTCTATCCATGGAGGAGTCTAATTATAACAATTCTGTTAATGCAGTGACCTTACAGTATTCATATTTCCAACTGCAGGGGTGCGCAGAAGACCTATTTTCCCACTCAGCCAAGAAATCAGGGGAACATGTAATATATTATTTGAAAGCAAGTCAAGAAATCAGGGGAATATGTAATATATTATTTGAAAGCAAGCCAAGAAATCAGGGGGACATGTAATGTATTATTTGAAAGCAACCATTTCCTTCTTGCAAAAGCTCCCAGCCCTACTCTGTAATAAACACTACGGTGTCAGCTCCGGAAAGTTGACCTTCCTATCTCACGACATCAGACGTGTTATAAACAGAATGGCAGTAGTTTCCCCTGGGGGACCATATTTTTCAGCTAAGTATCATTTGTAATTCTGTTCATTTGCTGATGAAGACGGACTACCTTTAACATCCTAGTTACAGTACACTACTGCCACAGCCTGTCTGACATCCAGTCTCTATCAATCTTCCAAGAACACTCCGCAAGTGCTTGAACTCAAGGGCCACTTTGTAGATTTAACTCGCCGCTGACATTTATAAGTAGGGTTGGTTATCTACAGAGCTGCAGTTTCAAACCATCACTTCAATTGGGCAGGGTTCAACAATTCAATGCACTTTATGCACAGGGTGAATGAAATACTAATCCAACCCCATATGTGTATGCTATCTTTGCAATGACCAACAGTATGTGATACATATCCATAATCATCTAGTATAACAAACGCCCTTAACAGAGTATTGCTGTTAGGACAGTGCACCAGAAACTCTTGATCTGTAACCAGTTCCCCTGCCCACAGTGTCTGTAATGTCCTGTGTCCATGTCTATGCAGGTCGGCCACTGCCTGGTGTTACTAGCAACCATGACTGTACTTTCTCAACCAGGCTGACATTTGTTGTGTCCATGTCTAGGAGCTGACATTTGTTGTGTCCATGTCTAGGAGCTGACATTTTAGTGTCCATGTCTATGCAGGTCGGCCACTGCCTGGTGTTACTAGCAAACATGACTGTACTTTCTCAACCAGGCTGACATTTGTTGTGTCCATGTCTAGGAGCTGACATTTTAGTGTCCATGTCTAGGAGCTGACATTTGCTGTGTCCATGTCTAGGAGCTGACATTTGTTGTGTCCATGTCTAGGAGCTGACATTTGTTGTGTCCATGTCTAGGAGCTGACATTTGTTGTGTCCATGTCTATGCAGGTCGGCCACTGCCTGGTGTTACTAGCAAACATGACTGTACTTTCTCAACCAGGCTGACATTTGTTGTGTCCATGTCTAGGAGCTGACATTTGTTGTGTCCATGTCTAGGAGCTGACATTTGTTGTGTCCATGTCTAGGAGCTGACATTTGTTGTGTCCATGTCTAGGAGCTGACATTTGTTGTGTCCATGTCTAGGAACTGACATTTGTTGTGTCCATGTCTAGGAGCTGACATTTGTTGTGTCCATGTCTAGGAGCTGACATATGTTGTGTCCATGTCTAGGAGCGCAGTTCGTGAGCCGCTTAGCAGGCATTCGAAACGCAGCTGCGGCCAATTTGTGCAGCAGACCGTGTCGCTTTGTGTTATAACGTGTTGGTATGGGAGCTGGTCAATCAGAAAGCAATGGCAAACTACTAAACGTAAAACTTGCCTAGTACATCAACAGCAGCTGAAAAATGCTGGTGTTGACTGCAACATCCTGTAAGGTATATGCAACATTTTTTTTTAAAAATGGTATGTGTGGGCTAGATTTTATATTTATCTCCAATGTTTTTGTCTCGTTCACTTGCTTTGAGCTCAAGTGCTGTCCATACACGTGCTCTACTCTACCCACTCTGACTTCTGAGATATTTGTAATTCACACCCCCAAGTCAAGGATAAGAAAACAATTTAGTAAGCGGTGTAGGGGTTGAACCCGCTACCTCAGCATCAGCACAACGGAAGACTAAGAGTGATCACTCTTCAATGATTTCAACATTTTGTTTTACAGGAACAAAGAATCTGAATTTTAAAGACTAGAATCCCAACCACCAGATATGTATTGTTTACATTATTATATCTCTCTTCTACTGTGTGGTGTGTGTGTGTGTGTGTGTGTGTGTGTGTGTGAGAGAGAGAGAGAGAGAGAGAGAGAGAGAGAGAGAGAGAGAGAGAGAGAGAGAGAGAGAGAGAGAGAGAGAGAGAGAGAGAGAGATTATTCAGTTCAAAGGCTGTTATAAAGTTGTTTTGTTTGTTTGATCATGTCATGACACAATCAACAGACCTCTACGGTGGCCCAATATCTGGGGAAATTAATGTGGCCTTCCCCCTGGCCTTCGACAATATTTAATATAGTAGCATCAGTGCATAAATATAACATATGCATAATGCAACAATGCATAAATGCTTTTGGTGCGATGGAAGATATTTGTAGTAATAAGAAGTATTTTCACATCAATGTGGTGAAATAAAGCTGTTGTGGTAAAGGACAGAATGTTTAAAGCAATACTTGTATTTTTTTTTTTTTTTGGAGTAGCATTAGTTGTAGATGTTAGATTTCAGAACAGATGGTAGCCATCAATGTTACTGGTAGCTACAGCTGAATACAGTAAAACTTCGATCAACTGTCACCCGTTTAACCAGCAGTTTCTGTCATCTGTCATCGTCTTCAACAACAACAAAATAAACGATATAAAGGACGCTACCACCTGGACTGACCTTACAGTGTCTAACCTAAAGACTGGGTGGGATAAACTCTTGCCTGAATCTAATCACAAAACAAGGAATTGAAACTGTAAATGTTGACAAAACTGTGCAACAATGTAGGACTAAACAGTGAAAACATCATGCCAGAACAAGTAACAGATGGAATATGACAACAAAATGGATGGAGGCTTTGAAATTTAGAACGATGATGAAATTGTTTCTAGAGTAATTACCACTGAAGAAGAAGAAATTGATGACGATGAAGGATCAGTTCTTAACCAAAAACCTACAACTAGCCACTCAGAAGCAGAAACAATGTTATCAAAGTGCATCGACTAGTTTGATTGATTGATTGATCTAGGAACCGACATCACAGCATTCAGGGCATTCCCATAGGCGCTCCGTCCCCATCCTCAGCAGCCAGCGAAAGAGTTCCAACACCAATAGTACCAGTTGCAATCTAATTATATATCCGTCTCACCATTAATCTGAGCGCCGAGCGCATCGACTGGTTTGAAATGCAAGAGTAGGAAAATGCAACAGATACTACTTCTGCGTAAGATATGGATCATCGTCGCGCAGAAAGCTCGAGCCTCAAAGACACAGAAGGAGATGACAGATTATTTTAAAGTAACGTAGGTTTACAGTATTACAATACATCTCTGTACATTACTACGCTTATATTGGAGTTTATATTGATCATTTTGTAAAATACAATATGTATGTATTATTCACTTTTAAAGGATTTTATTTTCATTTTCGTTGCCCGCAGTGCAATCACGTTACTGTGCATGAGGAGATTTCTGTTATCTGTCCATTCGATTATCCGTCACAGCCCTGGTAAGTTTTAGTGTATGTGTTTCGCAGAAAGGCCAACCTGGGTATGCCAGGAAGCTGGATGTGTTAAATTGAAAGCTCAAAATATCTGACAGCTCTGCTAAAATAGGTATGTGCAAATAGCATCCAGCAATATTTCAAAGTGAACAAATAGGCACAGAAAAAGAATACGTATGTATGAATGTTGATGTCCCCGGGAAGGTTAACCCGGTCAACAAATGCCCGCAGAAGTCGGGTGTCTGCTAACGGCACAGCTCAGCTGTAAACAGGCACAATGCAATCACGTCCGAAAAAAAAGAAAAAAAAACTGGATGAACGCAGTAGAAGAAGAATGTGAATGTGAGACTATTATTATTATTTACATGTATGAATATGGATCTGAGACTATTATTATTTACATGTATGAATGTGGATGTGAAACTATTATTATTTATATGTATAAATGTGGATGTGAGACATTATTAATATGTATGAATGAGGATGTGAGACTATTATTATGTATATGTGCAATGTTTGATGATATTTCTTACACAAAATCAGGCACTTCTTGATATACATAATCTAAGATGTCAACAGAACAGACATTCTAACAACACTCATGACATGCTCACAGCTACTCATATATAGTCGGCAGATGACAAAGTGGATAAAGCCTAGCCGACGTTGCCCTTTGGTTTTCTCATTCTAACTCCTTGTGCCTTCATATTTCATTCCACTATCGGCTAAATGACCAGCTACCACAGAACCCAAAAATATTTTATCTTAAACCCCTAGACATACTTCGTTACAGCTTCCAATCTCCATGCCAAGATGTACAAGTCCTAAATTTTCTCCAACTTCCTTCACTTGCCTTCTATCTATCAATCTTACCATTACCAGCCAGAGGTAGGAAAAACTCACATAATTCAGGTGCCAGCATATTGATTTCTGTATATACAGACTAAAAATAATTGTAAACTCAGGCGACAGGTAGACATTTCAGGCGCCATGGCGATTACACTGCTGTATTTTTCTCCATCTTTTACCAGCCATTCCATTACAATATGCTCCAGTTTTCTCTTCTCTAGAAAGTTTAGTCGACAGAACATCACAGCACACGGGTGTACCCCATACGCGCTTCGTTCTACTCCTCACTCAAGACTGAGTCCGGAGAATCTCAGCTCAGTGCACGAGCTCTGTAGCACCGGCGAGGATCTTGAAATACTTTGGGTAGATTTTTAACTCGAAATTTTGCCCGGCAGCGCCGTTAGGCTCTCTTTTTCGATTTCCGTCAGATCTCACTACCCAGAGACCAGGGGAATATTTGTTACTAGAAGCCCATGTGAAAAAATCCCGGCCCTCACCGGGGCTTGAACTCTGGACCTCCAGCACTCGAGGCGGACACCATACCTCGAGACCACTCAAACTCCCTCTTTTCTTGAAAGTTTACCCAATGTCTGTGGTCATGTTCCTGTGTGTTTTTGTATCTTTCATAACATTTAGAGGTCTATTTTAGCTGCCCATGATTTCTGAACATTGTTTTTAATCTCTATAGCTTCAAGGGTTTTCATACTTGTTTACTAACTATTCAGGATTCAGAACTAGTAATACTGGTCCTGCCTAACACAATTATTGAGCGTTTTCATTATCATTTTTCTGTACTTTCACTGTCACTGGAACCAGAAAATAACTCATATGTTACATAGACCCATTTCTAACACATGGCTGCAAATCTTGCACAATTAGAAAACAAGTAAAGAAAACATCACTAAAAGCTACAGTAGAGAGGAATGCTGAAAATTCCTTGGACAGCCAAAACGAGTAATCTAAATGTTTTGAAAAAGGCTAACGCACCGACTGTCATGTTTTTAACCACACTATCAGAAGTTAAATATTGTAACATATTGTGATTGGAAAGATTTGTGGAAAGAGAGATAAAGGATGACAAAGAGAACATTCTTGACAGTCTTGTGACATGTCAGAGAAAGGTGTCAGCACAGGAACTGACACATGCCCATCTGAGATTGCAACATTTGGAGAAGCATGATGATGATTGTCCCATTGAAGCTGAGGCTTTCAACTAATCCATGCCAACCCATTCTATCTTGCTAAGATGATCATCCAACCAGAGCTACAACCCAACCAACCCTTTCTATCTTGCTATGATCATCATCATCCAATCAGAGCTACAACACCTCAATTAGCAGATGCCAAGCCATTATACCATATCTCCCATAGCCATCTATATCATCATAGATTTTAAAAAATATAAGATTTAAAAAAATATAAGCAGGCTGCCTTACCTCAATCTGTCCTTGTCTGGCATAAGAAGGATGGTTCTTCAAAATCTTGATGGCATATATTTCATTAGAGTGGTGTTTCCAACACTTGCATACTTGTCCAAATGTGCCACGGCCCAGAAACTCCAGCACCTCGTAGGCAGCAGTCTGAGAGTAGAGGACCTCATGCTGAACCAACTGGTAATCCCCTTCGGAATTTGCCGAGCTGGCATTGTTGGCTGCCACCTTCTTGGAGGTGGTGGTTGTGGTGGTGGTCGTGGCTGTGCCGCTCTCATCCTCGCTCGATATCGCATGCAATTCTGTCAGCTGCATGGGATTGTTGTGGTGATGTTGTTGCAAGCGAGAACTACCGCTGGAAACTGCCAGAGAGCCAGCTGTAACAGAACTGTTATTCGCCGCCTTGTGTAAGTTACTCACAGAGATAATGGGTTTTGCAGCCCCAACTAATATAGTACCTCCACCTTCTGAATAGTCTGTGACTTTCCTCTTCAGGCTCTTAGGAATTAAAGTCACAGACTGTTGCTGTTGAGCCTGTTGCTGGGATTGACCCTGAAGATACTGCTGCTGTTGCTGGTGCCCTTTCCGGGCAGAAGCAGAGGCTACGGATCCACGACTGAAAACAGTGGCCACACTAAGGTGATTGTCACCAACCGTGGAAGAGGAGCATGAAGATAAGTGCGAGAGCAGAGCGCTGTAGTCGGCAGGGTGTTGTTCGGGTACAATGCTGAAACTGCTGCTCGCATTGTGGTTACACAGATTGTCAGTGAGCTTGAACACGCTGGAGCTTCGTGAGGGCGCGTGAGACGTCACAAAAGGCGAGACCACTTGATACGAGGAAGCTACATACTGCTCTATCGGCAGCGATTCCACTTTCGCCTTCTTGTAGTTGCTAAATGCACTGATTTTGGCGTAATTTTGAAGGGTTTCTTGCATCAGTGCATTAAGTCACTGCCATGAAAAGAAAAGGAAAAACAAATTTTAAATCAATATTTGTTCATTAAAAATAAAAGCACAAATGAAGGAACTTTTGTTGCAATAATAAATTTAAAGTTTACATGTCCTATGCAGGACGTTGAGATTAACTTTAATCCCAGGTTGACTTTCTAGACCATTTTTAACTTCAGTAGCGAGCTACTGCTTTCTGAACGAGAAGTCACTGTTAAAGTTCAAGTGACCGGTGACGGTGTTGATCTGTCAGTGCACCAAAGTTTGAGCATAAGCACATTACGCTGCGTAAACCTCTACTTCACTAATACCAGATGAAACTGTAACAACCCAAGAGCTATGCTGACAGAAGCACAGCTACTGGTAGTCTCCCATGTTCGGACAGGTCGACGGATAGTGACCAGATGAAGAGACACAAACATGGTGATACTAAATACATAGCAAATATTGCATGAAGCACAAAACAGAAAAGAGAGCTCCACAACATACAATAATACAAAGTGACAGCAACAATTAATTTCAAATGTAGTCATTTCGGCTTAGAAAAGGTCCCATTCATTGTGCACACAAGTCTCCATAAGAGTCATTCTCCAGTAGATTACCTAAGGAGAATTTCAGTCTATTGCATGAAGCCTTTAGCACCAGTTAAGATATAGAGGTGCGTACAACTACCTTATCACACATGCTATAAATATGGCTTTTGCGGGTAGGTTTTCTAGTTTTGACATTAAGCCGGGGAGGCATCCCATTTGGCCTGCTCTTGTCAGTTTCAAGTTTTTTTCTGCCCTGGTTCGAGAAAGCTAGATGTCCGATTCACTAACCCTACAGAGTAGAGTGGTGTAACCAAACTTTTTTAAATACAAAAACTCACAGCCCACGCTGGAATTTGAACCAGGTCTGGACAGGCCTGAAGCGAACATTGACAACCTCTAATCCAGTGGTTCTCAACTGGTCGGGAATTCCCCCCTAAGAGGGAATTTTAGGAGTTTCCAGGGGGGGAATTAAGATTATTTCAAGAAATCGTTAATATAAGAACCGATAACTTGATATTGTTTTTCCCTACATACTGTAGGTTCTGTACATCTCGCCCTTCTAAAATTCATTTTATAAAGTAAGCAGTCAAAATTTTTTGGACATGTTATGAGAAGAAATGGATTGGACAACTTAGTGACAACTGGCAAGATCGAGGGGAACAGACCAAGAGGAAGACCGAGAGGAAAATACCTGGATGGCTTGGCCACATGGCATGGACGAGACAGGAACACTGAGCTGATCCACGACACTGGTGATCGAGTGAAATGGCGAGTCATGACCGCCCACGCTTTCCGGCATGGCACATGATTGATTGATTGAAAGTAAGCAGACCCACAAATCACGTTTTATGTGGACGTCTAGACTTGTTTTAGTATGCGCTATTAAATTTAGCTTCCATTATTACGTATACTGTATAGGGGCGGGCGGAATTTTTAGGTAGGAAATACGAAAGGGGGGAATGACATTCTGAAAATATGGTGAAGGGGGGCACAGGCCAAATTTTTAGGTAGGAAATACGAAAGGGGGGAATGACGTTCTGAAAATGACGTTCTGAAGGGGGGCACGGGCCAAAAAAGGTTGAGAACCACTGCTCTAATCCAACCCACCACCTCCTGGGGGTCCAGATATGTGAGGGCAGAAGGCTGAAACTTCAATATTAAAGTGTTTTGTCTTCCCAGCTGTGCCCGGAACTAATTCTAACTTCAGACCTCTGTCACGAGGGAATTACTTGGGTTTTCAGTTATTTTCCCCCACCACCCACTATTCCATGTTTCCACATTCATGGCTACAAATTTGTGTATATGTGCATGGGGGAGTGAGGGAGGGAGAGAGAGAGAGAGAGAGAGAGAGAGAGAGAGAGAGAGAGAGAGAGAGAGAGAGAGAGAGAGAGAGAGAGAGACAGACAGACAGACAGACAGACAGACAGACAGACAGACAGAGAGAGAGAGACAGAGAGAATCTTTTACAGCACACAATCAGGACAGCATAAACTGCAATCTTCAACTACTCGCTATCAACATGTTAACACCAACATTTCAGAATAACAGAGACAGAAGCTACATTGTAGAGTTATAACTGCCCATTCTACCCACTGTACTGATGTCCTATATACCCGCCTACCAGATTATTTTTCTTAGAAGACTATCAATGTCTCCACACACAAAACTAATACAAGTATGGCACGAGTGGACAGTTGAAGATGTGATGATGCTTGAGGTATTCTCATAATATCAAGTAACAAATGTATCTTCTTTTTTTTCAACCTCTACCCCCCATTGACATAGACAGTCACATTTTTTTGGGAACGTAATAAGGGGACATAAACTAGAGAACTTGGTGCCAACTGGCAAGATTGAGGGGAAAAGAACAATGGGAAAGCAGAGAAGCAATTATCTGGATGGCTTGATCATATGGCATGGTGAGGACAAGAACACAGAGCTGATCCAAGACTGGTGATCGTGTGAGATGGCGAAACATGACCACCCATGCTTACAGGCATGGCACACGAGGAGATCTCCCATTGTGGCAACGGCCCTCAACCAAGCATCCTATCCCTGGCTCTCCTCATACTATTCATTTGTCTCTACATGTGTTTTAGGTCTTTCTATATTTCTTCTGTAGTGAGGATCCTAGACAAAGATCTTTCTAGTTATACAATTCTCAGGTGTTCTCACTATGTCCTTCCTACCTGGCATCAGTGTCTTTTCTCCACCTCTTGGTTCACTAATCTTTGTTCATTTTCTCCATGAGCTCTACAAAGGTGATTTTGGCATGCCATTTTATTCCATTTATCGTGTGCAGACATAAATTAGTGAAGCTTTCTAGTTTACTGGTAATTACCAAATGTATAAACAAGATTGATATTTTTAGTATTTATATACAGGGTGTTTAGAGAAATAGAAAAGCTGAAGAGGTTAAGCTTTGGTCATTGCAAACTTGAATAGTGGGACTAAAATGGTTACGGCAGAACCACCAATGTAGAGCTCACGGAAATAAATAAATAAAACAAATCCCAGTGAATGATTCAGATGAGGAAAAGACGCTGGTGCTGAATGAGATGTACACGGAGAAAACCTGAGGACGATATAATGTAATGACACACTCTTGTCTGGACCCACAAGGCAAACGAAATAGGAAGACCTAAAAACACCTGGAAATGAGAATTACACAGATGAATAATATTGGGGGGGGGGGGGGGGGGGGGGGCACATGAAATGAGCTGCCAGAGATAGCCAAAGACAAAGAGGGCTTGGTATAGGTTGCTTGAGGTCCCATGTCCCAATGAGGGATCAAGTTTAGAAGAAGAAGACCCACAAACTTAAAACACGCTTGCCTTCCACTACAACTGATCATCTGTCCTAGTCTGGACAGGTAATCCGTACAAGAGTGCTTTTTATTTTCAGCCGCTAAACGCCACCAGAAATTATTCTGGCAAAATCACTGCCGTATACAAAACGACTTCTGCTACGGCTTCAAAAATGTCATTTTTTGTGTCCGCTGTGGCTTCGCTATTTTTTTTCTTGTTCTGTCAAGCAGCTGAAACAGGAAAATGTGCTAGTTAGGCAAGTGTCTGCTCAGCAAGTTGACTGAGAATTTGGTGCAAACCACAAGTTTGTTTAGTTTAAAATAAAATGATACACTTTCAAAATACTGCTGCTGTTATACTTTGCTCCACAACTGGTGTTAGCTTTACATTTAAAATTTTAACTGCTAGGAATCTCCTTTCTGTTTAAAACAGTACTCCTAGAAGTTGTTTGACATAGTACTGCTAGGAATTATTTGTTTCTTGGATAGTATTGCTAGGATTATTTGATTTCAAATTGTACTGCTAGGAATTTGTTTTTTAAATAGTTTCTAAATTAGAGGCTCCACTAACAAATGTTGATAAGTTTATTACACCACATCCACTGTACCAAATACACACCATTTTTATTGTACCAAACACACCATGTCTATTGCACCAAACAAAACACCATTCTATTGTACCAAACAAGCATCATGTCTATTGTACAGACATCTTACCCACTGTACCAAACAAGGGTCATATGCCTATTGACTATATGTCTATTGTATCAAACAGCCTGCGTACCGGACAAACATCATACCCAGTGTACCAAACAAATGTTTATTTTACCAAACAAACATGCTTATTGTGTACACAAGCATTGTATGCTCACTGTACCCCAACACACCACAAATCTATTAGCTCTTCCAGACATGATGTGCTTTCTGTAGCCCTTCTGCTCCCAACACTGTTACATTCATCTAGTCCATTCAAATTCTCTTGAACCCTTGTATCCCAAAGTTCCATTGTAGCGTCCCTAGAACCTAACATGTCTTACTTTACACTACAACTCCCTGGGATTACAAACAATCTCAAGTTAATATGAAAACAATACGCACAAAATGTAACAAACGCCTGGATACAACAATGACGGGGGACACAGTTTTCGTTCTTTGTCTGACAAACAATAGCTGGATTTCTCCTCCTCTACAACTCCAGAGATCAACCTGCACATATGTAACTTTACAATAAGTCTCTAACAGTGTCAAGCTTCGCACAGCTGGGAAAACATCAACCTGCACATATGTAACTTTACAGTAAGTCTTTAACAGTGTCAAGCTTCACACAGCTGGGAAAACATCAACCTGCACATATGTAACTTTACAGTAAGTCTCTAACAGTGTCAAGCTTCACACAGCTGGGAAAACATCAACCTGCACATATGTAACTTTACAATAAGTCTCTAACAGTGTCAAGCTTCACGCAGCTGGGAAAACATCAACCTGCACATATGTAACTTTACAGTAAGTCTCTAACAGTGTCAAGATGGGAAAACATAAATAAGCTACAATCCATGAATCATTGCTAAAAATAACCTGGAATAGAACAGTTTTGCATATGACATCCCAAAGGTGCAATTTAAGATGTGTTGAAAATGTTAAGCCTGAAACAATCAGGTTTTTCATCTAGGTAGTTATTTTGTACAGCCAATACATACTGGGGTTGACTGCAATATCCTGTTAAGGACATGCAACTAACTCGGTTTATTATATATATATATATATATATATATATATATATATATATATATATATATATATATATATATATATATATATATATATATCTCCCCCGATGGTGTTTCCACCTTGTCGTGGTGGGGGAGCTTGAGTTTCTCAATGACCCTGAGAGCTATGCCGGCGGTAGCGTAGCTACCAGCAGGGCCTCCCAAGCCGGACAGGTCAAAGGGTAGAGAACAGACAAAGAGAAACACCCTGGTCCTCCAGGTTGGGGGTTGAAGCGTGGGGTTAACATCCCCACCTTTTTAAAAACCTTTCTTTGTTACGAAACAAATACATGAGCCTCGATATCGGACTGACTTATCTGGACAACGACCTTGGAACGTTAAAGGACTTTTGAGATTTGGAACATGGAATGTACGGACACTATATCGAGCTGGAGCGGCCGAAGAACTAACCCGGGAGCTGGGTGAATATCAAATGGATATAACAGCAATTCAAGAAATAAGGTGGCCAGGAGAGGGTACTTTAGAGCAAAATGGAATGATTATAATATATGGAGGAAACACCCAAAATAAACATGAATTAGGAACAGGATTTGTCATCAAAAAAGAGTTATGGGGGAACGTTTTAAACTTTAAAGCTTTTAATGACAGGATTAGTAAATTACGAATAAAAGGTAAATGGAAAAATATAACGATGATTAATGTACATGCACCTACTGAAGAGAAAGAAGATGATATTAAAGAAGACTTTTATAATGATCTGGAAGATGTCATAGAAGAAACCCCCAAACAGGACATCCTGATTGTGCTGGGAGACTTCAATGCAAAAATAGGTAGAGAGCAAACTAATAAAAAAGTGGCCGGTATGGAAAGCCTACATACAACTTCAAATGATAATGGATGGAGAGTCATCAACCTGGCAGAAGCCAAAGGACTGCAGATTAGCAGTACCAGACTACAAAGAAAGGATATACACAAACAAACTTGGAAATCATGTGACAAGAGAACCTATAATCAAATAGATCACATTTTAATTAACAACAGAAATGCATCAAACATACAGCAAGTCAGAAGTTATAGAGGAGCTGAGTGCCACAGTGACCACTTCCTCGTTGGAGCAAAATTTAAAATAAAACTTAAGAGAGCTTTCTATACTAAATTACAAAGATTACACCCAACATATAACAGAGAAAAACTGCAAGACATTACAGTCAAAGAGAAATTTACAGATGAAATAAAATGTAAACTTGAAACTCTGCAAAACCCTTTGGAGGAAAGCGTTGACCAAACTTGGTTGAACATCAAGAATACAATTCAGTCTACCGCAGAAGAATGTCTCGGTGTGTTAACCACGCATAGAAAGAACAGATGGTTCAATCAAAAATGTGAAGAAGCAGTCATTAGGAAGAAGAATGCCAGACATGTGTGGTTAAATGACATCAATAACATCCAAAAGGAAGAGCATTATAGAAATGAATGTAAAGAGGCTACAAAAATAGTCAGACAGCAGAAGCGAGAATATATGAGTAATATAATCAAAGATATGGAAACTAATCACCAGAAAAATGAATCCAGAAAATTTTTTAAAGAACTGAAGTCAATGAAACGAGGGCACCAACAAAACACATATGGTTTAAAAGACAAAAATGGGAATATGATAAATACCAATGAGGAAATGTGCAACACATGGAAAGAATATTTTATTGAATTACTAAATTGTGAAGCTCCAAGTCACATTTTCCCACAGGAAGAGGTTCTAACATGCGAACCACAAATTGAAGAACCTACATTTGAAGAAATCCTATATGTAATCACACGACTTAAAAACAATAAGGCAACTGGGACTGATGGAATTGCTGCTGAATTTATAAAGGCAGGTGGCCATGCATTACATCTAAAGCTATACGAACTAATAATAATAATCTGGAGGACAGAAGAATTACCCCATGACTGGAAAGAGTCATTATTGATACCTATCTTTAAGAAAGGAGACAAGTTCCAATGTGAAAATTATAGAGGAATATCACTACTGTCCACAAGCTATAAGATACTATCCGCAGTATTACTAAATAGACTAAAACCATATTCAGAAGACATATTAGGTGACTACCAGGCGGGTTTTAGACAAAACAGATCAACAATAGATCAGATATTTATCTTACGACAAATAGCCGAGAAACATTGGGAATATAAAAGAGATCTCCATAACATTTTTGTGGATGTTAAAAAGGCTTATGATAGTGTCCATAGGAATTAGGGGTGTACCGGATTTCGGCTCCGGCTCCGGCAAATCCGGAATCCGGCCATTTTTACAAATCCGGCTTCGGCTCAAGTTTTGCCGGATTTAGGCCGGATTTGTGTTGCCTGGTTACGTGAATTTTCTGTACATGTTTCATGAGGCCACGTCGAATTTTAGGCAATAGCACAGTAGCACTTCCGGTTTACTATTTCTCGCTGATGTAAATAAGAATTTTAAGAAAAAAACACTCATTTTGAATTTTAATGGTGCATTACTTCATGAGTTTGTGGGACTTGAATATTTATTTTCGTAAATTTCTTTGGTCTTGCCCATAAAATAAAATGGCATCAAAATCTAAGTCATACAGCGCCGTTTGGGATTACTTCAAGGTTAAAGACGATGATTCAGCGAAGGTAATATGTAAGTTGTGTGACAAACAGTTATCGCGTGGACGATCAGATCGCCCCAAAGACTTCTCAACATCATCAATGCAGACCCATTTGCGATCGATGCACAAGAAAAGCTATGACGAAATGATGGAAAAGAAAGCATCACTAGAGGCCAGTGTATTGGCGACCACATCTATGAAGAATCTGGTCCCGTGTTTTCACAAAGCAAGCAACAGTACCCAGCAGTCAATTGTGCAGGCATGGGACCGGGCCAAAATTTGGGACATCAACAGTCCCAATGCTAAACGCATTCATGCTGCCATAGCCCGAATGATAGCCATAGATATGGAGCCTTTTCAAGTAGTGGAACGACCAGGTTTCAGAGAGTTGATGCATACAATGGAAAAAAGGTATGAATTGCCTTCAAGAAAGTACTTTGCTGAACATATCATTCCTGACATGTGTAAACGTCTGAAGGTAAAAATTGCAGCAATGATATCTGACACTGATTACATATCATTCACAACAGATACGTGGACAGCTGAACACACCACTCAGTCATTTATGGGCCTCACTGGCCATTGGTTAACAGACTCCTTCGTTCTCCGCAGTGTAGTCTTCCATTGTACTGCATGTGATGAACATCACACGGCCACAAACTTGCTTGCACATTTTGAAATGATGCTGGATGAGTGGTCAATTGCACGTGAGAAGTGCCATGTTGTTGTGAGAGACAATGCATTCAACATTGCCAAATGCTTTCGTGATGGCAGCTATTCAAGTGTTGGATGTTTTGCACACACACTGCAGCTGTGTGTGCGTGATGGTCTTTTGAGTAAAAAGTATGTTGCTGGCATCATCAGTACTGGAAGAAAATTGGTAGGACATTTCAAACACTCTTCTTCAGCAACCAGTCGTTTGCATGAACTTCAAAATGAATTAAACCTACCACAACATCAGCTTATCCAGGACGTGACAACACGATGGAACTCAACGTTCTATATGTTACGACGTCTGTTAGAACAACGGCGCAGCATCAGCCTGTACTGTGTTGAAAATTTTGAAATTGATTCGGTAACTGGGCTAACGGCACAACAGTGGGCAGTCACGGAGAATGTGGTAGCTACTTTGGCACCATTTGAAGAAATCACACGTGAAATAAGTGCAACTCAGGCATCAATATCAGTTGTGATCCCATTAGTGAAAACACTCATGGCTTTCCTCCAGAAAGAAGGTAGTGATGCTGGGATCAAAACTATGAAAGCAGCCCTGCTTGAAGCTGTTAGCAGCAGATTTGCGGACATTGAATCCAACAGTATTTACACCTGTGCCACACTACTGGATCCTCGATTCAAGCTGTGCTTCTTCTCCGAACGTGGTAGAAGTGATGCACGAGCCCATCTGCTTTTAGCAGCTAACTCCATTATTGATTCAGCAAACACAGTCAGTCCACAGGATCCATCAGCTACTATTAGTAGTAGTAGTACTAGTGTTTTGACTTCTGTGAGCACTGCCACACAGTACGAGTCCAGCCTATGGAGCTGTTTTGACACAATTGTCGAGGAAAATCCCACCGCAGATCGTTCTGCAAGTGCCGAAGGCAACAGCATTAACACTGAGGTGACACAGTACCTGTCAGAGCCACTTCAAACTCGACAGTCAGATCCAGTTTCATGGTGGCATGCCAATAAGCAAAGATTTCCAAGCATGGCTAGACTGGCGCAGGTATTTCTTGCACCACCACCTACAAGTGTGCCATCGGAAAGGCTGTTCAGTACTGCAGGAGACATTATCACTGACCACCGTAGTAGCCTTTTACCAGAAAACGCGGAGACGATTTTCCTGAAATACAACTCGTCTCTTCTTGACTCTGAGAGTTCAACTTCACAGCCATAATGAAGACTGACTGAAATAGTGAAATTACTAAATGAATGTATTTCAATAAATTCAATCTGTTCAGTGTACTGTTGTTGTGAGTTGTAACTGAGCTGATAATTTGCCAACTGAAAACAATGTGAAAACTAAAAACTGAAACTGAAAACTAACAATTAAAATTACTAAATTAGCATTATGTGCTTATGTATTATGTTTCATCTTGAACTTATGGAACTTAATATTACTTAATTACTTATTCTACTGTGAATGTAATTATTTTACATTTAAATGATTTAATATGAGTATATGTCATCATTGTCATGTCTATAGTAATGAACTGCAGTAATGAACAGTCGAGTGACTCCACTCACCTAAGTCAAGTGATGTAGTATGTTATTTTATTTTTATTTTTTTATTTGTAAATCCGGCTCCGGCCGGATCTCACTTCATAAATCCGGCCAAATCCGGCTCCGGCCGGATTTCAAAAATTTGAATCCGGTACAGCCCTAATAGGAATAGTCTATGGAATGCTATGCAGGAATTTGGAATACCAAGGAAGTTAATCAACATGACCAGACTATGCATGGAAAATACTTATAATATAGTAACATATAAAGGCAGGAAATCAGACCCCTTCCAAATAACATCTGGCTTGAAACAGGGTGATGCACTATCGCCGCTACTCTTCAATCTGGCTCTAGAGAAAGTTGTAAGGAAGGTAAAGGAGGAATGTGATATTGGAGGAACATCCAAGCTGCTTGGTTATGCAGATGATATAGATATTATAGGGCAAAGTGAACAAAAGACATTGGAAATATTGACTCACTTAAAGGGAAAAGCCCAACAGATGGGGCTGGTTATCAACCAAGATAAGACAGAATATATGGTAATTTCAAGAGACGGAATGGCTAGAAACTCTGGCCACATACAAATAGATAATATGACCATTAAAAGAACGGAAACATACAAATACCTGGGTACAATCTTCAACTGCTCCAACATCATAAGGGAAGAAATACAAACAAGAATCAACTCTGGAAATAAGATATACTATGCACTACAACATCTACTAAAATCAAAGGCGCTATCTCGTAACACCAAAATCACAATATACAAAACACTGATCAGACCAGTTGTGCTGTATGGCTCTGAAACCTGGAGTACAACGAAAGGAGACGAAGCCTTGTTACAAACCTTTGAGAACAAAATTTTAAGACGCATCTTTGGACCCATTAGGGATACACAAAGTGGAGAGTGGAAAAGAAGAAGTAACAAAGACATTTATGATCTGTTTAAGTCCCCGCTAATCACTGGTATCATGAAGGCTAATAGACTACAATGGCTGGGGCATATAGAAAGAATGGAAGATAATAGGGAAACAAAACTCGCTTACACTCAGGAAATAAATGACCGTAGACCCCGAGGTAGACCAAGAAGGCGGTGGAGAGATAATACATGTACAGACCTACAAGCACTTGGAATCAACGACTGGCAAGAGAAGGTCCACCAGAGAGACGAATGGAGACGGATTGTATTTGCAGCAAAGAACCTCAATGGCTCGGAATGCTGAAGAAGAAGAAGAAGATAAAGATATATATATATATATATATATATATATATATATATATATATATATATATATATATATATATATATATACACACACACAAGAAAGCAGCAGGCAGTTAAAGATTGTGGGCATTTTCACTGTCAACCAGTAAGAAAACCGCTGTGAACATTTATCCAATGTGTCTGTGCACTGACAATGAAGGAGCTCATAATTAGTAAACAAACAAGGTGGAACTATAAATGAGATGCTACATAAAATATGATAAGGCACTCCATAAAAATATATGGCAAAATATCCAGATCTATCAAAGCAGTGGGATTACCAGGAAAGTTCACGCCCATCTCAGTGGCAGAAATACATGGAACTACAGAGACACAACAACGGAGTAGAATTCTCAGGACAGTTCACGCCCATCCCAGCGCCTGAAATGATGATGATGTATGACCCTCATGCCAGCCTCATTAAATGAATACAGATACCACTGGAAAAGAAGAGGCAGCCCATGAAATATCAAACGCACCAGTCGTAAGTTGATCATGGAAAATATCACGCTGTCATGGAAAATATCACGCTAATGTCATACACAATACATGCCTAAAAGCTATGTATTTTGGCATTACTTTATACTAGGTAAGTCAGAATGTCCACCTCCCATATCGTGAGATAGGTTTGATTAAGACTGGGACTTTTACGACATAAAATCCCTATCATGTATACTGTATTTTTGTATTTATTTATGTTTATTTATGTATACTGTATTTATGTATGCTGTATGTATACTGTATCCCTATCATGTATACTGTATCCCTATCATGTATACTGTATTTGTGTACATTGAGTAATGACAAGAAAATACAAAACAAATTCAACATAGAAGTACAGAACAGATTTTATATATTGTCTGATCTAGAGATATTATTCCAGGATGTGGATGATCAATGGGAAATGTTGAAGAATTCAATCAGTTTGGCTGCAGAAACAACTATTCCAAAATTAAAGAAGGTGGGTCGTAAGAAATGGATGACAGAAGAAATTTTACACCTCATGGAAACAAGAAGACTCAACAAAAATAATTCTGCCAAATATGAAGAAATTCACTGACAAGTCAGAATATTATGTAAGGAGGCAAAAGAAGCTTGGCTTGAGGAAAAGTGCTTAGACATTGAAAAACAACAACAGTCAAAATACCAAATTAGTGCACAAAAGAATTCAGGAACTTACTAATAAAAGAACAAGTACATCAGCGGGCTGTCTAAAAACTAAAGATGGCAAAATCATAATAGAAAAAGATCAGATTCTACATGTATGGACAGATTATGTGAAAAACCTTTATAATGATAACAGAAAGGTACAGTATATTAGATTTAATAATGAAGGACCGGCAATTTTGAAGATGGAGGTTCGAAATGTCCTTAAATATGAAAGCTGGCAAGGCCCCCGGTGCAAATAACATCACAACAGAAATGATTAAAGCTTTAGAAGAATTTGGACTAGAGCAAGTCACCAGACTGCTGAATACATTGTATGATACTGGAGATATTCCTTCTGAATTATGTAATTCTGTATTTATTGCAATCTCAAAGAAATCATAAGCCTTGGAATGTGATCAACATAGAACAATTAGTATAATGAGTCACATCACAAAGATTTTGCTACGAATTATCATGCAAAGAGTGAGGAAGAAAATACAACCTGAAATAGGGGAAGAACAATGTGGGTTTGTAGAAGGAAAGGGTACAATAAATGCTGTGTATATGCTGCGAAGTTATTGAACGTGCTATAGAAGTAAACAAGGATATACACATTTGCTTTATTGACTACACAAAGGCTTTTGATAGAGTTAGACATGTCAACATGGTAGATATGCTTGCAGATCTACAAATTGATGGGAAAGACATTAGACTTATAAAAAACATATATTGGAAACAAGCTGCCATAAGAATTGATAATGAAGTGGGACAATATCAACCTATTAATAGAGGTGTTAGGCAGGGATGTGTAATGTCTCCAGATCTTTTTTCCCTATACAGTGAAAATATTTTCAGAAATGTAGAAGATATAAATGGAATCAGCATTGGAGGACGAAACATCAATAACATTAAATATGCAGATGATACAGTATTGATTGCAGACAATTCACAACATCATCAAGAATTAGTAGACGCAGTTGTACACAGTGAACAGCTGGGGTTGGAATTAAATTGTAAGAAGACACAGGTTATGGTCGTCACTAGGAAGAACGAAGTACCACAATGTAATATACAAGTAGATGGGAATATTCTTCAATAAGTGAATCGGTACAACTATCTCGGAACAGTCATAACATCTGATGGGAGATGCCTTGAAGAGATTAGAACAAGAATTGCCATGGCGAAAGTAGCCTTTAGCAAGATGAAAAACATTCTGACCAATAAAAAGATGTCAATTGAAATGAGAAAAAGAGTGTTGAGGGGATACATAGAGCATGTTCTTTTGTATGGATGTGAAACTTGGACAATGTGCAGTCAAGCTGAAAAACATCTGATGGCAGCAAAAATGTGGTTTCTGAGGAAAATGCAAAGAATACCATGGACAGACAGAAAAACCAATTATCAAGTACTACAGGAGACAAATGAAAATCATAAATTGATTAGAGAAATTAGACGTAAACAGTCAATATTTTTTGGACATGTTATGAGAAGAAATGGATTGGAGAACTTAGTGACAACTGGCAAGATCGAAGAGAACAGACCAAGCGGAAGACCGAGAGGAAAATACCTGGATAGCTTGGCCACATGGCATGGACGAGACAGGAACACTGAGCTGATCCACGACGCTGGTGATCGAGTGAAATGGCGAGTCATGACCGCCCACGCTTTCCGGCTTGGCACATGATTGATTGATTGTATACTACATTGCTACTACTTGAGCAAGCAGCATTCATTCCTCAGTCTACATGGCTATTGCTTGAGCAAGCAGCATTCATTCCTCAACCTACATGGCTACTGCTTGAGCAAGCAGCATTCATTCCTCAACCTACATGGCTACTACTTGAGCAAGCAGCATTCAACCCTGTCAACATGGCTACTATTTGAGCAAGCAGCATTCATTCCTCAACCTACATGGCTACTACTTGAGCAAGCAGCATTCATTCCTCAGTCTACATGGCTACTACTTGAGCAAGTAGCATTCATTCCTCAACCTACATGGCTACTACTTGAGCAAGCAGCATTCAACCCTGTCAACATGGCTACTATTTGAGCAAGCAGCATTCAACCCTGTCAACATGGCTACTACTTGAGCAAGCAGCATTCAACCCTGTCAACATGGCTACTATTTGAGCAAGCAGCATTCAACCCTGTCAACATGGCTACTACTTGAGCAAGCAGCATTCAACCCTGTCAACATGGCTACTATTTGAGCAAGCAGCATTCATTCCTCAACCTACATGGCTACTACTTGAGCAAGCAGCATTCAACCCTGTCAACATGGCTACTATTTGAGCAAGCAGCATTCATTCCTCAACCTACATGGCTACTACTTGAGCAAGCAGCATTCATTCCTCAGTCTACATGGCTACTACTTGAGCAAGCAGCATTCATTCCTCAGTCTACATGGCTACTACTTGAGCAAGCAGCATTCATTCCTCAACCTACATGGCTACTACTTGAGCAAGCAGCATTCATTCCTCAGTCTACATGGCTACTACATGAGCAAGCAGCATTCATTCCTCAGTCTACATGGCTACTACATGAGCAAGCAGCATTCATTCCTCAACCTACATGGCTACTACATGAGCAAGCAGCATTCATTCCTCAACCTACATGGCTACTACTTGAGCAAGCAGCATTCATTCCTCAGTCTACATGGCTACTACATGAGCAAGCAGCATTCATTCCTCAACCTACATGGCTACTACTTGAGCAAGCAGCATTCATTCCTCAACCTACATGGCTACTACTTGAGCAAGCAGCATTCATTCCTCAACCTACATGGCTACTACTTGAGCAAGCAGCATTCATTCCTCAACCTACATGGCTACTACTTGAGCAAGCAGCATTCATTCCTCAACCTACATGGCTACTACTTGAGCAAGCAGCATTCATTCCTCAACCTACATGGCTACTACTTGAGCAAGCAGCATTCATTCCTCAACCTACATGGCTACTACTTGAGCAAGCAGCATTCATTCCTCAACCTACATGGCTACTACTTGAGCAAGCAGCATTCATTCCTCAACCTACATGGCTACTACTTGAGCAAGCAGCATTCATTCCTCAACCTACATGGCTACTACTTGAGCAAGCAGCATTCATTCCTCAACCTACATGGCTACTACTTGAGCAAGCAGCATTCATTCCTCAACCTACATGGCTACTACTTGAGCAAGCAGCATTCATTCCTCAACCTACATGGCTACTACTTGAGCAAGCAGCATTCATTCCTCAACCTACATGGCTACTACTTGAGCAAGCAGCATTCATTCCTCAACCTACATGGCTACTACTTGAGCAAGCAGCATTCATTCCTCAACCTACATGGCTACTACTTGAGCAAGCAGCATTCATTCCTCAACCTACATGGCTACTACTTGAGCAAGCAGCATTCATTCCTCAACCTACATGGCTACTACTTGAGCAAGCAGCATTTATTCCTGTCTACATGGCTACTACTTGAGCAAGCAGCATTTATTCCTCAGTCTACATGGCTACTACTTGAGCAAGCAGCATTTATTCCTGTCTACATGGCTACTACTTGAGCAAGCAGCATTTATTCCTCAGTCTACATGGCTACTACTTGAGCAAGCAGCATTTATTCCTGTCTACATGGCTACTACTTGAGCAAGCAGCATTTATTCCTGTCTACATGGCTACTACTTGAGCAAGCAGCATTCATTCCTCAACCTACATGGCTACTACTTGAGCAAGCAGCATTCATTCCTCAACCTACATGGCTACTACTTGAGCAAGCAGCATTCATTCCTCAACCTACATGGCTACTACTTGAGCAAGCAGCATTCATTCCTCAACCTACATGGCTACTACTTGAGCAAGCAGCATTTATTCCTCAGTCTACATGGCTACTACTTGAGCAAGCAGCATTTATTCCTGTCTACATGGCTACTACTTGAGCAAGCAGCATTTATTCCTGTCTACATGGCTACTACTTGAGCAAGCAGCATTTATTCCTGTCTACATGGCTACTACTTGAGCAAGCAGCATTCATTCCTCAACCTACATGGCTACTACTTGAGCAAGCAGCATTCATTCCTCAACCTACATGGCTACTACTTGAGCAAGCAGCATTCATTCCTCAACCTACATGGCTACTACTTGAGCAAGCAGCATTCATTCCTCAACCTACATGGCTACTACTTGAGCAAGCAGCATTTATTCCTCAGTCTACATGGCTACTACTTGAGCAAGCAGCATTTATTCCTCAGTCTACATGGCTACTACTTGAGCAAGCAGCATTTATTCCTGTCTACATGGCTACTACTTGAGCAAGCAGCATTTATTCCTGTCTACATGGCTACTACTTGAGCAAGCAGCATTTATTCCTGTCTACATGGCTACTACTTGAGCAAGCAGCATTCATTCCTGTCTACATGGCTACTACTTGAGCAAGCAGCATTCATTCCTCAACCTACATGGCTACTACTTGAGCAAGCAGCATTTATTCCTCAGTCTACATGGCTACTACTTGAGCAAGCAGCATTTATTCCTGTCTACATGGCTACTACTTGAGCAAGCAGCATTTATTCCTCAGTCTACATGGCTACTACTTGAGCAAGCAGCATTTATTCCTCAGTCTACATGGCTACTACTTGAGCAAGCAGCATTTATTCCTGTCTACATGGCTACTACTTGAGCAAGCAGCATTCATTCCTCAACCTACATGGCTACTACTTGAGCAAGCAGCATTTATTCCTCAGTCTACATGGCTACTACTTGAGCAAGCAGCATTTATTCCTCAGTCTACATGGCTACTACTTGAGCAAGCAGCATTTATTCCTGTCTACATGGCTACTACTTGAGCAAGCAGCATTTATTCCTGTCTACATGGCTACTACTTGAGCAAGCAGCATTTATTCCTCAGTCTACATGGCTACTACTTGAGCAAGCAGCATTTATTCCTGTCTACATGGCTACTACTTGAGCAAGCAGCATTTATTCCTGTCTACATGGCTACTACTAGAGCAAGCAGCATTTATTCCTCAGTCTACATGGCTACTACTTGAGCAAGCAGCATTTATTCCTGTCTACATGGCTACTACTTGAGCAAGCAGCATTTATTCCTGTCTACATGGCTACTACTTGAGCAAGCAGCATTTATTCCTGTCTACATGGCTACTACTTGAGCAAGCAGCATTTATTCCTCAGTCTACATGGCTACTACTTGAGCAAGCAGCATTTATTCCTGTCTACATGGCTACTACTTGAGCAAGCAGCATTTATTCCTCAGTCTACATGGCTACTACTTGAGCAAGCAGCATTTATTCCTGTCTACATGGCTACTACTTGAGCAAGCAGCATTTATTCCTCAGTCTACATGGCTACTACTTGAGCAAGCAGCATTCATTCCGCAACCTACATGGCTATTGCTTGAGCAAGCAGCATTTATTCCTGTCTACATGGCTACTACTTGAGCAAGCAGCATTTATTCCTGTCTACATGGCTACTACTCGAGCAAGCAGCATTTATTCCTCAGTCTACATGGCTACTACTTGAGCAAGCAGCATTTATTCCTGTCTACATGGCTACTACTTGAGCAAGCAGCATTTATTCCTGTCTACATGGCTACTACTAGAGCAAGCAGCATTTATTCCTCAGTCTACATGGCTACTACTTGAGCAAGCAGCATTTATTCCTGTCTACATGGCTACTACTTGAGCAAGCAGCATTTATTCCTCAGTCTACATGGCTACTACTTGAGCAAGCAGCATTTATTCCTGTCTACATGGCTACTACTTGAGCAAGCAGCATTTATTCCTGTCTACATGGCTACTACTAGAGCAAGCAGCATTTATTCCTCAGTCTACATGGCTACTACTTGAGCAAGCAGCATTTATTCCTGTCTACATGGCTACTACTTGAGCAAGCAGCATTTATTCCTGTCTACATGGCTACTACTTGAGCAAGCAGCATTTATTCCTGTCTACATGGCTACTACTTGAGCAAGCAGCATTTATTCCTGTCTACATGGCTACTACTTGAGCAAGCAGCATTTATTCCTCAGTCTACATGGCTACTACTTGAGCAAGCAGCATTTATTCCTGTCTACATGGCTACTACTTGAGCAAGCAGCATTTATTCCTCAGTCTACATGGCTACTACTTGAGCAAGCAGCATTTATTCCTGTCTACATGGCTACTACTTGAGCAAGCAGCATTTATTCCTCAGTCTACATGGCTACTACTTGAGCAAGCAGCATTCATTCCGCAACCTACATGGCTATTGCTTGAGCAAGCAGCATTTATTCCTGTCTACATGGCTACTACTTGAGCAAGCAGCATTTATTCCTGTCTACATGGCTACTACTCGAGCAAGCAGCATTTATTCCTCAGTCTACATGGCTACTACTTGAGCAAGCAGCATTTATTCCTGTCTACATGGCTACTACTTGAGCAAGCAGCATTTATTCCTGTCTACATGGCTACTACTAGAGCAAGCAGCATTTATTCCTCAGTCTACATGGCTACTACTTGAGCAAGCAGCATTTATTCCTGTCTACATGGCTACTACTTGAGCAAGCAGCATTTATTCCTCAGTCTACATGGCTACTACTTGAGCAAGCAGCATTTATTCCTGTCTACATGGCTACTACTTGAGCAAGCAGCATTTATTCCTGTCTACATGGCTACTACTAGAGCAAGCAGCATTTATTCCTCAGTCTACATGGCTACTACTTGAGCAAGCAGCATTTATTCCTGTCTACATGGCTACTACTTGAGCAAGCAGCATTTATTCCTGTCTACATGGCTACTACTTGAGCAAGCAGCATTTATTCCTGTCTACATGGCTACTACTTGAGCAAGCAGCATTTATTCCTGTCTACATGGCTACTACTTGAGCAAGCAGCATTTATTCCTCAGTCTACATGGCTACTACTTGAGCAAGCAGCATTTATTCCTGTCTACATGGCTACTACTTGAGCAAGCAGCATTTATTCCTCAGTCTACATGGCTACTACTTGAGCAAGCAGCATTTATTCCTGTCTACATGGCTACTACTTGAGCAAGCAGCATTTATTCCTCAGTCTACATGGCTACTACTTGAGCAAGCAGCATTCATTCCGCAACCTACATGGCTATTGCTTGAGCAAGCAGCATTTATTCCTGTCTACATGGCTACTACTTGAGCAAGCAGCATTTATTCCTGTCTACATGGCTACTACTCGAGCAAGCAGCATTTATTCCTCAGTCTACATGGCTACTACTTGAGCAAGCAGCATTTATTCCTGTCTACATGGCTACTACTTGAGCAAGCAGCATTTATTCCTGTCTACATGGCTACTACTTGAGCAAGCAGCATTCATTCCTCAACCTACATGGCTATTGCTTGAGCAAGCAGCATTTATTCCTGTCTACATGGCTACTACTTGAGCAAGCAGCATTTATTCCTGTCTACATGGCTACTACTTGAGCAAGCAGCATTTATTCCTGTCTACATGGCTACTACTTGAGCAAGCAGCATTTATTCCTCAGTCTACATGGCTACTACTTGAGCAAGCAGCATTCATTCCTCAGTCTACATGGCTACTACATGAGCAAGCAGCATTCATTCCTCAACCTACATGGCTATTGCTTGAGCAAGCAGCATTTATTCCTGTCTACATGGCTACTACTTGAGCAAGCAGCATTCATTCCTCAACCTACATGGCTATTGCTTGAGCAAGCAGCATTTATTCCTGTCTACATGGCTACTACTTGAGCAAGCAGCATTTATTCCTGTCTACATGGCTACTACTTGAGCAAGCAGCATTCATTCCGCAACCTACATGGCTATTGCTTGAGCAAGCAGCATTTATTCCTGTCTACATGGCTACTACTTGAGCAAGCAGCATTTATTCCTGTCTACATAGCTACTACTTGAGCAAGCAGCATTTATTCCTCAGTCTACATGGCTACTACTTGAGCAAGCAGCATTTATTCCTGTCTACATGGCTACTACTTGAGCAAGCAGCATTTATTCCTGTCTACATGGCTACTACTTGAGCAAGCAGCATTCATTCCTCAACCTACATGGCTATTGCTTGAGCAAGCAGCATTTATTCCTGTCTACATGGCTACTACTTGAGCAAGCAGCATTTATTCCTGTCTACATGGCTACTACTTGAGCAAGCAGCATTTATTCCTGTCTACATGGCTACTACTTGAGCAAGCAGCATTTATTCCTCAGTCTACATGGCTACTACTTGAGCAAGCAGCATTCATTCCTCAGTCTACATGGCTACTACATGAGCAAGCAGCATTCATTCCTCAACCTACATGGCTATTGCTTGAGCAAGCAGCATTTATTCCTGTCTACATGGCTACTACTTGAGCAAGCAGCATTCATTCCTCAACCTACATGGCTATTGCTTGAGCAAGCAGCATTTATTCCTGTCTACATGGCTACTACTTGAGCAAGCAGCATTTATTCCTGTCTACATGGCTACTACTTGAGCAAGCAGCATTCATTCCTCAACCTACATGGCTATTGCTTGAGCAAGCAGCATTTATTCCTGTCTACATGGCTACTACTTGAGCAAGCAGCATTCATTCCTCAACCTACATGGCTATTGCTTGAGCAAGCAGCATTCATTCCTCAACCTACATGGCTATTGCTTGAGCAAGCAGCATTCATTCCTCAACCTACATGGCTATTGCTTGAGCAAGCAGCATTTATTCCTGTCTACATGGCTACTACTTGAGCAAGCAGAATTTATTCCTGTCTACATGGCTACTACTTGAGCAAGCAGCATTTATTCCTGTCTACATGGCTACTACTTGAGCAAGCAGCATTTATTCCTCAGTCTACATGGCTACTACTTGAGCAAGCAGCATTCATTCCTCAGTCTACATGGCTACTACTTGAGCAAGCAGCATTCATTCCTCAGTCTACATGGCTACTACTTGAGCAAGCAGCATTCATTCCTCAACCTACATGGCTATTGCTTGAGCAAGCAGCATTCATTCCTCAGTCTACATGGCTACTACTTGAGCAAGCAGCATTCATTCCTCAACCTACATGGCTATTGCTTGAGCAAGCAGCATTCATTCCTCAACCTACATGGCTATTGCTTGAGCAAGCAGCATTTATTCCTGTCTACATGGCTACTACTTGAGCAAGCAGCATTTATTCCTGTCTACATGGCTACTACTTGAGCAAGCAGCATTTATTCCTCAGTCTACATGGCTACTACTTGAGCAAGCAGCATTTATTCCTGTCTACATGGCTACTACTTGAGCAAGCAGCATTTATTCCTCAACCTACATGGCTATTGCTTGAGCAAGCAGCATTTATTCCTGTCTACATGGCTATTGCTTGAGCAAGCAGCATTTATTCCTGTCTACATGGCTATTGCTTGAGCAAGCAGCATTCATTCCTCAACCTACATGGCTACTACTTGAGCAAGCAGCATTCATTCCTCAACCTACATGGCTACTACTTGAGCAAGCAGCATTTATTCCTGTCTACATGGCTATTGCTTGAGCAAGCAGCATTTATTCCTGTCTACATGGCTACTACTTGAGCAAGCAGCATTTATTCCTGTCTACATGGCTACTACTTGAGCAAGCAGCATTTATTCCTGTCTACATGGCTACTACTTGAGCAAGCAGCATTTATTCCTCAGTCTACATGGCTACTACTTGAGCAAGCAGCATTTATTCCTGTCTACATGGCTACTACTTGAGCAAGCAGCATTTATTCCTGTCTACATGGCTACTACTTGAGCAAGCAGCATTCATTCCTCAGTCTACATGGCTACTACTTGAGCAAGCAGCATTCATTCCTCAGTCTACATGGCTACTACTTGAGCAAGCAGCATTCATTCCTCAGTCTACATGGCTACTACTTGAGCAAGCAGCATTCATTCCTCAACCTACATGGCTACTACTTGAGCAAGCAGCATTTATTCCTGTCTACATGGCTACTACTTGAGCAAGCAGCATTCATTCCTCAGTCTACATGGCTACTACTTGAGCAAGCAGCATTTATTCCTGTCTACATGGCTACTACTTGAGCAAGCAGCATTTATTCCTCAACCTACATGGCTATTGCTTGAGCAAGCAGCATTTATTCCTCAACCTACATGGCTATTGCTTGAGCAAGCAGCATTCATTCCTCAGTCTACATGGCTACTACTTGAGCAAGCAGCATTCATTCCTCAGTCTACATGGCTACTACTTGAGCAAGCAGCATTCATTCCTCAGTCTACATGGCTACTACTTGAGCAAGCAGCATTCATTCCTCAACCTACATGGCTACTACTTGAGCAAGCAGCATTTATTCCTGTCTACATGGCTACTACTTGAGCAAGCAGCATTCATTCCTCAGTCTACATGGCTACTACTTGAGCAAGCAGCATTTATTCCTGTCTACATGGCTACTACTTGAGCAAGCAGCATTTATTCCTCAACCTACATGGCTATTGCTTGAGCAAGCAGCATTTATTCCTCAACCTACATGGCTATTGCTTGAGCAAGCAGCATTCATTCCTCAACCTACATGGCTATTGCTTGAGCAAGCAGCATTCATTCCTCAACCTACATGGCTATTGCTTGAGCAAGCAGCATTCATTCCTCAACCTACATGGCTATTGCTTGAGCAAGCAGCATTTATTCCTCAACCTACATGGCTATTGCTTGAGCAAGCAGCATTTATTCCTCAACCTACATGGCTATTGCTTGAGCAAGCAGCATTCATTCCTCAACCTACATGGCTATTGCTTGAGCAAGCAGCATTCATTCCTCAACCTACATGGCTATTGCTTGAGCAAGCAGCATTTATTCCTGTCTACATGGCTACTACTTGAGCAAGCAGCATTTATTCCTGTCTACATGGCTACTACTTGAGCAAGCAGCATTTATTCCTGTCTACATGGCTACTACTTGAGCAAGCAGCATTCATTCCTCAACCTACATGGCTATTGCTTGAGCAAGCAGCATTCATTCCTCAGTCTACATGGCTACTACTTGAGCAAGCAGCATTCATTCCTCAGTCTACATGGCTACTACTTGAGCAAGCAGCATTCATTCCTCAGTCTACATGGCTATTGCTTGAGCAAGCAGCATTCATTCCTCAGTCTACATGGCTATTGCTTGAGCAAGCAGCATTCATTCCTCAGTCTACATGGCTACTACTTGAGCAAGCAGCATTCATTCCTCAGTCTACATGGCTATTGCTTGAGCAAGCAGCATTCATTCCTCAGTCTACATGGCTACTACTTGAGCAAGCAGCATTCATTCCTCAGTCTACATGGCTACTACTTGAGCAAGCAGCATTCATTCCTCAACCTACATGGCTATTGCTTGAGCAAGCAGCATTCATTCCTCAGTCTACATGGCTACTACTTGAGCAAGCAGCATTCATTCCTCAGTCTACATGGCTACTACTTGAGCAAGCAGCATTCATTCCTCAGTCTACATGGCTATTGCTTGAGCAAGCAGCATTCATTCCTCAGTCTACATGGCTATTGCTTGAGCAAGCAGCATTCATTCCTCAGTCTACATGGCTACTACTTGAGCAAGCAGCATTCATTCCTCAGTCTACATGGCTACTACTTGAGCAAGCAGCATTCATTCCTCAGTCTACATGGCTATTGCTTGAGCAAGCAGCATTCATTCCTCAGTCTACATGGCTATTGCTTGAGCAAGCAGCATTCATTCCTCAGTCTACATGGCTATTGCTTGAGCAAGCAGCATTCATTCCTCAGTCTACATGGCTACTACTTGAGCAAGCAGCATTCATTCCTCAGTCTACATGGCTACTACTTGAGCAAGCAGCATTCATTCCTCAGTCTACATGGCTATTGCTTGAGCAAGCAGCATTCATTCCTCAGTCTACATGGCTACTACTTGAGCAAGCAGCATTTATTCCTGTCTACATGGCTACTACTTGAGCAAGCAGCATTCATTCCTCAACCTACATGGCTACTACTTGAGCAAGCAGCATTTATTCCTGTCTACATGGCTACTACTTGAGCAAGCAGCATTCATTCCTCAACCTACATGGCTACTACTTGAGCAAGCAGCATTCATTCCTCAACCTACATGGCTATTGCTTGAGCAAGCAGCATTCATTCCTCAACCTACATGGCTATTGCTTGAGCAAGCAGCATTCATTCCTCAACCTACATGGCTATTGCTTGAGCAAGCAGCATTTATTCCTGTCTACATGGCTACTACTTGAGCAAGCAGCATTCATTCCTCAACCTACATGGCTATTGCTTGAGCAAGCAGCATTCATTCCTCAACCTACATGGCTATTGCTTGAGCAAGCAGCATTTATTCCTGTCTACATGGCTACTACTTGAGCAAGCAGCATTCATTCCTCAACCTACATGGCTATTGCTTGAGCAAGCAGCATTCATTCCTCAACCTACATGGCTATTGCTTGAGCAAGCAGCATTTATTCCTGTCTACATGGCTACTACTTGAGCAAGCAGCATTCATTCCTCAACCTACATGGCTATTGCTTGAGCAAGCAGCATTCATTCCTCAACCTACATGGCTATTGCTTGAGCAAGCAGCATTCATTCCTCAACCTACATGGCTATTGCTTGAGCAAGCAGCATTTATTCCTGTCTACATGGCTACTACTTGAGCAAGCAGCATTCATTCCTCAACCTACATGGCTACTACTTGAGCAAGCAGCATTCATTCCTCAACCTACATGGCTACTACTTGAGCAAGCAGCATTCATTCCTCAACCTACATGGCTACTACTTGAGCAAGCAGCATTCATTCCTCAACCTACATGGCTACTACTTGAGCAAGCAGCATTTATTCCTGTCTACATGGCTACTACTTGAGCAAGCAGCATTTATTCCTGTCTACATGGCTACTACTTGAGCAAGCAGCATTCATTCCTCAGTCTACATGGCTACTACTTGAGCAAGCAGCATTCATTCCTCAACCTACATGGCTACTACTTGAGCAAGCAGCATTCATTCCTCACCCTACATGGCTACTACTTGAGCAAGCAGCATTCATTCCTCAACCTACATGGCTACTACTTGAGCAAGCAGCATTCATTCCTCACCCTACATGGCTACTACTTGAGCAAGCAGCATTCATTCCTCAACCTACATGGCTACTACTTGAGCAAGCAGCATTCATTCCTCAACCTACATGGCTACTACTTGAGCAAGCAGCATTCATTCCTCACCCTACATGGCTACTACTTGAGCAAGCAGCATTCATTCCTCAACCTACATGGCTACTACTTGAGCAAGCAGCATTCATTCCTCACCCTACATGGCTACTACTTGAGCAAGCAGCATTCATTCCTCACCCTACATGGCTACTACTTGAGCAAGCAGCATTCATTCCTCAACCTACATGGCTACTACTTGAGCAAGCAGCATTCATTCCTCAACCTACATGGCTACTACTTGAGCAAGCAGCATTCATTCCTCACCCTACATGGCTACAGCTTGAGCAAGTAGCATTCATTCCTCAACCGAGAGAAAACTAAACTCCTGGCATATAGAGCAGCAGCACAGATTCCATAACGAAAACAACAAATAACAGATTAGATTACAACAAACAAACCTAACAGCACTGCATACATAAACCCTGAGACATTTTTTCACAAAAACAACTGGTCTGTAGCACCATATGGCTGTGAAACAAACTGGTCTGTAGCACCATATGGCTGTGAAACAAACTGGTCTGTAGCACCATATGGCTGTGAAACATGGGCTCTAAGCAACCGATGAATATTTAAAAACTTGGAAGATTTGAGATGTAGTATGATAGGATGCAAAGGATAAGCTGCACAGAAAAGAGATCAAATGAATACATTCTTCAAGACAATAGAGAAAAATCATAGAAAAGAAGCTGCCTTGGAGTGGTCGCACTGAGACACACAGTTCTATTACTGAAAATACAGAAGGCAAGATCCAGTGTGAGAGAACAGAGGAAGTCAAAGGGAAACTACAACAAACATGCATTAAGGACAATGAGGCATATATGAGGTGTTGCTGAGAAAAAGACAAGACAGTGGAGGCACATTTTAAGACAGATCACCTAGAAACAAATGTCACAAACAGTAAAAAAAAACAGCCTGACTTAAATGACAAGTACAAGAGAGATCTGGTGAAGAGTATTTATATGGTGGCTGAACACTGATAAGCAAGTGGCCCGCGGAATGAAAGAGCTATTCAACCAGAATTTCTAGTGCACAAAGATAATCTATATATAGAAAATGATGTGAAATAACCAACCTGGGGTGTAATGAGACAGATTAAAAACCCACAAATGGCGAATAACCACCCATAATTGCTTTCGAAGCCACAACCATTCAAAACAGTATATCAGTTTTTCTCCGTCTCACGCACATACAAAAAGGAGTATTTGGTTTGCGAAAGCTTTATAAGAAAAGGTCGCGATCAAAAATGCACAGAAAAACCATTTTTAAGAATGTGATACAGAATGAACTGGTACACAGCTACAGAAATACACAAAGAAACATCCCCGAATAGAAATAAAAATTTCTACATCAGTTGTTACAAATGAACAGAACTGATGGATTAATCAAAGAAGAAGAGTTTAGTGCTTACAAACCACAATCCTCGGTCCATCCCTGACCGATCTGGTTCGTGCTGCAAACAACAACACCCCCCCCCCCCCCCCAATCCATATTATCTCAACAAATAAACAATTCAATGCCTGTGTAATTTTTCCTCAAATAAATTGGGTATTAATTCAAAACCGTCTCGTTTAAATAATGTTTGGGGTTCACTTACAAACCCATTTCAATAAAGCTTTAGGGTTCACTTAAAAATTCATTTCAATATCACAGTTGTAGGGTTCACTAAAAACTCATTTGAATAAGGTTTTAGGGTTCACTTAAAAACTCAATTCAATAGAGAAAACTATTTTAATTATGTCATACCTAACACTTAAAGTGGCGGGCACGTTGGTGTAGCTGATAGGGAGCTACATTGGTAATGCCATGGGCAGAGGTAGAAAAACCCAGTCTCCATGATGTCTGTAAATTGCCTGCCGCCTGAATTTACAATCATTTTAGCCTGAATTTGCAAAAAATAAATATGCTGGCTCCTGTGAAAAAGGGACTGGCTCTTGAATTACAATCGTTTTTTTCTCCCTCTGGGCATGAGTGTAGTCGGAATGGCGTTTGACAACTGTATTCACCGTCCGTCATAAGAGCCACCTATCCACCGTCCGTCATAAGAGCCACCTATCTCCATGCATTCAGGCCCACAAAACTTGACGGTTTTAGCACATCAGTCTCATTGTAGGTTCCTGCTCTGGAATTGTTTTTTTAACATATAAAATAGCATAAGTAGGTCAGCATGGCCGAATGGATAAGAACCCGTGTTCTTAAACATCCAGTGCGCTGATGCCGAGGTAAGGGGTTCAACCCCTACACCAGACAGACGGACTAAAATGTTGACCCATATCGTCTTTGACTTGGGGACGTAAATTACAAGTACCTTTGAAGTTGGAGTGGGTTTGCCTAATGGTGAGAGACACTTAATAGGGAAAGCTAATCCACGCGTAAAACTCGGTCCAGCACTGCTCGAAAGTAGTGTGTACGGACTACACTTTAGTTCAAAGCGATCGAGTGCAAAACAAACAAAACAAAATAGTATATACAGAGCATATGCTGTTGTATGCACGGATAATTAGTAGGCAAACTAAGAAACATCTAATGGCAGCAGATGTATGATTTCTGGGGATAATGCAAAAAATACCATGGATGGACACAAAAGTAAAATAGTCAGTCCAAGAAAGTGATAAACACTGTATATTGATTACAGAAATTAGACTAAATAGTAAAACTGGAGGTGGGCGTGCCATCAGGAGAACTTAAACTTTGTGACAAGTGTCAAACTTGATGGGGAAAAAAGCAAAGGGAAGACAGATATATATCTGGATGGCTTTTCACTTGTTTTATTATTGTCATTTACTGTTCTGTCTTCAATTTATCATTCCTTCTTTACCATGTATTTGTCTTGACCATGTATTTGTCTTGACCATGTATTTGTCTTGACCATGTATTTGTCTTGACCATGTATTTGTCTTGACCATGTATTTGTCTTGACCATGTATTTGTCTTGACCATGTATTTCTGTGTCTTGACCACAGATTGTTCCATATAACTAGTCTAAGAATTATTTGCTACAACTGTTCCATTTCATACGTGAAGACTACGTCAGCCTATACAGTCACAGCAAACAATTCAACAGATAGAGACTGGAGCACTTATCCATGCGAACGGAGAGATCCTTGAACACAAAAATATCCTGTTAAAAGCTTGGCTAAGTTAAGTTATCTGGACTTCCTGTTTTAATTGTTGTAAAAGGTACAAGTTGACCTTTTGGTAAATTACTATCAGGATGCTTACCTAAAATGTCAACTTATTCCAGCTTAATGTGTGAGCTAAATTTGAACATATGCTCATATTTTAAGTGCAAAATATTCTAAGTGGCCAACAAAATGTGTGTACCACCAATCAATAATAAAACAGCATGGTTAAATTTAGACTGATGGCTTAAAAAATGGTTTAACAGATTGTGCCAAACAAACAAAAGTGGGTTTGGACCAAACAAAAATTGGATGGCAGAAAATGGGAAACTGTGACTTCAAAGTTGTTAATATAGTAGCAGACATGTATTATATCAAATTAAAGGGAGTTGCATAAAGAAAACTACTGTGTATAAGGCCATGGCAGATACAGGAAGTTGCTTAAGACAATTAATCATCCCATGGCACTTAAAGAGTTAAATTTGTGAGGTAGACTTTTTTACGCTCGCTCGGTTTTAACTCAAGCGTAGTCCGTACACACTAATTATAGTAGTGATTGAATGAATTTTGCATGTGGATTAGCTATTCCTATTAACAGTGTCCCTCGCCAACAGGCGAACCCACTCTGATTTCAGAGGTACTTGTAATCTATGTCCCAAAGTCAAGGACAACAGGTCAACATGACCCCCTTTTGTAGGGGTTGAACGCGTTCTTACCCATTCATTTCAACCATGCTGACCTGCATGTCAAATTTATTACATAGTTTTATCCCATATGGGTTGGCCTCTTTTCCCATATGGGTTGGTCTCTTTTCCCATATGGGTTGGTCTCTGTCCACAGAGCAGTCTGCCAAAGCTTCAAAGAGAGAGCATACTGTCTGTAGCTCCAGTGTGTACCACTATATTCAATCAATAAAACGGCAAGTGACGTTCACACACAGCTGGTGAGCTGCCATTGTTATTTTGATATGTGGGATTCTGTCACCATTCATTCAGCAAGTGTTTCACTGAATTTGTAACAATAATTACATGTTTTACATTATCACTAAAAACAAGTGCACTTCAAATGCATTCAGAAATATCAGCTGTTTAATTAAATATAAACTAATTTGTTATGTGGCATAGTGTGTACAAGTAGACTGGAACTAAGGAAATTAAATTATTATGTTGGGACTTTATGTATGATTACAGGATCTAGAAAATGTAATAAGCAAGTTATGCTGGAATTACTTGAGTGTAAAATGTGTCTGGTTGGATAATAACTTACATTTCTTCCTGCGTCAGAAATCAATGGACCAAAATGGAAACTTAGCAAATTAACTGCCCACTTTGCAATTATACTGGACTGCTGTGGTAATATATTTCCAAGTCAGCTGTCTCAAATGTTATGGTATTAATGATAAATTACTTCAAAGAACTATTAACGGTCAATTGTATAGACTGTTAATTTATTATAAAACACTCCATCCGCTAACAAGAAATGTATAAGTATAAGCCCTCCATTCTGATTATTTTGTCATAGTCAGGAGTTCGCCTAGGAAACGACGAGTGGTTGAATTGTTTTGTTCCTCCTCACACGGCAACAACTAGCAGCTTTATAACGTGTTAAATTACTGTCTACTAAACTTATCCGCAATTGTTATATAATATGAAAGAGTCCTAAGACAACAAGCTGGTCACCGGACACGCAAGCTGGAAAGGACAAAGCCAGGACAAATTTAGGAAGTCTGTGGCCCTGACCCAACCAAACGACGAAAGACCTGGGGGAAAAAAGCAAACATATTTTGCGTCAACATCGGACTTACCATCACTTGTTGAAGTTGAAATATCCTTCCCTTTGTTTCTTCCACTATTTATATGTAAGACTCTAAGTTCTTAGAACTGAAAGAATACGAATTTTGTCCATAAACCCCCGAAAAAAAGGCTCTAATTTGAGCCAAAATATTTTACCACTGCAACATGTCTGTCTGCCATGAAGGGGGATCGACAAGGAGCGCTATGTCTGTTCGAAAGGAATCATTGTTTACAGCGGATAAATACTCATTTAATTGTGGGTCAAAACTCCAATTATATTTGCTACAAATGTCTCTAGAAACAACTTTATTTAAAATTACAGTGATAAATAATTAATTAATTAGTAAAATACGCACAAATAAGTATAATTTATACGTGTGGTTTGTTAATATCTTTGCCGGTTTACACATATCCCAACGAGCCCAGCAATCCCTTGTTTTGACGTCACTTCTGCTTTGCGCTCACGGATAAGGAGGATAGCCAATGAAAAGCCTGGATATATTTAGTCTCCGGCCCTGCTCGCGCACGTGTTCGTCTGCTTGCAGCGTCTGGCGGGAAGACGTTTACCTGCTGGCGTCCTCCAGGGCGACCACGTTACCGCAAAGGGGTTAGTCGCCGAGCAAACAGACAATATTGCAATAACATGAGAAATAAATTTACGACTAGTAATGGACACTTATAGCAGCAAAAGGAAGAAGTTAAAATTGGAGAAAACACTAGACAATACAAAATTGAAAGTGACAGCCCCACAGATCATCGTCATTGTACGTCGAACTATTAACCCCTAAGTACTCAGATTCTCTCCTTAGTATCTCATTGATCGCGTAGCGACTGACGACACCAGTTCTGTGTTGTTGACTTTTCTTCTTTGGCATGCCGCTCTAGTCTAGCTTCACCCTGTTTGACGCAATGTTCTTGCAGTCTGGTCAGTTGCAGAATCACATCCATCTCTTCAGTCATTTACTCGTCCTGCCTTCCCGCGGGAGTTCAGGATATCAGTCTGGCACATTGCTTGACCTCTCCCTATAGCAGCCAAGCCCGATCCCTATCTATCCATCTGTTCAGCCACCCTGAGGTTGTTGATATCTCGTATGGGCCAAAATAATAGGCCAAAAATAGTATAGGCCAAAATAACTGTACCTGTTTTGCGTATGTTCGACAATCTTCCAACAAATGTTTGGCCGCCATTTTAACAATGCAACATATACTTGCATCAGTAAGTCCTATCTTCTGTAACGCCCTGTGCATAGTCTGAAGATTGCTACTTGTTCACTTCTGTTGAGTTGGTAATATGCATCATCAATGTTGTAGCTTGGAAACTCCTGGATACACTTTAAAATTACTGTGGCAGACATTTCAAATTACTGTGTAGATATGTGTGTTGTATATTTCAGCTTGAAGGATTGATCTTGCTTTTGATTATGTTGCGTGATTTCTGCAGTAACTACTTGACGAAATGTAGCGAAATCAATTGTCGGTGTCTTCGTTATTCAAAGTCACTACAGGAAATCATTTATATATGTTAAGAACGATTGGTGGCAGACTTTCCCATTGGGGTACACTTTAATCCACAGCCATCTTCTTGCTTTTTTTTTCTCTTTCGTCTGCATTTGTATTTGCAAAGCTTCCATGCATGACTGTGGGGCTATTCTTCTCTCCCATTGGCAATTTAGTACTGCTAGTAATTTATGTTTTGTCTTAGCACCTAGTTCTATCAGTAATGTAAAGATGGGATTACACCAGTGTTATTGTTGTTGTTGTTAGAATTAATTACAAAGTATTTTGTTATTTTAAATGGTAATTATTTTTTGCTGAAACACTGCACAGACATTGTATATACAATTGTTTTGGTATCACCCCCATGTGTTGATGATATCCAGTGCGGTCTGCACCCTTTCCCCGGTGACGCCTTTGCCAATGACAATGTATCGTATATTCTTCGGCGTGCCGTGTTGGCAGCCAAGAATCAACATCAGCCAAACGACGACACACTTGAACTTTAACCGGTCTAACAGCACTTCAAATAAGACTCAACCACGTCCCGTGTCCTGGCCTCATCGTGTGGTTGTTTCATGTTCTCCTCTTCTTCTTTCGTACGCTTGAAATTTGTTCATATCTGCAACGTTATCTCCTTTATGAATTTTTCTGTGCTGCTTGACGTGTAAAGCGTTACTTTCATCGTACCTGGATTATTCGTAAGTGCTCAAACTCTCCCCATTGATCACACAAGGAGAATCGCAGCACAGCGCAACAACTCCCTAGTACAAGTGAAGAAATGAGTATGTACCAGAGTCACAAACTCTATAAATATTATTTTGTGGGTAAGGTTGTAGTTTAGGGACAGTGAATGAAGATTCACAATCGAGTGTAATTTTGAAGCAGGCAGCGTTGATTTTCATAATTGTATGAGCGCCAAAAAAAAAAAAAAAAAAACGACGCGGTTGTTGTACACAGTGAGCAGTTGGGGTTGGAATTAAATTGTAAGAAGACACAGATTATGGTCGTCACTAGGAAGAACGAAGTACCACAATGTAATATACAAGTAAATGGGAATATTCTTCAACAAGTGAATCGATACAGTTATCTCGGAACAGTCATAACATCTGATGGGAGATGCCTTGAAGAGATTAGAACAAGAATCGCCATGGCGAAAGTAGCCTTTAGCAAGATGAAAGACATTCTGACCAATAAAAATATGTTAATTGAAACGAGAAAAAGAGTGTTGAGGGGATACATAGAGCCTGTTCTTTTGTATGGATGTGAAACTTGGACAATGTGCAGTCAAGCTGAAAAACATTTCATGGCTACAGAAATGTGGTTTCTGAGGAAAATGCAAAAAGTACCATGGACGTATAGAAAAACCAATGACCAAGTACTACAGGAGACAAATGAACATCGTAAACTGATTAGAGAAATTAGACGAAGACAGTCAAAATTTTTTGGACATGTTATGAGAAGAAATGGATTTGAGAACTTATTGACAACTGGCAAGATCGAGGGAAACAGACCAAAATGAAAACCGAGAGGAAAATACCTGGATGGCTTGGCCACATGGCATGGACGAGACAGGAACACTGAGCTGATCCACGACTCCGGTGATCGAGTGAAATGGCGAGTCATGACCGCCCACGCTTTCCGGCATGGCACATGATTGATTGATTGATGAGCGCCAACTATTCAGAAAGCAATGGCAAACTACTTACCTTACAATTATATAGAAAAGAATAAGCTGTCAACAAATGCTGGGATTGATTGTAACGCCATGTAAAGAACACGCAACTAACTTCAACAATAAAAAAAAATAAAAAACAATTATTCGAAGCAGCTTCCTGCGTTGTGTCTGTGATTTTATATACAATTGTTTTGGTATCACTTCCATGTGTTGATGTTATTCAGTGCGGTCTACACCCTGTCTCTAGTGACGCACTGCTAATGATGGTGTATCGTATATTCTTAGGTGTGGCATTCTGGCAGCCAAGCAAGCACATATATCAGTATGCTCTGCACCCTTTCCCCGGTGACGGCTTTGCCAATGACAATGTGTCGTATATTCTTCGGTGTGTCGTTTTGGCAACCAAGAGCCAACATCAGCCAAACGACGACACACTTGAACTTTAACCGGTCTACCAGTACTTAACTAAGACTCAACCACGTCCCGTTTCCTGGCCTCATCGTGTGGTTGTTTCATGTCCTCCTCTTCTTCTTTCGTATGCTTGAAATGTGTTCATATCTGCAACGTTATCTCCTTTATGAATTTTTCTGTGCTGCTTGACGTGTAAAGCGTTACTTTCATCGTACCTGGATTATCCATAAGTGCTCAAACTCTCCCCATTGATCACACAAGGAGAATCGCAGCACAGCGCAACAACTCTCTTGTACAAGTGAAGAAATGAGTATGTACCAGAGTAACAAACTCTATAAATATTATTTTGTGGGTAAGGTTGTAGTTTAAGGACAGTGAATGAAGATTCACAATCGAGTGTAATTTTGAAGCAGGCAGTGTCGATTTTCATAATTGTATGAGCGCCAACTATTCAGAAAGCAATGGCAAACTACTTACAGTACAATTATATAGAAAAGAATAAGCTGTCAACAAATGCTGGGATTAATTGTAACGCTATGTAAAGAACACGCAACTAACTTTAACAATTAAAAAAAAATTTAAAAAAAATTATTCGAAGCAGCTTCCTGCGTTGTGTCTGTGATTTGATAGCACCATAACATTATGTGAACCTGAATGCACGGTGGTCAATCTTGGCTTCACTTTCGCAAGCGACGACCCCAGAAATCAAACTCTCGTCCGATCATGCCCATGGCATTAGGAGAGCAGTTTGCTATCATCTCGCTAGCTCGCCATGGCTAACTTTTAACCATTCCAAATCAATAATTGAACGCTAAGGGACACAATCCATGCAATTTGTATGCTATTGTCCTAAAATACGAATTATTGCCCTTGTTTGTAACATTTAGTTAGGTTAACTGTTCAATTTAACAGAAGCCACCAACAACATGTTGCACCAATTATTGCCTGGCATATGTCGCTACATCTCATCAGGTGTATACTGCAGATTTATTTATCATATGAAGTTAATACTAGTTTAGTTTAGTTTAGCCGACGGATCAACATCACGGCACACGGGTGTAGCCCATCAGTGCTCAGTTCTACTCCTAACTCAAGCCTGAGTCCGGAGAATCTCAGCTCAGTGCACGAACTCCGCAGCACAGGCGATGATTCTGAAATATTTTGGGTAGATTTTTAACTCGAAATTTTGCCCGGGCAGAGCCGTTGAGCTACTTGAAGTCAATACTACATAACTTTAGCTGAAACAATTAAAACACATAGTCACGTGTATTATTTGAATGTATTGACCCTGTTTCAAATTTAACACGAACTCTTTCTGTTCGAACAGAACCGACTGGAAACGCTTAATTGCTAACGCAATCGTTTGAGCAACCGTTTGTTGTTTGTCAAGTATAATATGCAAAACACTTGTTCTTTATTCGCACTATAGCCATATTTTATTATTTCTTGAGAAATCGACGAGGGGGCCGTTTTATAGCCTTTCGACTGCGCAGAGTTTCGTGAACACTGATCAACTCTCTCCTCCTCCTCTACATATGCCAGGCAATAATTCGTGCAACATCTTGTCTGCGGCTTCTGTGTTTACATTCACTAATGAAATACACTGTGTTTGGCGGATAGGCATAGATTCCAACAATGGCGGATAGGCATAGGGTCCTTCAAGCCAAATGGTAACTGAGAGTTGCTGCAGATAGGGATCACCCCCTGTATGAAGCCATGAATATGGTCAAGGGTCATAGACTAAGACGAGGCAGGTCTTGGGTGGCACAGACATAAATATCTATATGTCAGGTTTGTGATCTAGAGACCATCAATCGTTAAAAAGAGTGGGTTGAAGTACCGGCAGACAGGACGGACTGGCACAATGTAATAGTAACACTGGGTCGTGAGTGCAGAGAATGGGCAGCGGGCCACACTGAGATTGAAGTGTAACAACTGATCCAGATCCAGAGTAATACACATCAAAGTGACATAGTGATGTATAATGATGGGTCAGTGGTGAGAAACATACGTAGTGGTGGGGGAGAGGGGGGGGGGGGGTTCATTGCAAAGTTTAATGGACGATTCTTAAAAAAAGGAGAGTCTGGCATATGAGGCGACAACCTCCAGCATGAGAATGGAGGTGGAAGCAGTCACAGCGGCATTCCGTTGGTTAGAGGAGAACACTGCAACATACATTGTCTTCATCACGGACTCAAAGAGTATGCTTAGTAAGGCGGAGAAAGGAATGTTTCGTGTGGAATGGCTATCGTCGCTTCAGAGGTCACAGATTATAAAATTGTATGTATTTTGTTTGCCCTGGCCATGCGGGTGTGCGGGAGAATGAACAGGCTGATAGGCTGGCAAGAAATGCACCTCAGTTGTGCACCTGTGGGGCCAGGTGGAGAAGGTGGAGGAACAGACTGAGAACACGTATGTGGAAAGGATGAGATTGTTGGGGAGATTGTTGGCAGGGGTTCTGGTAGAATCTCAAAACTGAGAACGAAGATTAGGAGAACTTTCAATCAGATAGCGGTGGGAACAATTAGTAGTTGGATTCTTCTCTAGCTGTTGAACGAGGGGACGGAGCGCGTGTTGGAATGTACTGAGTGCAGTGATGTCAGTTCTTAGCTCAACTCAACTCAACTCATTGTGTTTAGTTTTTAACTGTGTTCTTCGAAATTCACATTCAATCTCTTTCGTTCACCTTCAGACGACATCCTGCAAATATTTCACTACTGGCGCCTCCATCTTGAGCTTATTTACATCTCCATAGAGTTTGTCTTCAAATGGCCAGAATAATGAGGCTGTTAACAGATTCAGTGCCAAACAAAAAAACAGGGTTGGACCAAACAAAAAATGAATTGCGGAAAATGGGAAGTAGGTACCTAACGATCAGCAGTCTTGGAAACATCATGCTTTAGAGGGGAACAGCAAATGTACTTATGGAATACTATCTTCATGTTAACTACACCGATGTCGCAGCAGAACAGAAAAAAACAACAATGAAAGACTAACAGATATGTCATAATTACACAGAGACAGCAATAGAATAAATAATCAAAGGCAAACAGACACTTCATTAAAACACAGAAAAAGCAAAAGAATGTATAATCAAAGACAACAAGACGCTTTAGTAAAACACAGAGACAGCAGCAGAATGTATGATCAAAGTCAAACAGATACTTCATTAAAACACAGAGACGGCACGAGAATGTATGATGGCAATTTTAAAAAGTAAAGGGGACGCAGAGGTGTTTCCAAAGCACCAGGGCCGGGTTATATACTGGCCAAGACCTATTGACGCGTCCTCGTCGAGCGTCCTGGGCAACAGGTCCCTTCGGGGTCCTGGCTAAGGTCAGTAGGATCGCCGATTCCTCCGAAGTCGGAGAGTGTCTGCCTGTACGGCGAGGAACCACCAGTCTGCACACCAATAAGCCAGACATGGGACAACGGATACTCACGCAAAACTCAGGTCCTGTATGACATCACACTGATGTTGGACAACAGGATGCCTTCATCCGACATACAGGACTTTGCGTTGGAGCTCAAGCCAACGAACACAAGCAAGCAAGCAAAAAGTGAAGAAATAGTACCCACAAAGAAAAAGAAAAACAAAAAGAATTCACAAGGAAAGGATTTTTTTTTTGTTGCGCTCTCTCGCTTTGAACTCAAGCGTAGTCCATACACACTATTTATAGTAGTGATGAACTGAATTTTGTGTGTGGATTAGCTTCCCCTATTAAAAGTGTCCCTCGCCATCAGGCGAATCCACTCCGACTTCAGAGGTACTTGTAATTAACGTCTCCAAGCCAAGTACGACAGGTCAACATTTTAGTCCAGCTGTCCGGTGTAGGGGTTGAACCCCCAACCTCGGCATCAGCGCACCGGATGTTTTAGAACACGCGTTATTATCCATTCGGCCTTGCGGACCTGCACCAGGAAAAGTTTCCAATAAGAAACTACCAGTGCTAAAGTACCGCTGGAAGTGAGGAATAGTTCCCCCAGGCACGGGCAGAAGATGTTATACAACTCCCACAGATAGGACAAGCCCGGACAGGATCAAATGGCCAATGACCTAGCAGTCTATTTAGCTGTGTAGAGAAATTCATAGAGCCCATTATGAAACGCGAAACCTCGGTAGAGTAGTGGCTAGATGATGGACCGGTTGTCAAGGGTTCGAATCCGCCACCGTAGAAGAAATTGGGACCTCACCATGTAATACCCCCAAAGACAGCAATGGGGGAACAGATAGAGAATACAAAAGGCAATAGAAGCTTGCGCTGCACTATGACATTTTTGGAAACCAAAAGTAGTATAAAGCTTATAATTATTTATTCTAACTTTAATCTAGTACTGCTGTATGGACCAGAAATACGAAGAACGAATGAAAATATCACAAATAAACTACAATCTGTCATTAACTAGTGTTTGCGCAGAATAGAAGGACTAAAGTTTTCTTCCGGTAAAAAATGGCGGATAGGCTGTTGAGCTGTTAATGCCTGACATAAGCCTGGGTCATTGACAATGAGTTGAGTGACCGGGCATGAGAAAGAATGGGTGAAAGTGGGAGACAGTAAAGTGACTGACCTGGCTATGAGAAAAACAGGCCAGTCCTGAGAAATAAAATAGTGAGGGTAGAGAAAAAAAACCCTAGGGCGGATGGGGCGAAAGACAGTGAGTCTTGTGTGAAGGCAGGAGACTGGAAAGTCAGGGAGAGAAGAGACCGACTGCGGGTCAGGTCGTTTAGGGGAGTTGAGTTTTAGATACCGAACGAGTCGGTAGTCGACGGAGAACTGTGTTGTGTGATTCTCCGAGCTGTGATTGCAGTCCTAAAATCCAGAGGGGTTACATAGTGAGCAGAGGCCCCGACCCAGTGGGTGGGTCGTATTGTGGAAGATCCAGCCGTGGATAGTAGCTAGACTACATGTCTATGAATTTGAGATTCAGCAGGCCGTGAGAAGGCATTGATGTGTGCGTGTAGAGTTGTGAGGAATATATATCTCTTCGGTGGATTACATTGTGTTCTGGATTTATAAACATGTTCCGTTTGTCCGTGTTATTTCTGTAATAAAGGATTATGTGCGCCAACTGAATCTTGTTTAATGACTGGTGAATGTGCACTGCGGGGGTGAGTTATATTGCAAGACAGTTAGATATCTCCATTGACACACCAGGAGTATCGTTACCTAGACAACGACCATCACACGACAATATCACGCAAAGATCATCAAGAACATCGAGCACTGATCATAAAGAACGTCGTGTGACAATGCCTATGGGGTGTTTTTGCTTCTGGCTATGGTTTGCTTACGCATTTTCCTAAATTTGGACTGACAGTACATGGTTCCGTCGCCCAGCTACTGAGTTAAATGAGTGGAGCGACACTGTGAGGTGTTGATTTCATGTGGAATGCTTTTACATCTGTCCGCAGTGGTTTGTATTGCGAATTGCATGTTTAGAAAAATGGCGGCAGGTTGGTTACTAAACTAGCTGGTTTTACATTATGCAGTAATGTGTGTGCAACTGATGGTTTTCTAGTGACTTCCGCGTCCACTGGCGATGAACTATAAATTTAGTGGCCGACTGTTGTGTTGGCATTTTGGCAGCAGCCTTTTACATGTATGCGTGTGCGTCCTATTGGTTTGTTGGGACTGCTGTATGTTCCACTTTTCACATGGGACAGTGAGGAGCATGTTAGGTTATATTCACTGGCACAGGAACGGAACCTTATGGGGTGATCCTTTGCCGTGAAGTTGGAGTGTGGCTTAGGGGTTAGTGAAAGAGGATTCGAAGCAGCCACAGGCGATTTGGGAGAAGATTGCGTTGAGTTGATTTCGATGGTATGGAAGTCGGCCGTTCAGAAAGCAATGGCAAACTGCTGAAGGTAAAATTGCTAGAACTTCACAATTAATGCCAAGAAATGCTGGTTTCATTGCCAAGCAAAAAGTAGGTTTATGCCAAACATGGTACATACTAAAATGAACAAGTATAATGTGTATTTGTAATGACTGTGCAGTGTTTGAAAATATTGCCGGTCCAAGTTTTGTATTCACCCTCTGTAAAGTTAATGCAACATCATAGGTAAATACGACCAGCAGTATTTTCAAACACTGCACAGTCATTAAAAATACACCCTGTATTATAATGTACATTGAAATGTTCAATCAATCAATCAATATTGTGCCATGCCGGAAAGCGTGGGCGGTCATGACTCGCCATTTCACTCGATCACCAGAGTCGTGGATCAGCTTAGTGTTCCTGTCTCGTCCATGCCATGTGGCCACGCCATCCAGGTATTTTCCTCTCGGTCTTCCTCTTGGTCTGTTCCCTTCGATCTTGTCAGTTGTCACTACGTTCTCCAATGTATTTCTGTGGTTTCTGAGGAAAATGCAAAGACTACCATGGACAGACAGAAAAACCAATGACCAAGTACTACAGGAGACAAATGACAATCGTAAATTGAAATGTTCACCGAGCATTAAAATTGCGGAATATACCAATAAACGAAACAAACAGCACGATGACACTAGTATGGCGACATACCGTCCTTCTATTCACATGAGAGGTCACATTTGGCGGTATATTATCTGTCGGCAGCGAATCAATTAATAACCAATAAAAGAATATGCAACTAGCTAACTGATAATTACCGCCACACTTCCTGTTGTTTTCATTGAATCTGTTTACTAACACATACTTCCTGCTGTTTTCAGCGATTCTGTTTATTTTGGCCGTGTTCTCGCTATGTTCAGTGCTCCAGCACTGTCTGTACATGTTGCATTGACATTTGGTTGTCGGTTTATTTATTTCGAATACCATTTCCTTAATTAACTGCCATGAGAGTCTCAGTTTGCAGTTGTTGGTTTATTTATGTCTTCTCTTTAATCTGAGATGTTGTTGCCCTGGAAACCGTAATGATACAGACCGGCCCAGTGGCATCCTGTCTTGTTCCTCTTGAAACCTTGGGGTGTCGAGGTGAAGTATAAACAGTGGGAGAGTGCCCGCTTATGGGCTTCATATATGGAGATTCCCATGGGCTCTGTTATTCCCTCTATCCATCGTTTACATGGTCGACCTCTTCTTCTGCTTCCATTTAGTCTGTGTAGGTCAGCATGGATGAATGGTTAATAACGCGTGTTCTTAAACATCCGGTGTGCTGATGCTGAGGTAAGGGGTCAATCCCTACACCGGACAGTTGGACAAAAATGTTGACCTATCGTCCTTGACTTGGGGGAGTAAATTACAAGTACCTCTGAAGTCGAGGTGGGTTCTCCTGATGATGTTAATAGGGAAGGCTAATCCACAGGCAAAATTCAGTCCAGAACTACTATAGGGTGTATGTGTAATGACTGTGGAGTGTTTGAAATTATTGCCGGTCCAAGTTTTGTATTCACTCTCTGTAAAGTTCAGGCTAATACAAAACTTGGACCGGCAATATTTTTAAAATACACCATGTAGGAGTAGTATACATGAACTACGCTTGAGTCCAGAGTGAGTGCAAACAACAACAACAACAACAACAACAACAACAACAACAACAACAACAACAACAACAACAACAACAACAACAACAACAACAACAACAACAACAACAACAACAACAACAACAACAACAACAACAACAACAACAACAACAACAACAACAACAACAACAACAACAACAACAACAACAACAACAACGACAACAACAACAACAACAACAACAACAACAACAACAACAACAACAACAACAACAACAACAACAACAACGACAACAACAACAACAACAACAACAACAACGACAACAACAACAACAACAACAACAACAACAACAACAACGACGACAACAACAACAACAACAACAACAACAACAACAACAACAACGACGACAACAACAACAACAACAACAACGACAACAACAACAACAACAACGACAACAACAACGACAACAACAACAACAACAACATCAACAACAACAACAACAACAACGACAACAACAACAACAAATATGGTCCGTGTATTATCGCTTGTTGTGGTATACTGTCATTTCGCATTCTTATACAAGCGATGCTGAAAAAAAATGATCCAGGCTCGCATGTCGACTCACAAGACAATGGCTTGAGAAGTAACGAGCTCCTGTGTAATATTGACAACTTCGAGTATCGGTTGGTGTATACAAATACAAACCCTATATACACACATCTATATATATATATGCCGGTCTCTCTGGCTGTGGGGTTACAACACTTTCTCTCTGTAATCCCATTTATCACCCAGAGTCTCGTAGCGGAGCGAGAACTGAGGTGGTTCGACCCCCGCTCGTGACTTGCGGGATACTGAGCCGGCCGCTCAGAAAGCAATGGCAAACTACTGAGCGTAATCTTGCCAAGAGATCAACATACAGCTGAAAGATGCTGGTGTTGACAGCTAAGTCCTGTAAAGGATATGCTTTAAAAAAAAATATATATATATATATATATATATATATATATATATATATATATATATATATCCATACGGCCTTAGGCGTGTGAAAACGTTTCTTACTTTTGCCTGGATTTTTTTTTTCTCGTGTAACAAGGGCGATAAATAGCAACTATATATCTTTCAATAATGTTATCGTGGTTATTGTTCTTGTATTGAGCTAAATTACCAAAAGGCAAAGGGAGAGGGAGGGGGGAGGGGCGACTTCTTTCAAAATCATCATGTGCCATGCCGGTAAGAGTGTTTGGTCTTGTTTCGCCATCTCACACGATTAACAGAGTCGTGGATCAGCTCTGTGTTCTTGTCTCAAACATACCACGTGGCCGAGCTATCCAGGTATTTACTTCTCTGCCTTCTCTTGCCAGTTGTCACCAAGTTCTCCGAGTCATTTCTTCTCATAACATGTCTAAAACACTGACTGTCTACGTCTAATTTCTCTTATCAGTTTACGATCTTCATTTGTTTCTTGAAGGATTTGTTCATTGGTTTTTCTGTCTGTCCATGGTATTCTTTGCATTACCCTAAGAAATCACATTTCCACAGCCATCAGATGTTTTTCAGCCTTACTTCTTATTGTCCATGCTTCACATCCATACAAAAGTACAGGCTCTTTGTAGCATTTCAACACTCTTTTTCTCGTAGCAAATGACATCCTTTTATCGGTCAATATGTTTTGAACCTGGCAAAAGGCCACCTTCGCCATGGCGATTCTTGTTCTAATCTCTTCAAAGCATCTCCCATCAGATGTTATGACTGTTCCGAGATAACTGTACTGATTCACTTGTTTAAGAATATTCCCATTTACTTGTACGCGTATATTACAGTGTGGTAATTTATTTTTCCCAGTGACGACCATAATCTGTGTCTTCTTAAAATATAACCCTAGCTGTTCACTGTGTGCAACAAAAGCATCTACTAAATGTTGCAGATCCTCCTCATTATCTGCGATCAATACCGTGAACGCGTATCTTTCTTATTATTATCTTGAATTTGTCGTGTAGCAAGGGCAATAAACAGCAACTATGTATCTTTCATTAATGTAATCGTTGTTATTGTTCTTATCTCGAGCAAAAATACAAAATAAAAAGTGTTTAGAATAAAGAGAATCGACTTTTTGTATCTGACTTTACCTTAAATGGCGGGGTCTCTTACCGCAGGGCGTCCTGCTGAAAGCTTCGCACAAACTACGAATTCCTTAGCTTTAGCGACGACCCCTCTTGTAATCGTGAACAGAACTACGTAGACAGTAATCGAACCCACAAGCTTCAGATCATGAGCAGACGGTGTAACCACTTCGCCACTGCGACTCCCCAACTGAAAAACCAGTCATTCTTCTTTTTCTTTGTCCCTCTCTCGAGGGAAGTACGTCACACCTAGTTGTACCTCAAAGGTTGGTGTTTTCGACTTCATCATGCATGTGTGTTAGTTAGTCAGGATTCCAACTTCATGGCAAAGAGTCGTCCCCATAATGCTCCGTTCCCGTGCTAGTGAATATCACACAAAATGCTCCTCACTGTTGCATCTGAAAAGTGGAACAGAAAGGAGTCTCAACTAACCAACAGCCCGCACAGGCATACTATGCATAATGCCATTGCCACAAAAGTCTGCCACGAATAGCACAGTTCATCGTCGATGGGAGCGGCAGTAACTAGAACACCAGCAGCCAAACATTTCTGCATAAGGCAAACCCAGTTAGTTCAGCAACCAGCCGGCTGCCATCTTTCTGGGCAAGCAGTTTACAATACAAACAACCGCGGGCAGATCTAAAAGCACTTCACACGAAATACACAGCTCACAGTGTCACTCCATGCATTCAACTCAGTCCTCAAGATTGATTTCATCCAAGCTCTATTTATTCGTGAGCAGGTGGTATTTTTAAATACTTTTGTCAGCGCAGGTGCTTTAAGGCCTGCTGTTTGCATTTTTAACGTGCACGACCTGCACTTCTGTTTTTCGCCCTTACCTGCAAATATGTATCCAATCTCACCAAACAAGAGACCAGGGCCGTGTGATACTAGATACCAGTGGTTCTTGGAAACATTCCCAGCTATATGGTGAGATTCAACCCTGCACCTTCTGAATCTTAGGCTGACACCTTCAGTTCTCCTCCATTGATTTCCCATATGAATTATTGATGCCCATTAAAAAAAAAAAAAATTCTCGTGTCTTGGAGATTTTGAGGTCAATATTTTGGTCTGCTATTTCTAAGCGTTCTTAGTGAAGTCTTGGTCAGATATGACTGAGCTACCATATGTACCGTATGATAATAGACGGCACTACCTGCTTTCTGTTAGCGCCAAATGTTGAGCTACGCTCGCCAAATCCGAAACCTCACATTGTGTCAACGGGCGGAGGAGCATAATTTCAAGGGCACAAGCCTTACCCTAGTGTTGAAGTGAGCACGTTGCGCAACTGTTATTATATCTGCCTCAACGACCTCTTCTAGAGTGAGCACGTTGCGCAACTTTTGTTATTTATCCCACAACGACCTCTTCTAGAGTGAGCACGATGCGCAACTGTTGTTATTTATGCATCAACTGCTTGTTTTTGAGTAAGCACGTTGCGCACCTGTTCTTATATATGCCTCAACTGTTCCTGTTGAAGTGAGCACGTTGCGCAACTTTTGTTATTTATCCCACAACGACCTCTTCTAGAGTGAGCACGTTCCGCAAATGATCTTATTTATGCATGAATTGCTTCTTCTAGAGTGAGGACGTTGCGCAACTGTTGTTAATTATGCCTCAACGACTTCTTCTAGAGTGAGCACGTTGCGAATATGATCTCATTTATGCACCAACTGCTTCTTCTAGTGTGAGCACGTTGCGCAACTGATCTTATTTATGCATCAGTTGCTTCTGCTGAAGTGAGCACGTTGCGCAATTGTTCATATATTTGCCTCAACTGCTTCTGTTGAAGTGTTGCACGTTGCACAACTGTTGTTATTTATGCATCAACTGCTTCTGTTGAAGTGAGCACATTGCTAAACTGTTCTTATTCACGCATTAACTGCTTCTGTTGAAGTGAGCACGTTGCGCAAATGTTGTTATTTATGCCTCAACGATATCTTCTAGAGTGAGCACGTTGTGCAACTATTCTTATTTATGCCTCAACTGCTTCTGTTGAAGTGAGCACGTTGCGCAAATGTTATTATATCTGCCTCAACGACCTCTTCTAGAGTGTGCACGCTGCGCAACTGATCTTATTTATGCCTCAATGGTTTCTTCTAGAGCAGTGGTTCTCAACCGGTGGGGAATTCCCCCCCCCCCTCCCCGGTGGAATTTTAGGGTTTCCAGGGCTGGAGGGGGGGGGGGGGGAAATTAAGATTATTTCAAGATCGCATTAATGCAGGAACCAGTTACTTGATATTGTTTTTCCCTCTAAATTTTACGGTTCTGTACTTCTCGCCTTAATGAAATTCGGGTTATAACGTAAGGGGACTCGCAAATTGTGTTTTATGTAGATTTATAGACTTGCCCCCTTTTTTTTTTTTTTTCGCGTTTCCATCCTGTTTCAGGATATTGCGGTCAACACCAGCATCTTTCAGCTGTATGTTGATTTCTAGGCTAGATTACGCTCATCAGCACGCCACGACTTTCTGAGACTTGTTCTAGTATGTGTTATTAAATTTAGCATCCATTTTTATGTATACCGTGTAAGGATGGGGGAATTTATAGGGAAGAAATTTAAAGAGGAGGGGAGATGACGTTGACGGTTGAGAACCACTGTTCTAGAATGTACACGTTGCGCAACTGATCTTAGTTATGCCCCAACGGCTACGTCTAGAGTGAGCGCGTTGTGCAACTGATCTATTTTATGCCTCAACGGCTTTTTTAAAACGTGAGCACGTTGCGCAACAGATCTTATTTATGCCTCAACGGCTTCTCCTAGAGTGAGCTCGTTGCGTAACTGGTCTTATTTATGCCTCCACGGCTTCTTCTAGAGAGAGCACGTTGCGCATCTGATCCTATTTATGCCCCAACTGCTTCTTATAGAGTGAGCACTCAATCTAGACGAAGCAGTAGGGTTATACATAAGATTAGTTGCACAACGTGCTCTCTCTAGAAGAAGCCGTGGAGGCACACATAGGATTAGTAACGCAACGTGCTCACTCTACAAGAAGCAATTGAGGCACGATAAGATCAGTTACGCAACACGCTCACTCCAGAAGAAGCAGTTGAGGCGAGAATAGGATCATTTACGCAACGTGCTCTCTACTGAAGAAGCAGTTGAGTCACGAAAAAGATCAGCTACTCAACGTGCTCATTCCATAAGAAGCAGTTGAGGCATGAATATGATCAGTTACGCAACGTGCTCGCTCTAGAAGAAGCACTTGAGGCACACATGAAATCAGTTACGCAACGTGCTCACTCTAGAAGAAGCACTTGAGGCACACATGAAATCAGTTACGCAACGTGCTCACTCTAGAAGAAGCACTTGAGGCACACATGAAATCAGTTACGCAACGTGCTCACTCTAGAAGAAGCACTTGAGGCACACATGAAATCAGTTACGCAACGTGCTCACTCTAGAAGAAGCACTTGAGGCACACATGAAATCAGTTACGCAACGTGCTCACTCTAGAAGAAGCACTTGAGGCACACATGAAATCAGTTACGCAACGTGCTCACTCTAGAAGAAGCAGCTGAGGCACAGCTTCAATTAACCGTCACTGTCCGGTCCAGGGAATAGACGGATAACACAAATCTCTTAATATACATATCTACAATAACGTGATTTCACTGCGGGCTTGGGACGAACACGAAAATGAAATCTTTTAAAAGTGAACAATACATACATATTGTATTTAATTTTACAAAGCGATCAATATAACCTTCAATATAAGAGTAGTAATGTACAGAAATGTATTGTAATACTGTAAACCTACGTTACTTTACAATAATCTGTCATCTGCTTCTGTGTCTCTGAGGCTCGAGCTTTCTGCGCGGCGATGTTCCGCATATTACGCAGAAGCAGGATCTGTGTTGTATTGTCCTCCTCTTGCATTTCAAACTTGTTGATGCACTGTGATAACATTGTTTCTACTTCTGAGTGGCTAGTTTTACGTTTTTGGTTAAGAACTGGTCCTTCATCGTTATCTATTTCTTCTTCTTCAATGGTAGTCACACTAGAAACAATTTCATCATCGTTCTAAATTTCAAAGCCTCCATCCATTTTGTCTCATTCCAACCAGTATGTTACTTTTCCTTGCGTAATGTTTCCATTGTTTAGTTCTACATTGTTACACAGTTGTACAATTTCGTAAACACTAAAAGTATCAGTTCTTTCAGTTTCCTCAATAGGTTCAGGAAAGAGTTTATTCCACCCATTCATTAGGTTAGACACTGTACGGTCAGCTCACACAGTGGCAACATTGAAAATAACGTCCTTTTGTTGATACTCAGGCATTATTATTTTTTTTTTTTGGTTAGACGATGACGGATAACAGAAACTGATGAGTGATGGTTAATCGAAGTGTTACTGTATATATATATATACTTAGATGGATAGGAGGAGGGATGATGGTAGAATACCAAAGGCCTTTCTTTTTTGGTGAATTACAGATGGGTAAGAGATCTCAGGGTCGGCCTCTACTACGATACAAAGATGTGTGTAAGCGGGACATGATTGATACAGGCATTGATAATGCACAGTGGGATCAAGTCGCCGCTGAACGTGTTACATGGAGGGCAAACATCAGAAATGGAATAAAGACAAAGGAGAAAATTATTGCAGATAAGTCACACACCGAGCGTGTGAGACGTAAGATGGTGCATGATGGTGGAAATGACCACGTGTTCACATGCACCCACTGTGAACGAATATTTACAGGGCGAATTGGCATTATCAGTCACATTCGCTACCGCCATAGGTAAAAGTTATTATGCCTTTTTAAAGCACAATTTATCGTCTGTCAAGACGGCAAGGTGCCAATGAATGAATGAATATATATATATATATATATATATATATATATATATATATATATATATATAGAGAGAGAGAGAGAGAGAGAGAGAGAGAGAGAGAGAGGGGGGGGGAGGGTAAACAGACAGACAGAACAGACAGACGAACGGGTGGATCGATCGAAAGACCTTTTCAAGGTAAATATGATAATCGTACACAGTATCCCATATGTACTGCCTAACATACTTTGTTAACCAAATCTAATGATTTGTAGATCCAGTCAGTAAATTTACAACTACTGTAACTCTGACTGCTGACTCCAAGACACCGACTCTCCACAACCTGAATTGAAAACACCGCATGCAGTGAATTTACGCGTGGGTTAAAACAAGGGGAAATAAGTTGTGCTCGCAAAGTGGGTGTAACACGCCGGTACGCCTTACCAAAACAGGTAGATCTATTTTAAGAGACCTGTTCACAGCGAAGTGCGGCAGAGCATATATGGTCGCTAGAAAATCCAGCACGCGAGAACTTGTAAATTAACGATGAGCTGATATGCCGTGTTGTCTCACCTGGTTTTATCAACGTTTGGCTGCTCTCCCTTACTTCTAGTATATTTGCTTCCCCTTTTTATGATAGAACAAAACCTGAACATTATTTTGGGTAACTTCTTAAACTCTCTCTCTCTCTCTCTCTCTCTCTCTCTCTCTCTCTCTCTCTCTCTCTCTCTCTCTCTCTCTCTCTCTCTCTCTCTCTCTCTCTCTCTCATACACATTCCACAAGATAATGCGATGTCTAGTTATGCTCAAACGCGACATAGGAAAAGAATATTGGAAGTGACAAGAGATAGAAATAGGAATAAAAAGAAAACATAAGTAGGAATAAAGCCAGCACTGAAATTACTCACAGAAGCAACAAGATAGATACTTCAGTCATATAACACAATAGCAACAGAAATGAATTCTCATGGGGTCGCTACAGGTTTATTAGAATTGTACGGAAGGAAGAGGTCGGTGAAAGGTATCACAGGGAACCGGGGGCGGAGTTAGTTGGCAGAAAACTGCATGAAGCAAGTACTAGAGCTCCAAAATCAAGGATCATATTCACATGAAGGCTAAACAGGTAAATAAGTACAGTGAAACAGAAGACGAGGGGGAAGGGGAGAAGAAGACGAAGAAGAAGCTGATGAAGATGATGATGACGACGAGAAGAGGGAGGAGGAGAACGAAGAGGAAGAAGGAGAATAGGATAAGCAGGAGGAGGAGGAAGAAGATGACGATGACGATGATTCAGAATTTTTTTTACTCTTTGTGATTTCCTGGCACGTTTTCCTGCAGTAATTTGTCATTGCATACTGAACGATCGGAAACCATACCATTTAATGAAAACCAACGCAAGACGATCTGCTGCCAAATGGCCTGCAGTTGTGTTTCGAACGCGGCATGTGGGATTTATAATTGCGTCCTTAACCCGTTCGCCACCAGCCTAGCGTATCTGTACATGGGCAGATGTGGATGCTAGGCATGGACGCTTCTCTCTTACAGGGACATGGGGATACTGTCCGGGTCATGGTGGAATGCGGGGAAATGAGTGAGAGGATTTGTTGGCTTCATGAGTGCTAGTAGTTTGATCTCTCACAATGGACAAGGTGGACATTCAGGAGAATTCAAAACAAATTTTTTCCCGGAGTTAATTTGAATAATGAAGACACAAAAAATAGATTTGTACGATTTATTGCCTGGCATATTTCGCAACAAACTAAAGTTATTAGATAAATCCTTCAATCTGAAACATACACATATTCACACAGTAATTTCTGTTGTCTACCATGATAATTTTAAACTGTCATGTCTTTCTGTTTGCCCAAGACTGGGGTCTGGCGATTAATGGCGATGGCTTCAGCGACCTTTAACAAGCGACCATTTTGTGTGTTAAACAAAGCGCGAAAAGTAATGTCCCTATCAATCACGTGACTGGTTTCCAAAATGTGCCGTCCAATCGATGACGTAGGAGGTTTGGGATACGTCGGCTTGGCCTGATTCCCAGATCTTTTGTGTATTACGCTGCCAATCCAATTGGGTTTATGTTCAACCATCCTGATGTTTAACTGCTTCTCTGTTCTGCTGATGTAGGTTGCCTGGCACCTGCATGTAAATTGATATATACAATTGGATTTGGCGTACAGAGGGACATGTTCTTTTACTGCAAGGTGGGAATAGGTGTGATTTTGTACCTGATAACTGTAGATGCAGCATAGAATGTTCGGCCAACTGCTGTAATAAGCCAGTCCAATAGACTTCGCATTACGTCATCTCCACGAAAGGTTAGCTGGATAAATACCTTGAGTTTAGGGATTGATTTTTTTTCGGGGTTTAGTTTCGGCTGTTCGCAGTGGCGCTTTATAAATGGAATAGATGGCATTCGGAGGTCGCACATCACAAAACACACCTAGAGTAACGAAAGTGCAGACCAGCCGGCAAATAATGCACACATGAAAGCGGGAAGAAGGCTGATATAATAAGTGCAGTAGGGACTCATTTGGCGGATACAGACGAGACACCGACTCTAGCCCGACTGCACGAACTGGGAGTAAAGCCTGGTCAAGTACGTCAATTCCGCATTCGTCGGAAAGGGAGGAGATGCCATAAGCAATTCCTGGTGGGAACAGTGGATAGAAACACTTTCGGTTAGAAAGACAGTTATATATCCTTACAGTACATAGTATAGTTAAGCTGAACAGCGCATACATGCCTTTGAATATAAATGTTATTGACGGCTTATAAGAATATCTTGGGTACAGAAAAGAACAAATGCATCCATACGACAAGATCTGAATATTGAAGAAGGTTGGCTACTTAAGACAATAAAACAAAGAAAATTGAAATATTCTGGTCACTTGAAACGCCATGAAAGTTTGGAGAAAACAAAAATGGAGGGATATATGCCTGGGAAGAGTGAAAGACGGAGGCCAAAGAAAAGATGGGTGCAGGCTGTGGCAGATGATCTCCAGATGGGTGAATCAGACGCGTGGCATCTTGCTTATTACTGAGTTTTCCGGAAAGTTGTTAAGGGAGCGAGGTTCTACAAAGAACCAGCTACTGAATGAATGAATGAATAGTTATGTTCTGTATAGTTCGTTACAATCAATCGCAATCGTTTTTGGTTGTTTGTGTGTTTTTATTTGTTGTTCACTCGCTTTTAACTCGAGCGTAGTTCATGCTGGACTGATTTTTGCAAGTGGGCTCGCTTTCTTTAATATCAGTGACGTTTTCTAGGCACTTTTACGTCCAGTAGTTTGCCATTGCTTTCTAACCGTCTGGCACGCTTACCAAGATGAAAATCAACGCAAAGCGCTCTGTTTTCAAATAGCCAAAGGCTGACTTTAAACCAGACATGTGGGAATTGTGAAAGTGCTTTTACTTTCACTTTCCTAAACCACACTCGCCGAAAATTAGAGACGACCAAAGCAAAATGGCAGAATCTGACAAGGGACTACTTTTTCTTTCCCCGAAACAACTTGTGAATTCCGACGCACGGCCTGTTATACATTGCAGAGACCTTGCCTGCAAACACACTTAATGAATCTATTTTTCACGTTATTTCAATAGCCTCAAGGACTTCCCCGACAACTGACATTCACAGGAAAGAAACGTGCTTATGCTTGCAATATCCGTGAGCGCCCACTCCACATGTTACATAAACAAAACGAAACAACTCTTTTGAGTTGGGTAGAGGGTAATTTGAGAGAATATCTAATTGTTTATATCCAGCAGACACGCGAAAGAAAAAGTGGGAAACACACACACGCACACATACACACACACAAGAAGCATGGAGAGTGGGCGCGTGTGAGATTACTCTGGGTAATTTGTGGGGAAGTTGGGATAATGGACCATGAGAGATCAGACAGGGGGAGATCAGCGAGAATCAGGTCGTTAGCCTGACATATAACAATATGTATATACTTTAACCAATGTCGTGCCGAAGGATAATATATTGTGACCTCCCATTTCGACAGAAGAACAATATATCCCAAGAATATTGTCATGGCTTTATTTGGTTTGTTTCGTGTATCTTCCTGTAGTAAGATGTTAAACATACTGACCAATTAAAAAAGATGTCAATTGAAACGAGAAAAAAAGTGTAGAGGTGCTACATAGAGCCTGTACTTTTGTATGGACGTGAAGTTTGGGCAATGAGCAGTCAAGCTGAAAAACATCTTATGGCTGTGGAAATGTGTTTTCTGAGGAGAATGCAAAGAATACTATGGATAGACAGAAAAACCAATAACAAAGTACTACAAGAAACAAATGAAAATTGTAAATTAATTAGAGAAATTAGACGTAGACAGTCAACCATTTTTTTGGGCATGTCTTCTTCTTCTTCTTCTTCTTCTTCTTCTTCTTCTTCTTCTTCTTCTTCTTCTTCTTCTTCTTCTTCTTCTTCTTCTTCTTCTTCTTCTTCTTCTTCTTCTTCTTCTTCTTCTTCTTCTTCTTCTTCTTCTTCTTCTTCAGCGTTCCGAGCCATTGAGGTTCTATGCTGCAGATACAATCCGTCTCCATTCGTCTCTCTGGTTGACCTTCTCTTGCCAGTCGTTGATTCCAAGTGCTTGTAGGTCTGTATATATATTATCTCTCCACCGTCTTCTTGGTCTACCTCGGGGTCTACGGTCATTTATTTCCTGAGTGTAAGCGAGTTTTGTTTCCCTATTATCTTCCATTCTTTCTATATGCCCCAGCCATTGTAGTCTATTAGCCTTCATGATACCAGTGATTAGCGGGGACTTATACAGATCATAAATGTCTTTGTTACTTCTTCTTTTCCACTCTCCACTTTGTGTATCCCTAATGGGTCCAAAGATGCGTCTTAAAATTTTGTTCTCAAAGGTTTGTAACAAGGCTTCGTCTCCTTTCGTTGTACTCCAGGTTTCAGAGCCATACAGCACAACTGGTCTGATCAGTGTTTTGTATATTGTAATCTTGGTGTTACGAGATAGCGCCTTTGATTTTAGTAGATGTTGTAGTGCATAGTATATCTTATTTCCAGAGTTGATTCTAGTTTGTATTTCTTCCCTTACGATGTTGGAGCAGTTGAAGATTGTACCCAGGTATTTGTATGTTTCCGTTCTTTTAATGGTCATATTATCTATTTGTATGTGGCCAGAGTTTTTAACCATTCCGTCTCGGAATTTTTTTGGCATGTTATGAGAAAAAATGAATTGGAGAACTTGATGATAACTGGCAAGATCGAGGGGAAGAGAACACGGGGAGGACAGAGAAGTAAATACCTGGATGGCTTGCCCATGTGGCATGGTCGAGACAAGAACATTGAGCTGATCCACGACTCTGGTGATCGAGTGAAATGGCGAATCACCCGGGAAGGTTAACCCGGTCAACAAATGCCCGCAGAAGTCGGATGTGTCGGCCTAATGGCGCAAGAACGCAGCTCTGCTGTAAACAGGCACAACGCAGTCACATCCGAAAAAAAAAAATCCGGATGAACGCAGCAGAAGAAGAAGAATAAATGTCGAATCATGACCGTCCACGCTTACCAGCATGTCACATGATGGATGGATGGATCTTCCACAAATTTAATGCTTAGGGAATGGACATTTACATTACAATACTTGTTCATTTCATTGTGTACAATGTTTGGTCCAAACCCACGTTTTGTTTGGTACAGAATCAGTGAAACAACGGGCATAGCTGTTTGCTAGCAGAAGGCTCGCACCTGTGTTAACGGAGTCCATAGGGGAGTACTGATCTCCGTGTCGAAGGTATTACGGACGCGATTCGTAATCCCGAATACCCGGATTAGAAACATAGCGGTGCTGGCTTTTTCGAAAAAGGTATCGGTCCCGGTCGTTCAGAAAGCAATGGCAAACTACTGAACGTAAAACTCGCCCAGGAATCATGAAAACATGCTGGGGTTGGCTGCTACGTCCTGTGAAGGACATGCAACTAATTTTTTTTAGGGGAGTACAGAAAAGTAATACTGTAAACATTAATTCATGTCTCACGGGGCGATTAATAATGGTTGGCGTGTGATTTGCTGCTTCA
>OY992892.1:6854308-6911808 GCA_963921405.1 Cepaea hortensis
TAGGCAGACCAGACAGACAGACAGACAGACAGACAGACAGACAGAGAAAAAACACACAGCTAAGCAGACATTCAATCAGACGGACTGATAAACAAACAAGTAGGTAGACGGCAAACGGGAAGGGGCTGAGAGACAGACACGGAGACAGGTGAACAGACAGACAAGTAGGTAGGTAGATTGATAAATAGGTGGGTATGTGTGGTTGCATGGGCGGATATATGGAGGGACAGACAGACACATAGATAGCTTGATATGTCTCTGTGATTGCATGGGCGGATAGAGGGACAGGCATACTGACATGCATGCAAGCAGATAAGTAAGTAGATCTGTGTGTAATTCGACGTATAGAAAAGCGGACGGACAGACAAGCAACTTAGTTTTAGCATTATCATGCCACGTTGTTTTAGAGACACGTGTGTAGAGACAAGGAAAAAGGCAACACAGATCAGGCTGTCTAATGTGCACGAGAGAAAGAAAAATAACACAGTAAAGTGGTAACCGCTTGTTCTAGCCGTGACAAATCTACCTGGAATTCCGTGTGCTGCCTTCCAACCCCTTTCTTACCTGCTTCTCAACTAGGGCAGGCCAAGATTTTTCCATCTACACTCGTTAAGTCATCACTTTCCAGATTCTATTCGCATCTGCCGTGTTTCTTCTTTCCCGATCCTCATCCGCAGAGTTATTTTTCTTTTTCTGGTAGCTACCTTTCACCTCTGGATTTTTCCCGTCATTCCGAAGGGTTCTCAGCCAAAACGAGGGGTTTTGCCGCTTTTCTCTTGTCATCTCGTCGAGAACTGGCTGCTGTTTGTAGGTGAGTACTTCTGTACATTATTACATACCTATTCTAGTATTTGCATATCTCATTCATTGGCAATTTGCCGTCTTGACAGACGATAGTTTGTTACATTGTGCTTAAAAAAAGGCATAATAACGACAACCCAAGGCGGTAGTGGTTGTGACAGATCAGACCAATTCGCGCTGTAAATGTTAGTCCACCATAGATACATGTAAACACGTGGTCATTTCCACCATCGCGCATCATCATTCGTCTCACACGCTCTGTGTGTGTGACCTATCTGCAATCAATTTCTCCTTTGCCTTTATTCCATTTCATAAGACATCCGATATCACAAAATACGCAACAACAATTTATCATATGTACGGATCACCGATTGACACTTTTATTTCTAAGGCGTAACGTTTTTGTCAATAAAGAGTCTAACGTCAGAAGATGTCAGTTGGGCTTAAATATTGACTTCTCGGTCTTGACTTTTAAAAAAATGTGCACCCTTTGCAGGACGTGGCGATCAACCCCAGGTGAATTTGCTAGCAATTTTATTTTCTGTTGTTTGTCAGTGCTTTCTGAACGAGAAAATTACAAATATTTCAGAAGTTGGCGTGAATACGCCTTACGGCGGTGGACACTGGTAATAGGGAAAATTAACCCTCACTCAAAAATCAGTCCAGTGCACTCACTTGTAGTATCAATAAATGGTAGTAGGAGTACGTGTGTGTGGACTAAGCTGTTGAAGAGCTTTACAGAACATAGGCTTCATCACTGGCCACGAAAAGATTCTCCTTTCTTTTCTAGCCTCCCCATCACGTACAGTGTCATGCACAAGGTGTCCTCAATATCCCGTGGCCGTTTTCGGCGTTGGTATTATGTCATTTTCGTACAATCTTACTGTAACTTGATGGCCGGTGTTGTGTCATTTTCTCACAATCTTACTGTAACTTGATGGCCGGTGCTGTGTCATTTTTTTTTCAAATTCTTACTGTAACTTGACGGCTGGTGTTGTGTTATATTTTCAAACATGTTACAGCGGTGGTTCTCAACCGGTGGGGAATTCCCCCCCCCCCCCCAGGGGGGGATTTTAGGGTTTCCAGGGGTGGGGGAAGGGGGAATTAAGATTATTTCAAGATGGCGTTAATACAAGAACCGATTACTTGATATTGTTTTTCCCTTCATACTTTACGGTTCTATACGTCTCACCCTTCTGAAATTCATTTTATAACGTAAGTAGACCCGCAAATCACATTTTATGTAGACGTCTAGACTTGTTCTAATATGTGCTATTAAATTTAGCTTCCATTATTACGTATACTGTGTAGGGGGGAGGGATTTTTAGGGAGGAAATAGGAAAGAGGGGAATGACGTTCTGAAAATATGGTGAAGGGGGGCACGGGCCAAAAAAGGCCGAGAACCACTGTGTTACAGTAACTTGATTGTGCCATATTCTCAAATTATTACAATAACTTGATGGCCGGTATCGTGTTGTATTCTCAAAATGTTACTGTAACTTGATGGCTGGTGTTGTGTCATATTCTCAAACTTGTTACAGTAACTTGATTGTGTTATATTCTAAAAATGTTACAGTAACTTAATGACAGGTGTAGTCATATTTTCAAAATGTTACTGTAACTTGAAGGCTGGTGTTGTGTCATATTCTCAAACAATTTACAGTAACTTGATTGTGTCATATTCTCAAAATGTTACTGTAACCTGTTGGCTGGTGTTGTGCTATATTGTAAAACATGTTAGTGTAACTTGATGGCCGGTGTAGTGTTACATTCTCAAACATGCTGCTGTAACTAGATGACCGGTGTTGTACCGTATTCTCAAACATGTTACTGTAACTTCACTGAGTGCACTAAAACAAGACAGTTAAATTCATACAAAAGACAACATTGCAGTTATAGAAGAAGAAGAAGAAGAAGAAGAAGAAGAAGAAGAAGAAGAAGAAGAAGAAGAAGAAGAAGATGGTTTGGCGTGAATTATCTGAGAGGCTATGCCCCGTTGTGGAATACATGTCGAAATAAGGAAGGAAGAAAGGACAACAAGAAGGGGAAGAAGTTAGTAAGTAAACTTGCAGACGGCAATTGAATGTTCCACAGAGAGATACCAGCGTGTTGCAAATTGTGATTTATCTAGTTCAGTTTGAAGCCGGCAGCTGACCTCTGGAGCACGAAAACATCTGCCCGCGTACCCTCTAACTCACGTTGCGTTGATAGCAAGAACACAATTAATTCTGCACGGCTTACAGATAAAACTTCCCGTGTGAGTGGAATTGTTTCGTGTAGTTTCTGCTTCTTGGATGCACATTTTTAACGCTCCCGGGTCCATCACGTGGTTATCTACCTTTGTTTACGAGTCTAGACTTTGGCAACAATAGATGCTTCGGCAGTGCAGTCTGTCTGTCTGTCTGTCTGTCTGTCTGTCTATTCGCTGTTTGTCTGTTGTATGAATATCTGTCTGGCTGGCTATCTGTTAGCTGTCTGTCTGTTAGTTGTCTATTCCATTAGCTGTTTGTATGCCTGTCCGTCTGCTGTCTGTCTGTCTGCTGCTGGTCTGCCTGTCTGTATGTTGTATGTCTGTTTATTGTCTGTCTGTTTTTTGTATGATGTATGTCTGTTTGTTGTCTGTCTGTTTGTTTGTATGATGTATGTCTGTTTGTTGTCTGTCTGTTTGTTTGTATGCTGTCTGTCTGTCCATGATGTGTTAGCCATTACATATTCTAGTCCACGATTTAAAAGTTGAGGTGGCCAGTTCTCGTCCTCGTCGCCTGTCCTGCCCAGAATATCCAGAAGTGTGTCCTGTACTCCATGTTATGATGATAGGTCGACCCCTGCGTGGACATGATCGGAAACAATAACCCCGCCAGCCTTCTGGGTATTTATCTCTCTGTTCCCCCCCCCCTCCCCCCGGATCTTTTCTCAGCAGTCTTGCCAGTTGTCACACACAACCAAACAAAACAAGCAACAAATAAACAAAGAATCAACCAAACAAAGAAACAAACACACAAATGACGAAGCAAACAATCAAACAAACAATCAAACAAACAAACAATCAAATAAACAATTAACCAAACAAAAACAATCAATCAAGCAAACATTCAAACAAAGAAACAATCAAACAAACAAATAACAAACAATCAAGCACACAAACAAGCACACATACAAACAAACAGACAGACAATCAAACAGAAAATCAATCAGACAATCAAACAGACAATCCAACAAACAATGAAAAATATTAAACAGACAAACAATCAAACAGTTGAGTTGAGTTAAGAACCGACATAACTGCACTCAGGACATTCCCTTATGTGCTCCGTCCCCTCGTTCAACAGCCAGTGAAGAGTCATACTACTAATCGTTACTACTGCTATCTGATTTAAAGTTCTCTTGGTCTTCCCTCTCAATTTTGAGATTCTTGCATAACCCCTGCCGATCCCCCGCAATTATCATTCTTTCCACAAACGGATTCTCAGTCTGTTCCCCCACCTTCTCCACCAGGTCCCACAAACGCATGAACACCTCCCCTTTGTCCATGGGTAATCTACCACCAAGAGGTGCATTCCCCTCTAGCCGATCAGCCTATCCCCCGTACACCCGCATGGCCAGGGAAAACAATCCATACAATTCTCACAATCTGTGACCTCCGAAGCGACGATAGCCATTCCACACGAAACATTCCTTTCTCCACCTTACTAAGCATATTCTTTGAATGCATAATGAACACAACGTGTGTTGCAGTAGTCTCCTCCAGGCAACGGAATGCTGCTGTTACTGCCTCCACCTCCATTCTCATGCTGGAGGTCGTAGTCTCATATGCCAAACTCTCCTTTTTCAAGACTCGTCCATTAGCCTTTGCATTGAAACCCCAATCACTACGTCTGTTTCTCACCATTAACCCATCGGTGTAGATGACTATGTCACCTTGATGTGTGTTGCTCTGGATCAGCTGTTGCACTTCAAACTCAGTGCGGCCCGCTGCCCATTCTCTGCACTCACGACCCAGTGTTATTATTACATTGTGCCAGTCCGTCATGTCTTCCGAAACCTCAACCCACACTTTTTCACGATTGACCTGTCTCTAGATCACACACCTGACGTATAGATATTTCTGCCTGTGCCATCCAGGACCTGCCTCGTCTCAGTCTATGACTCTTGACCATATCCATTGCTGCATGCAGCGGGTGATCCCTGTCTGCGGCAACTCTCATGTACCATTTGGCTTGAAGGACCCTATGCCTATCCGTCATTGTTGGTAGCGCCAGAATATGCCACATGCATATAATCGGTGTGTCCTTTGTGTACCCCAGGATTACCCTCATAACAGCATTATGTATTACGCATTATGCATTATGCATTACAGCTGGCTGTTTGATACTGTCAGCAGCCCCAAACCATACTCAATGACAGAAATTATTAACTGCTGAAAGAGCCTGTGCAGCAGTGGTTCTCAACCTTTTTTGGCCCGTGCCCCCTTCACCATATTTTCAGAACGTCATCCCCCCTCCCCCCTTTCGTATTTCCTACCTAAAAATTTGGCCCGTGCCCCCCTTCACCATATTTTCAGAACGCCATTCCCCCCTTTCATATTTCCTACCTAGAAATCCAGCCCCACCCCTACACAGTATGCGCAATAATGGAAGCTAAATTTAATAGCACATATTAAAATAAGTCTAGACGTCCACATAAAACATGATGTGTGGGTCTACTTACTTTATAAATTGAATTTTAGAAGGGTGAGACGTACAGAACCGTACAGTATGAAGGGAAAAACAATATCTAGTAATCGGTTCTTGTATTAACGCGATTTTGAAATAATCTTAATTCCCCCCTTGGAAACCCTAAAATTCCCCCCTGTGGGGGGGGGGGGGGGAATTCCTAAATTCCTAACTGGTTGAGAACCACTGCTGTACAGCATCCTCTGATCTACCCCGGTTGCTGCCATAGCCCTCAATGCATTAAGACCCCAACCAGCCTTTACCACCAAAGCCTCCACGTGATCCTTAAAAGACAATTAAACAAATAACAAACAATTAAACAACAAAAAAACAATCAAACAAATAATCAAACAAACAGACAATCAAATAAACAATCAAACAATCACAAAAGCAAACAATCAAACAAACACACAAACACACAATCAATCAGACAATCAATCAAACAATCACAAAATGAAACAATAAAAATTCAATAAAAAACTAAACAAACAATTAATTAAACAATCAAACAAATAAAGAAACAATCAAATAAACAATCAATCAATCAAACACACAACCAAACAAACAAACAAAAAACAGCAACAAATACACAAAGAATTAACCAAACAAAGAAGCAAACACACAAATGATGAAACAAACAATCAAACAAAGGAAAAATCAAACAATCAAATAACAAACAATCAAACACACTAATAAGCAATCAATCAAACATCCACACAAATAAACAAACAAACAGACACACAATCAAACGGACAAACAAACAAACAAACAATGAAATAAATAATCAAACAAACATACAATCAAACAAACAAACACACAAACAAAAAAATCAAACACACAAACAAACACATAATCAAACAGACAATCAATTAAACAATAAAAAACCTGAAACAATAAAAAAAAAATCAATAAAAAACAAAACAAAAAAATTAATCAAACAATCAAACAATCAAACAAATAAACAAGCAATCAAATAAACAAACTATTAAACAAAAAAACAGACAATCAATAAAACAATCAAACAAAGAAATAAACAAACATTCAAACAATCAAACATCCAAATAAACAATTAATCAAACAACCAAATAAACAAACAAACAATGAAATAAACAAACAAACACACAATCAAACAAACAAATAAACAATCAAACAACCAAATAAACAAACAATCAAACAACCAAATAAACAAACAATCAAACAACCAAACAAACAACCAAACAAACAAATAAACAAACAATCTGATACCAAACAAACAAATAAATAACCAATGAAACATCAAAATAAACAAACAAATAATCAAATAAACAAACAAACACACAATCAAACAAACAAATAAACAATCAAACAACCAAACAAACAAATAAACAAACAATCAAGCAAACAAATTAACAAACAATCAAACAACCAAATAAACAAACAATCAAACAAACACATGACAGAAAGAAAACAGAATGGGTTCCCATCAGCTTCTTAACCTTCTCCTACTCTCCCCCCCCCCCCCCCCCCCCCCAAAATCCACCTCAGTGAAGTGTTGAGATGGTGGTGGGGGTTGGGGAGGGGCGTTGGGTGATGTACAGATCTTTTATTCGCTCTTTCTAATACCCTTTGTAAGCTGACATTTATGTCTGTACGGTTGTCCTTGATACCATCACCCCCATCTTCTAAATGGTCGTGCCCTGGCTCTATATTCATCATATTTCTTCATTGTGGTTCTAGTGGAATGTATGATTTGAGTGTCAGTGAGGATATGAAGGAGATACATGAGATAATGACAGCAGAGACAAAACCTGAACCCTCATTAGATGAAATTGCATGGGCAATAAAGAACCTGAAGAATGGTAAATCACCTGGATGTGATGAGATACCAGCTGAACTAATTAAAGAGGGAGAAGAAGAAAGAATACAAATCTATCACACATTATGTAAAAAGATATGGAAATATGGTATATGGCCAAAAGATTGGAAGAGAACTATCTTCATTCCAATACCAAAAAAAGGCAACCTGAATTATGCACCAACTATAGAACTGTTGCCCTGATCAGTCATGCAAATAAAATTCTACTAAAAATCGTAATGGGAAGACTTCGTAAGAAAATGGAAGAAGAAATTAACGTGGTTCAAACTGGATTTAGACAAGGAAGAGGGACTAAAGATCACATTCTCAACATGCGTTTAATAATTGAGAAGAGTAGAGTATTTAATGTAAACCTATTCTCATGTTTTGTGGATTATTCAAAAGAATTTGGCTGTGTACAACATCAGAAACTTTGGGAAATCATGAGGAATATGGGCTTTCCATCACATGTCATACAACTTATAAGAATACTCTATCTAGACCAACAAGCAGCGGTTAGAATAGATGGCGAGACATCAGATTGGTTTGACATCAAGCAAGAAGTCCGTCAGGGCTGTGTGCTGTCCCCCTATTTGTTTAATCCAGTGTTTCCCAACCTTTTTTGTGCCATGCCCCACTTAAGCCTTTCTAAAATTCATATTGCCCCCCTCCCCCGCCCCATGCCCCCCCCCCCCTCAACATATACATTATTTTTAATATTCAAAAATTGAAATGTTCACTAAAGAAACTTGAATGATAGGTTTTAGGAAGAAATCACTAGGTAATTATTGAGCAAACACAGTAAGTAAATTTTCAAAACATATAATGGAGAACTGAAATTCAAGTACAAAATAATTTTAATGAAAGATTTTTCTATATTATTTTAATTATTAGTAATTATTTATTATTTAAATTTAGTGAGATCCTTGCGCTTGATGCTTGCTGCAAAGAGATCTTATGTCAGGTTCCAATTTAGTTAACTTCAGTCTCAAGTCTCCCCGTTTTGTTATATTCAGCCGATTTCTTCCATTTTCGAATTGCCCCCCTTAACATTCAAATTGCCCCCCTGTGGGGCGTGGGCCCCACGTTGGGAAACACTGGTTTAATCTGTACACCGAAAATATAATGAGAAATGTCAGAGATGATATAAACAGGGAGCCATATGATGCTCTAAATATCGGCGGTCATGACATACCAGAGATTCGGTATGCTGATGATACAGTATTGCTATCCACAACACAGAATGGTATAGAAAACCGAATAGCTTCAACCCAATTAAATAGTGAAAATCACAACTTATATCTGAACATAGCAAAAACAAAGATAATGCATACAGATAAAACTAATATGGAGAAAGAAATATTTGTTAATGAGGGAAAATTGGAGGTGGTGGTAAAATTTTTAAATATCTTGCGTCATTGATTTCCAACAACGGTGACACAATGAAAGAAATTAAATGACGACTATCAACTGCTCTTCAAAGACTAAAACAACTGAATAAATTATGGAGTTGGACAGACAGAACTACAAAAATTAGATTTTTAAGAGCATGCATCCTTCCCATTGCAACATACGCCTGTGAGACCTGGACACTTACTTAACAAGCTGAACAGCGCATAAATGCCTTTGAATATAAATGTTACAGACGAGTTTTAAGAATATCTTGGGTAAAGAAAAGAACAAATGCATCCATACTTCAAGAGCTGAATATTGAAGAAGGTTGGCTATTAAAGACGATAACATCAAAGACAATTGAAATATTTTGGTCACTTGAAACGTAGCGAAAGTTTAGAGAGAACAACAATGGAGGGGTATATGCCTGGGAAGACAGCAAGAAGAGGGCCAAAGAGAAGATGAGTGCAGGATGTCGAGGATGATCTCCAGATGGGTGTATCGGACGCGGGACATCTTGCTTATGATCGAGAGGTTTTCCGGAAGGTTGTTATGGGAGCGAGGTTCTGCAAAGGACATGAATTAATTAATGGTTCTGTGTGGCAGATGGTACCAGGGCATTCTTGTGAGATGACCAAACCTTTTATTATGTTGTTCTTGTCAGGTTTCAGACCTGATAGGCTTCTAATTTCCTCATTTCTTATTCTATCTCTCACGGTTACCGTCTTCTAAGGCATCTCATGGCAGTTACAATTTTGCGCTTATTTGTTACAGTAAGCTTCCGCGTTTGACATTGGTAGCATAATGTCGGTCAAAAAATAGTTCTTATGAGATTTGCTTTAGTACTTATAGGTACCTTTCTATGTTACAGAAATGGAGATAGTTGTACCAGTACTTATAGGTATGTTTCTATGTTACAGAAATGGAGATAGTTGTACCAGTACTTATAGGTATGTTTCTATGTTACAGAAATGGAGATAGTTGTACCAGTACTTATAGGTATGTTTCTATGTTACAGAAATGAAGATAGTTGTCCCAGTAGTTACAGGTATCTTTCTATGTTACAGAAATGGAGATAGTTGTCCTAGTAGTTATAGGTATCTTTCTATGTTACAGAAATGGAGATAGTTGTCACAGTAGTTATATGTATCTTTCTATGTTACAGAAATGAAGATAGTTGTCCCAGTAGTTATAGGTATCTTTCTATGTATCTTTTCGCTTGTGAGATGCACGTAGCTGTCTCGCATCTCCGTATTGCTACCTTATATGGTGTCTTTGTGGTAACGGTGATCTTTAAGACGTCGCTGTGTCTTTGGAGGTACGGACAGCCCGCCCAAGTATCTTGCTCCATGCTTGCCCAGGCAGTTGGCATACTTTCTGTTGTTGTTGGGTATTCAGAAGTCCTTGTCCAGCTTGGCCAACGGGCATTCCTTGAATGGATGGTGTTCGGCGCAGTAGCGGCATATTTCTGTCTTGCTGCGACATGTTGTTCTGATGTGGCCGGCCCTCTGGCATCTTGAACATTGAGTGATTCTTGGTATGAATCTTTCAGGTTGTTGTACTCTCTTGTTTATCGATACCTGGCGTTGTATCTCGCTGCCCTCAGTCGTCACCACCGCTAGAGTAGTAGGGATCTTGGAGTACGTCAGAATCCGCTCGGCCTTCAAGTTTCGGATGTGGAGATTCTCCTGTTATAGCTGCTTCTGGATCTGTTCATCTGTCAGCTCCGCTTGGGTAAGTTTGACAACCCAACTGACTGTCTTTGAGTCGGTGTTTCCGACTCTGGTGTCTTTCTGCCCCTTCTTCTCAGCTGTTTTGGCTCTTGTCTGTGGCGGGTTATCGTCGGTCTCCCTCGTGGTAGCTTCCTTTGATGTGGCTGTAGGTTCAGGCTCTTGGCTGCAGCTCGCCGGCAGGTTCTCTCCACTCGTCTTCTTTACGGTTTTGGCGGCTCCCACGCTGCACATTTTCTGTGTCTGTGGTTTCTTGGTGTTGGTCTTGCCACATGACATTTTCCTCCCCCGTATCAGGCTTCTTGAATGTTTGGGTGACTTGTTTTTGATGGCGCTCGCAGTTGCGAATACACACTGCTTCTTTTTCTTTTACCTTTTATCCGCCATTGGGACATAGCCTCACAACTAGCTACTTGCTAGCCGTCCTATCTTTTGCTATTTCTACAGTTCCTCCCATGTCATTCGCATATAGTTCTTCTCTGTCCTACTCCTTCTTTCGTTCGCTTGAAATTGCATGTGCAATATTGTCTCTTGCATAAACTCCACTGTCTGTTTTTTTTTTTTTAAAGTTTAATCAGCGGTCCATGATGAACTTCAGCTTCTACTTTTGTTTCTCTAGGTCTGAATGTTTGCTTGGATATGGCGTATTTTTGGTAGTCTTGTAATATGTGATCTGCGTTTTGTGGCGCCAGTCCATATACCTACATGGCTGATTCGCCAGTTATCTCTATCCTAAATTCTCATACCAATTTTTAACATCCCAGGTGAATGCAGATCATCACGCCCGAATGAATAAGAGAGCTTATTCTCACACACCTGGTGTGCTGATGCCGTGGGAACGGGCTCAACCCTACACCGGTCAGTTGGACTAAAATGTTGACTTTTCGTCCTTGACTTGGGGGAGTAAATTGATTTTTGCATGTGGATAAAGATTCTCTATTACTATTATCGCTCGCCATCAGGAGAACTCCCTTCGACTTCTGAGGTATTTATAAATTACATCTTCAAGTCAAGGAAGAGAAGTCAACATTTTAGTCAAACCCGCTACCCCACCGCGCATTGGTAGTTTAAGATGGGTCGCTACGATCCCCCCGGCATGGTAACACACGGGTGTTCACAATTCCCTACGTTTTTTTTTCCCGGAAGCTCTCAGATCTGTGTCGTCATTTCCTGTCCGCTTATGTGGTACCGACTTTACGAACTTGATCATTCTTCATCTATATTGATTTATTTTGTTGACCCAAGTCGTCTCGTCATTTAAAAAAAAAAGGCAACCATTCTGATTTCGTTTCTTTTTAGGCATTATTTATTTACAATTATAATAATAGCTGTCATTTTATTAGTATCCACATGTCTTGGTTTTTGTTTTCTGAGGGAGACTTTTTTACCTGTAACGTTTATTATTTTTTTTTAATGATCATGCCGGCGCTGGTTATGAACGCAATTCGTAATCCCGCACACCGCATTCGAAACACAGCTGCGGGCGATTTGGCAGCAGATCGTCTTGCGTTGGTTTTCACAAAATGGTATGAGCGTCGGTTTTTCAGAAAGTAATACCAAACTACTGACCGTAAACTTTCTAAGATAATATAGTCAAAAATGATGTGGTTAAATACGACTAACTTTTTCTGTAAAAATGATCTTTCCCGATTTCCGTTTTCTATCTTTCCGCCACATTTTCAACGCTCTTGCGCAGTTACCCTCGCCATTTTTATGCTTCCGCCATTGCGGAAATTTTCTGGCATTTGCTGTTTGCACTTACCCTGCTCCCGCTGTCTAATTTTTCTAGACAGGACTCCGAAAATATCATCAATCACCGGCGCAGGAAGAGAAAAAAACAGACGTTGTTTTTGGTATACAAGAAAGAACGCAGTGCTTATATTAAATGCGAAATAATGCGGTGCAGAAATAGAACGAAAGGATATGTCTCGAGAGTGGTGCAGAAGTTAGAAAATATGGCGGTAAAGTACGGGAAGAGAATTTCAGCATTCTTCTCTTGGATAACAGAAGCCATCACGTCAGGGTTTCATATTGTCTGGTGTTGGTTTGTGTAAGATGTTGGACATTTTTGTTTCAGCTCTGTTCTGTTTACTGATGTTGATGAGTTGATTGGTAGATTTCTTCATGATATTTTTGCTGCGTTCTGTCTGTCTGTCTGTCTGTCTGTCTGTCTGTCTGTCTGTGTGTCTGTCTGCCTGCCTGCCTGTCTGTCTGTCTTTTTTCTGCCCTTCCGTTATTCCTTCCTTTATTCCTTATTGTCTGCCTAACTTCCTTCCAGCCTGCCTGTCTTCCTTTCTGACTGTCTGTCTGCCTTTCTGTCTAGAGCAGTGGTTCTCAACCTGTTTTGGCCCATCTCCCCTTCACCATATGTTCAGAATGTCATTCCCCGCCCCCCCCCCCCTTCTTTTATCCCTATAAATTCCCCTCTCCCCAACCCCTACACAGTATACGTAAAAATGGAAGCTAAATGTAATAACACATACTAGAACAAGTCTAGATGTCTACATAAAACGTGATTTGCGGGTCTATTTACGTTATAAAAGCAAATTTCAGAAGGGTGAGAAGTACAGAACCGTAAAGTATGGAGGAAAAAACAATATCAAGTAATCTGTTCTTGTATTAACGCGTTCTGTCTTGAAATAGTCTTAATCTCTCCCCCCCCCTCCCCGGAAACCCTATAATTCCCCTCGGGGGGGGGGGGGGAGAGAATTCCCCACCGGTTGAGAACCATTGGTCCAGAAGATCTCCATGGCCGCGCGGTTAAGCAGCCTTAAGTTCTAGGGCTCGTTTCGGGACTCCGTCAATCAGTTAACGAGTGCAGCTTTTTCAGCGGGTCGTCTCTGGAACTACGGAGCTCGTGCACTGTGCGACGCTTTCTGCAGGCCGCGCTGCGGGGAACCCAGAGCCAGATGGGACAGAACACGGTGCAATGAATTCGATACTCTTGCCTTGAAACTTTCTTTCTTTCTTTCTTTCTTTCTTCGTTTTGTTCTTCACCCTTTGCCATTCGCTTCGTCTCGATCAGTGTATTTTTTATACGTCTCCATTACTTTCTCTCGCATATATATTACCGTAGCCAAGAATGGTAAGACTGAAACCTGTCAAGCATGTCGTAAGAGACACAGGAAGTGTTTATCAAGTGACACATGGAACGTTTATGACCAGTGGTGTGAGTGTACAAGACAGGAACAGAACACAACAAGTGCCAGGCAGCGAGTGCAGGTCGGGAAATATACACCGAGTGGACAGATGGATTATCGCATCGGAGGAGAGGTGGCAAGAGAAGAGTGTAAAAAATGCACAGATTTATCAACACATTGGAGGGAAAATGGCAAGAGAGGGATGTCACAAGTGGACAGACTGATCAACACAGTGGAGGGGAGGAGAGGTGGCAAGGGATTGGTATAGAAAGTGGACAGATAGATCAACAGTGGAGGGGATGATGGGTGACAAGAGTTTGGTGTAACAAGTAGACAGATTGGTCAACACATGGGAGGGGAGGGGAAGCTGTTACTCTTGTTATAATTAACTCTCTTTCTTAGACATAACCCCCATTAAGAAACACCCTGATTAACGCCACTGCTTATCAACACTCGGCGCCACTTTATGCCGGCGCGAGTTAAAATATATTTAAAAAGTAACACATTTCACCTCTACCCGAAAAAAAAAAATCATTGCCTTCACCCACCCCTGATTCACCCGATCAGTACACCCGTTCTTTCCTCCTCCTCCCCCGCCCCTCCCCTTTCCCGGTTGTTTGATCTTGTCTTGACTGTACTCACCTTTAGAGAAATAAAATTACTAGACTGGGGAACATTTTCCACCGAATGGGTAGAGCACAGACGACGGAGCGTTGCCGAAGAACACAGGCGTTTCACATGTTTTAAATTATCCACGGGCTAAATAGATAAAAAAAAAAACCGGAGATAAATAGGCTTCAGTTTAAACACTTGGGTACTTAACGCCAGGTAGGCTGTGTTCTAGAACATTCGAGAGCTTTCTAGGAGTATCTTCTGTTGGTGAGTTTTGTGTCTGTTTGTTTGTTTGTCGAAATTTCATTTTAGCCTGCGTTATTTTGCGTGCTGTTTTTGGTAGAGAATGTTGGAAAGATAAAGGTGCTTTTACAGTGCTAGTGTTTGGCAAAGGCGTTACGAATGCGATTCGTAATCCTGTATTCCGCGTTCGAAACATAGCTGCTGACGATTTGGCAGCAGACCGGCTTGCGCAGGTTTTTCATATATTGGCATGAGCGTCAAGTAATTACAATCACCCCCCCCCCCCCCAAAAAAAAAAAAAAAATGCTGTTATTATCCTGTAAAAAATATGTAACTAACTCTTAAACGAAGTTAAGGTTTGGTGCAGTGTTTCTCTGTCAGAGTTTTAACTTAGTGCCAAATATTAAGAGTTAATTTATGTCCATGTCCTTTGCAATTGATCCCAGCCTTTGGTTGTTTCCTAGTCAAGTTTATTTTCAGTAGTTTGCCATTGCTTCTTGAACGAGAAGTCACAGTTTAAGTGTAGCTGACCAATGTAGGGGTTGATTAAACTATTTCGCTGTCAGCGCACCGGCTGTTTAAGCTCAAGTGCATTCAGCTTAGCGGCCTCGCAGATCTCAATTGGTATAGTAAGAGGTTATATCGACATTATTTATCAGTTATCATTTATCAGTTATCAGTTATCAGTTGGGGAGTCTTCATTGCACTCCGGACAGATCCATAGGTGCTCAGATCCTCCCCTCAGCATATGCATCAGCGTCCGGTGGCTAATAGTGCCAGTTCTGTGTTGGTTAACGAGGCACCTCGTTTTCCGATGTACCTCTCGTGTCTGGCCGTGCCAATTCTTATTATATCGACATCATCATCATCAAGTGCCCTGCCAGCTGACGTAGGAGTCCATGTCTCTGCACATATCACGGTGATATAGTAGGAAGAATTAGAAAGACGACGGCAGGGGAGATGTGGTTTCTGAGATGTGTGTGGTGCATATCCTTTGCAGGACTCGCAGTCAACTCCAGCATTTGTTTTGACTGTTTGTGATTCCTAGGCAAGTTTACGATCAGTAGTTTGCCAATGTTTTCTAAAAGACCGGCACTCATACCATTGTATAGAAACCAACGCAAGGCGGTTTGGTTTCTGAGATGGAAGCTACCGAAACCTTGGACAGCGAAGACAAATGATGCTGAATGGACTAATGTAAACAATATAAAATAATACAAAGTAATGCAGCTCTAAATTTAGTTGCATGTCCTTCACAGGACGTAGCAGTCAACCCTAGCATTTTGGCTGTTCGTGATTCATGGGCAAGTTTTACGTTCAGTAGTTTGCCATTGATTTCTGACCGACCGGCTCCTGTATCTTTTTCGAAAACAAAAACCAGCACCGCTGTGTTTCGAACCTGCCCTTCGCCACGAACACAATTATGGAAAAGACAGGACGATGCGGCAACTAGCCTTCATCAACAAACAAATAAATACACAAAATAATATATAATCACGGGAATACACCACAACGACTTCATTAAATCATAAGAACGGATGAGAAGAATAAAAAGATAAAAAGATGAGAACAATGAAAAGAAAATGGAAAAAAAAAAAAACGAAAAAAAACATAAACTACTTATCTCAGAATCCCAGGCTGTGATACTAATGATACCGTGATACTGTAATACTAATAATACTGCGATACCGCCATACTACTGATACTGTGATACTGTCGTACTAATAATACTGCGATACCGTACTACTTATGATATTGTGATATTGTCATACTAATGATACTGCGATACTGTCATACTAATAATACTGTGATACTAAGGATACTGTGATACTGTGACACTAATGATACTGTGATACTAATGATACTGTAATATAATGATAATAATGATACTATGCTACTGTGTTACTAATTATACTGTGATACTAAGGATACTGTGACAAGGTGATATTAATGATACTTTGATACTGTGATTGGCCAATGACGATGGCATAGAGAAATACCATCAATAGAATTGATCCGTAACACTAAAGACCAAGATTCGTGGAAGGACATGGACGCCTACGCCACCCCTCAAGGCGCACGATGATAATCTATTCAAGTGATACTACCATGTATAACCATAGCGTTATCGGAAATGGGGGGGGGGGGGGGGGTTGGCTGTTGCTGAACTAACGCTGGGATCTCAGTAAACACAAAACACAACGAGGGATTTGGTGGACAGGAAAAACAATCACAGATACAGGCGAACGTTGTGTCTCAAATCTTTCTCAGCGAACAAGAAAACAATAATCATCATCATCTTCCACTTTTGCCGTTAAGCGGCATGGAGGTGAATAGTTGTTACAGTGTCCAGTGGGCGGCACTGGATAGTGTCATTACGTGTGGTTGTACAATGTCTTTGATGTCTTCAATCCATGTCTTCTCGGGCGTCCTCTTGTTCTCGCAGCAGTTGATCTTTGATGTGTGGCCAGCGCTGGTAGTTGATGGTGTTGCATTCTAACGAGATGGCCGGACCATTTGATCTTCTGTCTTTCAATATATGTCGCGCAAGGTGTTCATCTGATAACATCATTTCTTATTCTGTCTCCGATACTTAAGTTAGCAGCTCTTCTCAAGCATCTCATTTCGTACGTGTTGATTTTACGTAAGTGTGACTTGGATAATGTCCAAGTTTGACATTGATAGCATGGAGTTGGAGTGAATATGCCATTTATAATCTGACGTTTTGCGGACATGGGTATATATAAAGATAAGAAGAAAACATGATTGCAGGTAGATCACACACTAAGCGTGTGAGACGTCAGATCGTGCGTGATGTTCACATGCATCTATTGTGGACGAACATTTACAGCGCAAATTGGTCTGATCAGTCACATTCTCTACCGTCAGATATGATGCCTTTATTTGAAGCACAATGTCACAAACTATCGTCTGTTGAGACGGCAATGTGCCACTGTGTGTGAAGAATACTTAACTTGTCATCTGGTCGAGGCGGTTATGTCCTCAAGCAACTTAGGCCGACCTTTTGTTGACTTGTTCATGAAGGGCATGATTTTGCAGATCCTGGGATGAGGGAGCATGTCTCTCACTATCCCTCTTACGACACGCATGACAGGTTAATTGGGTAGTTAACAGATTATCTTTACTGCACATCGAACTATTTGTCCATAAGTGCGCAGATCCCCTCCTCAGTATCTCCCTCAGCGTGTAGCCACTGATGATACAAGTCCTGTGTTTGCTGAATATTCTTCTTTGACTTCCCAGAATGGTGCTCTAGTGTAGCTTGTCCCCGTTTTACTTGATCTTCTTGGAATATGGTCAGGTGCAGAATAACATCCATCCATTGAGTCATTTACTCGTCTTGCCTCCCTGAAGGCTTTCAGAATGTCAGCTTCGTTCATCCCTCGTCCACTCCTCACAACAGCCAGAATCACAAGCCTGCCTGCGCGTTCGCTTCCTCTTACACCTGCGTGTCCTGGCACCAAAATAAAATAGATATTAGTCATTCTTAAAAAGAAAAAAAAAGAAAAATTACAACAGAAATGAGATTCATGAAAAGAATACTTAATGTATTAAGATGATAGAAAATCAAAAATGAAGAAATCAGGACTAAAGTGGGGGTTATACCAGCTCTAGATTTTATCAGAAAACAGCAAGTTAAAAGGTTTGGCCATATAACTAGGCTATCAACTAACAGAATACCACAACAAGCAATGATGTACAGACCAAATCGAAGCAGAAAACCAAATGGAAGCAGACGAAGAGGCCGACCATGTAAACGATGGGTAGAGGGAATAGCAGAGTCCACTGGAATCTCGGAACATGAAGCCCATACGCGGGCACTCTCCCGCTGTTGATGCTTCACCTCGTTACCTAAAAAGGTCTTAAAAGTCGAGATTCTTCATTGCCCCTGGATTGCCTGGTAGGATGACCTGCCGAAAGCATCGCACAAAGCACGAACTCCGTAGATTCCGGCTACGACCCTCAAGAGTCTCCGAGAAAAATGCACTCGTGAACCGAAAGACGTAACCTGGAATCGAACCTACAACCTTCGGAGCACGCGGCAGACGGCTTGACCACTTGGCCACGGAGACTCCCGACACAAGATGAGATGATGTGCTGACTAATTATTGTTGACCTCCTTGGAGATACAAGCCATTGCTGGTTGCAGTGTTACTATTGTTTGCGAGTATATTGTATGATGGTAGTTAATTATTCTCTCACATGCACACTTTCCTAAACGCTGGTAATTTTTCTTGGTAGCTTCCATGAGCCGGCTTCGTGGCTTAGAGGTTATGACTTTTCTCCGTAATCTCGTATACTCTCGTCGGTAACGTGATGACGGTTCAAATCAGCAGTGGTTCGAATCGCATCGGTAACTTACGGGGTATGTGAGCCGGCCGCTCAGAAAGCAATGGCAAACTACTGAGCGTAATCTTGCCAAGAGATCAACATACAGCTGAAAGATGCTGGTGTTGACAGCTAAGTCCTGTAAAGGATATGCTAAAAAAAAAAAAACTTCCATGAACGCTTACTGCAACTAATGACTGCAAAATCATAACAACAGAGATGTGATGGCATAGAAGAGCTGTGGGAGTAACCGTGAGAGATTTAATTAGGAATTAGGAAATTAGAAGACGACTAGGTGTGAAACCAGTCATGTACTTCATTAAAAACAACAAATTAAATGGTTTGATCATATCACAAGAATGTCCTGGTACAATTTGCCACAAAGATCCACATTGAAGAAATGTAAAGGATACAGATCAAGGGGAAGACCAAGTAAAAGATGGAGTGATGATATCAAGAACAACTTTAGAGAAATGAATATAAAATTCTTTACATCTCCCTCCAACGCTTCACCGGGGTAATGGAGGACGCAAAGAAGAAGACATAGCTTCTCGGTTTCATCATCATTTTAAGTCACGAATGAATATCGGAGTTTGTTCAGTTGCCAAAATTGCGTACCACGAAATATTACCCTCGGCATTGGCGTATGTGTCAAAGGATCGTTCAAATGGCAGTTATATTATTGTTGTTGTTGATGTTGCTGTTTTTTTTTTATATCCTGGTTTTCCTTCTCTTTATTGCCTACTCCTATTTCACTTCTTCGTCTTATTTACTGTTCTGAGATGCTGCTGCTGCTGCTGCGGCAACTACTACTACTACTACTACTACTACTACTACTACTACTACTACTATTACTACTACTACTACTACTACTACTACTACTACTACTACTACTACTACTACTACTACTACTACTACTACTACTACCACAACCACCACCACCAATACTACTACTACTGCTGCTACAACTGCTACTATTACTGATGCTATTACTACTCGGGGCAATTTTAAATTGCGTACACCAACCTCTTCGCTGCAGACGCACACACACACACACACACACACACACAAACACACACACACACAAACACACACACAATAGTGCTGCACGTCCTGTTCAGCCCCAGGATGACTTTCTATGCAATGATTCGCCCAGTAGTTTGCCATTGCTGCCTGAACGAGAAGTCAACGGTTCAGACGAACTTAATGCTGATCTAGGTGTTGAACCGCCTGCCTCGCCATCAACATTTCGGAAGTTTAAGGGCCGGTACTTTTGCACTTTCGACTACGTAGGGTAGATACGAGGGGTATCAAATGAAAACATTAAAAGTGTGATAGAAATTACAATAACCATGCCATTGTCTTATGGCTTGTCAATATTGTTGTTACGGATGTCAAGTTATTAGCACGTGACATCACGGGGCAGACGAACACGGTGACGTCAAAAGGGCAGTTTAAGTATCCCCTCCCTCCCCCCGTTGACATGAACGTAAGAAGAGCAACGTTCTGTTATCCGTTTATTGATCAGTGAAGCGGTTTTACCATACGGCTGCGAATCCTAGACAATTAGTAAACAGGCGAAAAAATGCCTGGAAGCCTTGGAGATGTGGTTCTATAAAAGAATGCTGAAAATTAATTTGACAAATCAAATAAAATAAAATCAACTTTATTTTAAAAGGGTCACAAATTGGGCACGCAGGCCCGTCTTACATTCGGCCCTTCCAATCACTCATCTTTCGTTCATCAAGAGCATTATACATTCATATAGGAAGAAAAAAAACATTGTGAAATGAATGTTGTAAACATAAATAAGACAAATTACCATGTTATGAGGCCCATCTCCCACCTACCCACACATCACCCCACCCATACACACCCCACCTACCCACCTACCCACACACTCACACCCAGGGACACATACTTACCCCACCAACCGCACATCCCCCTCCCGCACATCCCCCACTCACACACACTGCCCTCACCTGTTCCCCCAACCAAAACACACTCGCCACCCACACAAACATCCCCCACCAACCCACACATCCCGCGCCCACCCACATACACATCCTAGCCCACACACCCATCCCCACCCACACATCCTTTCCCCACCCACACCTCCAACCACCCATCCCCAACCACACCTCCATCGACCACATATTCTCCACCCACGCACACACAACCCCCACCAACCCACACATCGCACATCCACTCACACATCCCCAAACCATACACACACATCCCCACCAACGGACATCTCCCTACCCACACACACACACACACACATCTCCCTAACCATCTATTCATCCCCAATCTACTCACACACACACCCCACCACCCACACATACATCCTCCACCCACCCACACATGCCCTAACCCACACCCCCACCACACAATCCCCCACCCGCACATCACACACATCCCCTACCACACAATATTCCCAACCCACGCAACACACACACACATATCCCTCACCCACACATCCCACACCAACATACCACCACACAGCCAAATTGAGCAGTCAGGACGTTTTAAAGGAAGCTGAGTCGCAAAGACAACTTATCACAAACATCAGAAAGAAGCAGTCATCGTTATTTCGTCACGTTATGAGAAGACAAAAACTGGAACATATTGTGACAACCGAAAAGATTTGTGGAAAGAGAGTCAGGGGAAGACAGCGTGAGAAGATTCTTGACAGTCTTGTGTAAGAGAGTCAATACACAAATTGTTCCATGACGTCAGAGATTGTAATTTGTGGAGAGGCCCACGCCCGCCGACAAATCACTGGATGATGATGATGAAGGGGTGAAACCAATAGAAATGCCTCGGCGAACGAATGTCCAGCATGGTGATGCATGCCTGCCTGTCAGTCCAGCAAGTGTATGGGGAGGACTTTTGTTTGTTTGTTCGCATATCCTTTACAGGACATCGCTGTCAAAATCAGCATCTTTCGGCTGATTGTTGATTTCTTGGCAAGATTACGCTCAGTAGTTTGCCATTGCGTTCTGAGCGACCGGCTCACATACCCCGTAAGTTACCGACGCGGAGAGAACCGCTACCAATTCTCGCGCACGTCACGTTACTCACGAGAGTATACGGGATTACGGAGAAAGTCGTGTAACCCTTAGACCAGGGAGACCGGCATGGGAGGACCTTGAAGGTTTAAAACCGCGTGATTTCTGTGACAGACTGTTCATGACCGGGTCAGGCACACCGAGTAGTGACCACAGAGTGGGCACACGACCAAGAGGTTTTTTTTTCTACAGGTATCCAAGCTCTTTATGAGCGCTGTGGGGGGGGGGGGGGGGGGTTTGCATTGAACGCAGTGGTGACTACATCGAAAAATGATACATTTGTTCTTTACTTTTTCAGAATATATTCACCAAAAAGAAGAACGTTTAATGTTTTCAATTGAATCTTCCTCATATGTATGTATGTATATATGTATATATATATATATATATATATATATACACATGCTTGTGAGTTTGAGACGGAGAGCAAGACAGAGGAAGGGAGAGAGCTAGGGTGAGGATGGGAGAGAGAGAAAAAAGAGACAGAGTGAGGCCGGGGATGCTGAGAGACAAAGAAATAAACTGGAAATCTCGCCTGCAGCAGGCACGAGAAGCACACACCACCTAGAACAGCCCCTGGGTACATTTTTACCTGTTGGCCTGTTCTCTTCGGTCCTACACACCAGCCCTCAGCCCTCGTGCAGACACATTCCTGACTTGTCAATGTTGTTTGGCGTGATCAGCGTTTTCTAGGTAATGGAGGTACCGACAGACGTGTGCGTGTGAGTGAGTGCGTGTGTGTGTATGTGTGTGTGTATGTCTGTGCGTGAGTGTGTGTGTTGTGTGTGTGTGTATGTGTGTGTGCAGATCTCGCCAGACTCAACGCCCACCGACATCTTTCTGTTAGCACTGGGTCTTCATGACTGGCGTTCCAGAGGTGCTTGTGCAGTGAGGAAATGTGCTCACTTGCGTGCACAACATGAAGGAATGGGGGGGGGGGTGTGTGGGAGATTACCACGTTATTCTTCCTCTTCTTCTTCTTCTTCTTCTTCTTCTTCTTCTTCTTCTTCTTCTTCTTCTTCTTCTTCTTCTGCTTCTTTTCTTCTTCTGCTTCTTTTCTTCTTCTTCTTCTTCTTCTTCTTCTTCTTCTTCTTCTTCTTCTTCTTCTTCTTCTTCTTCTTCTTCTTCTTCTTCTTCTTCTTCTTCTTCTTCTTCTGCCCCTGTCTTTCATCGCCCAGTGGAACACAATCCTCCAATCAACTTACACCCACCCAGCCCTTTGAAGAATGATTACCCATTGGTTGAATCTTGCAGCTGAAGTTTTCTAAAGAACGAAGTAGTCAGTCTCATGCCAACCCTCCTTGGTTTTCAGTGTGACTGACTATTCTGTGATTGACTATTCTGTGACTGGCTATTCTGTGACTGACTATTCTGTGACTGACTATTCTGTGGCTAGCTATTATGTGACTGACTATTCTGTGGCTGACTATTCTGCCACTGAATATTCTGTGACTGACTATTCTGTTTCTGGTTATTCTGTTTCTGACTATTCTGTGCCTGACTATTCTGTGATTGACTATTCTGTGACTGACTATTCTGTGCTCCCCTCATGGGCCCTGTTCAGACACGGAGCAATCAGTAAAATAAGAGGAAGCTAAGGACACCTTTACACGCCTCAAGGCCTATCAAACTATGGTTCTGTTATAAATCGGTGGGCTTTCTGTGGGTGACGGGGTCTCTGTCACGGCGTGGTCTCTGTCACGGCGTGGTCTCTGTCACGGCGTGGTCTCTGTCACGCCCGATGCCTGTACTTCTGGGTGGGTGACTTGGTCTCTGTCACGGCGTGGACTCTGTCACACCCGCTGTCTGTACTTCTGGGTGGGTGACTTGGTCTCTGTCACGGCGTGGTCTCTGTCACGTCGTGGTCTCTATCACGACGTGGTCTCTGTCATGGCGTGGACTCTGTCACGCCCGCTGTCTGTACTTCTGGGTGGGTGACGTGGTCTCTGTCACGACGTGGTCTCTGTCACGTCGTGGTCTCTGTCACGACGTGGTCTCTGTCATGGCGTGGACTCTGTCACGCCCGCTGTCTGTACTTCTGGGTGGGTGACTTGGTCTCTGTCACGACGTGGTCTCTGTCATGGCGTGGACTCTGTCACACCCGCTGTCTGTACTTCTGGGTGGGTGACTTGGTCTCTGTCACGACGTGATCTCTGTCACGTCGTGGTCTCTGTCACGACGTGGTCTCTGTCATGGCGTGGACTCTGTCACGCCCACTGTCTGTACTTCTGGGTGGGTGACTTGGTCTCTGTCACGACGTGGTCTCTGTCACGTCGTGGTCTCTGTCACGACGTGGTATCTGTCATGGCGTGGACTCTGTCACGCCCGCTGTCTGTACTTCTGGGTGGGTGACGTGGTGTCTGTCACGCCCGATGTCTTTACTTCTGTGTGGGTTACGTGATCTCTGTCACGACGTGGACTCTGTCACACCCGCTGTCTGTACTTCTGGGTGGGTGACTTGTCTCTGTCACGACGTGGTCTCTGTCACGTCGTGGTCTCTGTCACGACGTGGTCTCTGTCACGGCGTGGTCTCTGTCACGACGTGGACTCTGTCACGCCCACTGTCTGTACTTCTGGGTGGGTGACTTGGTCTCTGTCACGGCGTGGACTCTGTCACACCCGCTGTCTGTACTTCTGGGTGGGTGACTTGGTCTCTGTCACGGCGTGGTCTCTGTCACGGCGTGGTCTCTGTCACGATGTGGTCTCTGTCATGGCGTGGACTCTGTCACGCCCGCTGTCTGTACTTCTGGGTGGGTGACATTGTCTCTGTCACGACGTGGTCTCTGTCACGTCGTGGTCTCTGTCATGGCGTGGACTCTGTCACGCCCGCTGTCTGTACTTCTGGGTGGGTGATTTGGTCTCTGTCACGACATGGTCTCTGTCACGTCGTGGTCTCTGTCACGACGTGGTCTCTGTCATGGCGTGGACTCTGTCACGCCCGCTGTCTGTATTTCTGGGTGGGTGACTTGGTCTTTGTCACGACGTGGTCTCTGTCACGTCGTGACCTCTGTCACGACGTGGTCTCTGTCACGTCCGATGTCTTTACTTCTGTGTGGGTTACGTGATCTCTGTCACGACGTGGACTCTGTCACACCCGCTGTCTGTACTTCTGGGTGGGTGACGTGGTCTCTGTCACGCCCACTGTCTTTACTTCTGGGTGGTTACGTGATCTCTGTCACGGCGTGGACTCTGTCACACCCGCTGTCTGTACTTCTGGGTGGGTGACTTGGTCTCTGTCACGTCGTGGTCTCTGTCACGTCGTGGTCTCTGTCACGACGTGGTCTCTATCACGACGTGGACTCTATCACGTCCATTGTCTGTACTTCTGTGTGGGTGACTTGGTCTCTGTCACGGCGCGGTCTCTGTCACGACGTGGTCTCTGTCACGACGTGGTCTCTGTCACACCCGCTGTCTGTACTTCTGGGTGAATGACGTGGTCTCTGTCACGCCCGCTGTCTGTACTTCTGGGTGGGTGACGCGGTCTCTGTCACGGCGTGGACTCTGTCACACCTGCTGTCTGTACTTCTGGGTGGGTGACTTGGTCTCTGTCACGACGTGGTCTCTGTCACGTCGTGGTCTCTGGCACGGCGTGGTCTCTGTCACGGCGTGGACTCTGTACGCCCGCTGTCTGTACTTCTGGGTGGGTGACTTGGTCTCTGTCACGGCGTGGTCTCTGTCACGACGTGGTCTCTGTCACGACGTGGTCTCTGTCACACCCGCTGTCTGTACTTCTGGGTGGATGACGTGGTCTCTGTCACGCCCGCTGTCTGTACTTCTGGGTGGGTGACGCGGTCTCTGTCACGACGTGGTCTCTGCCACGTCGTGGTCTCTGTCACGACATGGTCTCTGTCACGGCGTGGTCTCTGTCACGACATGGTCTCTGTCACGGCGTGGTCTCTGTCACACCCGCTGTCTGTACTTCTGGGTGGGTGACTTGGTCTCTGTCACGACGTGGTCTCTGTCACGTCGTGGTCTCTGTCACGGCGTGGTCTCTGTCACGGCGTGGACTCTGTCACGGCGTGGACTCTGTACGCCCGCTGTCTGTACTTCTGGGTGGGTGACTTGGTCTCTGTCACGGCGTGGTCTCTGTCACGACGTGGTCTCTGGCACGACGTGGTCTCTGTCACACCCGCTGTCTGTACTTCTGGGTGGGTGATGCGGTCTCTGTCACGTCGTGGTCTCTGTCACGGCGTGGTCTCTGTCACGACATGGTCTCTGTCACGACATGGTCTCTGTCACGACATGGTCTCTGACACGACATGGTATCTGTCACGACATGGTCTCTGTCACGGCGTGATCTCTGTCACGGCGTGGTCTCTATCACGGCGTGGTATCTGTCGCGACATGGTCTCTGTCACTGCGTGGTTTCTGTCACGGCGTGGTCTCTGTCACGGCGTGTTCTCTGTCATGACGTGGTCTCTGTCACGCCCACTGTCTTTACTTCTTGGTGGGTGACGTGGTCTCTGTCATGACGTGGTCTCTGTCACAACGTGGTCTCTGTCACGCCCGCTGTCTTTACTTCTTGGTGGGTGACGTGGTCTCTGTCACGACGTGGTCTCTGTCACGACGTGATCTCTGTCACGCCCGCTGTCTTTACTTCTCAAGCAATTTATGGGGGTCAGCATGGCTGAATGGACAGGAGCGCTCGCTCTTAAACTTCCGGTGTGCTGATGTCGTGGTAGCGGGTTCAACCCTACACCGGTCAGTAGGAGTAAAATGATGACTTTTCGTCCTTGACTTGGGCGCGTAAATTACAAGTACCTTAGAAATCGGAGTGGGTTCGCTTGATGGCGAGGGATATTAATAATAGGGAAAGCTAATACACGGACAAAAATCGTGTCAGTAGCGCCGGTGTGGACTACGCTTGAGTCCAAAACCAGCGATCACAAAAAAAATAATTTACGTTTAATAGATTGCCATAAGTCCAGCCGACCGGTGTAGGCGTTGATCCTGCTTCCCCGACATTAGCGCACATGAAGTTTAATAGCTAAAGCGCTCTTATCCGCTCTATCACTTCGAATGGTCCGGCATTGAACATCTCTGTGACTAACTGCGTAAGCTCAGTTTAAATCAAAGCTGCAGCATTTCGTATACCGTTTTGGATGAACAATAATCGAGTGCTCAAGTATGTCCAAGCATTATCTATTAGTCGATTCCAGCCGTTGCTATGCAAACAAAAGGACTTCCTGTAAAATTTTAGACTTTCATGGGGATAACGTACGCCACATTCGAACAATATCAGTGACTATTTGTTTAGTATTAGTATATTTCAGCCACAGAGTTACTTGTTTATTCACGTATATTAATATGTTATCTCTGCAGTATGATCTGGCGAGATGCAGCGGAATATGCCAGGCAATAAATCGTGCAATATTTTGTTTATGTTATCTGTATTTAAATTAACTAAGGGAACACATTGTTTTAATTTGTATTTGTGTTTGCTTTGTGTATGCGCCGCGGGCACGTTTGTGTAGAGGTTAGGACGTTGCGCTGATAATGGCATGAGCTCGGTCGGCTGTGAGTTCGGTTCCAGGGCTCGTCGTCTGCTACGAGAAGCAGTTAAAGTTGGCTGGGAGTCTCCGTGGCCAAGGTGTTACATCCTCCGCCTCACGTACCGAAGGTTGTGGGTTAGATTCTGGGATATGTCGTTCGGTTCACCAGTGCAAATATCTCGGAGACTACTGGGGATCGTCGCTGGAGCTACGAAGTCGTGCTTTGTGCGAAGCTTTGGGCAGTTTTTCTTTAATTTTGAGATTTGTTGCCAAGTTTACGTTCAGTAGTTTCCTATTGTTTTCTGAACGACCGACGCTCATACAATTGTTTGAAAATCTGCACTCAGTCCTACGCTTATGCTGGTCTTAGCACAATGCAGACCTATATTTGCGAACAAAAATGGGAAGAAAAGAAATAGAAAGCAAAAGAAGTAGAAAACAAAAGAAATAGAAAGAAAAGAAATAGAAAGAAAAGAAACAGAAAGAAAAGAAATAGAAAGAAAAGAAATAGAAAGAAAAGAAATAGAAAGAAAAGAAACAGAAAGAAAAGAAATAGAAAGTAAAAGAAATAGAAAGTAAAAGAAATAGAAAGTAGAAGAAATAGAAAGTAGAAGAAATAGAAAATAAACGAAATAGAAAGAAAAGAAATAGAAAGAAAAGAAATAGAAACTTCCTGCTTCTGGAAAGTTCCTGCTTGTGTGCATGGTTCTGAATGCGTGTATGCACGTGTGTGTGTGTGTGTGTGTGTGTGTGTGTGTGTGTGTGTGTGTATGTGCGAGTATGTATTGGGGAATATGTATGTGAATATGTATGATTATATATGCGTGTGTGTGTATGTGTGTGTATGTGTGTATATGTGTGTATGTATGTGTGTGTATGTGTGTATGTGTATGTATGTGTGTGTATGTATGTGTGTATGTGTGTGTATGTGTATGTATGTGTATATGTGTGTATATGTGTGTATGTGTGTGTGTATGTGTGTGTGTATGTGTGTGTGTGTGTGTGTGTAAATATGTGTACGCGTAACTGTGAAAATTTGCGAATGTGTAGGAGAGTGATAATGCGTGTCAGTGAGTGTGAATAAAGTGTGTAAACGTGTGCGTGTCTTTTCATTATGGCGTTGGAGAGACGTGTACTTTCATTGTGGTTTTGGGGAGATTTGTCCTTTCATTGTGGTTTTGGGGAGATTTGTCCTTTCATTGTGGTTTTGGGGAGATTTATCCTTTCATTGTGGTTTTGGGGAGATTTGTCCTTTCGTTGTGGTTTTGGGGAGATTTGTCCTTTCATTGTGGTTTTGGGGAGATTTATCCTTTCATTGTGGTTTTGGGGAGATTTGTCCTTTCGTTGTGGTTTTGGGGAGATTTGTCTTTCCGTGATGGTTTTGGGGAAGATTTTACTTTCCATTAGGCTTTGTGGAGATTTCTTTTTCCATTATGGTTTTATGGGAGGTTTGTCTTTTTAATTATGGTGTTAAGGAGACTTGTCTTTCCACTTAATTTAAGGGAGATTAGTCTTTTCATTATGGTTTTAAGGAGATTTGTCTTTCCATTATGATTGTGGGGAGATTTGTCTTTTCATTATGGTATTGGGGAGCCACGTTGGCCCAGTCCAGCCAGTGGTCCTGCCGTGAGCTGCAAGAGACGGCAACAGATATAACGACTGGGTGAGAGTTGCCTACGGACCTGTGCCTCAATGGGGAATACGTGACAGCAGAAACATACTGTACTCACGACTAATACTTTGACCTTACCTGAGATGTGCGGCATCTGTGCGTAAGCGCGTGCACATTTCCTGTGTGTAAACAAAGTATTAACATTGTTCTAATATATTTTAATTCGCTCTTTGTCTTTTCAAATTCCAGTATTTCGCAATAACCAAGGTTGACCAATCATGAGTTCGCTAGAGGAACGCCGGGAAGCCCGCCGCAGCAGACGTCGTGCCGGCGGGGAGGACGAGTAAGTCGCTGTGTGTTGTCTGTCAGTTTGTGTTGTCTGTCTGTGTTGTCTGTCAGTTTGTGTTGTCTGTCTATTTGTGTTGTCTGTCTGTTCGTGTTGTCTGCCTGTCAGTTTGTGTTGTCTTTCTGTCTCTTTGTGGTGTCTGTCTGTCAGTTTGTGTTGTCTGTCTGTTCGTGTTGTCTGACTGTCAGTTTGTGTTGTCTGTCTGTCAGTTTGTGTTGTCTGTCTGTTTGTGGTGTCTGTCTGTTATTGATGTCTGTCTGTCAGTTTGTGTTGTCTGTCTGTTCGTGTTGTCTGCCTGTCAGTTTGTGTTGTCTGTCTGTCAGTTTGTGTTGTCTGTCTGTTCGTGTTGTCTGCCTGTCAGTTTGTGTTGTCTGCCTGTCAGTTTGTGTTGTCTGTCTGTTCGTGTTGTCTGCCTGTCAGTTTGTGTTGTCTGTCTGTCTGTTATTGTTGTCTGTCTGTCAGTTTGTGTTGTCTGTCTGTCTGTCTATGTTGTCTGCCTGTGTTGTCTGTCTGTTTGTGTTGTCTACCTGTTTGTGTTGTCTGTCTGTTTGTGTTGTCTGTCTGTGTTGTCTGTCATTTTGTGTTGTCTGTCTGTTTGTGTTGTCTGTCTGTTTGTGTTGTCTGTCATTTTGTGTTGTCTGTCTGTTTGTGTTGTCTGTCTGTTTGTGTTGTCTGTCTGTTTGTGTTGTCTGTCTGTTTGTGTTGTCTGTCAGTTTATGTTGTCTGTCTGTGTTGTCTGTCAGTCTGTTTGTGTTGCCTGTTAGTTTGTGTTGTCTGTCTGTTTGTGTTGCCTGTCAGTTTGTGTTGGCTGTTTGTTTGTGTTGCCTGTCAGTTTGTGTTGTCTGTCATTTTGTGTTGCCTGTCAGTTTGTGTTGTCTGTCATTTTGTGTTGTCTGTCTGTTTGTGTTGTCTGTCATTTTGTGTTGTCTGTCTGTTTGTGTTGTCTGTCATTTTGTGTTGTCTGTCTGTTTGTATTGTCTGTCTGTTTGTGTTGTCTGTCTGTTTGTGTTGTCTGTCTGTTTGTATTGTCTGTCTGTTTGTGTTGTCTGTCTGTTTGTGTTGTCTGTCTGTTTGTGTTGTCTGTCATTTTGTGTTGTCTGTCTGTTTGTGTTGTCTGTCTGTTTGTGTTGTCTGTCTGTTTGTGTTGTCTGTCTGTTTGTGTTGTCTGTCATTTTGTGTTGTCTGTCAGTTTGTGTTGTCTGTCTGTTTGTGTTGTCTGTCAGTTTATGTTGTCTGTCTGTGTTGTCTGTCAGTCTGTTTGTGTTGCCTGTTAGTTTGTGTTGTCTGTCTGTTTGTGTTGCCTGTCAGTTTGTGTTGCCTGTCAGTTTGTGTTGTCTGTCTGTTTGTGTTGTCTGTCTGTTTGTGTTGTCTGTCTGTTTGTGTTGTCTGTCTGTTTGTGTTGTCTGTCTGTTTGTGTTGTCTGTCATTTTGTGTTGTCTGTCTATTTGTGTTGTCTGTCTGTTTGTGTTGTCTGTCTGTTTGTGTTGTCTGTCTGTTTGTGTTGTCTGTCTGTTTGTGTTGTCTGTCATTTTGTGTTGTCTGCCTGTTTGTGTTGTCTGTCAGTTTATGTTGTCTGTCTGTGTTGTCTGTCAGTCTGTTTGTGTTGCCTGTTAGTTTGTGTTGCCTGTCAGTTTGTGTTGTCTGTCTGTTTGTGTTGCCTGTCAGTTTGTGTTGCCTGTCTGTTTGTGTTGCCTGTCAGTTTGTGTTGTCTGTCTGTGTTGTCTGTCTGTCTGTGTTGTCTGTCTGTGTTGTCTGTCTGTGTTGTCTGTCTGTGTTGTCTGTCTAGTTGAGTTGTCTGTCTGTGTTGTCTGTTTGTGTTGTCTGTCTGTGTTGTCTGTTTGTGTTGTCTGTCTGTGTTGTCTGTTTGTGTTGTCTGTCTGTGTTGTCTGTCTAGTTAAGTTGTCTGTCTGTGTTGTCTGCCTAGTTGAGTTGTCTGTCTGTGTTGTTTGTTTGTGTTGTCTGTCTGTGTTGTCTGTCTAGTTGTGTTGTCTGTCTAGTTGAGTTGTCTGTCTGTGTTGTCTGTCTAGTTGAGTTGTCTTTCTGTATTGTCTGTCTAGTTGAGTTGTCTGTCTGTCTAGTTGAGTTGTCTGTCTGTGTTGTCTGTCTGTGTTGTCTGTCTGTGTTGTCTGCTAGTTGAGTTGTCTGTCTGTTTGTGTTGTCTGTTAGTTTGTGTTGTCTGCCAGTTTGTGTTGCCTGTCTGTTTGTGTTGCCTGTCAGTTTGTATTGTCTGCCTGTTTGTGTTGTCTGCCTGTTTGTGTTGTCTGTCAGTTTGTGTTTCTTCTTCTGTAAGTTCGTGTTTTTTCTCCTCTGTGACTTCGTGCTTCTTCTTGTGTTTGTTTCTTCAATACTTAGCTTCTATCACGCTTATAAATAAATTCGTAAATGTATTGTTTAGCACTCACAGAAGTCGAAGAAAGAAGTAGAGATGGGACGGACGAGTAAGTTTGTGTTGTCTAGAGACTGTTTGTCTGTCATTTCGTGTTTCTTCTTCATACTGAAGCTGCTCAAAGACAAATCAACTATCACGCTTATAAATAAATTCATAGACGTAATGTTTGGCGAGCATAGAAATAGAAGAAATAAGTAGAGACGGGAGGATTAGTAAGTGTTTATGAGTTGATTGTCAGTAGTGTTTCTTCTCGTGTTTGTTCTTCCATACTTGGCATTGTGTTTAATCTTTTCCGACCAGTTGTGCTTTGCATTGTCTTTTCCCGATCATTGGTGCTTTGTATTCAATCTTTTCCCGATCACTTGAGTGTTAATTTCAATCTTTTCATGACCAGTTGGGCTTTGATGCTTTGCGATCTGGTAGGCCTGCTGTTTCTGAAGAAGAATGTCTAGATATCCAAGACAGAATCCTGAAAAGTCCAAGCAAGTCCTTCAGGAAAATGTCGCAACAAGTGAACGTATCAGTGAGCATGGTGCAAAAAACATTACATTACATTTTCATTCACATAGGATGTCTGAACTAAAAGAATCAATCCAGAGTCAACTACTTCAAGCATTTTTAGCTAAAGAAGACGAGTCATTTCCCGATGTAACATTCTTCTCTGACGAGGCATAGTTTCATACATCTGGATACGTTAATAGCCAAAATAATCGTATTTGGAGCACTTTTAATCCCAATGCAGGGCCTCTTCAGCCTCTCCACCCTGAGAAAATTGGGGTATGATGCGTCGTCAATAGAAAACGTTTTATTGGATCAATTCTCTCCACAACACTGTTAATGCTGATCGGTACCGTATTGACATTATGAAACCTTTTTTTAGAACAGCTGAATGAACATGGAATTGGAGAAGCGTGATTTCAGCATGATGGTGCAACTGCACACACAGCAAGGGCATCCCTGCATGTTTTCTTTCTTTTTTTTTTCTTTTTTTTTTAAAGAAATTTTCGTAAATCGCATAATTAGGCATACTTTTAAAAAAAAATTCTACATCGCATACTATCACATGGAAATAAGCCTGCTCTTTCTCCAGATCTAACTCATTTAGATTATTATCTATGGGGTTTCAATGAAATGTTTACAATAATAATGTACACATAATTGAGGTCCTGAAAGAAGCACTCATAATTACCATTCAAGAAATAACAACAGACACGTTGCAGAAGGTATTTGACAATAGGAAGAGACATGTACAGTCAAGTCTTGAAGTCCGTAGTGGATATTTCCAACACCTGTTATAATGAATACTTCATTGGTACTTTCCAGCTTACCAAAACAGCGTTAGAACATAGCAGTCACTATCATAACTATTTAATGAATGTTTAAACACATTTTGATGACGTCTTTTTTCATATTTGCTCTACATACAAAGTGTAGTGAGACGCTAGTAATGCACTTACAACATACAATACAATATTGTTCTTCGCAACAGAAATTAACCACATCCAAGATGGGTGTTGTTGATCATGTTTGTCCACAGCCTTCTGTATCGTGTACTGTCAATCTTCTTACAGTCCATACCGCGTGGCGTTGCTGATCATGTCTGTCCACAGCCTTCTGTCTCGTGTACTGCCAATCTTCTTATAGTCCATGCCGTGTGGTGTTGGTGATCATGTCTGTCCACAACCTTGTGCACCGTGTGTTACAAATCATATTTGATACCGATGTTCCTCCATGCCTCCTCTATGCTAAACTGTCCAGCATCTTCTCTCTTTGTCTCTCTCTCTGCTTCTCTTCCTCTCCAACTCTTTCGTTGTGACGACACACTCCAACTTTCTCCTCCTCATGATCGAGATCCAGGTCCACATTTCCCAGGGTGAGATTACCACGTTGCTGTAAAACCCATCGTGCTCGGTGTCAGCGGACATACTCGTTTCAGAATTGTCTGGGAACAAAGGTCGACGAGGAAGGGAGCCAGTCGCTAACCTCATATATCGTAATCTTGAATATGTTAAGGCCTAAAACTTCACACTGCAATGGCAGTATCTGCTAGGGATCACTCTTACCTTACAGGTGAGGACAGAGAGGAACCGAAGACGTGATACATTAGCAGATAGGGCATTACATACGAAGAAACACGAGAAAATAACACGTGTGAACAACAGCTGAGTTTAATATTGCCGTTATTTGTCTTGTCTGCGTTTGTCGCAGTTTTTGTTTCCCTTGCCGGCTAGTTGCCGACGTTTCCAGAAAACAAACAGCGTTGTTGGCCCTGATTCAACATGGCATGATTCCAAACGGCTACGCCACAAAACATGTCTCTCCAACTTGGAAGCCAAATGCAGGCCCGTTACCTCGTTACACCTGAGATATCAACTGAGGTAATCTGCCGTGTTCTAATTGGTTACAGCAACCATAACCTCTGCCCTTTCCCGACCTTGGCCTTCGGGAAGATCTACAAACACCAGTATGGCGTTTTATTTAAAGTAGCTGTTTTTGTTTTTTTTTAAAAACAGATTTATGGTTATTCGGATAAACTGTAGCTACGCACATTCAGTTGTTTTCCCCTTCCTACCGCTGTCCTGTCTACCAGTTGTGTAGATCCACTTTCTCTTAGCAACTCAACACCTCAAGCAGTGAAGATCTCTGGCGCCGATGCCATCTTCAAAAATTTCATCTAAATTCTAAATCAGATTTTCAGTTGGATATTTTACCAGCAACAATTTTGTTTCGTGTAAGTAATCCAGTAATTTTTGTTATATATGTTTATTTTCTTATATTTTTAACGCGCTGGGTGGTTAAACATAACAATGTAGACACGTTAATTAGTTAGTCAGTGAATAAGTTGGTCAGTCAGTCATTTAGTCAGTCATTCAATCAGTTAGTTAATTAGTCAGTCAGTCAGTAAGTTAGTTAGTCAGTCAGACAGTTAGTTGGTCAGTTAATCGGTTAGTTATTTAGTCGGTCAGTTAGTCAAGTAGTCACTTCGTAAGTAAATTATTTAGTCAATCAGACAGTTTGTCAGTCAGTCAGAAAGTTAGTTAGTCAGTTAGTTAATCGGTCAGTTAGTCAGTCAGTTACTTATTTAGTAGGTCAGTTTTTCAGGTATTTAGTCAATTAATCAGCTAGTCAAGTAGACAGTGGATTAGTAGGCAAGTAACTAAGTTAGTCAGTGAGTCAATCGACCAGTTAGTTAGTTAATTAGTTAATTAATCAATCAGTTAATCAATCAGTCAGTTAGTTCTTTAGTTAGTTAGTTCTTTATTTAGTTAGCTAGTCGATTAGCTAGTTACTTCTTACATTAGTTGATTGGTTAGTTAGTTAGTTAGTCAATCAGTTAGGTCTTTAGTTAGTTAGTTCTTTAGTTAGTTAGCTAGTCAATTAAGCTAGTTAATTCTTACGTTAGTTGATTGGTTGGATAGTTAGTTAGTTAGTCAGTCGGTTAGTTAGTGAGTGAGTCAATTAGTTACTTAATTAGTTAGTTTGAAAGTTCGTTCTTTAGTTAGTTAGCTAGTTAATTAATTAGTTAGCTAGTTATCTAGGTAGCTAGTTAGTTATCCAGCTAGCTAGTTGGTTAGTTAGTCAGCTAATTAGTTAGTTCTTTAGTTAGTTAGTTCTTTAGTTAGTTAGTTAATTAACTAGTTGATCAATTAGGTAGCTAGTTATCTAGGTAGCTAGTTAGTTATCCAGCTAGCTAGTTGGTTAGTTAGTCAGCTAATTAGTTAGTTCTTTAGTTAGTTAGTTCTTTAGTTAGTTAGTTAATTAACTAGTTGATCAATTAGGTAGCTAGTTATCTAGGTAGCTAGTTAGTTATCCAGCTAGCTAGTTGGTTAGATAGTTAGCTAATTAGTTAGTTCTTTAGTTAGTTAGTTAATTAACTAGTTCATCAATTATGTAGCTAGTTATCTAGGTAGCTAGTTAGTTATCCAGCTAGCTAGTTGGTTAGTTAGCTAATTAGTTAGTTCTTTAGTTAGTTAGTTAATTAACTAGTTGATCAATTAGGTAGCTAGTTATCTAGGTAGCTAGTTAGTTATCCAGCTAGCTAGTTGGTTAGATAGTTAGCTAATTAGTTAGTTCTTTAGTTAGTTAGTTAATTAACTAGTTCATCAATTATGTAGCTAGTTATCTAAGTAGCTAGTTAGTTATCCAGCTAGCTAGTTGGTTAGTTAGCTAATTAGTTAGTTCTTTAGTTAGTTAGTTAATTAACTAGTTCATCAATTAGGTAGCTAGTTATCTAGGTAGCTAGTTAGTTATCCAGCTAGCTAGTTGGTTAGTTAGTTAGCTAATTAGTTAGTTCTTTAGTTAGTTAGTTAATTAACTAGTTCATCAATTAGGTAGCTAGTTATCTAGGTAGCTAGTTAGTTATCCAGCTAGCTAGTTGGTTAGTTAGTTAGCTAATTAGTTAGTTCGTTACTTTTTAGTTCTTAAGTTAGTTAGCTAGGTAGTTAGCTAGTTAATTAATTAGATAGCTAGTTATATAGGTAGCTAGGTAGTTCTTAAGTTAGTTGGTTGGTTGTTTAATTAATTTGTTAGTCGGTTAGTGAGTGAGTCAATTAATTACTTACTTGGTTTGTAAGTTAGTTCTTTATTTAGTTAGCTAGTTAATTAATTAGTTAGCTAGTTATCTAGGTAACAAGTTAGTTATCCAGCAAGTTAGTTGGTTAGTTAGCTACTTAGTTAGGTATTTAGTTAGCTAATTTAGTGTGTTATGCAGTTAGTTAGTTAGTTAGTTAGTTAGTTAGTTAGCTAGTTAGTTAGTTAGTTAGTTAGTTGGTTGGTTAGTTAGTTAGTTAGTTAGTTAGTTAGTTAGTTAGTTAGTTGGTTGGTTGGTTGGTTGGTTGGTTGGATTGTTGGTGGTTGGTTAGTTAATCGTCAGATTATCCTCACTGCACATCGAACTATTCAGTCCCTAATTTCCCGGAACCCCTCCTCAGTATCTCCCTCAGCTTGTAGCGGACGACGACACCAGTTCCGTATTAATTGCCTATTCTTCTTTGTCCCCCTGCATAGCATGCTTTTCTGGCTCCACCCCATTTGACAAAGAAGGGGAACAGATCGAGCTTTACAATAGGAATACAGAAGACAGGAGAAGCTTTCATAGCAATAGGAAAAGTTGTGGAATTCAAAGTAAATAGAACTTAGCACCAAACTTAGATTATTTAACTTTAAGGTAAAATCGGTGCTACCGTGTGGGTCAAAATCATGGAGCATGACTACAAGATTTACTAATCAACTACAAACATTCATTACTGGGCCTGCACCGAGTAAAAATAAAGTGATATGACAGAACCACCAAAATGGAACTCATAGTGGTAACTAAACAAACAACGGTGAATCCAGAAGTGAGGGCAACGTGCTGACGCTGGACTAAGGAACTAATTAATTAGCTAACGAACACATTGAGAAACATTGATGAAACGAGGAAGCTTGAAATCAAAACCTTAAAAGTAAGATAGAAATTACAATAACCATGATATTGTCTTATAGCCTGTCAATATTGTTGTTATGGATGTCAAGAGTGTTAAGCACATGAACACGGTGACGTAAAAAGGACAGTTTAAAGATGGCCGCTCCACTTTTTACATGCACCAGAAGAGCAGCGTTCTGTTCTCCCTTTTTTTTTTTTTTTACATCAGTGATGGGTGAAACATATATAAATTCTCGGCGAGTGAAGGTCCAGTATGGTGATGCATTCCTGTCAGTCCAGCAAGTGTATGAGCGGAGTAGGAAGTTTCGATCCGCATTCAAATCCAAACGACGTGGACTTTTGAGCAACATGACAACGCTCGACCCCATACTGCTCGTGCAACGGTTGAAAGACCTCCACTTTCAGTGTATACCACACCCCACCCCTCACCCCCCGTACTCGCCAGACCTAGCTCCACGTGATTTCCACCTGTTTGACAACTCAGAGTTTAAAAAGCATTTAATGGTTTCATTTGAAGCCCCCTCGTAATATAACTAGATCCTCTTTCGTCTATAACCCACAGGGCTAACGAAACAGAGAGAGAGAGAGAGAGAGAGAGAGAGAGAGAGAGAGAGAGAGAGAGAGTCCTGAAAACACACGGAGAAGACAATTAAAGAATAGTGAAAGATATGGGGAGGACATGGAGGGAGATGCAGGAGATAGCCAGAGATAGTGTCTATTCTCCAAACGGGGGGAGGGGGGGGGGGGGAGAAGAAGAGGAAGAAGACCAAAAAAATTATAACTTGCATTGTACACGGATATCGCAATAAGTAATCGATCTCCCCCCCCCCCCCCCCAACCCCACCACCCCTCTCTCTCTCTCTCTCTCTCTCTCTCTCTCTCTCTATCTTCTACCCCGGGTTGTACCTTAGAGTCTTACTTAGTCTTTCTTCTTCTACCCTAGAGAAGTAGCTTACAGTATTGTTTAGTCATTCCACTTTTACTCTTGGGTGTATAGATAGCTGACGGTCATGATATAGACAGTCAACTTCAGGCGAACGAATGAAGAAGAAGTAGTTAATTGAGTTTGTTGAGCTACCGCGTAGAGACATCTTCTGTTCTGTGCTCGATTTACATGCAGACAATTTGGCTTCAAGACTACCCAGAAGCCTCGAGATAAAACCGGATGTCCGCTGTATTCGACGGATGTGCACCCTTTGACCTCTGAGATTCACAACTGTAGATGCACACTGCATACTTACTAGGTCAGGTAAACACCCTGCGTCCATTCAGCACCCATCGGCATTTGAAAATCGTCATGAGTAGGTCGTGTAATCGCTGAATTATATGCCAGAAAAAAACCACTGCAGATACAGACAGTAAATTTCAGGCGAACGAATAAAGAAGAAATAGTTAACTGCGTGGAAGATAGCAGGTGTTTAGATGTAACGGTTATGACGTTATACCGACAATGGCATGAGTGTTGTTAAAGCAAGCAACAAACAAACAAACAAACAAACAACAACAACAACAACACCACAATAATACATAGCTGGAAGACTGACGTGTCCCATTCACCGAGAAGTAATCCGTGATTGGGACGCTTCAGTTTTCATATAAGTAAGTATACCAGTCGTATACCAATGAACAAGTCCTTCAAGAAACAAATGAAGATCGTAAACTGATTAGAGACATTAAACGTAGACAGTCAAACTTTTTTGGGCATGTTATGAAAAGAAATGAATTGGAGAACTTGGTGACAACTGACAAGATCGAAGGAAGGAGACCAAAGGGAAGAACAAGAATTAAATGCCTGGATGACTTGCCACATGGCATGGTCGGGACAGAAACACGGAGCTGATCCACGACTCTAGTGATCGAGTGAGATGGCAAAACATGACCGCCCACGCTTACCGGCATGACACATGATGGATGGATGGGGTTGACTGTGACGTCCTGCAAGGATATGTAACCAACTTTTATTATTGTTATGTTATTGTTGTCGTCGTCGTTGTTATTGTTGATTGTTCATTGGCGAAGACGTCGTTCGAAACGTTGGTTTTATCTGTGTGTTTCTCCTTTCATAGAGCTTGTCAGGGATATTTGTGTTCATTCGGATTGCACGGACATTTTGTTTGATTGCCCGTTTACAAGAAAGTTGTGTTGTTCGAATGTCCGTTTATAAGGAAGTTGTGCGGTTCAAATTTCCGTTTAAGAGGAAGTTGCAAGGTTCTAATAGCACAGTCAACATTAACACGTCATGATCAGGTGTCTAGTATGCCTTTCTGGTATGATCTCTAAACTCTGGAGAAAGTTCAGTCACGCAGCTTTGTCCAAGACCAGCGACTGGAGAACTCGTCTTCGAACACTGACCTCATGGCCATAGAGTCACGAACTAGTCTACATAAGATCGGAACAGTTACTAGGATATGCCAAACACGTCATAATTTTCAGTGGTCATCTACGTTTATTACGTGAGTGTGCCTAATGCTCGGGTCATGCTCAACGCTCGCATCCGATCTGTCTCACATGGATTTCGAATAGTTTGGATAACTGTAGTTCCAGTGGCCAGTTGGCTACTAGCGTCTCTGCTCCGTCCTCTACTCCGAACCTTTCTGCTACTGCCGAATTACTTTTCTGATTCAATCTGATGTAGCCGTGTGGAGGTGAACTAGGGTTTTTGTCAACTGTAGCTGGCGAGCAGTCAAGCTATCAGTTGCTTAATGCATTCACTGCTGTGAATAGTAGAGCTCTATTTATATCAATATCACACAGGCCACTTTACTTCCCTGAAGATATATTGGCACCCAATTTTAGACTAGGTCGACCAGAGACCTCAGGCAAATTTAAGAACAATCCACGTCTCTATAAGGTTTCGAACACATGACTATCGAGTCGGCAAGTAAGCGTAATTAATACAAAAAGGAATCGTCTTGTTCGTTGTAAATTTTGTTGTGATAAAGAGTCTCTTTCATCGCACACAGATATCTCCACGGAAGTCGCGCGACCTAATGGATAAAACCGCTCACTCTTAAACTTCAGGTGCGGTGATAGCGAGGTAGGGGATTCTCTCGCTCTCTTTCTCTCTCTCTCTCTCTCTCTCTCTCTCTCTCTCTCTCTCTACACTGGTCAGTTGGACTTGGGGTAGTACTTTACAAGTCCTCAGAAGTCGGAGTGGGTTCGCTTGACGGCGAGAGACACTGGTAGTAGAGAAAGCTGACCCACACGCAAACATCAGTCCAGTGTAGACTACGCTCGAGTTCAATGAGCGAAGGAAAAATAATAGCAGGATATCCCCATAATTGATCCTGTTTCCTCCCATAGATCACACTAGAGATATATTCCGTTCCTAGTTTTTGTGTTGATCGGACTATATCTCGGAGTTTCATATAAATAGACGGTGGGAACCTGGCCAAGCCGGCACACCATAAACCTCCTACGTCATCGACTGGACGGCACATTTGGGAAACCGGTTAGGTGATAAGAGCAATGCGTTTCGCGTTTTGTTTAACACACAAAATGTCCGCTTGAAAAAGGTCGCTGAAGCAATCTCCATTAATCGGCAGAAGCCAGTCTTGTGCAAACAAAAAGACGTGATAGTCAGTTTAAAATTACCGTGGTAGACAATTACAGTTACTGTGTGAATATGTGTATATTTCAGCGTGAAGGATTTATCTAATCACTTTAGTTTGTGTTGTGTGATTTCTGCAGTACGTACCCGACGAAATGCAGCGAAATATGCCCGGCAATAAATCGTGCAATCAATCGTTTGTGTCTTCGTTATTCAAAGTACTCGTTTGTTTTATCTGGGTTTTTCCCCCCAATATTGTTGTTGTGTATTTCATGAACGTTGATAAAGACTTCGGTGGAAGCGCTCGTCTGTATCTCAGTGTGTTTTCCTTTCCTGCAATGGCCTATTTAACTTCCTCTTTTCAGTTTTCAACTGCTGAAGGATTTTAAAATTGCGCATTGTGCATATGGGCTTTCTGATTTGTTTTCCTTGTCCGAGAAGGGTCATTAGGGATTGACTTGTCCTTTATTATTTTATAACATTGCAAACAGTCATGACCATGAAAGAAACCAGGTATACATGAGCTAGAGACGGGCGTTGTAATTTTGTTTCTTGTCCACTTGTGACAGGAGATTAATCGGCGAGCCAGACTCAATACGTCCGCATCGAGATATAGTTCTTCTAGAAAAGCATCCTTTCCTCTTGGGTTGACTTGCCTTCAATCATAGCTTGCAGTATGGTTTTTATAAGAGTGTAATGTCTTTTAACGTGGCCGAAATATTTCACTTGTCTCTTTTTGTATTTCTTTCATAAACTCTGTTTTCATTGCCTACACAACCATGGTAGGATACAGTGGTACTATTCTTTGCTTCCCTTAACAGATCCAGTGCCCCCAAAAAGTAGGTTTTAACACCCCCAAAAATGGATGGCGAAAAATGGGAAGTAAAGGTATGTCACAATTATGACTTAAAAGTTGTTAATACGGTAGCAGCCATGTTGTATTATAACACAATAGAAACATTTCTGCGAGATATAATCCCACGGCAGATACGGGAAGTCGCTTAAGACAATTAGTCATCCCATGGAAATTGAGTCGTCAAGGGACCCGGTAACACACGGGCCTGTTCTATGTTAGGCACAGTGGTCAGCCACATCTTGTAACCAGCCTTGTTAATTCCGCAGTGAGGCTCCTGCAGAGGAAGATACAAGCAGCAGACGGGGCAGGAGGCGAGGTACAGAGGACGACACCGCAGCCGAGGTATGTGCATTACTTGTATGCTGTCTTGTTGTTCCTGTTGCAATCTATCCCACATTATCTAATAACTGCACAGCATCTTATCCGATCGCACTTGATTTAACCTCGATTTCTCTGACCTTATCTTACATTACTTTTGTCACATCTGACCTATCTGATCTCACTTAGTCATATGTGACTTGATCTCACCTGATTTAATTAATCTCATGCTACCTGACAGCTGTTATCTCACGCCATCTCATCTAAAGGTACCTGCCATTATATAATCCAACGTTATTGTAACGGACCGAGCATTGTGTGAATGGATCCTGCCTGACATTGTATTTGGAGAGAAGTCTGCAGCACAGGTCACGTGGAGCTGGCACTAAACCACCCACCCACCCAATCACCCACCCAAACAATCACCCACCAAATCAATCACTCAACCAACAAATCACTCAACCAACCAATCACCCAATCACTTAACCACTCAACCAACCAATAATCCAGTCAACAAATCACCCAGCCAACCAATCACCCAGCCAACCAATCACCCAGTCAACAAATCACTCAACCAACCAATCACCCAGTCAACCAATCACCCAGTCAACCAATCACCCAGTCAACCAATCACCCAGCCAACCAATCACCCAGCCAACCAATCACCCAGTCAACAAATCACTCAACCAACCAATCACCCAGTCAACCAATCACCCAGTTAACCAATCACCCAGTCAACCAATCACCCAGTCAACCAATCACCCAGCCAACCAATCACCCAGCCAACCAATCACCCAGTCAACAAATCACTCAACCAACCAATCACCCAGTCAACCAATCACCCAGTCAACCAATCACCCAGTCAACCAATCACCCAGCCAACCAATCACCCAGCCAACCAATCACCCAGTCAACAAATCACTCAACCAACCAATCACCCAGTCAACCAATCACCCAGTCAACCAATCACCCAGTCAACCAATCACCCAGTCAACAAATCACTCAACCAACCAATCACTCAGTCAACTAATCACCCAGTCAACCAATCACCCAGTCAACCAATCACCCAGTCAACCAATCACCCAGCCAACCAATCACCCAGCCAACCAATCACCCAGTCAACAAATCACTCAACCAACCAATCACCCAGTCAACCAATCACCCAGTCAACCAATCACCCAGTCAACCAATCACCCAGTCAACCAATCACCCAGCCAACCAATCACCCAGCCAACCAATCACCCAGTCAACAAATCACTCAACCAACCAATCACCCAGTCAACCAATCACCCAGTCAACCAATCACCCAGTCAACCAATCACCCAGTCAACCAATCACCCAGCCAACCAATCACCCAGCCAACAAATCACTCAACCAACCAATCACCCAGTCAACCAATCACCCAGTCAACCAATCACCCAGTCAACCAATCACCCAGTCAACCAATCACCCAGCCAACCAATCACCCAGTCAACAAATCACTCAACCAACCAATCACCCAGTCAACCAATCACCCAGTCAACCAATCACCCAGTCAACCAATCACCCAGTCAACAAATCACTCAACCAACCAATCACCCAGTCAACCAATCACCCAGTCAACCAATCACTCAACCAACCAATCACCCAGTCAACCAATCACCCAGTCAACCAATCACCCAGTCAACCAATCACCCAGCCAACCAATCACCCAGCCAACCAATCACCCAGCCAACCAATCACCCAGCCAACCAATCACCCAGCCAACCAATCACCCAGCCAACCAATCACCCAGCCAACCAATCACCCAGCCAACCAATCACCCAGCCAACCAATCACCCAGCCAACCAATCACCCAGTCAACAAATCACTCAGCCAACCAATCACCCAGTCAACAAATCACTCAACCAACCAATCACCCAGCCAACAAATCACTCAACCAACCAATCACCCAGTCAACCAATCACCCAGTCAACAAATCACCCAGCCAACCAATCACCCAGTCAACCAATCACCCAGCCAACCAATCACCCAGTCAACAAATCACCCAGTCAACAAATCACCCAGCCAACCAATCACCCAGCCAACCAATCACCCAGCCAACCAATCACCCAGTCAACAAATCACTCAACCAACCAATCACCCAGCCAACCAATCACCCAGTCAACAAATCACTCAGCCAACCAATCACCCAGTCAACCAATCACCCAGCCAACCAATCACCCAGCCAACCAATCACCCAGTCAACAAATCACTCAACCAACCAATCACCCAGTCAACCAATCACCCAGTCAACCAATCACCCAGTCAACCAATCACCCAGTCAACCAATCACCCAGCCAACCAATCACCCAGCCAACCAATCACCCAGCCAACCAATCACCCAGCCAACCAATCACCCAGCCAACCAATCACCCAGCCAACCAATCACCCAGCCAACCAATCACCCAGCCAACCAATCACCCAGCCAACCAATCACCCAGCCAACCAATCACCCAGTCAACAAATCACTCAACCAACCAATCACCCAGTCAACCAATCACCCAGTCAACCAATCACCCAGTCAACAAATCACCCAGCCAACCAATCACCCAGTCAACCAATCACCCAGCCAACCAATCACCCAGCCAACCAATCACCCAGCCAACCAATCACCCAGTCAACAAATCACTCAACCAACCAATCACCCAGTCAACCAATCACCCAGTCAACCAATCACCCAGTCAACCAATCACCCAGCCAACCAATCACCCAGCCAACCAATCACCCAGCCAACCAATCACCCAACCAACCAATCACCCAGTCAACCAATCACCCAGTCAACCAATCACCCAGTCAACCAATCACCCAGTCAACCAATCACCCAGTCAACCAATCACCCAGTCAACCAATCACCCAGCCAACCAATCACCCAGCCAACCAATCACCCAGCCAACCAATCACCCAGCCAACCAATCACCCAGCCAACCAATCACCCAGCCAACCAATCACCCAGCCAACCAATCACCCAGCCAACCAATCACCCAGCCAACCAATCACCCAGCCAACCAATCACCCAGTCAACCAATCACCCAGCCAACCAATCACCCAGCCAACCAATCACCCAGTCAACCAATCACTCAACCAACCAATCACCCAGTCAACCAATCACCCAGTCAACCAATCACCCAGCCAACCAATCACCCAGCCAACCAATCACCCAGCCAACCAATCACCCAGCCAACCAATCACCCAGCCAACCAATCACCCAGCCAACCAATCACCCAGCCAACCAATCACCCAGTCAACCAATCACCCAGCCAACCAATCACCCAGCCAACCAATCACCCAGCCAACCAATCACCCAGCCAACCAATCACCCAGCCAACCAATCACCCAGCCAACCAATCACCCAGCCAACCAATCACCCAGCCAACCAATCACCCAGCCAACCAATCACCCAGCCAACCAATCACCCAGCCAACCAATCACCCAGCCAACCAATCACCCAGCCAACCAATCATCCAGCCAACCAATCACCCAGCCAACCAATCACCCAGCCAACCAATCACCCAGCCAACCAATCACCCAGCCAACCAATCACCCAGCCAACCAATCACCCAGCCAACCAATCACCCAGCCAACCAATCACCCAGCCAACCAATCACCCAGCCAACCAATCACCCAGCCAACCAATCACCCAGCCAACCAATCACCCAGTCAACCAATCACCCAGCCAACCAATCACCCAGCCAACCAATCACCCAGTCAACCAATCACCCAGCCAACCAATCACCCAGCCAACCAATCACCCAGCCAACCAATCACCCAGCCAACCAATCACCCAGCCAACCAATCACCCAGCCAACCAATCACCCAGCCAACCAATCACCCAGCCAACCAATCACCCAGCCAACCAATCACCCAGCCAACCAATCACCCAGCCAACCAATCACCCAGCCAACCAATCACCCAGCCAACCAATCACCCAGCCAACCAATCACACAACCACCCAATTATCTAATCAATCACTTAACCAATCAATAACCAGCCAATCATTGACGAAACCAAACAACCAACCACCCACACAACCAACCACGCACACAATCAACCAACCAATCACACAACCAACCAGCCACGCAACCCATCCAACCAACCACACAACCAATCACTCAACCAACCAATCATTCAGCCAACCAATCACTCAAACAATCAGCAAACATCAAATCATTCAAGCAACCGACCAACAACCCACACAAACAACCACTCACACAAATAATCACCCACACAACCAACCGACCACTCACCCACTCAACCAACCACCCACACAACCAACTACCCACCCAATCAACCAGCTTCCCAACCAACCAACCAATCAACCACCCACACAACCTACCTCCCACACAACCAACCTCCTACCCAACCACCCACCCTCACAACCAACCACCCAACTAACCTATCAACCAACTACCCAACTAATGAATCAACCAACCACCCAACCAATCATCCAACCAACCAACCAACCTCCCAACCTATCAACTAACCAGCCAACCAACTAACCAATCAACCAATCATCCAACCAATCAACCAACCTCCAAACCAACCAACCTCCCAACCAACCAACCTCCCAACCAACCATCACCTCTGTCCGACCGGATCTTCTATAACTTTATTTAACCTGATCCTCCCATACCTTATCTCACCCTGTCTTACCTTATCTGTTCTTACCCCACGTAACCGCACCTGACCATACCTTACCTTTTCCTACCTTACCTTAACTGTGCCTTACCATACAATTCCCCCACCTTTCTTAACCTGCCTTAACCACACACTACGTTGTGACGCATGTCCTTACCTGATCATCACCACAATCATGTGCCATGCCGGACAGCCCGGACAGCAATGGTTCTTAGTAAACAACTGTCTTCTTTCACAATGTCCACTTGTGATCGTCAGAAAGTAGACCGTTTTGAATATCTAGGTTTACTTCTGAATGACGATAGAAACGTGATGACAAGAAGAAGAAACATTTCTCTGCCAGCAACTGTAGCGATTACAACCGTTGGAGATTGAAACAGACAGAACAGTAAAACGCCCGAGTGTAATCAGGACCCAGTTGGGAAACAGAGAATCGGCGCACTGAAACCTAGCATGTCGTAACAGGCGATAAAGAAGGATTGGCGTGAGAATAGCCACGTCATGTCGTAGACAATATTTGTTGTAGAATTCAACCAATCTTGAACACGTCTACAAAGAGTTTGGACTGAGTTACTTGAGGGATTTGCTCCTATCGGAGATGAAAGCCAGAAGAAGATAAGAAGAAGGAATAACTACAGTCAAGGTGTTCCGAAGAGATAAAGGACACAAGAAGATAAGAAGATTAGAATAACAAAAGCCAAGGTGCAAAGAGGAGATGAAAGACAGAAGAAGATAAGAAGAAAGAATAACAAAAGCCAAGGTGCAAAGAGGAGATGAAAGACAGAAGAAGATAAGAAGAAAGAATAACAAAAGCCAAGGTGCAAAGAGGAGATGAAAGACAGAAGAAGATAAGAAGAAAGAATAACAAAAGCCAAGGTGCAAAGAGGAGATGAAAGACAGAAGAAGATAAGCAGAATAGAGCCATAAAAGCCAAGGTACTAAGAGCATGTATATTTCCTGGGGCATCATATGGTTGTGAAACTTAAATCAACTGGATAGCATATATGCTCATCCGAAGATAAGTGATGGAGAAGAATATCACACGTTCATTGGAGGATAAATCACAGAACAAAGAGATGTATCCAGCAAGAACTCACTGCTGAAGAAGACTGGTTGTCGTAACATAAACGTTGAAATAATGAGTTGTTCGGGGCATTATAAAAAAAAAACATGGATGTCTGGAAAAAATATCACTGGGGAAAGGAGAGAGAGAGAGAGAGAGAGAGAGAGAGAGAGAGAGAGAGAGAGAGAGAGAGAGAGAGAGAGAGAGAGAGAGAGAGAGAGAGAGAGAGAGAGAGAGAGGATACCGGGGAGGCGGAGAAGAGGAAGGAAACAATTTAGACGGATTCAAGGTGCGCTAAATGATTTACACGTGATAGCAGCGGAAGCACATCTGGCTTATTACAAGTACCTCAGAAGTCGGAGTGGGTTTACCTGATGGCGAGGGACGCTGGTAACAGAGAAAGCTCATCCACACACAAACACCAGTCCAGTGTACTAGATGTAGCAGCACGTGTGTGGCCTACGCTTGAGTTCAAGGCCAGTGAACGTAATACACAGAAAATGATCATCATCAAGTGCCGTGGCGGCTGGCGTAGCGTTCATGGCTCTCCTCAGATCTCGGTCTTTGGTGAGATGGATCAACTCTGCTGTTGATATTCCTCCATGCCACCGTCTCAATCCATCCAGCACCATTTCTCTTGGTCTGCCTCTGCCTCTCTTCCCCTCGATTTTTCCAGTTGTCACGATGTTCTCCAATGCCTCTCTTCTCATCACATGACCAAAAAAATATGTTTGCCTCTTTCTTATTGTTGTATATAATGTTCTAGTTTCATTAGCCTGTTTCAGGCAGTTGTCGTTAGTTACTCCGGCAGTCCAAGGAATTCGCAACATTCGTCTCAGGAACCACATCTCTGTTGCTTCCAATCTCTTCCTAATTTGTTCATTTACATTCCACGATTCACTGCCATACAGCAAAACTGGTTTCTACATAGCACTTCAGCACTCTCTTTCTTACATTCAGTGATAATGACTTATTGCATAAGATAATCTTCATTTTCTGAAATGCGGCTTTTGCCTGCCCTATTCTGCCCTTAATCTCTGTTATGTATCTTCCATCTGATGTTATAAATGCCCCTAGATATTTAGAACTATCCACTTGGTGAAGAATATTCCCTTCTATCTCTATTTCGCATTTGGGTGCCGCCCCCTTTGGGGGGGGGGGGGGGGAATATCACCATTGTTACTATTTTCTTGATATTCAAGGAGAGTCCTTTCTGTGCACTCACAGCAAATGATAAGACGTGAACTTTGGAAGGTTGTTATGAGGAATAAGATTTGTACAGGACAAACTGCTGGATGGTGATTTTCTTTTTTCGTTCGCTCGCTTTAAACTCAAACGTAACTACACGTGTTACTACCTTTAGTAGTTGTTTTTACTGGGGAGTCCGCTGGATTGAATTTTTTATTACCAATGTCCATCGCTTCAGCCGAACCCACTGCGACTTCAAAGATACTTATAATTTACGTCTTCGTGGCAATGACGAGAAGTCAATATTTCAGTCCAGCTGGCAGGTGTAGGGGGTTGAACCCGCTACCTCGGTATCAATAATAGAATTGTGATAAAGATAATCGCCTTATGTAAAAAAAACACCTCATTTCCCATTTTCTACAGATGTTTTACATATGACATTTCTCTCTTCAAATGTTGACTGAATTTTAGTCTCATATTTACAGACACTTTTGTTTCTTTCCGTTGATAGTTTGAAAAGCCAATTTATGTCTTAATTTTCATTTTCAGATTATTTATTAATAGCATGAATTTTAGTAAATTTTGTTATGCTCGCACGCTGACATACAATTATTATTTGAAGCGTGACTTTTCACAATTCTGAGAAAATACTGACGGGGGTTTCTTGGTATTTTCAGTGTTTTCCCCACACAACTAATATAAATATTTATAAATAGCTTGACCTTGTATTTAAACTAGTCTTTCAGCACTTTTTAACTGTTAAAATACAATATTGTATTCTCTTCCCGCTGTCTGCATCTGTTGGCTTATTACTGTTGTTATCGTTATGATGATGCAATTTCCAGGAAACATCAAGTTTCAGAAGCCGACGTCGAGGGGGCGATGATGAGGAGGTATTCCCTCGTTCTATTTTTGGAACGTTCGGTGTTGTAAATCTATTTGTACTCCAATGTTGTTGTCCCATCCGGCATATCAATGTGCTTGCATATGTCAATATAGCAGTGCTTTTTACAAATGTGCGGCCATGATATATATTGGTCAAATTCAGATTAATGTAAATACTGTTTTAGGAATTAATTAGTGTATAGACAGTCCGTGTGTTACTGGGGTGCATAAGGAAAACAAAGAATAGTAACATTTTAACCTACCATGCATGTCGTAAGAGTCGACTAAGAAAAATTGGCGCAAAATTGGCTACTTTTTTCTGTAGAAAACGTAGCTGCTAAATAAAACTAATCATGAAGAAATCTACAAGGGACTGGGCGTGAGTTAGGCGTGACATGGCTTAAAAAAAGGCACAATAACTATAACCCATAGTGGAGACCAGGGATGGAGTTATACCTCTCCATAACATAAAATCTGAGCCAAATTGTAGGGACCATTTGTTGCCAATGCCGCATAATCATTCTCTCGTCCTACCTAGTTTACTCCAAAGGAAAGGTAACACATATACGTCTGAAACAAGTCAAGCTGCAGAAGCTACCGAATAAGTACATCAATGCGCTAACAATGCCTATCGGAGATTCGATCCAAAACCAGTTGCTGACAAGGCTTAGGACCTGGTCTGCCCTGCCATAACACTTAGTCTTTAGGTTACATTTCCTCGCACTGGGATAAGGCTTGTACCCTCCCGATTGCACTCATCCCCCATAGCCGTTGGCATAATGTGGGGTGTCGGTTTGACGAGTGCCGCCCAACTGTTGACGCTGACAGACAGCAGGTAGTACTGTCTACTGTCCTACGGTAGCTCAGTCATATCTGACTAAGACCTGACACGTTGCTTATATATATATATAATCAAGTGCTATATTGACATGTAAGTGCCGATTCACTGTCAAAGTACTATATTGACATGTAATAGCAATAATAATTCACAGTAAAGTACTATGTCGCATGTATGCGCAGCCCAACCGTTATTTCACAATACTGCTACCTGTATCAGTTAGAGCAGTGGTTCTCAACCGATGGGGAATCCCCCACCCCTTTCCCCCACCCAACCGTCTTCTTCTATTGCAGTGGCCTCTACATAAATTATTACTCAAGAACAGTGGTTCTGAACCGGTTGGGGGGAGGGGGGGATTGTAGGGTTTCCATGGGGAATTAAGATTATTTCAAGATCGCGTTAATACAAGAAATGATTACTTGATATTGTTTTTTCCCTCCATACTTTACGGTTCTGTACTTTTCGCTCTTCTGAAATTCGTTTTATAACGTAAGTAGACCCGCAAATCCAATTTCATGTAAACGTCTAGACTTGTTCTATTATGTGTTGTTACATTTGGCTTCTATTTTTACGTATACTGTGTAAGGGGGGATTTATAGGGAGGAAATACGAAAAAAAAGGGGGGGGGGGGTGACATTCTGAAAATATGGTGAAGGGGTGCATGGGCCAAAAAAGGTTGAGAACCACTGAATTAGAGAATCACCTGCCCAATGTGAGTGATTATAACTCCAACCACATACCTGCCTACCCTTACCACCCACAACCTAATGACAACCGTTTGAAATCCACCGACCTAAACCCAGGACAATGCAACAGCAACATTATAACAACTAGAACGGTAACAGTATAACGACTATCCGTTTGCTGTGGTGACGTAATCTTCAAAGCCTAGTTCTGTCCGCGCCGATGGTTCCACGACAGATCACCGAATGGGTGTAGGGCTGGAAGCGACTGGGGCAGTTTACGGCCGCAGTAAATAAGAGGCTAAATATATTATATAGATCTTTTACAGCCTGTTATCTTTCAGTTGGTCATAGGCCTCACCCAGAAAACGTGAAGTCATGTTATCCTTGCCATCTCCTGCAGTTCCTTCCTTGCGGCCCGTTTTTCCCGTTATTATTAATTTATTAAACTATGTCTCCGGGGGGAGGAGAGAGAGAGAGAGAGGAGGAGAGAGAGAGAGAGTATGATGAGTGAATAATTTAGGGTGCGATTGTGAATGAGTATATATGTGTGTAAGAAAGTGTGTATGCATGTGTGATTGTGTAGATGTACGACTGTGTGTATATTTGTGTATTTGCGTGTGTGAAAGTGTGGATGTGTTGATTACGTGTGTACGGGAAGGAGTGTGTGTGTGTGTGTGCTTTGCTTTATGTATGGATGAGGATATTATGGCCGTGGAAGAGAGAGAGAGAGAGAGAGAGAGAGAGAGAGAGAGAGATGGAGAGAGAGGTGGAGAGAGAGGTGGAGAAAGAGTAAGTATGTATAAGTAAATTTTTTGGTGTAAGAGTGATTGTGAGCGAGTATATGTGTATGCGAGGGAGTGTGTTTTTGTGTGTTATTGAGTTGGTGCATAACTGTGAGAGTTTGTGTGAATGATGTAAATATGTATTCAGATATGTATGTATGCATGTGTTTATGCATGTGTGCTTGTCTGTATGTGTGTCAGTGTGTCTGCCTGCCTGTCTCTAAAGAGACATGGTAATATGCACTGTTTATGTTCACAACATTCATTTGACAGTTATTTTTGTCCTATATAAATGTAACATGCACAACAGATAATTGATGTACGAAAGATGAGTGATTGGAAGGGCCGAATGTAAGACTGGCCTGCGTGCCCAATTTGTGACCCTTTGAAAATAAAGTTCGTTCGTTCTCTTTTCCGTATGTTTGTTTTAAACACTTTCCTCTAATTCTTTTGCCCTGTTAATTCCAGAAGAAGAACGTTCTAGTATACTATTAACACATTTTCCCAATGTGTGTCCTATTCATTAGCAGCGACTTTTCCTGCCCTCTTGATTAATGGAATGTATTTTGATCTCTCCATGAGCTTCACGTTGATGTTTCTGTCACATTGATGTTTCTGTCACATTAGTGTTTTTGTCACATTGATGTTTCTGTCACATTAGTGTTTTTGTCACATTGATGTTTCTGTCACTTTGGGGTTTCTGTCACATTGGCGTTTGTTTATAGAATGAATTGGAATGAAACCTGTATGCATAAGTAAAACATTCACGTACATAATTTCCTTACATCCTAGACATTTTGTAACCCTTCCATTATATTCTCTCGCGCTTGGGACGCACTGCATGAAGCCATTTTACCACCTAAATATGACTTTTTTGTTTCAAATGTTGTCGAATTAAACAGGAAGAAGACCATACAACAGCACCGGAAACAGAACATGAGGCTGAGGTTTGTGGGTAGCGGCAGACAACTGTTGTAGTTTAGCATTCTGGGATGTTGATTCTTTCCCCTGTTGGTGTTTCAGAATGTTGCATTAGTGATTCTGTCACTCCATTGTAGTCCTTTTATTCTGTCACTCCATTTTAGCCTTTTTATTCTGTCACTCCATATTAACCCTTCTATTTTGTCACTCTATTTTAGTCCTTTTATTCTGTCACTCCATTTTAGCCCCTCTGTTCTGTTAGTCCATTTTAGTCCATCTATTCTGTCACAATATTTTAGTCCTCTATTCTGTCACACTATATTAGTCCTTCTATTCTATTACGCCATTTAAAGTCTTCTAATCTGTCACACCTTGTTAGTCCTTCTGGTCTGCCACACCTTGTTAGTCCTTCTATTCTGTCACACCTTGTTAGTCCTTCTGGTCTGCCACACCATTTTAGTCCTTCTAGTCTGTCACTCCATTTTAGTCCTTTTATTCTGTCACACGATTTTAGTCTTCTATTCTGTCACACTAGTTTAGTCCTTCTATTCTATCATGCTATTTAAAATCTTCTATTCTGTCACACCTTGGTAGTCCTTCTATTCTGTCACACCTTGTTAGTCCTTCTTTTCTGTTAAAACCATTTTAGTCCTTCTGCCACTCAATTTTAGTCCTTCTTTTCTGTACAGGCTTATTCTTGTGTTCGGGGCTTCTCAATTTTTTCTCGCTCGCTTGACAACCATTTTGATGATACGTCTTTCACCGCCACCCATTCACTCCATACCGGCTGCGTGGGGAACATCGGCTGTGTGGCGAACACATGCGGCGAAGGTGTTACGAATGCGATTCGTATCCCTGCATACCGCGTTCGAAACACAGTTGAGGGCGATTCAAAAGCCCACCGCCTTGCGTTGGTTTCCATACAATGATGTGTCTGACGGTGGTTCAGAAAGCGTGATAAACTACTAAACTTGCCAAGAAATCACTTCGCAAAAATGTTTGGTTAGTCCTTATGTAGGGGTGACATTAAACACGATCTGGCTGCATGCATGTCATCTCCAAACTTTCTTTTTGACTAGTCTACCTGGCAATCTGCAACATTCTATAAGGCAGCATCGCTACAAGATTTTGAATGACAACATCTCTTTATGAATGCTAGCTTCTAGTTTCGAATGACAGTGCGCACGTTTCTGACTAACATTCAAATTCTGAATCACAGTTCATAAATTTCTAAATGTCAGCATCTAATTCTGAATGACGGTTCAGACATTTCTAAATGCCAGCATCTAATTCTGAATGACAGTTCAGACATTTCTAAATGCCAGCATCTAATTCTGAATGACAGTTCAGACATTTCCAAATGCCAGCATCTAATTCTGAATGACAGTTCAGACATTTCTAAATGTCAGCATCTAATTCTGAATGACAGTTCAGACATTTCTAAATGTCGGCATCTAATTCTGAATGACAACACCCTCGGGGTCACCGCGGACATGTGGTAATGCTGCTGTCTCGCGCTCCGAAGGTTGTGGGTTCGATTCCCGGCTCCATCAATCGGTTTACCAGTGCAATTTTCAGGGACTCGTGGGGGTCGTCGCTGAAGCTTCGGAGTCCATACTCTGTGCAACGCTTTCGGCAGACCGCCCTGAGGAAAGAGACCTAGTCCTATGGGATAAAACCCGGTGCAATGAAGGCGACCCTCTCACCTTTAAGTCTTTAGAAACATCCGCTTGACAAATGCCCGTTCGCTAGACTTGTTTTATGGAACGTTAGAAACAGAAACACAGACAGAGAAAGCCTCCTGTATATTGCATGTTATTGCATGTCTTTGGTTTTATAGCATGTTTTTAGTTTTTATAGCATGCATTTGCTTCTAGTTTGTTTGGTCTTGAATGTACTCGAAATTCTGACATTATAATTTGACAATCAACATTTAGATGCCACGTCAATATTTTATTTATTTTAGTTGTTTACATTACTTTGTTTAGTTCTAGCCATTACTAAGTTTCCTTTGTGTTTATATTTACCAAACAATTATCTAAACTTCTGATTTGTGTATGTTAAACACGGTACATACATAGGGTGAACAATGTTGATTGTATGTTAAACACAGTACATATTTGGAGTGAACAATGTTGATTGTATGTTAAACACGGTAAATATCTGGGGTGAACAATGTTGATTGTATGTTAAACACAGTACATATTTGGGGTGAACAATGTTGATTGTATGTTAAATATGGTACATATTTGGAGTGAACAATGTTGATTGTATGTTAAACACGGTACATATTTGGGGTGAACAATGTTGATTGTATGTTAAACACGGTACATACATAGGGTGAACAATGTTGATTGTATGTTAAACACGGTACATACATAGGGTGAACAATGTTGATTGTATGTTAAACACGGTACATATTTGGAGTGAACAATGTTGATTGTATGTTAAATACGGTACATATTTGGAGTGAACAATGTTGATTGTATGTTAAACACGATACATATTTGGAGTGAACAATGTTGATTGTATGTTAAATACGGTACATATTTGGAGTGAACAATGTTGATTGTATGTTAAACACGGTACATATTTGGGGTGAACAATGTTGATTGTATGTTAAATACGGTACATATTTGGGGTGAACAATGTTGATTGTATGTTAAACACGGTACATATTTGGGGTGAACAATGTTGATTGTATGTTAAACACGGTACATATTTGGGGTGAACAATGTTGATTGTATGTTAAACACGGTACATATTTGGGGTGAACAATGTTGATTGTATCTTCTTTGCGTTCATCCGGAGTGATTTTTTCAGATGTGATTGCGGTGTGTCTGGTTAGGCACCCTCGGGTCGAAACCCTCAGGCCAACACATCCGACTTTTAGCGTGCATTTTTGACCAGGTCAGCAATCCTGGGAGACTCTCACTTTTGTGGTACCGTCCACATCTCAGCTGGTCTAGTTGGAACAGTCGAAGACTACACGGTCATCCCTCAAGTGAAGGCAGGGACAGTCCATAGCATTTTCCGCCATCCTGGGTGGCTTCCATAATTGCAGAGCCGGCACATAACGCTCTGGTGCTGGGTTTACCGAGGGAATCGTCACGTCCTGCTCATGGCTGTTTTAATTCCTCACTTCAATATATTGGGCATTTCGCTCGCCCTGGGCCGTTCCTGCACAAACCAGTCAGCTCTGCGGTTGGTTTCCACTAAGCGAGTTTTCGGACATGTGCTTGTCCCTGTACCCATCAGAGCTGTTCCAGGCACGGCGGACATTCGGAAAACTACCTAGTCAGAGCTGTTCCGAACAAGAGCGGCATTCGGAAACTAGGTAGTCAGAGCTGTTCCTAGCACGGGAGACATTCGGACGAGACATTTCACTCGGACGTAAATGCGTAGTGTCAATTTTTAGTTTGCCACCCGTAAGACGACACTTCCGACTTCCGGCGGGCATTTTTTAGTGAGGTTAGCCTTCCTCTGGTTTCGAGACACGTTAGACTGTTGTAATGTCACCCACATCTCAGCTGGTCAAGATAGAACGATCAACGATATCGTGGTCTGCCCTCAAGGGAAGGCAGGGGCAGACCATGGGCATTATCTCGCTATCCAAGGAGGCTTCCATAATTGCAGAGCCGGCACATATTGCTCTGAGACTGGGCTCACCCAAGGAGTTTCCACGTCCTGCTCATGGCTGCTTTAGTTCCTCACTTCCATGTGTTGGGCATCCCACTTGCCACTGATCGCTCAATCACACACCAGGAGCGGTCAGACTGCGAGTGACATCCACTCGGTAAGCTTTTGCTTGTGACTTCAGACCACGCAATAGGTTCGCTCGCCGTGCGTTCCATCTTGCGTTGATGAGACATTATTCCACTTTTGTCTACACTCTCTATGAGTTAGATACAGACAGTTTCCGTAACCCTTCGACTGGGGCACTTTTCTGACTTTTTTGTACTCGCTCACGAGGTAGGCTACATGTGCTGCCGGCTCAGCACCTTACCTTCGTGCAGCAGTGAACGGGAAACGGCCAGGCCACTTCATCCGGGAAACTCTCATATCCCCCAGCTGGGAGCCTTCGAACATGTATCAGACCTGAGCATGTAGCTTGCTCAGTATCATGTTTCTATTTTCCGGTAGACGGGTATCAGCCTGGCTCTAAGATCCGAGGGTTTGTGGCTTAGAGGCGTTCAGCCACAGCCCTCGACAGGGAGCCTTAAGAGTTTTGTCCGGACCAAGAAATTCTGCCTTTGTGCACCTCATTTAAATTTTGACTGCTATCCTCAGTCTATACCTGCAGAGCAGCAGGTTGTGTGTCTCTTAGTCTGGTCCCTATCCCATATGCTGTCCGATATGTAATTTTTCACCCATCGGCAAGCAAATGGGGTCTATGGGACACGCAAGCCCCCCCCCCCCCCCCACCACGTCAAGGTGGAGACACATCGGGGGAGATGTTGATTGTATGTTAAACACGGTACATATTTGGGGTGAACAATGTTGATTGCATGTTAAACATGGTAAATATATGGGATGAACAATGTTGATTGTATGTTAAACATGGTAAATATATGGGATGAACAATGTTGATTGTATGTTAAACATGGT
>OY992892.1:7521808-7719308 GCA_963921405.1 Cepaea hortensis
TAGTTAGTTACTTAGTTAGTTACTTAGTTAGTTAGTTAGTTAGTTAGTTAGTTAGTTAGTTAGTTACTTAGTTAGTTACTTAGTTAGTTAGTTAGTTAGTTAGTTAGTTATTTAGTTAGTTAGTTAGTTAGTTAGTTAGTTAGTTAGTTAGTTAGTTAGTTAGTTAGTTAGTTAGTTAGTTAGTTAGTTAGTTAGTTGGTCGAGGTTCAAACTTCACGGCAACGGGTCGTCCCCATTATGCTCCGTTCTTGTGCCAGTGAATATTACACAAAATGCTCTTCACTGTCCAATATGAAAAGTAGAACAGACAGAGAAAAACATGTAAGACAGCGAACATAGAGAATATTGCGAAAATGTAAAATAGCAAGCGTGGGGGGGGGGGGAAGGGGGGGGACGCCTGAGTGGTCTCGAGGTATGGTGTCCGCCTCGAGTGCTGGAGGTCCCGTGTTCAAGCCCCGGTGAGAGCCGTTATTTTTTCACATGGACATAATTTTCCCTGGTCTCTGGGTAGCGAAATCGGACGCCCGTGTGTATTGTTGCGCACGTAAAAAAATCCCTTGGCAGTTGGACATCGAAAAAGAGTAGCCTAACGGCGCTGCCCGGGCAAAATTTTGAGTTCAAAATCTACCCAAAGTATTTTCAGGATCCTTGCCGGTGCCACGGAGTTCGTGCATTAAGTTGAGATTCTATGAACTCAGGCTTGAATTAGGAGTAGAACGGAGCACATATGGGTTACACCCGTGTGCCATGATGTTGATCCATCGGCTAAACTAAACTAAACTTCTTCTGCTGCTGCTGATGCTGCTGATGCTGCTGCTGATGCTGCTGCTGATCTGCTGCTTCGCTTCTTCTTCTTCTTCTTCTTCTTCTTCTTCTTCTTCTTCTTCTTCTTCTTCTTCTTCTTCTTCTTCTTCTTCTTCTTCTTCTTCTTCTTCGTCTGCGTTCGTTCGAAATGTTGTTTTAGACATAACTGCCTTGTGCCTGTTTACAGCAGAGTTGCGATATTTGCACCTTTCGGCCGACACATCCTATTTCTTCGTGTGTTTATTGGACGGTTACCTTCCCGGGGAAGAAGAGACTAAACGCTACACTTGAAAGCTGCAACCAATCCCGGATTTTAAATTCGCTTTGTCGTCTGGCCGGCCAACTTGACAACCCTAAAGTTGTATACTCCTAGGCCAGGCCTAAGAGTTAGCTGGACATCGTAGTCAAGCCCGACATTTTTTGGACTGGGATTTCTTGGCAAGTTTACATTCAGTAGTTTGCCATTGATTTCTGAAAGACCGACACTCATACCATTAAATGAAAACAAACGCAAGGTGGTTTACTGCTAAATAATCGCCGCGTTTCGAACGCGGTATGCGGGATTTCGAATTGTGTCCGTCACCCCTTCGCCACAGAGCGAACCATTCAACTAAATCCATTACTATGGATTAAGGACAAAATTCTTACAACAGACATGCAAACAATTCACAGGTCTTTACCTCTTTCCTCAACTTAAATGAGTGTTACTCAATACCAGCGGATTTATGTCTCAATATATCTAACTGGAAAAGGTTAATGAAAACATAACATTGCATACAACTGTTAGAAGGTGGCGCACTGTGTTCTTTGGTCGAGAAGAGCGACATTGAAAAACATCGATACAACTGGAAGGATCTGTGGGACAATAAGCAGAGGCAAGCCGAGAGAGCTAATGCTGGATGAACTGAGACGGTGGCATGGAGGGATATCATCTGTTGAGCTGATCCAGAACACCAAGGATGCAGATTTCTCCAGAATCTGTGGAGACAAGGACGCTTACGCCATCTGGCAGGGCACGTGATGCTAATGCTAATGGCATCTCACCCATCTCCACGGTTTCCCAGCAGCTGTTATGTCGGTATAATATATGACACAATTTCCTGTTGTAACATATGAAATATCTTCATCATTATCATGTGCCTGGCAGCTGGCTTAGGCATTCACGTCTTTCCACAGATCCTAGTCTGTTGTTCTGTGAATCAACTCTGCTAATGATATTCCTCCATGCCACCGTCAAAGTCCACCCAGAACCATTTCTCTCTTCTTGCCTCATTCTCTTCTTCCACCCATGTGTCCAGTTGCTACGATGTAATATATTATTATTATCATCAGCTGGCTTAGGCGTTCACTTTTTTCCACAGCGCTCGGGCCTTTATCTTCTAGATAAACTCTGCTGATGATATTCCTCCATAATCTACAAGTTCTTCTTATCTCAGCCTAGTCTGCCTCTGTTTCTTCTGCCTCCCATCTTTCCAGTTGCCATGAAACAAGATATCATCATCATATACCCAGCCAGCTGGCGTGGCGGTCACAACTTTCCACAGATCAGTCCTTTGTCCTCTGAATCGACTCTGCTGATGATATTCTTCCAGGTCACCACCTCAGCCCACCCAGCATCATTTATGTCGGTGTTCCTCTGTCTCACATCCCACCCATCTGTCCAGTTATCACAATATAAGATATAGTTTAAGAAAAGACCGGATTTGAACTTTGACGAAACATGGGGCAAGTAAAAAGTCGGACTTCCGGACACAGCTGGGGGATGTTGACGGAAGTAGCTAATTGTCTGATTGTTTGTCATCTGATCTTGTAGATCTAAGTCGTTGTCTTGTTTACTGGCTGCTTGTTTTGTTTACGTGATGCTCTGTGCTTTCTCTTGAAAGTAGAATGTGGGTGAAACCGCAAGAGGTTCTCTTGGCTAATGCACTATGGTAAGTGATGCAACCTTTCAGCTTTATGGAACTGAATATTTTATTTATTTATATTTTTTTTATATTGTTGTTGTGTTGGCAACACTGTTCTCTTCAGATTCTCCGTAGTGTAGGCGGGTTTTCTGCCTTCTTCCGTCCTAGTTCTGTCTCTCAGTGGCAGGTTAACCGTTAAGAAAAGACATCTAGATAGCTTTAGTCATTGATATGTGCTTCACTTATGGTGGCATACTATTCACAGACAGAAATATTCCAGTATTCTGAGTATTCCAGCTATTATCATTTGTCATCTTTCAGTTTTGTATAAATCCTGTATCTTATTGTAGGGCAGTGGCCTGTGATAATCTTGTTAGATCATCATACTGTTTTCTTCTGTGCTCCTCCCCTCCCCTACTCCCATGGAACATAAGCCCTCAACCACACACACCAATCCTCTATGTTTTGCAACCTATTGCAGCCCCTCCATGTCCTTCCTGTTTTCATGATTAAATTCATCTATGTCTCTTTTTCTTTTGTTCACTTGAAACTTATTGTCTATATCTACAATGTTAATCAGATCTTAGTCAAATATGATTGCATTGAGCTACGGTATGACCTTAGACGGTACTTACTCAGTAACATCATACTTACTGTTTTCTGCTAGCACCTTGGCTGGCAACTGATCTAGGATGGAAGCTCCAACAGGCGGACAGTTAGAGCATTGCTTTGCTCTTCCCTTAGCTTCTGTAACTTGTCTTGGGCAACACATGGTCTCTACAATTAAGTTAACCTATGTGCTATGGAGAGGTTATTGTGTGACTAGTTGGGGGATAAATGGATACTCCACCTTTCCCTAGGATGTCCCTTTTGCTAGTGGGGGGAAGGGAGCACCGGTGATACCCCTATCATGCCACTCACTATATATATATATATATATATATATATATATATATATATATATATATATATATATATATATATATAGTAATGTTATTAAGTTCTGTGTCGGTTGGCTAGTAGACCACTGTAAAGCTTGAGCATTTTCTGTTACCCATTTTTATGAGGCTGAATCGACGCCAGAGATGTATGATATCTCATCTTGTTCCTCTTGTACCTTGCGGTGTCAAGGTGAAGCATAAACAGTGGAAGAGTGTCCATTTATCAGCTTGATATATCGAGATTCCCATAGACTGTTATTCCCTCTGTACATCGTTTAATGGCCGGGCCTCTTCTTCTGCTTCCATTTGGTCTATACATCATTGCTTGTTGTGGTATACTGTTAGTTTAAAGCCTAGTTAAGTGACCGAACCATTCCACTTGTTGTTTTCTAATGAAATCTGGCACTGCCATAACCCCCACTGTAGTCCTGATTTTCTAATGAAGTCTAGCACTGCCATTACCCCCACTGTAGTCCTGATTTTCTAATGAAATCTAGCACTGCCATAACCCCCACTGTAGTCCTGATTTTCTATCTTCTTGATGACATCATCATGTTGTCATTCTGTATGATATCATCTAAACCAGTGGTTCTCAACCATGATTGGGAATGACATTCTGATCATATGGTGAAGGGGTGCATGGGCCAAAAAAGGTTGAGAATCACTGATCTACACTCCTTGAGGCAAACTGGGTATATGGTGCTAGCCCCATATTTGTATAGACCAATCAGGCCTTGAGGGTGATGTTGTCAACAGCACCTGGCCACCTGTACTGACCAGCACAGTTCCTGGCACACGTTTTAGACTGGGCTTACTTGTGGCCAAGTGGTTACTAATGTAATGGCAAAATACTGAACGTATACGTGTCCAGGAATCACATACAGTGCTGGGGTTGACTGATAAGTCCTATAAAGAATATGCAACTAACTTTTTTTTTTAACCTGGGAGGCCAGATTAATTTAAAAAATTGCCCGGGAAGCTTAGCCCGGTCAACAAATGCCGCAGAAGTCGGATTTGTTGGCCTGAAGGCGCAATTAGACTGGCACAAAGCAACCACATCTGGAAAAAAAAACACTCCGGATGAATGCAGAAGAAGAAGAAGAATTTTTTAAATCTGCCTTGATAGGGATTTGAACACATGACCCATGGGCCAACAGGCAAGTGTGCTAGTTGCTGCTCTATTGCGACTTCCCTAGATGTTGTATTGAAACATGTTTGATGTGGTTTATTCAGGGCCACCGAACGAGCCAACCCATTCTTTGTGATGCAGAGAAGGAAGGGATATGGAGGCGGTGGTCTGACCGGTTTGCTGGTAGGAACACTGGACACTGTCCTTGACAATAAAGTAGGTCAAACTACGTCATGAGATCAAGTAAATATGTACGTAATATCAAATTAACAGCTGTGGAGCTATTATAAATTATACTAGTATGTACAATAAAGTAGGTCAAACTGCATCATAAGATCAAATATATATGTATGTAATATCAAACTGATTAGAGTAAGTGGACGTAGACAGTCAACATGTTTTGGGCGCATAATGAGAAGAAATAAACTTGATAACATGGTGACAACTGGCAAGATTGAGGGGAAAAGAACAAGGGGAAGGCAGAGAAGTAAATACCTGAATGGCTTGGCCACATGGCATGGTCAAGACAAGAACACTGAGCTGATCCATGGCTCTGGTGATCATGTGAGATGGCAAAACATGACCATCCACGCTTATCAGCATGGCACACAATGATGATGAATATCAAGCTAACAGCTTAGTGAATGTACTCTTAGGCTAGCCTAAAAATAAGTCTAAACATTTGTTCATTAGTCTAAAAGTTGTTCATTAGTCTAAAAGTTGTTCATTAGTCTAAAAGTTGTTCATTAGTCTAAAAGTTGTTCATTAGTCTGAAAGTTGTTCATATGTTTAAAAGTTGTTCATTAGTCTAAAAGTTGTTCCTTAGGCTAAAAGTTGTTCATTAGTTTAAGTTGTTTATTAGTCTAAAAGTTGCTCATAAGTCTAAAAGTTGCTCATAAGTCTAAAAGTTGTTCATTAGTCTAAAAGTTGTTTCATATAGACATTATTGTCTAATAATTTTCTCATATAACCATGTTTATTTTAACAGACGCGGCCGTACAGAATCTTACACCAGACCGATGGCTCCGAGCTCAGCTACTGTAAGTGCGGCCATTTTTGTCACACATTGTTGATGGAATGCATTTGATTAATTTCTTTATTTCAATTCAGAACATTGCTTTTCTTATCGCTTCTGCATCCAAGCGTTGACAACGACCGCTTGTGGTGGAATCGGATGTTTTGCAAGTTGTAGCCAGGGCAAGGAAGAGCCCAAGCCTGAATAAAAGTTTCCCAAGCCTGAATAAAAGTAGCCCAAGCCTGAATAAAAGTAGCCCAAGCCTGAATAAAAGTAGCCCAGGAGAAAGAGCTGGCATCTGCTGGGAGCATGCAGAGGGCGGATCTTTAAGCTATGAACGGAGTATGATGTAGGCAACGTGGCAGCAACAACGCTACTGGATTATAGCTAGCCACTGAGGCGGAGGTGAAGACTGAGGCCAACTGCCGGGGGAAGAAGCTGGTTTCCCACTGTCAGGTGCAGTGATAATGCTGGTTAATGCACCGGGTACCTAATGTTCGCCTCCAAGGGTGGGATGGCTTGCAAGAAGACACTTAGCGATGTTGATATGGGATAAGCATGATAAACGAACGTCTCAAAGGTTGCGCAGGACAAGAGAATAACGTCCGGGAGTCATGACCCGAACGAACCCACCTACTGAGAGTGTAAAGAAGGTTAAAGGGCCGAAACAATAGACAACGGGGAGACCACTTCTGATGATCGGAAGCCTCCTGTTATGCTTGCTCCACGGCAGAGTTTTTGCCACTTAACCTGTTCTGTCCTAGTTATTAACCCTTTATCGGGCAAAGCTTCCGTAAATGTTTCCACCCCTGAACAGGCAGTCCTTCCGAAGCCACCCGTGACTATTATGCATTGTAAAAACGCGATTTCTCGGCTTTCTGAGACTTCCGATATTCTACTTTCGGTTTCGCTGATAGCTTGACAACGTGGCGGCCATTCGCAAGCATGTACTTTGAATTTGAACAGATTTAAAAAATAGTTTTTGTGGGTTTTATGCTTTGTATTTCAAAATGGATTTCAACGATTCTTCAAGTGATAGTGGAGATTTCGCTGGGTTCAATTTAAGTGACATTGAAAGGCACGAAGTTGACTATTAATTTGAGCTAAATATCAGTGATCAGCATTACTTTGCATTAGCAGTCGTGAGTCAGACTTTAAAGAAAGTGATTTTGATTCGGAAAATGTGTTTGTAAATTGCCGTATAGATGACTGACAATCACAAACAATATGTTGTATTTTGTAAATATTTGTATTCATGTGTGGATTAGCAGCATCATTCACATGAGTAAAATATTCTCCATGCTTTTCCCTTCATTTTGCTGTTTATTTGACTAAAATCTGTTGACTAACAACTTATATGTGATACTTTTACTAACATAACCCAACATTTTACTGAACCTCAAAATTCTTCTTGCCTGTTCAGGGCAACAAAACAAACAAACGTCTGCCCGGTAAAGGGTTAAATAACTACTGCCCTAAACCAATTTATTTTTGTGGTGAATTTTTTCTGCCTTGGCAAGCTGATAAGTCGGGACATAGCTGATCACAGCAGAAATGTAATTGTCCTCCTTTACAGAGCTTATGCTGTTGCATGTTATTTTGTCTTAAACAAACGAGTGACGAAGTACTATATAGAACCTGTTTTGCTGTATGGTTGTGAATCTTGGAATGTAAATGAACAAATTAGGGAGAGCTTGGAAGCAACAGAGATGTGGTTCCTGAGACGAATGTTGCGAATTCCTTAGACTGCCAAAATAACTAACAACGACTGCCTGAAAGAGGCTAATGAAACTAGAACATTACATACAACAATAAGAAAGAGACAAATAGCTTTATTTGGTCATGTGATAAAAAGAAAGGCATTGGAGAACATCGTGACAACTGGAAAGATCAAGGAAATACAGGCAGGGGCAGACAAAGAGAAATTATGCAGGATGGACTGAGATGGTGGCATGAAGGAATATCATCAGCAGAGATGATCCAGAACACAAAAGATCAAAATCTGTGGAGAGACATGAACACCTACGCCAGCTGGCAAGGCACTTGATGATGGTGATGATATAGTGAAAATATTTTCAGAAATGTAGAAGATATGAGAGGAATCACCATTGCGGGACATAATATTAATAATATTAGATATGCAGATGGTACAGTATTGATTGCAGACAACAAACAGGATCTGCAACAATTAGTAGATGCAGTTATTGTACACTGAATAAATAGGGTTAGAATTAAATTGTAAGAATACAGAGATTATGGTTGTCTCTAAGAAGAAAAAAATACCACAATGTAATATACAGGTAAATGGAAATATTCTTAAATACATCAATTGGTACTACTATCTTGGAACAGTCATATTATCTGATGGGAGGTGCTTGATGAGATTCGAACAAGAATTGCTATGGCAAAAGTAGCAAGATGAAAAACGTACTGATTAATAAGAAGATGTCAATTGCAATGAGAAAAAGAGTGTTGAAGTGCTACATAGAACCTGTGCTTTTGTATGGATATGAAAAGTGGACAATGAGCAGACAAGCTGAAAAGCATCTAATGGCAGTGGAAATGTGGTTTCTGAGGAAGATGCAAAGAATACCAATGATGGGCAGAAGAATCAATAAGCAGGTACTACAAGAAACAAATGAAAATCATAAACTGATAAGAGAAGTTAGATATAGACATCAAGATTTTTTTGGGCATGTAATGAGAAGAAAGAAACTGTAGAACTTGGCAACAACTAGCGAGATTGAGGCAAAAAGAACAAGGGGAAGGCAGAGAAATAAATATATGGATGGTCTGGCCACATGCCATCATTGAGACAGGAACACAAAGCTGATCCACGACTCTGGTGATCGTGTGAGATGGTGATTGTGTGAGATGGTGATTGTGTGAGATGGTGATCATGTGAGATGGTGGTCATGTGAGATGGTGATCATGCGAGATGGTGATCGTGTGAGATGGCAAAACATGCCCGCCCACGCTTATGGGTATGGCACATGGTGATGATAATGTATGTATGTAACAATGGGAAAATAAGCAGACAGGCCAAGAAACATCTGATGGCAACACAAATAAACATCCTTATTTTGTCATGTGACTCCTCTTGTTTTGTGTTTCAGCCGTGGCAGAAGCAAACAACAAACGGGAGATACACCAACACTGGGACTGGTTAGAGAGTAACATTGTCAGCACTTTAGGTGAGGCATGTCTGTGGGAATATATGACAATCATACTTCTCTTATACAATAAATCCGTCATTGGGAATTAGAAAAACAGTTCTTGTTTGCTATATAGAAAAAATCGGTATCTGTGCCTTAGGGGTTAGCGAAACGCAGTTTTTACAGTTTCTTAACATACCAAGCCAAGAGTTTGAAATCAGCTGCAACCTATTTGGAAGCAGATCTGTTTGTGTTTGTATTTTTTTCGTTCGATTGCTTTGAACTGAAGCATAGTTCATACACATGATACTATTTTGAGTGTTCTGGACTGATTTTTGTGTGTGGATTAGTGTTCCCTATTAGTACGATTACCAGTGTCCCTCGCCATCAGCTGGACCCACTCTTACTGTGAGGTACTTGTAATTTATGTCCCCAAGTCAAGGACAAGAAGTCAACAATGTTTAGTCCAGCTGACTGGTTTAGGGGTTGAACCCGCTACCTTGGCTCAGCACACCAGAAGTTAAAGAGCGAGTGCTCTTATCCATACAGCCATGCTGACCTCCATCACTTTGCGTTGATTTCTCTGGTGTGAGGCGTGGCCGAGAGACAGTGAGGGAGACAGAGAAAGCCGAGAAACACAGAGGGGAAGAGAGGAAGCGATAAGGCAGATGTGGTTGGGATCATGTGGAAGAACAGATACACCATTATTGCCTGCAGAAAATGGTGCCGCAGCGAGTGACCAGAGGATCTGACCGACATTCTGTATTTCATGGAAGGTTCATACGGACACATAATCAGACTGAAACTGTTACAGTTAGTATGGGAATGCTTGGCTGGTTGTTGAAGATGAGGACGTAGTGTGTATGGGGATGCTTGGCTGGTTGTTGAAGATGAGAATGTAGTGTGTATGGGAATGCTTGGCTGGTTGTTGAAGATGAGAATGTAGTGTGTATGGGGATGCTTGGCTGGTTTTTGAAGATGAGAATGTAGTGTATATGGGGATGCTTGGCTGGTTGTTGAAGATGAGAATGTAGTGTGTATGGGGATGCTTGGCTGGTTGTTGAAGATGAGAATGTAGTGTGTATGGGAATGCTTGGCTGGTTGTTGAAGATGAGAATGTAATGTGTATGGGAATGCTTGGCTGGTTGTTGAAGATGAGGATGTAGTGTGTATGGGGATGCTTGGCTGGTTGTTGAAGATGAGAATGTAGTGTGTATGGGGATGCTTGGCTGGTTGTTGAAGATGAGAATGTAGTGTGTATGGGAATGCTTGGCTGGTTGTTGAAGATGAGAATGTGGTGTGTATGGGGATGCTTGGCTGGTTGTTGAAGATGAGAATGTAGTGTGTATGGGAATGCTTGGCTGGTTGTTGAAGATGAGAATGTAGTGTGTATGGGAATGCTTGGCTGGTTGTTGAAGATGAGGACGTAGTGTGTATGGGAATGCTTGGCTGGTTGTTGAAGATGAGGACGTAGTGTGTATGGGAATGCTTGGCTGGTTGTTGAAGATGAGAATGTAGTGTGTATGGGAATGCTTGGCTGGTTGTTGAAGATGAGAATGTAGTGTGTATGGGAATGCTTGGCTGGTTGTTGAAGATGAGAATGTAGTGTGTATGGGAATGCTTGGCTGGTTGTTGAAGATGAGAATGTAGTGTGTATGGGAATGCTTGGCTGGTTGTTGAAGATGAGAATGTAGTGTGTATGGGAATGCTTGGCTGGTTGTTGAAGATGAGAATGTAGTGTGTATGGGAAAGCTTGGCTGGTTGTTGAAGATGAGAATGTAGTGTGTATGGGAATGCTTGGCTGGTTGTTGAAGATGAGGATGTAGTGTGTATGGGGATGCTTGGCTGGTTGTTGAAGATGAGAATGTAGTGTGTATGGGAATGCTTGGCTGGTTGTTGAAGATGAGGATGTAGTGTGTATGGGGATGCTTGGCTGGTTGTTGAAGATGAGAATGTAGTGTGTATGGGGATGCTTGGCTGGTTGTTGAAGATGAGAATGTAGTGTGTATGGGAATGCTTGGCTGGTTGTTGAAGATGAGAATGTAGTGTGTATGGGGATGCTTGGCTGGTTGTTGAAGATGAGGATGTAGTGTGTATGGGGATGCTTGGCTGGTTGTTGAAGATGAGAATGTAGTGTGTATGGGAATACTTGGCTGGTTGTTGAAGATGAGAATGTAGTGTGTATGGGAATGCTTGGCTGGTTGTTGAAGATGAGGACGTAGTGTGTATGGGAATGCTTGGCTGGTTGTTGAAGATGAGGACGTAGTGTGTATGGGAATGCTTGGCTGGTTGTTGAAGATGAGAATGTAGTGTGTATGGGAATGCTTGGCTGGTTGTTGAAGATGAGAATGTAGTGTGTATGGGAATGCTTGGCTGGTTGTTGAAGATGAGAATGTAGTGTGTATGGGAATGCTTGGCTGGTTGTTGAAGATGAGAATGTAGTGTGTATGGGAATGCTTGGCTGGTTGTTGAAGATGAGAATGTAGTGTGTATGGGAATGCTTGGCTGGTTGTTGAAGATGAGAATGTAGTGTGTATGGGAAAGCTTGGCTGGTTGTTGAAGATGAGAATGTAGTGTGTATGGGAATGCTTGGCTGGTTGTTGAAGATGAGAATGTAATGTGTATGGGAATGCTTGGCTGGTTGTTGAAGATGAGAATGTAGTGTGTATGGGAATGCCCCTAGAACTGTGATGTTAGTTCTTGACTCAACTCATTAAATCAATACCAGAAAAATGTTTTCAGTAATAAAAGATGATATTTAAATTGTTGACAGTCATTTGTTTCCTCTTACAGCTGCCTTTGAAAATCTTGACGATGTCACAGAGTTCATCAAGTGCAAAATTGAAAGTCTGGTTGCCAATGTGGAGACTGCTAAAGAAGGTTTGGCTTGTTTTGTGCTTCTGGTGTCCATTGTAGGTGAAATGTAGTGATGTAGAAAAGTCTTAGTATTAGTCAGATATGAGTGAGCTACCGTATGACAGTAGATGGTATTACTTGCTTTCTGTTAGTGTCGGTCGTTGGGCAGCTTCGCCAAAAATGACACCTCACATTGTGACAATGGCGTTGTACAGATGAGCACAATTGGGAGGGCACAAGCCTTATCCTAGTGCGAGGAAATGCAACCTAAAGATTAAATGTATGGCAGGGTAGGCCCTAAGCCTTGATTGGTAACTGGTCTAGGATCGAAGCTCCGACAGGCGGACAGTTAGAGCATTGATTTCCTGATCTGGCAGCTTCTGCCTCTTGTCTTGTTCCAGATGTATCAGTGTTACCTGTCCTCTGGAGTAAACTAGGCAGGCCAAGAGAGGGATCATGCTGCATGGGCAACACATGGTCTCTACCATTCAGCCCAGGCTTTGTGCTATGGAGGGGTATAACTCCATCCCTGGTCTGGTTGTATTTATTATACCTTTTTTTTAAAGCACAGTGTAACAAACTATCATCTGCCAAGATGGCCAGTTGCCAGTAGAAGACAAGTTTAGATGGAGTCTCAGCCATCTGTAAACACCAGTGCATGACCCTTTCCTTGCCGGTGCTATGGAGTTCGTGCACTGTGCTGAGATTTTCCGGACTCAGGCTTGAGTTAGTAGTAGAACGGAGCACTTATGGGTTACAACCGTGTGCCGTGATGTTGATCCATCGACTAAACGAACCCTCTCAAGTGTTTTCATGTATTAGCACTTTGACCGCAGTGTCTCCTGTGATGGGATCTTGCTCTCTGCTACTTGTATCAAGACTGAAATGGTCAGAGATGGTAGTATGGTAATCTGCTAGCACTGGTATACATTCCTTTCAAGATTGATGTCTGTGGGTCTGCTTTCTTGGAGGATGGTATCCATGATTTGACCTTTTTCAGCTATTTCCTTTAACTGTTGACAAACCTCTTATCTCCCATGGGCTGTCAATCAACTCATGCCAAGCCCTTTGCATACTTGTTCATGATTGTTTGGATATTGACGCTGAAGTTTTCTGTGGGTTGAGGTAGCTAGTCTCACACCAACCCTACTTATTTGCCTCTTAAGACACACATGGTAGGTCACAGTATTACTATTTGTTACTTCTCTTATGTGTCTCGATAACACAAGGGAGTCTTTCAGCCTCACAGCGTATACAATTTGAGTACTTGCCGGGATTCAGCATAGAAGAGAGCATGAACAATTGCAGGAGTCTCCGTGGCGAAGTAGTCAAGCTGTCTGACTCGGGTTCCGAAGGTTGTGGGTTCAATTCTGGGCAGTGTCCTTTGGTTCATGAGTGCATTTTTTTAAGGCTCCTGGGGGTCATTGCTGGAGCTACGGAGTTCGCGCTGTGTGCGACGCTTTCGGCAGTTCACTGCGGAAATAGATGAGCCATTTGGGATAAATACCCGGTGCAATGAAGTCGACACTGTTGACTTTTAAACAATTTTTTTTCCAGCCACCCCTAGATTCTGTCCAGGATGCCTCGTGTGGAGGTGACAGAACCCTGGGCACATCTAACCCTCCTCATTCTATACAGAGCTTGATAGAACGACACCATTGAGAGACAAAAAGGTGTCTCGTTTTGCAAACTTTCCCTCCCATTGTGCTGCTCCATCTGGCCATGATACTTGTGCTTGTTTGTGTACCCATACCTCCAATAGGAATGCTGTCTGCAGTAGTCTAGCTACTGGCAGGTTCTCAATCCTCAGAACACCTTGAGAGAACTTGAGAATAGTGTAACAGGAAAGTCTTTTGTCAAGAACCCACAGGGCAGATGACATACAGGAAGACCTACAAACACATGGAGCAGAGAGTTGGAGACAGAGGTGAATAGTATGGGGAGAATATGGATGGAACTGCATGAGACAGCAAAGGACAGGACGACATGGAGGGAGCAGGTTGAGGACTTATACTCAAGTGAGATAGGACTACTTGGGGTGAACTGATAATGGGGAATAAAGGGTGAAAGAATAATAACAATAATGACAGCAGGAAAGACAAAGTTTGACTAGCCAACCAAGAGTTTCATTTGTGAGATCTACAAGTTGTTCCTTTCACAGATGATGAGGTTGAAGACCTCAGAACCTCCACCAAAAAGTTTCGGAAGTATTTCAACATGCCAAAGGAGGAAAAGCTAGTCAATCGTAAGTGGCTACATGTTGTGGAGTCGTGTCTCCGTGATGGGCTTTGACTCGCTCTTCACAATTCACCATGTATTATTGCGTTTTGGTATGAATGTTCCTTTGTGTGACCTTTTCCCACTCTAATATGCAGAATCTTCTTCTTATAGTCCATGCCGTGTGGTGTTGGTGATCATGTCTGTCCACAGCCTTCTGTCTCATGTACTGCCAATCTTCTTATAGTCCATGCCGTGTGGTGTTGGTGATCATGTCTGTCCACAGCCTTCTGTCTCATGTACTGCCAATCTTCTTATAGTCCATGCCGTGTGGTGTTGGTGATCATGTCTGTCCACAGCCTTCTGTCTCATGTACTGCCAATCTTCTTATAGTCCATGCCGTGTGGTGTTGGTGATCATGTCTGCCCACAGCCTTCTGTCTCGTGTACTGCCAATCTTCTTATAGTCCATGCCGTGTGGTGTTGGTGATCATGTCTGCCCACAGCCTTCTGTCTCGTGTACTGCCAATCTTCTTATAGTCCATGCCGTGTGGTGTTGGTGATCATGTCTGTCCACAGCCTTCTGTCTCGTGTACTGCCAATCTTCTTATAGTCCATGCCGTGTGGCGTTGGTGATCATGTCTGTCCACAGCCTTCTGTCTCGTGTACTGCCAATATTCTTATAGTCCATGCCGTGTGGCGTTGGTGATCATGTCTGTCCACAGCCTTCTGTCTCGTGTACTGCCAATCTTCTTATAGTCCATGCCGTGTGGCGTTGGTGATCATGTCTGTCCACAGCCTTCTGTCTCGTGTACTGCCAATCTTCTTATAGTCCATGCCGTGTGGTGTTGGTGATCATGTCTGTCCACAGACTTCTGTCTCGTGTACTGCCAATCTTCTTATAGTCCATGCCGTGTGGCGTTGGTGATCATGTCTGTCCACAGCCTTCTGTCTCATGTACTGCCAATCTTCTTATAGTCCATGCCGTGTGGTGTTGGTGATCATGTCTGTCCACAGACTTCTGTCTCGTGTACTGCCAATCTTCTTATAGTCCATGCCGTGTGGTGTTGGTGATCATGTCTGTCCACAGACTTCTGTCTCGTGTACTGCCAATCTTCTTATAGTCCATGCCATGTGGCGTTGGTGATCATGTCTGTCCACAGCCTTCTGTCTCATGTACTGCCAATCTTCTTATAGTCCATGCCGTGTGGCGTTGGTGATCATGTCTGTCCACAGCATTCTGTCTCATGTACTGCCAACCTTCTTATAATCCATGCCGTGTGGCGTTGGTGATCATGTCTGTCCACAGCCTTCTGTCTCATGTACTGCCAATCTTCTTATAGTCCATGCCGTGTGGTGTCAGTGATCATGTCTGTCCACAGCCTTCTGTCTCGTGTACTGCCAATCTTCTTATAGTCCATGACATGTGGTGTCAGTGATCATGTCTGTCCACAGCCTTCTGTCTCGTGTACTGCCAATCTTATAGTGCCTGCTGTGTGTGACATTGGTGATCATGTCTGTTTACAGCCTTCTGTCATGTGTACTGTCAACCTTCTTATAGTGGTGATGATGTCCATTCACAACAAACTGTCTCGTGTACTGCCAATTATTTCTGATATTGATGTTCCTTTATGCTATGATGTCAAGCTGTCCAGCATCTTCTCTCTTGGTCTCCTACCTCTTTTCCCCTCCAATTTTCTCATTGCGACGACATACTCCAGCTTCCCCCTTCTCATGACATACCCAAAGAATGTGGACTGTCTTCTTCTGATGCAAGTAACCAGTTCTCTTTGTGCAGATAGAAGGACTAAAAAGGTATGACAGAATCACAAATTTTGAGCTGAGAGAGAGAGAGAGAGAGAGAGAGAGAGAGAGAGAGAGAGCTAGACAAATTCTAGCCAATCATGAGCGAGGAAAAGACAAAAAACCTGGGTCCCATGAACGACCCAGACTAAAATGGGTTCCACAAAATGTCCTGGAAAATAAAGGCAGTCGGCGTGATATTGACTGGGTCACCGACACATCGAGTGCTGGTTAGTCTGTAAACACATGAGGCTACCCAATACGCCTGAAAGAGTATAAGTGAGATGGTTCTTAACTTGACTTGTCTCTACTCTACTCTACTCTACTCTACTCTACTCTACTCTACTCTACTCTACTCTACTCTACTCTACTCTACTCTACTCTACTCTACTCTACTCTACTCTACTCTACTCTACTCTACTCTGCTCTACTCTACTCTGCTCTGCTCTGCCCTGCCTTACCCTACCCTACCCTACTCTACTCTACTCTACTCTACTCTACTCTACTCTACTCTACTCTACTCTACTCTACTCTACTCTACTCTACTCTACTTACTCTACTACCACTTTATAGACTTTAGGAAAGCATTCGATATGATAGATCATACTATTCTAATTAAAAAACTAGAAACAATGAAAGTAAGTTTTAATATAGTGACATTAATAAAATCATTCTTATTAGACAGAAAGCAAGTAGTATCACACAATAAAGTTTTATCTCAAGCCATTACCATTAATATTGGAGTACCTCAGGGGTCTACTCTTGGCCCTCTATTATTTGCCATTTATATAAATGATCTTCCATTAAATCTGTCGTCGTCCTGCGATCTATTTGCTGATGACTGCACAGTATATACAAACGCTGTTATCGTAATGTGCTAGAATTATCCTTGCAACAGGAAATAAATAGTGTAGTTAACCCTTTACAGGGCAGACGATTGTCCATTTTTTTGCCCTGAACGGGCAAGATTTTTTCGGGTTCGGTAAAATTTCGGGTTGCGTTAGTAAAAACATCACAAATAAGGTGTTAGTCAACCGATTTTAGTTAAATAAACAACACAATGAAGGGAAAAGCATGCAGAATATGTTACTCACGTGATTGTTGCCGGTAATCCATATATGAACACAAATATTTACGAAATACGGCATGTTGTTTGTGATTTTCCGTCATCTATACGGCAATTTACAAACAATTTTCATAATCATAATCACTTTCTTTAAAGTCCGACTCACGACTGCTAATGCAAAGTAACGCTTTGCACTGATATCTAGCTCCGATTAATAATCAACTTCGTGCCCTTTAATGTCATTTAAATTGAACAGAGCGAAATCTCGGCTATCACTTGAAGAATCGCCGAAATCCATTTTGAAAAACAGCGTAAAAATCCCGAAAACTATCAAAAAAAGTCCGTTAAAGTCTGTTCAAAGTCATTGTAGCGCGTTTACAAATGGCGGCCACGTTGTCAAGCTATCGGCGAAAGTGAAAGTAGTCATCGGAAGTGTCGGAAAACCGAGAGATCGCATTTTTAAAACGACTAGTCGTCAAAGACGCGATTGGGCGCTCCGCCCGTTTAACGCATCGAACGCTATCAGGCGCTATGCCTGTTAAAGGGTTAACTGGAGTCATGCAAACCGCATGCAAATTAACATTACTAAAACAAAGTCTATGTTAATAGGAACCAGGCAAAGACTTCACACTCTAAACTCGCAGAGAACTCTTCAGCTGCACATTGGCAGCACGCCTGTAGAAAGTGTCACCGAGCACAAGACACTGGGTGTTATCATAGATCAAAATCTAACTTTTAACTCACATGTTCATGCTCTAGTTAAACAAATAGCCAAAAAAGTATACCAACTTGCCAAAATTAAAACTTTCCTTGACGAAAACACAAGAAAGATATTCTATACTTCTCATATACAAACACATATTGATTACTGCTCCACAGTCTGGGATGGATGCTCCAAATCAATAACAAAACGCCTATATTCACTCCAGAAAAGGGCAGTGCGTTTAATTAATGGTGAAAAGCTTACCGACAATTCTAACCTATATAAACGTCTCCGGTTACTGCCACTCCACAAGCGCCTGCTTTTTAATAAAACCAAACTAATTCACAAAATCCTATTTCAAAATGCTCCAAGCTACCTTTGGCCATTGTTTAAATATAACGCTAGACATAGCGAACGACTAAATATACTTCATGTCCCTAAACCTAGGATAGACTTATATAAAACAAGCTTAGCATACTCTGCCGCTCAGTTGTGGAACAATCTTCCACAAGAAATCAAAGACACCACCAATCATGATACATACATTCGCAACCTGTTTGAACACTACCTTAGTACAGACTACATGCCCCCATAACAAACAACACAAAAAAGACAATAATGGTAACTTATCTCAAACGACAACTAGCCAAAAAACATTCCCTTATGTATGGCACGTTGCACCCTCCTTAGGTATTTATAATGCCCATGTTAAACACTGCTTCAGTGAGTCATTTGTTATTGATTATTTTTCATGCGTTTTAATGTTCTTTTGTTGTCAAAAGTTGCTTCATAAGTGATGTTGAATAAAAGAATGTATGAGAGGAAATAGAGAAGAAGGGCAGAATGTCAGACGGGCCTGCGTGCCCAATTCTTAAACCTTTGAAAATAAAGACTTATTATTATTATTATTATTATTATTATACTCTACTCTACTCTACTCTACTCTACTCTACTCTACTCTACTCTACTCTACTCTACTCTACTCTGCTCTGCTCTGCCCTACTCTACTCTACTCTACTCTACTCTACTCTACTCTACTCTACTCTACTCTACTCTACTCTACTCTACTCTACTCTACTCTACTCTACTCGTTTTAATGCTATTGTTCTTTTTGTTGTCAAAATTTGCTTCGTAAGTGATGTTGAATGAAAGAATGTATGAGAGGAAATAAAGAAGAAGGGCAGAATGTCAGACGGGCCTGCATGCCCAATTCTTAACCCTTTGAAAATAAAGATTTTCATTCGTTCGTCCGTTCGTTCGTCTCTACTCTACTCTACTCTACTCTACTCTACTCTACTCTACTCTACTCTACTCTACTCTACTCTACTCTACTCTACTCTACTCTTCTACTCTACTCTACTCTACTCTACTCTACTCTACTCTACTCTACTCTACTCTACTCTGCTCTACTCTACTCTACTCTGCTCTACTCTACTCTACTCTGCTCTACTACTCTACTCTACTACTCTACTCTACTCTACTCTACTCTACTTTACTCTACTCTACTCTACCCTACTCTACCCTACTCTACTCTACTCTACTCTACTACTCTACTCTACTCTACTACTCTACTCTACTCTACTCTACTCTACTCTACTCTACTCTACTCTACTCTACTCTACTCTACTCTACTCTACTACTCTACTACTCTACTCTACTCTACTCTACTCTACTCTACTCTACTCTACTCTACTCTACTCTACTCTACTCTACTACTCTACTCTACTCTACTACTCTACTCTACTACTCTACTCTACTCTACTACTCTACTCTACTCTACTCTACTCTACTCTACTCTACTCTACTCTACTCTACTCTACTACTCTACTCTACTACTCTACTCTACTACTTTACTCTACTACTCTACTCTACTCTACTCTACTCTACTTTACTCTACTCTACTACTCTACTCTACTACTCTACTCTACTACTCTACTCTACTACTCTACTACTCTACTCTACTACTCTACTCTACTCTACTCTACTCTACTCTACTCTACTCTACTCTACTCTACTCTACTCTACTCTACTACTCTACTCTACTACTCTACTCTACTCTACTCTACTCTACTACTCTACTCTACTCTACTCTACTACTCTACTCTACTCTACTCTACTCTACTCTACTCTACTACTCTACTCTACTCTACTCTACTCTGCTCTGTTTACCTTACCTTTCCTTTACTTTTAATTTAATGTTTTGCATATCCTTTACAGGACATCGCTGTCAACATCAGCATCTTTCAGCTGATTGTTCATTTCTTGGCAAGATTACGCTCAGTAGTTTGCCATTGCTTTCTGAGAGGCCGGCTCACATACCCCGTAAGTTACCTACACGATTCGAACCACTGCTGATTCTCACTGTCGTCACGTTACTTACGAGAGTATACGAGATTACAGAGAAACGTCGCTAACCTTTAGGCCAGGGAGCCGGCTTCCTTGACTTGACCTTGACTAAATTGGTTAGGTCTGCACAGCTGGTTGTGGTACTGGTGTACGATAAGGCACATGTGGTCAGGGCACTTTTGCTGTATAGCATTGAAGAACAGATAACTGTCATTGCCTGGAAAGAATTGTGTGGCAGGGAGTGACCAGAGGATCTGGCCGACACTCTGTTCTCCGACAGACACATAATCAGGCTGTTACTGGTACCATTAATATTGGAACTCTTCACTGGCTGTTGAAGATGAGGATGGTGCATGTATGGGAATGTCCTGAGTGCTGTGAAGTTGATTCTTGAAATGACTTGACTTATAACAAGATGTAATAAACTTCCCTGGAAAGAAGAACAAAGAAGAAATATAGATTACACCTGCAGTAACGTCCTCGACTCCACCACTTTCAGATTACTCATGCAGCTACTGGAAGAACAACATTCCACGTCAAGGGTGGATGTACCTGAGTGTCAATCACCTCTGCTTCTATTCATTCCTCATGGGTAAAGAAGCCAAACTCATCCTGCGTTGGGCGGACATAACTGTAAGACTTTTATCCAGCTGTTGGTGTCATTTTTTAATTTCTATGCAGTGTGTTTTCATCTGTTATGTTCTGTCATTATTTCATATATTTCTGTTCACAGATGCTGGTGTCATTTTGTATTTCTATGCAATGTGTTTTTGCCTGTTATGTTTTGTCAGTATTTCATATATTTCTGTTCACAGATGCTGGTTTCATTTCTCTTCTGTTTGGTCTACTGGTGTGTTCTATCCATTGTTCATACATTTCTCAAAAAATTATAGATTTTTGTGTCGTTTTGCTTCTGGGCACTACAACATTGTTCTCTGTCAGTATTTCATACACTTCTAAGAAAATTATTGATTTTGGTGTCTTTTCTCTATTGTGCACTGTACCACATAGTTATGTCAGTATTTCACACATTTCTCAGAAAAGTATAGATTTTGGTGTCATTTCTCTTCTATGCACTGTACAAAATTGTTCTCTTTCAGTATTTCATACACTTCTAAGAAAATTATAGATTTTCATGTCATTTCTCTTTTGTGCACCTCTGTGTTCTGTCAGTATTTCATACATTTCTAAGAAAAATCATATATCTTGCAGACATGAACACAGCAGTGATTCTGTCATACCATGTTACCCTTCTATTTTGGGCACATAATATAAGGTCATAATTGTCCTTTAGAGAAAAGTGGAAGACAAGGGGAAGCCAATGGTTGAAATCAGGAGATAACATCCCCAGATCAATGGGATGGAGAATATTGTGTTATCATCATCGCTGCAGGAGACAGGAAACGCTCACGATACATTGCATCCAGCCTTTAATGTGAAGATGGCTGACACAGGAAGTTCCAGTATATGTTAAAAATCCCACGGGAGTTGGAAATTGCAAAGAGTAGGCTGTAAGGTCACTGCCCTGGCATAATTGCCTACCATGCATGTCGTAAGAGGCGATTAAGGAGGCTTGATGGTTCCGTCGCCCTGCTACTGAGTGAGTGCGTGGCATGACACTGTGAGCTTTGAGTTTCGTGTTAAATGCTTTTGAATATGCCCGAGGTTTTTTGGAACGTGACTGCATGTTCGGAGCGATGGTAGATGGCTATGTCCCAGAGTTGACCGGTTTTTGCCTTATGCAGAAATTCGTGGCTGCTGGGCTTCTGGTTGACTGCCACTGCCATCGACGATGAACTGTATTTTCATGGACTGTGTGGGTGAACATCTAGGAAACATCCAGATGGGAAAATGACTGCCGATTCCATCAGAGATGAACTGGGTGTTTCGTTGGGGACTATTGTGTTGACATTCTGGCGGCGGCATTATGCACAGTGTATCTGTGCAGGCTGTTGTTTGTCGAGACTCCTATCTTTTCCACTTTTCACATTGGGCAGTGGGGAGTGTTTTGTGCGATATTCACTGGCACAGGAATGGAGCATAATGGGGACAACCCGTTGCTATGAGGTTGGAACTACGACTAACTAACTAACTAATTGTTAGAAAAAGTAAAACCTACCCACGGGTAGATAGAATCTGTGACCTTGGATAGAATTGTGTCTAGAGGAAGCAAACCTTAAATGCATGCTGAAAACGGACACTCTGTCCTTTGAGGTGCATATCTAGGTGTGATGCACTAAATCAAAAGATAGAATGAAGGAGTCGAAGAATTTGTTGGCTTGCTTACCAAAATCACCCAGAGTTAACTCCCCTATATGGGTTGGTTTGGGTTATTTCTCTGATCGGTTTGGCTCTTATATTAGTCCACACACAAAAATGAGTGATGATGATGATGATGAGTAAGGGTACTAGTCTCCTAATCTATTATACATAAACCCTAGATGCTTGTGTAGTTAAGACGACCGGCCTGATACCATGTCACCCTTGGAGTGCCGATTGATGTATACAAATTTGGGTTTAGCACCATAAGCAAGGTTCTTCACCTTAAGCATGCAAAAGGGACATATGTTCAGTGTGCCTTCAGGTGTATGAAGTGGGCCCTTGATATTCTTTACTTAGATGCCTTTATTTGCCATGGAATTCCTTGACCTTACCTTCCTGTACTGAGTTATGTGAGAGATCCTCCTGTGTGTTTGTTTGTGTATGAGTGTGTATGTGTGTTTTACTGTAGATATGTTTACTTTTTGGTCTCAGAAACTGGAGAGGGGAAACAACATGTTGCTTCCTGACAGCGTCAAAGTGTCCACCAGAGATGGCAATGTAAGTTAGCATTACTAGAACTTTCCACAACTCAAAGTTAAATAATTTGCATCATGTGAAATGTAAGTTGTCATTGGGTACTGACAATAACTTTCTACAACTCTCAAGTTTAATTTACATTGTTTGAAATGCAAGTTATAATTACTAGAACTTTACACAACTCAAAGTTTAATTTACATCATTTGAAATATAAGTTATTATTGGACTCTGAGTAGAATTTTCCACAACTCTAATGATAATTTATATTGTTTGAAATGTAAGTTATCATTGGACACTTACTAGAACTTTCCACCAGTCAAAGCTTAATTTACATCATTGTATATGTAAGTTAAACAGATTGTTTTTCTTTAGTTTTGCCCACCATTTAGGAGTTGGTTTGCGTCATCATCATCATCAAATGCTTCACTGACTGGCATGGGTATTCATGATTATCCACATCTTGCGATCTTCAATAGCATGGATGAAAATTTGTTGACTCCTGTCCATGGCATGACACAAGACTGTCAAGAATTTTGTCATGCTTTCTTCCTCTGTTTCTTTTCCCACAACATGTTATAGTTTTTGTTTTATCATAAAGTAGCCAAAAAAATGAAAACTGCCTTTTTCTGATGTTTGTAATAAGTTGTCTCTGCGACTTAGCCTCCTTCAAATTGTCCAGATTACTCATTTTGTATGTCCAAGAAATTTTTATCATTCTTCTATAAAGCTACATCTCCAAAGCCTCTAGGGAATTTTTCACTTGTTTACTAATTGTCCATGATTTGCAGCCATATGTTAAAACTGGCTTTATGTAACATGGAAGAATTAATTTTCTTACTTCCAGTAACAAGTACTTATTGCATAAAATTGATTTGGATATTTCTAATAAATTAGGAAAAGCTGTGATAGTGAAGTGGCTGACAGTGGTTGACATGCTCGCCTGCAGACCTGACAGTCATGTGTTCAAACATCCTCTTCTCCCCCCCCCCTCCCCCTCCCTCCAGTCAATTATAGAAAATCTGTGCCCCAATAGTGATTTGAACACATGGCCACAGGCCTGCCAGGCAACTGTGATAGCCACTGCGCCAGGGTGGCTCACACTCACATCTAACCATTTCCTTTGGTAACCTCTTGCAGCATTACTTCTCCATGCTCCTACACAGCAACGAAACATTCAACCTCATGGAGCAGCTGGCCAACATGGCAATGAAACAGTAAGTGAAATAACTCACTATAACTTTGTTGCCAGGATTGTCAGATTTTCCAATCCAAAAACTGATTTGTTTTAATTCTTTTTTTAAACATGTTCATAAATCTAGCTTTGTGATTGCTCATAAATTTATTATTGGGAAATTAATATGGAGATTTCCTCTTGCTACGTGCTTCTAGATAACAGACATTTCATCATCATCATCATCATCATCATCATCATCATCATCATCATCATCATCATCATCATCATCATTATCAAATACCTTGCCAGCTGGCGGAAGCGTTCAGGTCTCTCAGATCTCGGTCTTTGGTGTTCTGGATCAACTCTGCTGATGGTATTCCTCCATGCCACCGTCTCAGTCCATCCAGCATCATTTCTCTCAGTCTGCCTCTGCTGCTTCTCTCACTGATCTTTCTGGTTGTCATGATGCTTTCCAATGCCTCTCTTCTCATTACATGACCAAAGAATGATGTTTGTCTCTTTCTTATAGTTGTATATAATGTTCTGCTTTCATTAACATTTTACAAACAATTGTTGATAGGTATTTTGACAGTCCATGATATTCACAACATTTGTCTCAGGAACCACATCTCCGATGCTGCCAAGTTGTTAAGCGCATTACATCATTCATTAATCCAGCTTTATGACCGCCTCTAGAAAACCCTTCCCAACCAACAAGTTCAGGTGTAATAGACATATGTAACAGACATATGTAATATGTAGCCTACCACGCATGTCGTAAGAGGCGACTAAGGAGGCTATGGTTCCGTCGCCCTGCTACTGAGTGAGTGCGTGGCGCGACACTGTGAGCTGTGATTTTCGTGTGAAATGCTTTTGGATCTGCCCGAGGTTTTTTGGAACGTGACTGCATGTTCAAAGCGATGGCAGCTGGCTATGTCCCAGAGTTGACCAGTTTTTGCCTTATGCAGAAATGTGTGGCTGCTGGGCTTCTGGTTGACTGCCACTGCCATCGACGATGAACTGTATTTTCGTGGACTGTGGGTGAACATCTAGGAAACATCCAGATGGGAAAATGACTGCTGATTCCATCAGAGATAAACTGGATGTTTCGTGGGGGACTATTGTGTTGACATTCTGGCGGCGGCATTATGCACAGTGTATCTGTGCGGGCTGTTATTTGTCGAGACTCCTGTCTTTTCCACTTTTGACATTGGGCAGTGGGGAGCGTTTTATGTGATATTCACTGGCACAGGAACGGAGCATAATGGGGACGACCCGTTGCTGTGAAGTTGGAACCGCAACTAACTAACTAACTAACAGACATATGTTATAGACATATGTAATAGACATATGGTGCAAACTTCATGTTTGTATCGGCCAGGAAGGGTTCACCAGCTCTGTGGTGAAAGGGTTGCGGACACAATTCCTAATCCCACATACCGTGTTCAGAACACAGCTGGGGGTGATTTGAAAGCAGACTGCTTTGTGTTGGTTTCCATACAATGGTATGAGTGCCAGCCATTCAGAAAGCAATGGCAAACTACTGAACGTAAACTTGCCAAGAAATCACAAACAGCAAAAAATGCTGGGGTTGACTGCAACATCCTGTAAAGGATATGCAGCTAAGGGTGTTTTGAGCAATACCATGTAAAGGATATGCAGCTAAGGGTTTTGTGATCTTCACTGGTGGTTTGGGGTTCGTGTGCTTAACCCGTTACAGGGCAGATGCTTGTCCGTTTTTTTAGCCCTGAACGGGCAAGATTTTTTCAGGTTTGGTAAAATTTCGGGTCGCGTTAGTAAAAACATCACAAATAAGGTGTTAGTCAACCGATTTTAGTTAAATAAACAACATAATGAAGGGAAAAGCATGCAAAATATGTTACTCACGTGATTGTTGTTGGTAATCCATATATGAACACAAATATTTACGAAATACAGCATGTTGTTTGTGATTTTCCGTCATCTATACGGCAATTTACAAACACATTTTCAGAATCATAATCACTTTCTTTAAAGTCTGACTCAGACTGCTAATGCAAAGTAACACTTTGCACTGATATCTAGCTCCGATTAATAGTCAACTTCGTGCACTTTAATGTAATTTAAATTGAACCTAGCGAAATCTCGGCTATCACTTGAAGAATCGCCGAAATCCATTTTGAAAAACAGCGTAAAAATCCCGAAAACTATCAAAAAAAGTCCTTAAAAGTCCGTTGAAATTCATAGTATCACGTTTACAAATTGCGGCCACGTTGTCAAGCTATCGGCGAAAGCGAAAGTAGCCATCGGAAGTGTCGGAAAGCCGAGAGATCACGTTTTTACAATGCATAATAGTATCGGACGTAATCGGCCGATCTGCTCGTTTAAGCGATCGGCCGCTCTGCCCTGTAAAGGGTTAACTGAAATTCCCTAATTTGATCTGAAGTAGGTGATTAGAGCATAAATTGATAGTTTTTACAATGTGATGAAGTTACATTGGTTTTGTCAAATACAAATAGGTTTGAAGTAGGTCTGTCGGATGTGGTTACAGTTTACTACAGTTTGTGTGGATCTGAGCCCAGAGTGAGCTGAAGATAGTCCATGAATCCATTCAGTTAATATTGATTAATGTGGGTTTGGTGGCTAGCCCCTTGTCTGATGATCATGGATTCCATTCACTTTGGGCTGATTTATTCAGTCATTCATTCATTCATTCATTCATTCATTCAGTCAGTCAGTCAGTCAGTCAGGCAGCCAGCCAGCCAGTCACATGTCCTTTGCAGAACTTTGCTCCCATAACAACCTTCTGGAAAACTTCTCGATCATAAGCAAGATGTCCCACATCCGATACGCCCATTTGGAGATCATCTGCCACATCCTGCACCCATCTTATCTTTGGCCTTCCTCTTCCTCTCCTCCAAGGCATATACCCCTCCAATATTGTTCTCTCCAAACTTTCGTGATGTTTCAAGTGACCAAAATATTTCAGTTTTCATTTTATCGTCTTTAGTAGCCAACCGTCTTCAATATTCAGCTCTTGAAGTATGGATGCATTTGTTCTTTTCTTTACCCAAGATATTCTTAGAACTCGTCTATAACATTTATATTCAAAGGCATTTATACACTGTTCAGCTTGTTTAGTAAGTGTCCAGGTTGGACTGATTAGAATAAAACAAAAATTGACTTGGCTTTCAGATTGACACATCGTTAAATGGGCACCAAGGCATGTCTTGGAAGTAAAGGCAGCCCGTGTGATAGTGAGCACATCAGCCACTGGGTGCTGGTTGGTCTATACATATAACACCAAGGCATGTCTTGGAAGTAAAGGCAGCCCGTGTGATAGTGAGCACATCAGCCACTGGGTGCTGGTTGGTCTATACATATAACACCAAGGCATGTCTTGGAAGTAAAGGCAGCCCGTGTGATAGTGAGCACATCAGCCACTGGGTGCTGGTTGGTCTATACATATAACACCAAGGCATGTCTTGGAAGTAAAGGCAGCCCGTGTGATAGTGAGCACATCAGCCACTGGGTGCTGGTTGGTCTATACATATAACACCAAGGCATGTCTTGGAAGTAAAGGCAGCCCGTGTGATAGTGAGCACATCAGCCACTGGGTGCTGGTTGGTCTATACATATAACACCAAGGCATGTCTTGGAAGTAAAGGCAGCCCGTGTGATAGTGGGCACATCAGCCACTGGGTGCTGGTAAAGGCAGCCCGTGTGATAGTGAGCACATCAGCCACTGGGTGCTGGTTGGTCTATACATATAACACCAAGGCATGTCTTGGAAGTAAAGGCAGCCCATGTGATAGTGAGCACATCAGCCACTGGGTGCTGGTTGGTCTATACATATAACACCAAGGCATGTCTTGGAAGTAAAGGCAGCCCATGTGATAGTGAGCACATCAGCCACTGGGTGCTGGTTGGTCTATACATATAACACCAAGGCATGTCTTGGAAGTAAAGGCAGCCCGTGTGATAGTGAGCACATCAGCCACTGGGTGCTGGTTGGTCTATACATATAACACCAAGGCATGTCTTGGAAGTAAAGGCAGCCCGTGTGATAGTGAGCACATCAGCCACTGGGTGCTGGTTGGTCTATACATATAACACCAAGGCATGTCTTGGAAGTAAAGGCAGCCCGTGTGATAGTGGGCACATCAGCCACTGGGTGCTGGTTGGTCTATACATATAACACCAAGGCATGTCTTGGAAGTAAAGGCAGCCCGTGTGATAGTGGGCACATCAGCCACTGGGTGCTGGTAAAGGCAGCCCGTGTGATAGTGGGCACATCAGCCACTGGGTGCTGGTTGGTCTATACATATATGGGTTTAGCACCATATGCCCTGTGTACCTTATACGTATGTTAAAGAGTCCTTGACCTAATGTGGGTTTGCAACCCTTGCCTGATGATGTCGTCAACGTGGTGGTCATGGGGTAGTCATCACTGCTTCGTGTTTTGTGTTACAGGCTGATGCAGGAACCGGGCTTTGAAGAGGACAAGTCATTGGCAGCTAAACTGACATCAACAAAGTATGTGTCAAGTGTTCATCCCTGATCTTTTGTTCATATATTTAATGATCATATGTTCATATACTTGAGGATTACGTGTTCATATATTTTTTCATTATATCTTCATCCCTGTTGATATGTTAAATGATCATTTGTTCAACTCTGTTGATATATTCGACAATCATATGTTCATCCCTGTTGATATATTTCATGATCATATGTTCATCTCCGTTCACATATTCATATATTTGACAATCACATGTTCATCCCTATTTATATATTTCATGATTATGTGTCCAACAAACATTGTGATTAGTTAGCATAATGATTAAGAAACATTGAGATAAGTGACTAACATACTTAACAAATCATCTGAAAAGCAAATATCTGCTTGCAGAAGATAAACAGTACATGCTGGTAACAAAATTGCAGTTGCAAGCGAATCAAAAGAAGATTTACTTTTCTAACCATTGTGACATCTACATATTTGACCTGGTTGTATGCCACTTCAAGTGGCTTGCAGTGTGCCGTGAGTTTATGTACAGATTATTATGAACTCGTGACACACATTTTAAACTATTTTAACTTATCCTTTGACTCATTTCCTGTTGTGCTTGCAGAAAGAAAAAGAAAATATCCATGTTAAAGAGAGACCTTGATGCCAAGGCACGCAGCGAAAGATTCAGGTATGAAACTTATTTCTTGGCTTGTTTCAGATTCCTTCTCCTGATATCAATATGAATAAATGTAAAACATTTGGCAGTCAACTAAACCTTGCTGAAATTTCTATAGAGTTTGTCGTCAGATGGAGTGGGTGTAGATCAAAATACTTTTCTCTGTTTAGTAGATGTTGAACACTCCGGCAACAAATATTTAGCTGTCATATTAACAGTTCCAGTTACATTAATAAATGTCTCCTATCTTTAAGATACATGTTATTTACACACTGGCTTATCAGTGGTTTGATACTTGCCTGTTGGTCTAGTGCTTGCTTGCGTTCGCTGGCTATGAACTCCAGCGTGAAGTCCTGTATGTCGAATAAAGACATCCCGTTGTCCAACATCAGCATGATGTCATACCGGACTGAGGTTTGCGTAAGTATCTGTTGTCCCATGTCTGGCTTATTAGTGTGCAGACTGGTAGTTTCTCGCCGTGCAGGCAGATACTCTCCGACTTCGGAAGAATCAGCGATCTTACTACGTTAGACAGGACCATGAAAGGACCTGTTGCCAAGGACGCTCGACTAGGACGTGTTAGTAGGTCTTGGCCAGTATAGAACCTGGCCCTTGAAGCCTTGGAAACACCTCTGCATTGGTCTAGTGATAATGGGTTCAAATGTAGCCAGGACGTGTTTCTTAGGAGTTGATCCCGTCTTGTGAACTAGGAGCTGATCCAGTCTCGTGAACTAGGAGTTGATCCAGTCTCGTGAACTAGGAGTTGATCCAGTCTCATGAACTAGGAGTTGATCCAGTCTCATGAACTAGGAGTTGATCCAGTCTCATGAACTAGTAGTTGATCCAGTCTCATGAACTAGGAGTTGATCCAGTCTCATGAACTAGGAGTTGATCCAGTCTCATGAACTAGGAGTTGATCCAGTCTCATGAACTAGGAGTTGATCCAGTCTCATGAACTAGTAGTTGATCCAGTCTCATGAACTAGTAGTTGATCCAGTCTCATGAACTAGTAGTTGATCCAGTCTCATGAACTAGGAGTTGATCCAGTCTCATGAACTAGGAGTTGATCCAGTCTCATGAACTAGTAGTTGATCCAGTCTCATGAACTAGGAGTTGATCCAGTCTCATGAACTAGTAGTTGATCCAGTCTCATGAACTAGGAGTTGATCCAGTCTCATGAACTAGGAGTTGATCCAGTCTCATGAACTAGGAGTTGATCCAGTCTCGTGAACTAGGAGTTGATCCAGTCTCGTGAACTAGGTACCAGAGATTTTTATGAGAGGTAAATGTGATCAACAAGATACTAGTCACATAATTTCTGATGCGTCTGCCTCTGGACTTTGAGTTGAAGTCGGTGGGGACTTTGAGTTGCAGTCAATGGACAGTGAAACATCTAAAACCTTCAAAGGAAACATGACCAACCTAGGTCTAATCCCAGCCAGAGGTCTAATTCCAGCCAGAGGTCTAATCCCAGTCATAGGTCTAATCCTAACCAGAGGTCTAATTCTAACCAGAGGTCTAATCCTAACCAGAGGTCTAATCCCAGCTAGAGGTCTAATCCCAGCTAGAGGTCTAATCCTAACCAGAGGTCTAATCCTAACCAGAGGTCTAATCCCAGTCTGTCTGTGTTTACAGTGCTAAATCATGACCTGCATGCTATTATACCTCTTTGCGGATGGGAAGTTCCAGCACTAGTCTTGCAGACTCCGCTGATTTCTGGGTTTGGAGAGGGAAGGAGACCCTACAACACAGTCTCTGTGGAGATGGTATTTTGGTATCAGAAGGAAGGTCTTTTCACCAATCTCACAACAATGACCTAGTCTTAATATTGCTGGTATATCAGTGTATCTGCCACAACAATGAAACTTCCTACTCTACTTACTGGTTTGACAGGCATGCATCACCATACTGGACCTTCATTCACCGATGAATTTCGGTAGGTTTCACCCCGTCACTGATCAAGAAATGGATAACAGAACACTGTATGTTAAAAGTGGGACGGCCATCTTAAAACTATCCTTATGACATTGCCATTTTTGTCTGCACTGTGATGTCATGTGCTTAACACTCTTGACATCCTTAACAACAATAATGACAGGTTACAAGACAACAGTATGGTTTTTGTAATTTCGATCACACTTTTAAGGTTTTCATTTGAATCCCCCTCGTACATAGTAATATCAGTTTACAAGTACAATAATATCATTTAACGAAACAAAATAATTATTATTGCTGTTGTTAAAACGCAGGCTGGCTTTCCGTCTGCCGGTCACGGAGAAACTGGACGGGGATGAAGAGTGTACGCTGTGGACACCGTACAACAAGCAGCATGTATGGGGTCGACTGTACCTCTCGAACAACTTTATATGTTTCACCAGCCGAGTGAGTTGTGTTATTCTAGCTAAACTGTTTAATCTTAATGTAATTGATGTGATGGTGAATGTGAAGTGTTGCTACAGTAAATTGATGTGGTAAATGTGAAGTGTTGTGTAGTAAATTGATGTAAATGTAAAGTTGCTGCAGTAAATTGATGTGGAGGTAAATGTGGAGTGTTTCTGCAGTAAATTAATGTAGTAAATGTGAAGTGTTGCGTAGTACATTGATGTAAATGTAAAGTTGCTGCAGTAAATTGATGTGGAGGTGAATGTGAAGTGTTGCTGCATGTCTTATATTATTGATGTTTTGTTCTTTGATGATGATTCCTCTCATATCCATCACACCTGACTTCTTCTCAGCATTTATTGCATCTGTTTACAGCAGAGCTTCAATATTTTACAAACACGTCTCATGAATAGAATCACTTAAGCAGTAGTGTAAGCAAAGAAGACTTTGGCAGAAAAAAACACACGGAGAAGAGAATTACAGACAGAGATGAACAATATTGGGGGGACATAGAGGGAGATGCAAAGATAGGACAGCTTAGCCTGGTTTGGTTGAGGACCTATGTCCTAAAGGGGTCTAAAGGGCGAAAGAAGACGAAGAATATCTGGCCAATTAATCCATAGAATCCAGTGCAGGCATGTACTCATTTTATTTGCGTCTGCTTGCAGGTCAAGGACCTTGTCACACTCATCATTCCCCTGAGAGATGTTTCCCTGGTGGAGAAGATCGACAACTCCGTTTCCGGGAACCTCATCAACAAAGCCATACTAGTCACGACGAAAAATAAGGTGAATCAGTGGCCAGATGTTTTATAAATTTGCCAGTGAAAAATAATTCTTGTGTTTTAAATTGATTAGCCATATATTTTATTAATTTATCTCTGAAAAGATGAGATGAGATGAGATCTCTGAAAAGCAAGGTTTCTGTTTTTGAATTCTTTTTCTCATCTATTGCATTCGTCCAGTGTATGTTGTTACTAATAATAACATAAATAATAAAAAACAATACCAGAAGTAGGAACTTGCTGTAGGGCAGTGAAGTGTTAGGACCATCACACTTTGACAGAGGAATAGGTGGCCAGTCTCTCCTCTCATAGTGGACGATGAGTGCAGGCATCAGAACCTCAATTGACCGCGCTCATCTAGCCAGCAAACGATAACACGAGCAACTCAATTCTCACAGGGAGGAATCACTGATATAGAAATGTACAGTTGCTAAATAATCAAAGTCATAACAATGAATAAGCTAAAAGAGGAATCGCTGATAAAATTGTTGTCAATGTACAGTTGCTCAACAATCAAAGTGTTAACAGTGAATAGGTTAACATAGGAATCCCTGATAAAATTATTATAATGAAAATATTGAAAATAATGAAAATATTGTAATGTGCAGTTGCTCTGTAAACAAAGTGATAATGAATTATATATATTCTATGATCCCAGAGTGGGAGATAAAAGGTGAAGTATTTGTTCCATAATAAACATCACTTATTGGCATAAATGGTGCTAGGGCTGGTTTTCATTGACCAAACAGCATTTGGTGCCTGATGTGACCAGTGTTGTGCCAGCCATCCTACCTCCAGTTTTATGAGGCTGGTCAACCCTAGAACTGTGTGGTCACAAAAAACATCCCGTCTTTAAAGGGGTTTGAACCATGGAATACCAGCCTGTGCACTAGTCATTACACGATCCACAGTCCCCTGTGAGGTTAGAGAATGACAACATTAAATGATTTTTAAATTAAATATTCCAGTGATGTTAGAAATAAGATATACTATGCACTACAACATCTACTAAAATCAAAGGCGCTATCTCGTAACACCAAAATCACAATATACAAAACACTGATCAGACCAGTTGTGCTGTATGGCTCTGAAACCTGGAGTACAACGAAAGGAGACGAAGCCTTGTTACAAACCTTTGAGAACAAAATTTTAAGACGCATCTTTGGACCCATTAGGGATACACAAAGTGGAGAGTGGAAAAGAAGAAGTAACAAAGACATTTATGATCTGTTTAAGTCCCCGCTAATCACTGGTATCATGAAGGCTAATAGACTACAATGGCTGGGGCATATAGAAAGAATGGAAGATAATAGGGAAACAAAACTCGCTTACACTCAGGAAATAAATTACCGTAGACCCCGAGGTAGACCAAGAAGGCGGTGGAGAGATAACACATGTACAGACCTACAAGCACTTGGAATCAACGACTGGCAAGAGAAGGTCCACCAGAGAGACGAATGGAGACGGATTGTATTTGCAGCAAAGAACCTCAATGGCTCGGAACGCTGAAGAAGAAGAAGAAGAAGTGATGTTAGAAACTACTAAATCTGTATATTTATTGGCTTCATTTGAAAGTTGTTGTAATTTATTATTTGTTGTAAATTCTTTTATAGACGAACTTTACATTTTCGGAATTCCAAGATCGCAACTTCATCCTGGAGAGAATTTCTGACTTCCTGTCCAAACAACCGATCGTGCAAAGGTATCATTTTTGTCTGTCAGAAATGTTGTTATTTGTTATGTTATGTTATATGTAAGTTTTGTTTTGTGAAAGAAATATGGGCGTTTTGATCGGTCCGGTGTATTTAAGGATTGTAGCTATTGCACAGAGAAACTATCCACTAGTGTCTATTTTCTACAGGCCATACTAGGAGAATCTTAGCTCTGTGCATGAAAATCACAACAATAGTAAGGATTTCAATGTTTATTTTCCAGAATCCACATTTACTTTAAATATTCTAATAAGGGGTTCTTTGCCGAGCCTAAATGTTTTTGACCTTGTCTGAGAAGACTAGGCTTTTGTCCAGCAGTCAGAGAGCCAGGCCAACATTTCACGTCATTGCACTGCTAGATAGCAGTGGTCAGCATGGCCGAATGGATAGTAGCGTTTGTTCTTTTAAAAAAAACATCCAGTGTGCTGATGCCGAGTTCAACCCCTACACCAGCCAGCTGGACTACAATGTTGACTACTTGTCCTTTACTCGAGGACATAAATTACAAGTACCTTTGAAGTCCGAGTGGGTTCGCCTGATGGCGAGGGACACTGGTAATAGGGAAAGTTAATTCACACGCAAAAATCAGTCCAGTGCACTAGAAATTGTAGCATATTTATGGACTATGCTTCAGTTCAAAACAAACGAGCAAAAAAAAACAAAAAACTAATAGATGACCATTGAGACAGCGCTAAAATATTCTAAAATATTTGTGATGGAGATTTCTGACAATCATCATCATCACACTCTGGGCAGGGCTGTAGATGCACTGATCTCTTCCTTTACACCCCTGTTAGTGTGTAGCGGCCAGTTCTGTGTTGATCTGTATTTTGTTTATGACGGTGAACTTATTTATGTTATGTAGCAAGAGAAATATCATATGAAATACATCCACAGATATTGATTAGCACTTGCATAAGTAGAGAACAGAAGTAGAGATTTGAAGACATACAAGACAACATGCAAATGTGAACGTTGTAATGACCACTCTGGGATTTGAACCTGTCGCCTACAAATGATGACAGCACCTTGCTGAAGAAGCAAATGGACTTCAACTCATGACCAGCTGGAGGGCCCTAAAAGGTGTCCTCCTTAGCCAGGTCTGTCATCCACCTGGGCCCACAATAATGGAATATGGAGATAATTTGTATCTTGCCATTATTCCTCTTCTTCTTGTCCTCCTCCTCTTCTTCCTCCTCCATTTACCCAAGTGAAGTGTTGGGGGAGATGTAAGGATCTTTTGTGCGCTCTTTTCAATGCACTTTGTAAGTTGGTCTTATTTCTCTAAGATTGTTCCTGATACCATCACCCCATCTTTTATGTAGTCTTTCCTTTGCTCTGTATCCATTATATTTCTTCATTGTGACTCTTTGTGGCAGATGGTATCAGGGCATTCTTGTGAGGTGGCTAAACCATTAAATCTATTGTTCTGTAATGAAGTGCATGTCTGATTTCAGATCTAGTCTTCCTCTAATTGTCTCGTTCCTAATTCTATCTCTCACAGTTACTCCTGCAACTCTTCTGAGGCATCTCATCTCTGTTATGATTTTGTGTTCCTTGTTCGCATTACATGTCCTAGTCTCATTTTGGGCATCTCTGTGGAGGCAGTTACATCTTCTATCAGTTTATTGGGCCTGTCGTAGATTCATATTTAACTGCACACTTCTCCTCACAAACATTGATATAAGATATTTGACACATTTTATGTACATCGTAACACATTTTTGACGCATAAAACCCAGAATTATTTTCTCGTGTCGCTGTCGGTGATGTTTACGCCGCCATCTTGACAGAAAATGTAGCCGTTGAAATAGCAGGATGTCAGGGCTATTTATGTTATCGGAAGTCGTGAAATGGATAATATCAAATTCATTTTGTTTTTCTCATCAACAGGCAGAGTGTGTCGGAGGACAAGAATGCTGATAATGGTAAGAGCTTGGTTGGTTGGTTGGTTAGTTGGTTGGTTGGATGGTTAGTTGGTTGATTGGTGGTTGGTTGGTTCATTGGATGGATGGTTGGTTGGATGGTTAGTTGGTTGGTTGGTTGGATTGTTGGATGTTGGTTGGATGAATGGATGGTTAGTTGGTTGGTTGGTTGGTTGGATGGATGGTTGGATGGTTGGTTGGTTGGTTGGTTGGATGGATGGATGGTTGGTTGGTTGGTTGGTTGGTTGGTTGGATGGTTAGTTGGTTGGTTGGTTGGTTGGTTGGTTGGTTGGATGGATGGTTGGTTGGTTGGTTGGATTGTTGATTGGATGGTTAGTTGGTTGGTTAGTTGGTTGGATGGCTAGTTGGTTGGATGGCTAGTTGGTTGGATGGCTAGTTGGTTGGTTGGATGCTTGGTTGGTTGGTTGGTTGGATGGTTAGTTAATTGGTTAGATGGAGGGTAGGTTGGTTAGTTGGTTGGATGGTAATGTTAGTTGGTTGGATGGTTGGTTGGTTGGATAGTTTGTTCAATGGATGGTTGGTTGGATGCATGGTTGGTGTCATCTCCACATTGAAGGTTGACTGTAATGGATCTCCAACACTATCTCTTTCTCTTGCCTTGATTGTATATTCTGTCCCATTACTGTCTTTGAGATATTACGGGGTGATGTCCCAATCTCTTCCACGATGGCCAGCACCAAGGTCCCTTTCACCCGCCTTAAGCCACATTGGACGTAAGGTGCTGGACCCATATTTGTACAGACCAATCAGCAAAAGCTTGTGGGTCATGTGGTCGGTATCTTGTCGGCGGCATTTACTTTCCAAGTGATTCCCTGGTGCGTGTTTTAGGCCGGGTCAACCTAGGATCCAGGTCAGTGGTACAACTTTGATGTCTGGCCACTATGCTACTGCGTCTCTCACTTGCTATTTGGGTACTCTGTTCTTTGAATAGAGGCGCTGGAGATGTGGATATACAGAAGAATATGTTGTATTTCATGGAAATAAAAACAATCAAACACCGAGGTTCTAGAAAAACTGGGAATGAAAAGAGAGTTGATGAAAGAAATAAAACCGAGGCAAGTAAAATATTTCGGCCACAATAAAAGACATAACAACACTCTTATAAAAACCATACTGGAGGGCAAGGTTGAAGGCAAGCGAGCATGAGGTAGACAACGATACAAGTGGGAAGATAACATCAAGAGATGGATGAACATCAGTCTGACAGAATGTACAATCAATGCGAGAAACAGACAGTGTTGGAGATCCAATGCAGCCAACCTTCATTGTGGAGATGGCACATGATGGTTTGAGTGATCTTCACCTCACCCCCTGCTGATCCATCTGTGTTGTAGACTCCGGTCCACAGATAACCTGTATGGACATTGTCCACAGATAACTTGTATGGACATTGTCCACAGATAACTTGTATGGACATTGTCCACAGATAACTTGTATGGACATTGTCCACAGATAACTTGTATGGACATTGTCCACAGATAACTTGTATGGACATTGTCCACAGATAACTTGTATGGACATTGTCCATAGAACTGTACATTCTGTCCTGTTATTGAGGTTTTTCTGCTATTCTCATTTATGCAAATTTTATATTGTATTGTTTGGAAAATTACTGGCAGACATGTTTGTGCTTTCCAACAAGTGTGTTCTGCTTAATTGTAGCAGATGTTGTAGAATGAATCTTTTAAACTTCCAGTATGTTTAATGGTTGAACTATATCATCCCAACAGATACCGTTACACTTCCACATATGTTGTACAGTTGAATTGTATCATCCCAACAGATGCTGTAGAGCTGAACTTCCAGCCGGCCTTGATGAGCATCTTCTCCACTTCTGAACACAAAGAGCTCTCTCCCAGAGATGAAGCCAAGGAGGCAGCAAAAGAGCACCTGTGGGATCTCCATTTTGCTGAGTTTGGCAGGTGATGCCTTGTTGTTGGTGTCTTCCTGGTAAATCAATGTTCGTTAGCGTCCAACATAAACCCACTTGGCCAGCAAAATAAAGAGGGCCCTAAAACACACGGAGAAGAGAGTGAGAAACAGGTGAATGTTATGAGGAAAATGGAGGGAGCTGAAAGAGATGACAAAGGATAGGACAGCCTGGCGTGAATTAGTTGAGGGCCGATTCACCAATCTTTTGCTTAATGTAAATAGATTGTATAGGTTTGAGGAAGTTACTGTCTTGAAATATCAAAATAGAGAAATCAAAATCAGAAGCCAAAAGGCAAGTGCCCTTATATATCTTCTATCACACATACTGAAACATCCAAATATACCTACCTATGCTGCAAAACTACATATAATAAACAGCATGTTCACACCAATCCTATGCCACCAATGTCAAACTTGGATTTTATCCAAATCACACTTTCGCAAAATCAACACTTGTGAGATCAGATGCTTGAGGAGAGCTGCCAACTTAACTAATTGAGACCGAGTAAGAAATGATGTTATCAGACAGATCACATATATTGAAAGGCAGAAGATCAAATGGTTTTGGCCATCTCATTTGAATACAACACCATCAACTACCAGCACGGATGCTACATCAAAGAAGATCTGCTACAAGAGGACGCCTGAGAATAAAATGGATTGCCGACATCAGAACATTGTACAGTCACGTAGAACGACACTATCCAGTGCCACCCATTGGGCTGTTTCTCCCGTCAGTGCATGATGATAAAAGTGGAAGATGATGATGATGATGATAACTATCATGAAATTTAAGGCAGGTCTGCATGGCCAAATGGATAAGAACATGTGTTCTTAAACATCTAGTGTGCTGATGCCGAGGTAAGCGGTTCAACCCCTACACAGGATAGCTGGACTAAAATGTTGACCTGTTGTCCTTAACTTGGGGACATAAATTACAAGTACCTCTGAAGTTGGAGTGGGTTTACCTGATGGCATGGGACACTGTTAATAGGCAAAGCTAACCCACACACAAAATTCAGTCCATCACTACGGTAAATAGTGTGTATGGACTACGCTTGAGTTCAAAGTGAGCGAGCGCAAAAGACAAAAAAATGAAATGAAAGTAAAGACATTTTTGTTGTTTAATGTTGAAATGTGATTATGAAAGTTTAGATACACTTTATGTCTAAAACTGGGGCATTTAAAGGTACATCACTCTTGGAGAGCAAACATAAAGGGACACAAATCACTCACTGTGCATTGGCTAATGTGCAGGAAGATGCATGTCACATACCATTGCCAATTTGACTTATTCTTCTGCTTACACATCTCATGCCATTGCCAGTTTGTATTCTTCTTATGCTCACACATCACATTTTAGTCCATTTTGCACAAGCATCAGTTAACCCTTTACAGGGCAGACGCTTGTCCGTTTTGTAGCCCTGAACGGGCAAGATTTTTTCAGGTTCTGTAAAATTTCGGGTCGCGTTAGTAAAAACATCACAAATAAGGTGTTAGTCAACCGATTTTAGTTAAATAAACAACACAATGAAGGGAAAAGCATGCAGAATATGTTACTCAAGTGATTGTTGCTGGTAATCCATATATGAACACAAATATTTACGAAATACGGCATGTTGTTTGTGATTTTCTGTCACCTATACGGCAATTTACAAACACATTTTCAGAATCTTAATCACTTTCTTTCTCCCCCGATGTGTCTCCACCTTGCCGTGGTGGGGGAGCTTGTGTGTCCCATCGACCCCATGTGCTTGCCGATGGGTGAAAAACTACATATCGGACAGCATATGGGATAGGGACCAGACTAAGAGAGACACAACCTGCTGTTGCAGGTGAGACTGAGGATAGCAGTCTAAAATTTAAATCAGGCGCACGAAGACAGAAGTTCTTGGTCCGGACAAAACACTAAAGGCTCCCTGTCAAGGGCTTTGGCTGAACGCCTCTAAGCCACAAACCCTCGGACCTGAGAGCCGGGCCGATAGCCACCTCTCGAAAAATAAAGGCGTGATACTGAGCAAGCTACATGCTCAGGTCTGATAGAAGTTCGAAGGCTCTCAGCTGGGGGATATGAGAGATTCCCGGATGAGAGGGCCAGGCCGTTTCTCGTTCACCGCTGCACGAAGGTAAGGTGCTGATCCGGCAGCACAAGTAGCCTACCTCGTGAGCGAGTACAAAAAGTCAAAAAGTGCCCCAGTCGAAGAAAGTGGCTGCGAAAACTGTATCTAACTCATAGAGAGTGTAGACAAAAGTGGAAGAACGTCTCAATGACGCAAAATGGAACGCACGGCGAGCGACCCTATTGCGTGGTCCGAAGTCAAAAGCGTGGGTGTCACTTGCAGTCTGACCGTCCCTGGTGTGTGCTTGAGCGATCAGTGGCAAACGAGTTGCCCAACACATGGAAGTGAGGAACTAAAGCAGCCATGAGCAGGACGTGGCAACTCCTCGGGTGAGCCCAGTCACAGAGCAATATGTGCCGGCTCTGCAATTATGGAAGCCTCCTTGGATAGCGAGCGAATGCTCATGGTCTGCCCCTGCCTTCCCTTGAGGGCCGACCACGATGTCGTTCATCGTTCTATCTTGACCAGCTGAGATGTTAGCGACATCACAACAGTCCAACGTGCCTCGAAACCAGAGGATGGCTAACCTCATTAAAAAATGCCCGCTGGAAGTCGGAAGTGTCGTTCTACGGGTTGCAAACTAAAAATTGACATTACGCAATTACGTCCGAGTGAAATGTCTCGTCCGAATGTCTCTCGTGCTAGGAACAGCTCTGACTACCTAGTTTCCGAATGCCGCTCTTGTTCGGAACAGCTCTGACTGGGTAGTTTTGTCTGTTGAGCCTGGAAAAGCTCTGATGGGCGCAACGACAAGCACATGTCCGAAAACTCGCTGAGTGGATGCCGTCTGCAAACCTGTCTGGTTTGTGCGGGAATGACCCGTGGAAATGAAATGACCAATATATTGAAGTGAGGATTTAAAGCAGCCATGAGCAGGACGTGACGATCTCCCTCGGTGAGCCCAGATCCAGGGCGTTATGTGTCGGCCCTGCAACTATGGAAGCAACCTTGGATGGCGGAAAATGCTATGGACTGCCCCTGCCTTCCTTTGAGGGATGACCGTTGTCTTCGACCGTTCCACCTTGGCCAGCATGGTTGTAGATGGCGCCACAAAAGTGAGAGTCTCCCAGGAATGCTACCTGGTCAAAAATGCACGCTAAAGTCGATGTGTTGGCCTACGGGTTTCGGCCCAAGGGCGCATAACAGACACACCGCAATCACATCTGAAAAAACACTCCGGATGAACGAAAAGAAGAAGAATCACTTTCTTTAAAGTCCGACTCACAACTGCTAATGCAAAGTAATGCTTTGCACTGATATCTAGCTCCGATTAATAATCAACTTCGTGCCCTTTAATGTCATTTAAATTTAACAGAGCAAAATCTCGGCTATCACTTGAAGAATTGCCGAAATCCATTTTGAAAAACAGCGTAAAAATCCCGAAAACTATCAAAAAAAGTCCTTTCAAATTCATTGTAGCACGTTTACAAATGGCGGCCACGTTGTCAAGCTGTCGGCGAAAGTGAAAGTAGCCGTCGGACGTGTCGGAAAGCCGAGAGATCGCGTTTTTACAATGCATAATAGTATCGGCCGGAATCGGCCGCTACGCTCGTTTTATGTGATCGGCCGGTAATGGCCGCTATGCCCTGTAAAGGGTTAATGAATGCTTGTAGTTTATTGGTAATTGTGTAAGTCGTTCTCAGTATTTCTGATGCCAAAACTAACAGTGACACCCTCAGAGAGCTCCTGTTTGCTGATGATTGCACTCTATATGCTAACTCAGAGGCAGACATGCAACACAGCGGTTCAGCTTTCTCATGTGCCTGTGCCAATTTGGACACAATATCAACTAGTTATGTACCAGCCAGCTCCAGGGATTAATCACATCGTGCCGAATATCAAAGAGAATGGTCATAGACTAAGTGTTGTGGACAAATTCACCTATCTTGGCAGCACTGTGTCCCAAGCTGCTACAATTGATGATGATGTGAATGCAAGAATCTCCAAGGCCAGCGCTGCCTTTTCAGACTGTACAAGAATGTGTGGGACAGAAATGGAATAAGCCTGCAAACAAAGCTGAAAGTCTACAAAGCAATCGTATTATCCACACTGCTATATGCTTGTGAAACCTGGACAGAAAAACCACTGCAGGAGATCCTCCTCCTGGCACGTCAAGCATTCTTTGCCCACATTGTCAAAGAACATTTCGAACCAAAATAGGCCTTAACTGCCACCTTGAACTCACGGCTCCATACTTTCATCCCCACTGGATGAAATAAATGGTCATCATCATTCTTGATGGACAAACAACATATTTCTGATCCATGCAACAGTAATGTTAATGTTACGTTTTCTAGGTTTGTTGCCAGTTTAAATTCCTGTGACTTCCCACAAATTTCCTAGTACTATGAAAGCTCCTCTTGCCACTTTGTAGTTGCACTAAAAATAGTGGAGCGGAAAATATAACGCACAAACAACAAAGGGACACCACTCACTCTGTATTCTGTCTAACAGGGGCATGTGTATGTATCGAACACACGACACGCTTCAGCTGGTGCTCAAAGGCATTCCAGATCGTTACCGAGGGGAAATGTGGATGGTCTTCTCTGGTGCCGTCAATGAGGTACGAGTGGTGTTGATATTTGTTGTCATATGTTGTATATATGTTGTGGATATGTTGTATACATGTTGTATACATGTTGTATACATGTTGTATATATGTGATATGCTGATTTGTTTTGATTAAGAACTAGTTAGTGTTAACATGTTTAAAGGTGAGGATCGACTTCATTGCACCGGGTTTGAGCAAATATGGCTTGGTTTCTTTCTGCTGGGTGGCCTGCTTAAAGAGTCACACAAAGCACGGACTCTAGCCCCTGTGATGACCCCAGGAGTCTCAGAGATAATTGTACTCATTAACTGAATGACGGTACTGGTGAGATGAATGGAGAGAGAGTATACAGTACTGGTGAGATGAATGGAGAGAGAGAGTCTCAGAGATAATTGTACTCATTAACTGAATGACAGTACTGGTGAGATGAATGGAGAGAGAGTATACAGTACTGGTGAGATGAATGGAGAGAGAGAGTCTCAGAGATAATTGTACTCATTAACTGAATGACGGTACTGGTGAGATGAATGGAGAGAGAGAGTATGCAGTACTGGTAAGATGAATGGAAAGAGAGAGTATGCAGTACTGGTAAGATTAATGGAAAGAGAGAGTATGCAGTACTGGTAAGATTAATGGAAAGAGAGAGTATGCAGTACTGGTAAGATGAATGGAAAGAGAGAGTATGCAGTACTGGTAAGATGAATGGAAAGAGAGAGTATGCAGTACTGGTAAGATTAATGGAAAGAGAGAGTATGCAGTACTGGTGAGATTAATGGAGAGAGACAGAGTATGCAGTAACTGGTGAGATAAATGGAGAGAGAGTGACAGAGAGAGCGAGAGAAAGGCAGGGAGTGAAGTATATACAGTCTATGACCATGACATGAGATAGCTAAGGATGGGAGGGCTTGTAGTGAGTTGGTTGAGGACTTATGCTGCAGTGAGGGAATGAAGAGTGACAGAAAACTACTTACACCAGCTGGTAAGACAAGTGATGATGAAAATGGTGATGATGATGTTGAGAATGATCATGATGAACATCTTCATGCAATCGATTGGCTATATTCATGATTGTGCGATATTTCAACTGCCAGCTTCTGCACAACGAAGTCTAAGAGTTGGATTGTCAATGAAACGTCTTTCTGGCCTTATTTCTATAAACTAGAATTGCATGTGTGTGTGTGTTTGTGCCAAAATTAAAGGAAAATTGGGATAATCACACACGCATTGAAAGGAAATAACCACACACTCACTGAAGGGGAATAAGTATAGACAATAATACTGATGCCATAATTACACATATACATACTGAAAGGAAATAAATTGTATACACATATTGAAAGGGAATAATCACACACAAAGAAAGGGAATAATCACACACAATAAAATGGAATACTCACATAGGGTGATAGAAAATAATTACACACATACACATATTAAAATAGATTAATTACAAGTGCACTGAAAAGGAATAATTGTGCACATACTGGAAAGAAAGAACTACACACTCACGCTGAAAGGAAATAATTGCACTCACACAAAGACTGACGTGGAATAATTATACACATTCACTGAAAGGGAATAATTACACTCACATAAACACACGGAAAGGGAATAATTACACTCACAGTAAACTAAAGTCTGTGAGGAGACAAATCCCAGACTTCCATTTTAACAGATGGATGTGCTTCCACCTCCAGACACAAGCACCCAATAAATGTGAATGCCAAATATATCACATGTTCAGAAAATTGTTGCCTTTTTTACTCCCAAGATGGCTACCCACCCCAGCTACTACGCAGACATCGTGAAACAAAGCAAGGGACACGCTTCCATTGCCACAGATGAGATTGAGAGAGATCTGCACAGGTAGGGGTTGTGTCACATGCGTTAGAGAAAGAAGGATATGCATATGTTTGAGCAGGTAGAAAACGTATTGTGTACGTTTGAGCTGGTAAAAATCTAGTATGTACATTGAGCAGTTAGAAAATCTATTATGTACATTTTGACAGAAAATCGATTATGTACATTTAAATGGGTAGAAAATGTATTATATGCATCTTAACAGGTAGAAAACGTATTGTTTATGTTTGAGTTTGTAGAAAGTGTAATGTGTATGTTTACATAAGTAGGGTATATGTTTTATATGTTTACATCAGAACATATATTGTGCATATGTGCATAGGTAGGGTATATAAATTGGGCACATTTAAAAGTTAAGATATTTCAGGATATCATCAGATGGATACAATATTGTTAGCTGTTCACTTATTAAGTATGATTTCAGTTAAAGAAATCAAGATTAGTGACTTAAATGCAAGAAGTCTAATTGATGATTGAAGTGGCCAGAAAAGAGTAGCATACCAAACACATTGTAAAATCATAAATAAATAAATACCAAACTGGCATATTTAGTTGCTCTATGCTGATTAACTTGTCATCAAGAGACAAGGCACAGGTGTTCCTTCCTAATACTTCATTTGATGAACAATAAATGATTGCTCAAATGTAGTGAGGTATTAGCAATTAGGCGGTTTTGTGCAAACAGAAAGGGTTTGTGTTAAATTTGAAATTACTGTGGGTATAAAAGATATCCTTCATTCGAACAATACTTGTGACAATGTGTTTTAATTGTTTCAGTTTAAGTAATATTCATTTATTCACTTCATATATAGATTTTTATTGTTTGTTCTTTAATAGCAGTTTTATATTACAGCAGTTAAGTTGATTTTAATTGCTTTTTATGCTTGATCTGTGCTAGATCCCTCCCGGAGCACCCGGCTTTTCAGACTGACCGAGGCATTGGGGCCTTGAGGAGGGTGTTGACAGCTTACGCCTGGAGGAATCCTAACATTGGTGAGTTAGTCATCTTTATAGTCAGCTTAGCTGTCATCACCCTCATTGTCTTGTCATCATGAGTGTTAATATCATTGCTGTTAGCATCATCATAATCACTTTTATATTGAGCAGTATAATTGTCATCATCATCGTTGGAATCATGAATAGAAGGTGTTGACAGGATAGTCATAATTGTCCAGTTTAATGATAGATGTAATTGTTCTATTTCGTAGTAGTCTTAAGTAGTTTATTTCATGTTAGACTTAATTGTTCTATTTTATAGTGGACTTAATTGTTCTATTTTATAGTAGACTTAATTGTTCTATTTTATGGTGGACTTAATTGTTCTATTTTATAGTGGACATAATTGTTCTATTTTATAGTGGACTTAATTGTTCTATTTTATAGTAGACTTAATTGTTCTATTTTATAGTGGACTTAATTGTTCTATTTTATAGTGGACTTAATTGTTCTATTTTATAGTGGACTTAATTGTTATTCTTCTTCTGCTTTCATCCAGAGTGTTTTTTCAGACGTAATTGCGTTGTGCCCGGTTATGCGCCCGTAGGCCGACACATCCGACTTCAGCGGGCGTTTGTTGAATGGGTTAGCCTTCCCGGGTGACTTAATTGTCCTATTTCCTGGTAGACTCAATTGTCCTATTTCATGGTAGACTTAATTGTCATATTTCATGGTATACTTGATTGTCCTATTTCCTGGTAGACTTGATTGTCCTATTTCCTGGTAGACTTCATTGTCCTATTTCCTGGTAGACTTAATTGTCCTATTTCCTGGTAGACTTAATTGTCCTATTTCCTGGTAGACTTAATTGTCCTATTTCCTGGTAGACTTAATTGTCCTATTTCCTGGTATACTTAATTGTCCTATTTCCTGGTAGACTTAATTGTCCCACTTCATGGTAGACTTAATTGTCCTATTTCCTGGTATACTTAATTGTCCTATTTCCTGGTAGACTTAATTGTCCTATTTCCTGGTAGACTTGATTGTCCTATTTCCTGGTAGACTTAATTGTCCCACTTCACGGTAGACTTAATTGTCCTATTTCATGGTAGACTTAATTGTCCTTTTTCCTGGTAGACTTAATTGTCCTACTTCAAGGTAGACTTAATTGTCCTATTTCATGGTAGACTTAATTGTCCTATTTCATGGTAGACTTAATTGTCCTATTTCATGGTAGACTTAATTGTCCTACTTCAAGGTAGACTTAATTGTCCTATTTCATGGTAGACTTAATTGTCCTATTTCATGGTAGACATAATTGTCCTATTTCATGGTAGACTTAATTGTCCTATTTCATGGTAGAATTAATTGTCCTATTTCCTGGTAGACTTAATTGTCCTATTTCATGGTAGACTTAATTGTCCTACTTCAAGGTAGACTTCATTAGTCTATTTCATGGTAAACTTAATTAGTCTATTTCATGGTAGACTTTATTGTCCTATTTCATGGTAGACTTAATTGTCCTATTACATCTTCTTCTTCTTCTTCTTCTTCAGCGTTCCGAGCCATTGAGGTTCTTTGCTGCAAATACAATCCGGCTCCACTCGTCTCTCTGGTAGACCTTCTCTTGCCAGTCGTTGATTCCAAGTGCTTGTAGGTCTGTATGTATATTATCTCTCCACCGTCTTCTTGGTCTACCTCGGGGTCTACGGTCATTTATTTCCTGAGTGTAAGCGAGTTTTGTTTCCCTATTATCTTCCATTCTTTCTATATGCCCCAGCCATTGTAGTCTATTAGCCTTCATGATACCAGTGATTAGCGGGGACTTAAACAGATATTACCTATTACATGGTAGACTTAATTGTCCTATTTCATGGTAGACTTAATTGTCCTATTTCATGGTAGACTTAATTAGTCTATTTCATGGTAGACTTAATTAGTCTATTTCATGGTAGACTTAATTGTCCTATTTCATGGTAGACTTAATTGTCCCATTTCATGGTAGACTTAATTAGTCTATTTGAATGTCCTATTTCATGGTAGACTTAATTGTCATATTTCATGGTAGACTTAATTGTCCTATTTCATGGTAGACTTAATTAGTCTATTTCATGGTAGACTTAATTAGTCTATTTCATGGTAGACTTAATTGTCCTATTTCATGGTAGACTTAATTGTCCTATTTCATGGTAGACTTAATTGTCCTATTTCATGGTAGACTTAATTGTCCTATTTCATGGTAGACTTAATTAGTCTATTTCATGGTAGACTTAATTAGTCTATTTCATGGTAGGCTTAATTAGTCTATTTCATGGTAGACTTAATTGTCCTATTTCATGCTAGACTTAATTGTCCTATTTCATGGTAGACTTAATTGTCCTATTTCATGGTAGACTTAATTAGTCTATTTCCTGGTAGACTTAATTATTCTATTTCAGGGAGTCTCCATGGCAAAGTGGTCAAACCATTTGACTCAGACTCAGAAGGTTGTGGGTTCGATTCTGGGCCAAGTCCTTCAGTTCACGAGTGAAATTTTTCGGAGACTCCCTGTGGGTCGTGGCTAGAGCTACGGAGTTAGTGCATTGTGCGACGCTTTCCGCGCTGCGGAGAGAGACCGAGCCATATGGGATAAACCTGGTGCAATGAAGTCGACCCTGTCGACTTTTAACCCGTTAAACATCACAAATAAGGTTTTAGTCAACCGATATTAGTTAAATAAACAACATAGTGAAGGGAAAAGCATGCAGAATATGTTACTCACATGAATGTTGCCGGTAATCCATACATGAACACAAATATTTACGAAATACAGCATACTGTTTGTGATTTTCCGTCATCTATTCTGCATTTTACAAACACATTTTCAGAATCATAATCACTTTCTTTAAAGTCCGACTCAGACTGCTAATGCAAAGTAACGCTTTTCACTGATAGCTAGCTGCGATTAATAGTCAACTTCGTGCCCTTTAATGTCACTTAAATTGAACCTAGCGAAATCTCGACTATCACTTGAAGAATCGGCCGAAATCCATTTGGAAAAACTAAGCGTAAACATCCCAAAAACTATCTAAAAAAGTCTGTAAAAGTCCGTTCAAATTCATAGTAGGCGCTTACAAATGGCGGCCACATTGTCAAGCTATCGGCAAAAGCGAAAGTAGCCGTCGGAAGTGTTGGAAAGCCGAGAGATCGCATTTTTATAATGCATCATAGTATCGGACGTAATCGGCCGATCTGCTCGTTTAAGCGACCGACCGCAAATGGACGTTCTGCCCTGTAAAGGGTTAAGCGACTTTTTATTCTATTTCATGGTAGACTTAATTATTCTATTTCATAGTAGCCTTAATTTTCATGGTGGACTTGTCTTCTTTCATGGTGGACTTAATTATTATTTAATGGTGGACGTAAATGTCCTATTACTAGTAGATGTAATGGTCTGATTTCATGATTAACATTAGTGTGCTGTTTCATGATGAATATAATTGTCCTGTTTTGGGTTCAATCAATCAATCATGTGCCATGCCGGAAAGCGTGGGCGGTCATGACTCGCCATTTCACTCGATCACCTTGTTTTGGGTTAGGTTGCAAATAATTACCCTTTTTTTCATGGTGGACATAAATTATTCCATTTGAGACTGAATATAAATGGCTGTCCTATTTTAGAACGAATGTTATTATTCTGTTTCAGTCTTGTCTAATTTATTGTCAGTGTTGTCTTTTTGTTTTCAGACTTGTCTAATTTATTGTCAGTGCTGTCTTTTTTTCAGACTTAGTCTAATTTATTGTCACTGCTATCTTTTTTTTCAGGAAGAATAGACAGTAATTTTTCAGGATAATGCAGATTGCTATCCCATTTTAGGATGACATTTTTTTTCTCAGGATAATTGAATTGACTGTCATATTTCAGGATAACTTAACTGATCATCCTAATTCAGGTTTGCTTAACCCTTTTAACCCTGCTAGTACCCAAGGGTAAATATCCTGTACCCTGGGGTTCCGGAGTCATTACCCGTTTTTTGGCATACTAATAATATTTCAATATTTCAACTTGAAAAAGTCATTATTTCTAGAAAAAAATCATTGTGAACAACAACAAGAAACATAGGAAATGTTTCTAAGAGAGAAAAACATGTTACCTGAACCCAGGACCTCCAGCACTCGAGGCGGACACCATATCTCAAAATCACTTAGACCCCTTTCTATTAGTGTCCGTAATGTATATATTGCATTGTTTGTACCCTTTTCTTCCAGTATATATTGCATTGTTTGTACCCTTTTCTTCCACAAATCCATACAGTTCTTCACCAATTTTAATTTTCACAGCTTACTTTGGTCAAAAACCCCGTCAACTATCAAAAACTTTTTGAATATACGGCAGGAGAGTGACCTCAAACATATTAGCCATGTCTAGATGTAAGCTCGATGCTCATTATCGGCTAGTTGCCAATTAACAGTGAGATGTAAACAGGAAACATGTGGAAGTCGGTAAACCGGCTCATAGGGTCTCTGATAAACAGTACGTCAAGCCGGTATACCGGCGCGTCAGGTTCAAAGGGTTAAATAGACTGTCCTTTTTTCAGGATAATCTAGTCAAGTGTCCTAATTCAGGTAACTTAATTGACTGTCCTATTTCAGGATAACCTAACTGACCATCATATTTCAGGATAACCTAACAGACCATCATATTTCAGGATAACCAGTTCAACAGTCCCTTTCTTAGGATAACCTAATTGACTGTCCTATTTCAGGATAACCTAATTGACTGTCCTATTTCAGGGTACTGTCAGGCCATGAACATTGTCACCAGTGTCCTGCTTCTGTATGTCAGCGAGGAGGAGGCGTTCTGGCTGCTGACTGCCATCTGTGAGAGACTGCTGCCTGACTACTACAATACCAAGGTTGTGGGGGCTCTCATAGACCAGGGTATGTGAACACGGTGCTGGGTGTTTATGTGTGGGTGTTTATGTGTGGGTGCGTGCTTGTATGTGAATGTTTATGTGTGGGTGTTTGTATGCGGGTGTTTATTTATTTATGTCTGTGTGTGGGGCTTGTATGTGGGTGTTTATTTGTAGGTGTTTATGTGTGGGTGTTTGTGTGTGTTTATTTGTTGGTGTTTATGTGTGGGTGGGTGCTTATATGTGAATGTTTGCGGTGTTTGTATGTGTGTGTTTATTTGTGGGTGTTTATGTTTGGGGCTTTTATATGGGTGTTTATGTGTGGGGCTTGTATATGGGTGATTATATGTAGGTGTTTATGTGTGGGGCTTGTATGTGGGTATTCATGTGACAGTGTTTGTGGTCTAAATGTTCCCTGGAGGATAATGTGTGCCAAGGGATATGCATTTGTGAAAAACTGCGGATACATCTCCACACACAAAAACAGTAGAATGTCAACAATAAGATAACAAAGTCTCACATTTTTAGGAAAATAGAACATTCCAGGTCATCAGAAATGAACATAATCATCTCAGCAATGTCTTCCCTTTCAGGTGTGTTTGAGGACCTGATCTCTGACTACCTCCCGAACCTGCACGAGAAGCTGGACACTCTGGGACTGCTCAGCATGATCTCATTGGCTTGGTTCTTGACCATATTTCTCAGGTACTAAAGCACATCTTGTGTTGCTGCTTGTTCTGGTCTCTTGTGCCTTGTTGCACAGGATGTTGCATATCTTAAATCTGTTTGCAAGAAAACTTCTTTTGTTTTTAAAGGTAGTATTCAAGGCTGAGACACAGAGACAACTTATCACAAACATCACAAGGAGGTCAGCTTGGCTGAATGGATAACATCCGGTGTGCTGATGTCGAGGTAACGGGTTCAACCCTTACACCGGTCAGTTGGACAACAGTGTTGATTTATCATCATTGACCTTGGGACATAAATTACAAGTGCCTCTTAAGTCACAGTGGGTTAGTTTGATGGCGAGGGACACTAGTAATAGGAAAAGCTAATTCACATGCAAAATCAGTCCAGTGCACTAGAAATTGTACCACAAATCTTGAGTTCAAAGTGAGTAAATGTTTAAAAAAAATGAAAAAGGCAGACAACATTTGTTGGCCACATTATGAGAAGAAGAAAACAACTGGAACGTGTTATGACAACTGGAAAAAGTTGTGGAAAGAGTCAGAGGAAGACAGCGAGAGAAGATTCTTGACAGCCTTATGTTGTGTAAAGGAAAAGTGTCAGAACACTTGATACTTTCTTTTTGAGATGGCAAGATGTAGAGGATTATGATCGCCAGCATCACTTGGCAAGACACTTGATGATGATGAATTTCCTATTTGACACTCTGGACTATTAGCTGCATATCCTTTACAGGATATTGCAGTCAACCCCAGCATTTTTTAGCTAATCGTGATTCCTGGGCTAGTTTATGTTCAGTAGTTTCCCATTGCATTCTGAACAACTTGCACCCATACCATTTCATTAAAAACCATTGCAAGGTGGTCTGCTGCCAAATCACCTACAGCTGTGATTCAAACTCAGGTATGCGAGATTACAAACTGCGTCTTCACCACGGAGCCGGCAATGTGGAGTAGTGGATAATATGGTGGAAGGTGGGGGGGGGGGTGTTTAGAAGATAATGGGGTGTGGGGTAGGAGATAATGATGTGTGGGGTAGGAGAAAATGGTGTATGGGGTAGGAGAAAATGGTGTGTGGGGTAGGGGATAATGATGTGTGGGGTATGAGATAATGATGTGTGGTGTAGGAGATAATGATGTGTGGTGTAGGAGATGATGTGTGGGGTAGGAGATAATGGGGTGTGGGGTAGGAGATAATGATGTGTGGGGTAGGAGAAAATGGGGTATGGGGTAGGAGAAAATGGTGTGTGGGGTAGGGGATAATGATGTGAGGGGTAGGAGATAATGGGGTGTGGGGTAGGGGATAATGGGGTTAAAAATGTGAAATATGAGACAAGGAGATGTTGGAATTGTGGAGTCTGAGACACATGTACGCACATTATTAAACAAGGTAGAGGTCATTTAAACTTTGAGGAGCACTGACTTACAGCCTCTAGCATGACTTGTTCTGTATGAAAACCTTCAATTTTGCAGCGTCATGCCTTTCAACTGTGCCGTGAACATCCTTGACTGTTTCTTCTACGACGGAGCAAGGGTGAGACTTCATCATTGTTTCATTAAACACAGTTGTTGAGGGTGGGGGTGATATGTGTGTGTCTAAGTGTGAGTGTGTGTATCTGTGTGTGAGTGAGAGAGAGAGAGTTAGTTAGTATTTAGTTAGTTAGATAGTTTATTAGTTAGTTAATTAGTTATTTAGTTAGTTAGGTAAGGTTAGGTTAGGTTAGTTAGTTAGACATAAGGTTTTCCAAGTCAGTAGACATATTTGTTTTCTGTCGTGTCCTGTTATTAAATAAACACAGTCAATGTTTTAGTAAAAATGATATGAATTTCCAAGGGAAGAAAAGATAGTATTGCCAGAAAGTGTCATGAAATGTTATTTAGAACCTGTTCTGCTTTATTCATTCATTCAGTAGCATGTCCTTTGCAGAACCTCGCTCCCATAACAACCTTCCGGAAAACCTCTCGATCATAAGCAAGATGTTCCGTGTCCGATACACCCATCTGGAGATCATCTGCCACATCCTGCACCCATCTTCTCTTTGGCCTTCCTCTTCCTCTCTTCTCAGGCATATACCCCTCCATTATTGTTCTTTCCAAATTTTCGTGACGTTTCAAGTGACCAAAATATTTCAGTTTTCTTTCTTTTATCGTCTTTAATAGCCAACCTTCTTCAATATTCAGCTCTTGAAGTATGAATGCATGCCAAGCCGTTCTTGGGCTCATTTCAATGCAAGAATCCATGCCGTCAGTTAGTAATGACACATCAAACGAAAATGACTGTTCAACGCTTGGGTCAGAGTCTACATTTATTTACAGTTCAACAAGGATATCAAGTTTCAGGTACCACCAGCATATCAGCTATTCTTGTGTTCCGCACCTGACCACTTGCATTCAACATTACATCAACATATCTCGTGGCACTCTCATCAGGGCGAACGCTTTCATTCTCTCACTTGTCTACACAATGTCGCTGAAATAAATTGGTCGCTGCTTACAGTTCGTAAACACCTAACACTGGACACACTTGTCGTGCTAACGTCTCGTCCGCTGATCGATAATGGGTTACACGCTGGGCTGACTCTGTCGACTGGATGTCAAACCTTTCAGTCCCCATCTGGTTCAAAGCATTGTTGATAGACTTGGACGATCATCTTGCTTTCATCTTTAATTGTTAGTTCGTCGTCTGTACATATATATTTCTCTTGATACAAATGGCTGCTTTAGCGAGATGTTGTTACATGCTTGTCTTCTCGGCAGAATGACCTCTCTCATCTTGTTTGTCTCAAAGTCAGCTTAGTCACGTGATCATCTTTAACCCGTGACTGATTAATATTCATGATACTTCTTTCTATCGTCACTACTACATTGTCTTTTTAGTTACTACTTTTCATTATCTTCTCATTAGCTCTGTGTGGTGTTGTAAATCTGTCTTCTCAGTCATTCCTTTCCATTAACTCTTATCAGAGCTTTTTCGGAACATGGCAATGCATTTGTTCTTTTCTTTATCCAAGATATTCTTAGAACTTGTCTATAACATTTACATTTTTCTGCTTAACAGCAGTGAATCTCAGAATGTGAATGAACAGATCTGAAAGACCTCAGAGGCAGCGGCCATATAATGTCTGAGAGGATTGTTGTGAACACCTTGAATGCTTGAGTAGCTAATGGTTGCTGAAAAAGGCTAACAAAAGTAGAACATTATGTGCAAGTATCAGAAGGAGACAGTCTACTTGAAGCATGTGATGAGAAGAGAGACATTGGTAAACATTATATACCCAACATGTCTCAAGGTGTGGGAAAGGTCCTTTACTTACTTGTTACTTTACTGAAAGTGATTTGTCCTTGACAAGCGTCTGCTTATCCTGAAGGTGATATTCCAAGTTGCCCTGACCATTCTGGACACTAAGAGAGAAGAGCTGCTAGCCTGTCGTGAGGATGGCGAAGCAATGGCCGTCCTGTGTGACTTCATGGACAACATTGTCAACAGCAACTCCACGACACCAAACATCATGCATACATCGAATTCTCTCGGAGATGACAACAAGTCTATGGAGGTAAGTAGCGCTTCTAACAATCTTAAGCAAGTAACTTTTCCAGTTTGACATTTGATATTTAAATAGAGGGGTCGCCGTGGCTGAGAGGTTATGATGTGCATTTCAGGCTCAGAAGAGACTGGGTTCGACCCCAGCATAAAGCTGAGAATGTTTCCAAGATCTGTTGGTGTCTAATGATATCACTTGTCCCCTGATCTCTAGGGCATTGAGATTGGGTACCTAGCCTTCTCAGATAAGGGTGAAAAACAGGCGGTTCCTTGTGCCAGATTGTACACACTAAAAATCCCACGGCAGTTGGAAATTGCAACGAATAGGCTATAAGACTGCCGCCCTGCTAAAATTATTAGGAAAGAAAACCTGGCCACAGGAAGGTTGAGGCCATGACCTTGGATGGAATCTGTCTAGAGGAAGCAAACCTGAAACAAATGTAGGCCAAGGTCAGACACGCTGACCTTTGAGGTGCATTACTATCTGTGACTCATTCCTCTCGAAAGAGGAATGAAGACGAGGAAGACATTCTGGTAGATGAGACTCATGAACCTTGGCTGGTAGTCAGCAGAGAAATGATGGTGTCTGATTATCAGTCTGTATTACTTATAGTTCAATGTGGACAGATGTGGCATGAGTGAGACTTCTCTCCTGGATAGACTCAACGGATATACTGTCCTGGTGATGCTGAAGTGTGAGGTAATGTGTGAGGAAATCTGTTGGCTTTATGGAACACTCAAGAAGGACTGGGCAGACATTCTAAAGACTATCTATGAATGACTGCTAGTTGAAGATTCACTAACAGATCAAACAGCTTATTTATGGATGATTGAATTTGGATTTAGTGTGGTTCCAACAAGGAGAATGTATGTGAGGATGATATATGATGTGTTACAACCGGTGCGTTACTGGAACAAACAGCATCTGCAACTCACGATATTAACTAAACGAGACAGAGCGAGTGTGTGTGTCTGGAGTGCTGTGATGTTAATTCACAGAGACCAAGACCAAATCTTCAATCACTCAGTTTAAGATAATTCTTTACAGTGCATTTCCATGTGGTAAAGTCTGAAGTCATTTCCTCCCAAGATCCTGTGTCTGCATCCAACATTTTCATGTATTGCTTGCATATGTTTTTTAATCATGACAGTGGATGTCCAATTGTTCTGTTCCCCTGGAATGTTTTGCTTCTTTCTGATCCAGGGATTGTAGATTGAATATCCAATACTTTCAAATAAGGGTTGGAAAAAATAGGAGGACACTGAGCACATAAATAATTGCTCGGTTCTTGTATATTTAGCATATTTTTGTTGTTGAGTGTTTTTCTGTGTTTGCTAGCTTTTGAACTCCAGCGTGCGCCATACATGTTCTTCTACTTCTAATCCACCGGACTGATTTTTGCGTGTGGATTATCTTTCCCTGTTACCAGTGTCCCTCCTCATTAGGTGAACCCACTCCTAATTCTGAGCTGCTTGTAATTTACGACCCCAAGGACAAGAAATCAGCACATTAGTCCAACTAACCTCGGCATCCTACCTTGGCATCAGCACGCAGAAGTTAAGAGATAGTGCTCTTATCCATTTGGCCCTGGGTATCTTTAATATATTTAGCAATCTCTGCTTGTGTCCATTTGCAACTGTTGAAGCCTGTGGCCATTCCACATGTGTAAAATAGCCCAAGACAGATTTAAGGATCACATTTTGATGTGTTAAGTTATTTTTTTTTGTTTCATTACTTTCCTTGCAGAACACAGTTGATGTGGGTGACATCATCCAATCAAGCTACCAGAAATTCTGGTCCATCACCAACCAGGATATCAATAAATTGCGACTCAAGCACAGGCTCAAAGTTGTCCAGGTAGAGTGTCTCAGTTATGACTTACGTGCTCTCTGAAAGCCAGGGACATTTGTACTGTCTCACAGCCAATGACATACATGCTGTCTGACAGCCAATGACATTCATGCTGTCTCACAGCCAATGACATACATACTCTCTGACAGCCAATGACAGCCAATCTTGTGTAATAAGTGTTTTTTCTTTTGTTTTTGAAAAGTCGTTTCTTTGGTTTTATTTCATTGCGGTACCTGCCCATGTCAGCATCTGGGGCTTAGGGTAGTGAGTCATGGGTTTGACATCATCTACGGCCGATTTGGACACTGATTTGCATTGATGTTGCTGGTATGAGGTGCTGGCTGTTCAGAAAGCAGTGGCAAACATGAAATTATAAATTTTAATAATGTTAAAACAATCTTGTAAGGTATGTACACTATGTCCGTGTTTAGTATATCTCACTTTTCCGCAGGAGCTACATATATCTAACTGTTTATATGTCCCATTATTATATCCTGCTGCAGCCGTGGCTTCTCTGATCTAATATAAAAAACAAACGTATTTAAATGTTCCAGTAGATTTCTTAGAATAACTTGGACCAAGAAGAAGGAAAATACTGAAATTCTACAAGATCTGAATATGGAAGAAACCTGACTCATAAACTGCATCACGTCTGGCAAACTGAAATACATATTAAACATTCAAAGCAATATCTTCCCTTAGTGAATGTAAACACAGAAGCCGCAAACAATATGTTGCACGATTTGTTGCCTGGCATTTATTTTGTTGCACGATTTATTGCCTGAGAATTATAAAATATTACGTATATTCAACACTACTATATGTGACGGGTGGGTGCCTGGGCATTGAACAAGCAATTCAAAAGCCAGATAGAGGGCCTGGATATGTATATAGAGAAGAATATGTCGTACTTCATGGAATGTGGAGCAGTCTGGGCTGTGTTCCACATTGGGACAATACTTGTGACTGTGTTTTAATTCTTTCAACTGAAGTATTATTCATTTATTCAACTTCATAAGATATATAACTCTACTGCAGTATGACGACATGCAGCGAAATATGCCAGGCAATAAATCAGGCAAAACATTGTTTGTGGCTTGTGTGTTTAAACATATTAAACGTCTCAGTAGCTTGGAGAGAACAGTGACGGAAGGCATGGCTCCTGGGAGGAGAGGCAGGGGTAATCCAGTTCGAAGGTGGACACAGGACATTGCAGACACATTTCTTTGTGGTTTAGTTCTGTGTTTTTGAGTGGTTTCCCTTGTATTGTCTTGTGTGTCTCCAGACGATTGAAGACAGTGTCAAGAGGAACATCCTGCGGAGTGTGTCCACTCACACCAAGTTTGAAGGCAAGGAGCTGGAGGATCTCTATTTCCTGTTTAAGGTACATATTTGTTGCTGAGTGAATAGAATTAATATTCCTTTTAGCGTGTCTGATTGTTGCTGAGTGAGTGAAGAGTTAATATTCATTTTAACATACTTGTTGCTGAATGAATAAAGAGTTAATATTCATCATAATAATTCATTATAATATAACAATTAAAAATTAAAACTTAAACAGAAAAAGTATTAGTATCACATGCCGTCTTAATTTTTAATTGTTATATTATAATAAATTATTATGATGAATATTAACTCTTTATTCATTCAGCAACATGTTTTTCAGTAGATCTGTTTATGTTGTTCTTCATGAAGATCGCGAAGATCAAAATGTCCATTCCTTGTGTTGTGGTGTAACTTAACTTTTATCTTATTCTTACGTCGTTATTATCTTGGTTATTTTTACACTGATTTTCCGAATGCAGGATTTGCGTTCATGGTCAGGTATGTAGACTGTGCCTGTGTTTATTATCTCTCACTTGTCCGCAGGAGTCGCACATACTTGACTGTTTGCATTTTGTATTGTGGGGATAACGTGGAGACTAGGCTGCAGGAGCTAGGAACAGATGGGACGGCTCGATGTGGGTTGGTTGGGGATAAAATGGAGGCTAGCTGTAGGAGATAGCCCAAGATGGGATGGCTCAGCGTGGGTTGGTTGAGGGGCTATTCTCCAGTGGGAGACAAAGGGAAGAAGTGGAAGAATTGTCCGGAGCTAGATGGACTCCATGGTTAGACTGGTCAGATAAAGTCATCCGGCCGCTGGTGGGTACTGAGCCCAGAATGCTTTCGACATCTTGAAATCAGTATTAACATCTAGAGAGATTAACAATGAATTAAAAATGAGAATTTTCAAATGATATGTATAGTTAACACTACTATTTGGCATGGAAGCCTGGACATTGAACTAGTATTAGAAAGTCGAATAGAGGCACTAGAGATGGGGATATACAGGAGAATATGTCATGAGAATATTTAATGGAAACAAAAACAATCAGAAGTTCTAGAAAAACTAGAAAAGAGAGTTGATGAAAGAAATAAAAAAGAAGCAAGTTAAATATTTTGGCCATGTAAGAGACATAACACACTTATAAAAACCATACTGGATGGTAATGTCAAAGGCAAGCGAGCAACAGGTAGACAGTGATACATGTGGGAAGAAAACATGAAGAATTGGCAAGAGAACAGCAGTCTGACAGAATGTACAATCAAGGCGAAAGACAGACAATGTTGGAGATCCATTGCAGCCAACCTTCATTGTGGAGATGGCACCTGATTGATTGAACAAAGACCAGTGTCTTGATAGCAAGTATACTAACCATTATATAACATGTTATAAAATAGTTTGTTATCTGTGTATTTTATGAAACAGGAAGAATACCTCACTTCCTGTTACTGGCGGACCAATCAGCATGTGGACACGGCAGACAAATTTGACCCCAATCGACCTTACTATGACCAGTACAAAGTTGACTTTGACCAGTTCAGAACTCTGTTCCTGTCACTGTCACCCTGGGCGACAGGACAGCATGCGCCAGTGCTAGCGTTGAGAACATTCCGGGTAAGTGGCTGAGGTTCTTTGTAAGATGTTGTATGTCTGCTGTCTCCTTTGTACTTTAGTATTGAAAACGTTTTGGGTAAGTGGCTGAGGTCTTAGTGAGATGTTGCATGTCTGCTGTCTCTTTTGTACTTTAGTATTGAAAACTTGGTGATGGAAGAGCATGAGTAGAAGGGAATTATCTTGAAACTGAGAACTTTTCACATAGGTGGTATGTCTGCTGTCTCCTTCGTACTTTAGTATTGAAAAGATTACAAATAAAGCACAAACATTCACTAACTGGTGCCTGTGCAAAAATAGAAAGAATAATAAAATGATGTGACAGAATCACCAATGTAGAGCTCATGGACGGAACTAAACAAATGCCGGTGAACCAAGAGGTGAAGAAAAGACGCTGGATAGAACAAACACTGAGAGAAAACTTGAGGACAATGTAGCTAGAAATGCCCTTGACAGGGACCCATAGAGCAAAAGAAATAGAAAAAAGCCTAAAAACTCACGGACAAGAGGAGTAGAAACAGAAGTGGATAATATGTGCAGCTAAAGACAGAAGGGCTTGAGGTGATTTGGTTGATGGTATATACTTCAATGGCGGAATAAGATATGAAAGAAGAAGTTGGAATGATAAAACTGTCTTGTAATATGTTTTGAGGTCGTAATTATTTATACGAGGGGTAGTCAATAAGTCAGTCACAAATGGCTGTAGAAAAATAAAAAAATATGATAACTTGACACCAGTTTATTTGTATACATACATTGTCCCTTTATTTTTCAACATAATTTCCACCAACATTGATGCATTTATCCCATAGTTTTATCAGTCCTCCCAAATTGGCTGTATAGAACTGTGTGCTCTGATTTCTAAACCACGTTTTCACTTCACATTCAACTTCGGCGTAATTCGCGAAATGTCTCCCGCCAAGGTGGATTTTCAGTGGACTAAAAAGGTGGAAATCGCTAGGGGCTAAGTTGGGGCTGTAAGGTGGAAAAGGTGGATGTTCCAGAACTTCCCACCTTAGTTGGTTAATTTTCTCCTGAGTTAATCGAGTCGTATGTGGTCTGGCATTGTCATGAAGAAGCAACACTCCTCTAGTCAGCAGTCCTGGACGTCTTCTTCGAATTGTATCATGAAGCATCGATAGAACTTCACAGTACGATTCAGAATTCACATTGTCACCTTTCTTCTTGAAATTGGTTAAAAACACTCCTTGACAATCCCAACAGGACAACCAGATCGGATTTTATCAACAATCTTAGAGCATCCTTGAGAACATTTTTCTACCCAGTTATGCGCCACTTTACTGGACAAACATTTGTCAGCATAAACAGGAAGCATTTCCTTATGAATGTCCGTTGCAGGCAGTCTTTTGCCCACAAAAAACACACAACAGCTTATTGTTCTTTAGTTGTACACTCCGTAAGTACAGTCGCCATTCTTTTTATGCCCTGCGCATGAGACACCTAGCACCACCTGATGAACAGGAATATAACGTTCGATGTTGCTGTCACCTAATGACACCTGTAGAAAACACCAACTACATTTACCCGCCATCCCACAGAACTGTGTGACTGACTTATTCACTCGCCCTCGTACATAATGACATCTCTCCACAGATCAATGAGCTGACACTAAAAGTAAATGACACAAAAGGCAAATTGTAAGCAAGGTGGTGGACTAGAGCGAGAAGAAGAGTTACAAGGGGGCTTTAAATGAAAACCTTAACGTTTTTTTTCTTGGGTGAATATATTCTGAAAAAGCAAAGAACAAATGTATTATTTTTTGATGTAGTCACCACAGCGTTCAATGAAAGTCCTCCAGCGCTGATAAAGTGCTTGGATTCTTGTAGGAAAAAATTATCTCGGTCGCGTGTGTAGCCATTCTGCCCATTGCAATCTGATTATATGTCTGTCTTGCCTCACCTCTGAGTGACGACTGTTTACCAGATCCTCTGACGACCCCCTGCTGCCGCATTCCCTCCAGAGTATGATTGTCTATCTGTTATTTTGCATTGTGCACGCGCTTCCAGAGGGCCTTCACCACATCTGCCTTATGCATCAAATCACCCCTTAATGATGCGGCACCAGCCAGTCTGTCTGCTTGTTCATTTCCAACCACACCAGAGTGTAATGGGGAAAAGATCCAGCGAATACTCACAACCTGCGAGCTCTGAATTGATGCATACCATTCTGCACGAAGCATGCCACCTTTGCCAGCATACTTTGTGAATCGGTCACAACCACAGCATGCGTATACAGTTTGTTCTCCAACCAGCGGAAAGCCACAGTAACCGCCTCCACCTCCATTCTCAGGCTTGAGGTTGTGTCAGATGCCAAGCTCTCCTTTACTAAACATTGGCTTTTCCTTTGAATCCCCAAACACTTTTTTTGCCTCTTAATACAGAGCCATCAGTATGGATGATTACATCACCAGAATAGTATTGGAGACTCATTACAGTCGACCTTCAATGTGGAGATGATGATGATGATGATGATGATTCATGATGTGTTACACACTATATCACCAGTCAGTGTTTCAGAGTTGAGGCTCATGTTTGTGCACATCTTGTCCACACAGCTACTAAATGATAATGATAGTGATGATAATGATGATTATGATGAGTTACCTAGTATATTATGAATCAGAGACAAGGCTCGTGTTTGCTCACATCTTGTCCACGCAGTTGCTAGATGATAATGATGGTGATGATAATAGTGATGATGATGATGATAATGATGATTATGGTGAATTACCTAGTATATTATGAATCAGAGTTGAGGCTCATGTTTGCTCACATCTTGTCCACGCAGTTGCTAGATGATAATGATGGTGATGATAATAGTGATGATGATGATGATAATGATGATTATGATGAGTTACCTAGTATATTATGAATCAGAGACAAGGCTCGTGTTTGCTCACATCTTGTCCACGCAGTTGCTAGATGATAATGATGGTGATGATAATAGTGATGATGATGATGATAATGATGATTATGGTGAATTACCTAGTATATTATGAATCAGAGTTGAGGCTCATGTTTGCTCACATCTTGTCCACGCAGTTGCTAGATGATAATGATGGTGATGATAATAGTGATGATGATGATGATAATGATGATTATGGTGAATTACCTAGTATATTATGAATCAGAGTTGAGGCTCATGTTTGCTCACATCTTGCTCACACAGCTGCTGGATGAAAACAAGGACAACCTGATTAATTTCAAGGAGTTTGTCAGCGTCCTTGGCATCATGTGCAAGGCCGACGTCACAGCGAGAGTCAAACTCTTGTATCTGCTGCATTTGCCGCCAGCTCTGCTACCCACAGACCCGCTGGATGATTCTCCTAGCTCTCCCAAATCTGAAGGTTGGTGTGGACTTTTGTTAATGTCTGTACGGTCTTCGGGCTTGTATGATGATAATGGCATCTCCATCAACTTAAGTCATGAGTATGATATTGATAACGGCTGTATTTAAAACTCAATTATGCTGGGGTGCGCGGGTGGGTGTGAGGGGGGGGGGGGGGGGGGGGGGGCAGGGGTTGTTCAGAATTTATTCCCTACACTGGTCACTTGGACTTAAATGTTGACATCTCATTCAGAAAGCAATGGCAAGCTACTGAATCTAAAATTGCCTAGAAAATCCATATCGGTCTGGGGTTGACGGCAGCACCCTGCAAGGACATTTATATCCTTGCTATCTTGGTAGACTTGTCGTAGCAGTGCTGCAGTTAAACTGGATTAAGAGCCTGGGACACAACACTGGCAAACAGGTGGATGTGAATTTTTGAGAACGTGCATCTTTCCTCTGGCAGCAATACGGATAATCAGAACTCATTTTGCAATCACTAAAGATAAACATTGGGACTTTGGAACTTAAATGCTATAGAGAAGATCTTAAATATCATGGAGCAAGAAGAAATGATTGAGCCATGATACTGTTTAAGAGCGAGTTATTTTCGACATTCAGACATTGCAGAAGCTAGAAAACCTCTAGAAAGCAATGGCAAACTACTTAACATATAATTGCTTTTTTTGGGGGGGGGGGGGGGGCATATCCTATTTACAGGACATTGCAGTCAACACCAGCATTTTTCAGCTGCAGTTGATGTCTTGGTAAGTTTTACGTTCAGCAGTTTTGCCTTTGCTTTCTGAACGACTGGCTCACATACCTTTCTGTAAGAAACCAACGCGACGTGATCCGCTGCCGAATCTCACGCAGCTGTGTTTCTTGCGTGGGTATACAGGATTACAAGTAGCATCCTTCACCCCTTCGCCAGGGAGACCGGCTATAATGCTTAGTAAATCAATTACGTGTGCATTTCCAGCTCATGCAATTATAGAGCTTATTTTGTTGTTGTTGTTGTTGTTGTTGTTGTTGGTAGTGTAGTTTAAGATTAATCTAATAAGAGATGTATGTTTGTACTGTCATACTTTCAAATGTAAAATTGCTTTGTAAGTCAATCTTGGGTTGGCGTTGATCGCAACTTCATGCAAGGGACATGCAACATAAAAAATAAATACTTGATTGACCACACATTTATGACATTTCAGAATCGGTGGAAGCAGCAGTGGACGCTGCAGATTTCTTTGATGAGCCAGACACACCGGCAGATGATGGTAAGTTTTCAGGTCATCAACAATGTAAAGAATTGTCACTCTTGAGAACATATTTGGGTCTCGGTGGGTTACTGGCACATGATGGTAAGTTTTCAAGTCATCAACAGTGTAAGAAAAGATCATCATCCTTAACATAATTGGGTCTCGGTGGGTTACCGGCAGATGATGGTAAGTTTTCAAGTCATCAACAGTGTAAGAAAGAATGGAAACATACAAATACCTGGGTACAATCTTCAACTGCTCCAACATCATAAGTTTCTGATGTTCTTCTTCTGCGGTCAACATTTGCTATGCGTCTATTCTGGCATGGATCACATACAGGGGGTGATCGCTCGATGTCTTCACTGGCCACCAGGGGTTGCATCCGTGAACCAGATTTCCTCCCTTCTCCCCCCCCCCCCCCCTTCTCTCTGCTAATAGTATGAATTCTGTGTTGGTTGATGAGGCCCCCCTCCTCATTTTCCAATGTGCCTTTCATGTGTGCCATTTCGGCGATGCCATTTCTTACTCCAGTCTCTCATTCCGGACAACGATGTGGATTCACTGGCGTCAAAGTGAAGATGAAGGTGACAACAGACCTCCACAGCGATTCAGTCCACTGTCTACGTACAGAACCTGGCTCAACATTTCGGATCATGCTTATTGAATCACTGAGTACACAGATGTTGGTACAATGTATGGAGACTTGAGTGTATGGAGAATAAGGTAGCCAGTTTTTTCCTCACTTAGCGGATGACGATCGCAGGCACCAACCGTTCTCTGACTGTGATCATGTCATTATCAGCGTAACCTGCAGGTGATCACACTAAGTTAGTTGTATATCCTTTACAGGACGTAACAGTCAACGCCAATAACCTGCTGGTGATCACACTAAGTTAGTTGTATATCCTTTACAGGACGTAGCAGTCAACGCCACTATATGTTGGCTGTTTGTGATTCCTGGGCAAATTTACGTTCAGTAGTTTGCCATTGCTTTCTGAACAACCGGCACTCATACCATTGTATGGAGGAAACCAACACAAGACAGTCTGCTTCCAAATCAGCCACAGCTGTTTCGTACATGGTATTCAGGATTACAAATTGCATTCATAAACCCTTCACCACAGAGATGGTGATCATATAAAAACACTCGAAATATGATAATGATGATATGATCTGTTTTAACTTTCAAAATGAAAGAGTTCTAAGCTACATTCCTGTATGATTATTTTAGACCTAGAGCTCCCGAGACTGCCCTACAGTTCAACATCAGATGCTGTTGTCGTCCCACGACCCGTGGAGGTCAAACCTGACAGTTCAAGCGTTGACCCGCGACCACTCTTGGTGGAGATGGTTCCCGTTGGGACACCCTCAAACGTCGATAGTGAAGAAGAAGAGGAGGAAGTGAGTTCTCAGTCAGAGGACAGCAGGGTGGATACCAACCTAGCTGGTGATGTGGTCGTTGCTGGGGAGGATGGTGCTGGAGGTGGTCAGACGTCGGAACTGAAGGCAGGCGGAGAGAATAACCAATCTGTAACTCCAGTTAGGCGGCCAGATAAACTTGTACCTGGGGCAGGTGGGTGTTGGTGTATGCAGCCAGTTAAAATATTTTTATACATAATTCCTCAATGTTTTTATTATCTAATTCTAATGTTTTTCATTATGTAATTATTATTGTGTTTTTGTGATGTAATTCCATTTGTGTTTTTATGATGTAATTCACATCTTCATTATGTACTTCACATAATGTCTAGGTTATGTAATTCGTGTGGTTTAATTGCTGTGTAATTCACATAATGTCTGTTATGTAATTTATGTGGTTTTGTTGTGTAATTCACATGTCTTGTCTTTGATATATACCTCGGAGTAAGGGTTAACGAACACGCAAACCAGCTGGCAAATGTTGGACCCATTAAAATGAAAAGATCACGTCACCCATTAACATGAAAAGATCAAGTCGCCCATTAAATTGATAAGATCAAGTCATCCATTTAAATAAAAAGATCATTTCGCCCACTAAAATGATAAGATCAAGTCGCCCATTAAAATGAAAAGATCAGGTCGCCCATTAAAATGATAAGATTAAGTCATCCATTGAAACATAGCACTAATTTTGGCTCAACAATAAAAATGGATACAGCTCCAGGAGTTTGATCTGTTGGGTTTTAGATAAACTGTCTCGTGGTATAACAACGTGGACTTGGTCATCCCCCACGTTGTGCCTGTCTCTGATATTTACCGTTATTGTTTAGCATCTTCCTGGGAAGGAATGTTGTTATGTTGTTGATTATTTGTTAACGCAATGAATGCAGGGCACATGATGACTGATGATAATGTGGAGTTAGGTCTTTTATCTACAAATTATTTAATAATTTTTTAAAATTAATTGTATTATTATTGTTTTTTTTTATTTTTTATTTTATTTGTTTTATTTATTATTTTTAGAAGGGCCCCATCAGGTCCCCTGTCCCTGTGTGTCATTCAGATGACCGCCTCTGCTGGTGGCCCTGGCAATATCAAGTACGGGTACTACTCTGTGATCTTAGCCAAAAGGCCGAGACGAGATCATATTAATTATGGTGAAGGGGATTATAACTCGACTATTTAGGAGAAAAAAGGCTGAAAGCCCAACAGGAGAGCATGGTTCTGATGTTTAATCTGAGCTGAACCATAGACTATTCCCTAATGTATGTGTATGTTCATTATTTGTTTTGTGATTTTGCTGGCGTCTTTAAGTAGACAGCACACATGAAAAGTGTTACTATGTTTTACTTGTTTTTCCTGTTTTCTGATCAGTGACTCTGTTTTGCCGCGATGTGGATTCTTTGACACATAGATTCTGCCCAACAGTTTTGAGGATCTTCATTTACATTTTCTAATGAAGACAGCGTTATATAAAATGTAATTATCTCACCATCATTCTCAAATTTGCACCCCTTGTAATATTTGTCAAGAGTTATGCCCCTTTTGTATTTGGTACCAAACATGTGGCCAGATTTTTAACATTAGAAATTCTATTTACAGAAGTCAAAGGACGTGTCCATTTGCCAACAAAAGTTATTCCCAAATTGATCAGGAGTGCAAGAAGGGAAGAGTTTGCAAACCTGCCTAGGATGAATCAGGTATTGTTTTTTATTTTAATGTAATTTTCTAATGTTGTCAGGTCTTAGTCAGATATGACTGAGCTACCGTGTGACAGTAGACGGTAATACCTGCTTTCTGTTAGCGCTGAATGTTGGGCGGCGCTTATCACACCTGACACCCCACATTGTGCCAATAGCTTTAGGCGGAGGAGTGCAATTGGGAGGGTACAAGCCTTACCCTAATGCAAGGAAATGCAACATAAAGGGAAAATATCATGGCAGGACAGACCATGCCCTAAGCCTTGGTCTGCAACTGGTCTAGGATGAAAGCTCCAACAGGCGGACAGTTAGCTTTGCTGATCCTGCAGCTTCTGCAGCTTGTCTTGTACCAGACGTGTTGGTGTCACCTTTCCTCTGGAGTAAACTAGGCAGGCCGAGAGAGGGATCATGCTGTATGGGCATTACCTGGTCTCTAAATTAGCCCAGGCTTTGTGTTATGGAGAGGTGACTCCATTTTACAAACTATCATCTGTCAAGACGGCCAGGTGCCACTCAGTCAGTCAGTAAATTTTCTAAAAATTAAATGTATATGTACTTTAGCCGTGTGTTACACGGACGCATAAGGGAAGCAAAGAATAGTAACATTGTAATTATTAATATTGTAGCAGCTATTACCCTCTTTGAACAACAATCACCTTCAAATTAAAATCCGGTGTGGGTAAAACCATTGTCAGCCGCTATTTGTGGCTGATTCAGTCACAGGATTATTCAACTGAGCCAGGGATGGACCCTAATATAATTTCTTTTTGAGGTTGAATGGGGTAGGAGTAATGGTGTAATCGAAAGGAAAAATAAGCACTGTAACCTACCATGCAGCAGGCCTGTTGATGTAACGGTTAGGGAGTTAAAACGCTCAATGATATGAGCCCAGTCAGACTAGGCTTGGATGCCGGCACTTTCCCTGTGCCACAGGTAGGAAAATCTGGCCATCTGTTCCTCCGTACACTCAGGCCTAAAACATATGATGGTCCTGACACTTCACCTAACCACCACAATTTTCCTCTACAGGACTTGTTTAGTATTTTGTTTCATCTACCGTGCATGTTGTATGTGCCGACGAAGGAGAACTGGCTACCTCATTTCAAAGAACAGCTGCAAAATCCAACCAATCAAAGACAAGACTATGAAGGGCTGGGCATTGGTTGGTTGAGGGCATGTGTTGCATTGATAGATGAGAGGCAAAAGAAGAAAAGAAAGACTGAGTTATTACGTGTTAGAATTTCAATCACTAACACATTCTTGTCTGCCATTCAACAGGTGCAGTTTATTCAGATGTGGCGCTCGTTGTATGACATGTTTACTGATTCAGCCGAGGAGCAGCAGTTGTATCACAGCATCGCAACCGTTGGAACCCTTCTTCTGCAAATCGGTGAAGTTGGCAAACGATTTCACAACTCTAGTTCCAGTTCAGGGGTTTCTGCCGAGGAGAAACCTAGCCCTGTCGTGGAGTCTTTGTCTTCTGCTGCTTTGGGGGATTCTGGGAATGCTAAGGAAGCTGATGTTGTGAGTGCTGATGTTGCAGATGTAGATGATGCTGTGAAAGATGGACGAGCTGGGGCACAGGGAGATGCTGTAGTTCCACGGGAAGAAGGAAATGGAGAAGATGTTCACAGAATTGAGCAAGACAGAGAAAATTTTAAAGAAGTAGAATTGCTGGCAGAACCTCCAGCTATGCCAATGAAATCACCCATAACAAGTGCAGATTCAGAAAATGGATCGCCCCGAAACACAAGTAAACCTGATGATGATTGGTCAATTTCTTTTGAACAATTGTTGGCTTCTGTGTTAACAGAATCCCCATTGGTTGATTTCTTTGAAAGAATATATGAAACAACCGATGCGGTTGCAGCTCTTCGCAACCGTAGACTGGTAACGCGAGTTAACTCTGCACCTGAAAGCAAATCCTAAAAATTCTGCAGCGCCAGATTGTGTTATCATTCTTGTGCTTTCATAGCTATGTAAACTGTTGGCAGTTTTGTCACTTGCTTGCGTTGAGCACCGAGGGATCTTGCAAGTATTTTTAAAAATATCTTTGTATGGTAAGGTTCAATTGTAAATATGTTAGTTTATTTTTTTTCTGCTACAAAGGTGTCATTCAGAAGTACAGATATTGATATTAGTTGTTACAGTTGGAAGATTGACATTAATTAGAATATGTATTAATTTTTGTATTTGAAATTGTCATTTTAATCTGATCATGTTTTATTTTTATTTGGAATATAACATTAATCAGATTATGTATTGTTTAATTTTTAATATAACAATATTCTGATCATGAATTGTTTCATTTGGAATATAACATTAGTAAGATTATGTATTTGTTTCATTTAGAATATAACATTAATCTAATTGTGTATTATTTCATTTAGAATATAGCATTAATCTGAGTATTTGTTCCCATTGGAATATAACAGTAATCTGATGATGTATTGTTTCAGTTGGAATATAACAATAATCTGATTATCTATTGTTTCAGTTGGAATATAACAATAATCTAATTATTTATTGTTTCAGTTGGAATATAACAATAGTCAGATTATGTATTGTTTCAGTTGGAATATAACATTAATCTGATTATGTATTCTTTCAGTTGCAATATAACATTAATCTGATTATGTATTTGTTCCTATTGGAATATAACATTAATCTGACTATGTATTGTTTCACTCGGAATATAACATTAATCTGATTATGTATTGGTTCCCATTGGATTATAAAATTAATCTGATTATGTATTGTTTCAGTTGAAATATAACATTCATCTGATTATATATTACTTCAGTTGGAATATAACAATAATCTAATTATTTATTGTTTCAGTTGGAATATAACAATAGTCAGATTATGTATTGTTTCAGTTGGAATATAACATTAATCTGATCATGTATTGTTTTAGTTGGAATATAACATTAATCTGATTATATATTGTTTCAATCGGATCTGTGGAGAGACATGAACTCCTATACCAACTGACATGGCACATGATGATGATGATAATTACTTGTTTAATCTGAAAGTTGGACATCAGCCTCATCATTCATTAATTGCCGCGGTTAAAATTTGTATATTAATCTTGTTAATGTTAATTGTTGCTTACTGAATTTGGTATAATTATTAATTGTTGCATTTCAAATGTTGATATTAAGCTGATTATGTGGAGATTGTTGAAATTAGAATTTGGACATTGATTCAGTTTATTTTGAATGTTGCGTACTGAATTTTGACACTTGATTCAGTTTATTTTGAATGTTGCATACTGAATTTTGACATGATTCACTTAATTTTGAATTTTGCGTACTGAATTTTGACATTAATCTCATCGGTATTAATGATTACATTTTTAATTAGTTTATTAATCCAATTATTTACTAACTTTTGCATTTTGAATTAGAACATTGATGAGTTAACATTTGTTTTTAAATTTTGTAATTTTAGCATGTGAAGAAATTACACTCGTCATTCAACAGTAATGTTTACTATATGTTAATGTACAGTAATATTTACTTTACATTAACATACAGTATTATTTACTATTACATTAATATTTTCACTTGGGTTGGAAATCAACTGCAGGCTATTTGGAAGCAGACAGCGGTGCGTTGATTTTCACAATGGTATAAGTGTTGGTTGTTTGAAAAACAATGGCAAAATACTGAACGTAAAATTGCCTTGAAAACCACAAACAGCCGAAATCAATGCTGGGGTTGATTGCAATTTTCTTTAAAAGGACATAGAAATAACTTTAACTTCTTCATTGTTATCTTTTCATTTTTATATCTGTGAAGTATAAGGGTTCAGTATTTCTTGTTTAGATGTGGGATGTTTTTTAACTTTTTGTGTGAAGCTTCCACTGTTTTCACATCTTATGGTGTATCTCTTTGCCAGGTTCTCATCTGCGTGTCTCTTGCTGTGTTGTGTTGTCCTTAGTTATTGAATGACAGTGCAAACAAAAACGATGATGCCTGGTAATGTCTTTTGTAGACAGCAACAAGTTCAACTTTCTTGGGTTCAAGGTTGACCATATTAAGATCAAAAGGTCGCTTTTTGTTTCAGTAGTAAGCACACTTTGCTGGCTGTTGAACGAGGGGATGGAGCATGTATGGGAATGTCCTGAGTGTAGTGATGTTAGTTCTTAGCTCAACTCAACTGAACTGAACTAGTAAGCACACGTAAGTTCCGGTAAATCAAGCGATGAGGAAAAGATGCTTGGGCTGGATAGAATACACACTGAGAAAACCCGAGAACAGTATCACTAGGCAGTGTCTTGCCTACAACCCACAAGACAAACGAAATAATGAGAGACCTTAAAGCACATGGAAATGAGAATTACAGACAGAGATGAATAATATTGGGAGGGCATGGATAGGATACACACTGAGAAAACCCGAGAACAGTATAACTAAACAGTGTCTTGCCTACAACCCAAGAACAGTATAACTAAACAGTGTTTTGCCTACAACCCACAAGACAAACGAAATAATGAGAGACCTTTTAGCACATGGAAATGAGAATTACAGAGATGAATAATATTGGGAGGGCATGGAGGGAGCTGCAGGATATAGCAAGAGATAGGACAGCTTGTGATGAGGGTTTGTTGACGGTATATCTTCCGATGTAGGATAGAGATCAGAAGAAGAGAAGTAAGCGCAATTGAATGTCCAGACGATGGAAGCCAGCGTGGGTTTTGAATCATTAGATAAACATACATTGCAAAACAGAAGGCAGGCATGGCTTCAAGCTTCTTCTGCTTCCATGTTCTACTTCCAGCAGGTGGCTGCATGCAGGTGCACTTGCTGGTGTTTCCATGCTGTACACTGCATCGTACATAGTTGAACTACTGTGCACTCAATCATACATAGTCAACATACTGTGTACTCCATCGTACAAAGTTGAACTACTGTGCACTCAATCATACATAGTCAACATACTGTGTACTCCATCGTACAAAGTTGAACTACTGTGCACTCAATCATACATAGTCAACATACTGTGTACTCCATCGTACATAGTTGAACTACTGTGCACTCAATCATACATAGTCAACATACTGTGTACTCCATCGTACAAAGTTGAACTACTGTGCACTCAATCATACATAGTCAACATACTGTGTACTCCATCGTACAAAGTTGAACTACTGTGCACTCAATCATACATAGTCAACATACTGTGTACTCCATCGTACAAAGTTGAACTACTGTGCACTCAATCATACATAGTCAACATACTGTGTACTCCATCGTACATAGTTGAACTACTGTGCACTCAATCATACATAGTCAACATACTGTGTACTCCATCGTACAAATTTGAACTACTGTGCACTCAATCATACATAGTCAACATACTGTGTACTCCATTGTACAAAGTTGAACTACTGTGCACTCAATCATACATAGTCAACATACTGTGTACTCCATCGTACAAAGTTGAACTACTGTGCACTCAATCATACATAGTCAACATACTGTGTACTCCATCGTACAAAGTTGAACTACTGTGCCCTCAATCATACATAGTCAACATACTGTGTACTCCATCGTACAAAGTTGAACTACTGTGCACTCAATCATACATAGTCAACATACTGTGTACTCCATCGTACAAAGTTGAACTACTGTGCACTCAATCATACATAGTCAACATACTGTGTACTCCATCGTACATAGTTGAACTACTGTGCACTCAATCATACATAGTCAACATACTGTGTACTCCATCGTACATAGTTGAACTACTGTGCCCTCAATCATACATAGTCAACATACTGCCCACTCCATCGTACATAGTTGAACTACTGTGCCCTCAATCATACATAGTCAACATACTGTACACTCCATCGTACATAGTTGAACTACTGTGCACTCAATCATACATAGTCAACATACTGTGTACTCCATCGTACAAAGTTGAACTACTGTGCACTCAATCATACATAGTCAACATACTGTGTACTCCATCGTACATAGTTGAACTACTGTGCACTCAATCATACATAGTCAACATACTGTGTACTCCATCGTACATAGTTGAACTACTGTGCCCTCAATCATACATAGTCAACATACTGCCCACTCCATCGTACATAGTTGAACTACTGTGCCCTCAATCATACATAGTCAACATACTGTACACTCCATCGTACATAGTTGAACTACTGTGCACTCAATCATACATAGTCAACATACTGTGTACTCCATCGTACATAGTTGAACTACTGTGCACTCAATCATACATAGTCAACATACTGTACACTCCATCGTACATAGTTGAACTACTGTGCACTCAATCATACATAGTCAACATACTGTGTACTCCATCGTACAAAGTTGAACTACTGTGCACTCAATCATACATAGTCAACATACTGTGTACTCCATCGTACATAGTTGAACTACTGTGCACTCAATCATACATAGTCAACATACTGCCCACTCCATCGTACATAGTTGAACTACTGTGCCCTCAATCATACATAGTCAACATACTGCCCACTCCATCGTATATAGTTGAACTACTGTGCCCTCAATCATACATAGTCAACATACTGTACACTCCATCGTACATAGTTGAACTACTGTGCACTCAATCATACATAGTCAACATACTGCCCACTCCATCGTACATAGTTGAACTACTGTGCCCTCAATCATACATAGTCAACATACTGCCCACTCCATCGTACATAGTTGAACTACTGTGCCCTCAATCATACATAGTCAACATACTGCCCACTCCATCGTACATAGTTGAACTACTGTGCCCTCAATCATACATAGTCAACATACTGCCCACTCCATCGTACATAGTTGAACTACTGTGCCCTCAATCATACATAGTCGACATACTGCCCACTCCATCATACATAGTTGAACTACTGTGCACTCAATCATACATAGTCGACATACTGCCCACTCCATCGTACATAGTTGAACTACTGTGCCCTCAATCATACATAGTCAACATACTGCCCACTCCATCGTACATAGTTGAACTACTGTGCCCTCAATCATACATAGTCAACATACTGCCCACTCCATCATACATAGTTGAACTACTGTGCCCTCAATCATGCATAGTCAACATACTGTACACTCCATCGTACATAGTTGAACTACTGTGCACTCAATCATACATAGTCAACATACTGCCCACTCCATCGTACATAGTTGAACTACTGTGCACTCAATCATACATAGTCGACATACTGTACACTCCATCGTACATAGTTGAACTACTGTGCACTCAATCATACATAGTCGACATACTGTACACTCCATCGTACATAGTTGAACTACTGTGCACTCAATCATACATAGTCGACATACTGCCCACTCCATCGTACATAGTTGAACTACTGTGCCCTCAATCATACATAGTCCACATACTGCCCACTCCATCATGCATAGTTGAACTACTGTGCCCTCAATCATACATAGTCGACATACTGTACACTCCATCGTACATAGTTGAACTACTGTGCCCTCAATCATACATAGTCGACATACTGTACACTCCATCGTACATAGTTGAACTACTGTGCACTCAGTCATACATAGTCGACATACTGTGCACTCAATCCTACATAGTCATAGACTAAATACACAGTCGATATGCTCCAATTTTGATGAGAACTCCTCCTTGCTGGCAGGAAGTCTTTGATTGTGCCTTGACCTTGTCTGCTGTCCGATCTAGCTGGGGTTAAGACCCAACCTTTGGTCAGATTAGCTGGTGCATCCGTGTAACTGCTAGAAGTTTACACTGATAATGTCATAGTCAATCTAATGAGGGTTCGATGCCTGCATTAATAATTCAATGTCATGGTCAGTCTAATGAGGGTTCAATCCCTGTGTTAATTTGCTACATGAAGAAAAGATTTGCCACCTTTTCCTCCGTGCTTTCAGGCGTAGAGGATATGATGGCCCTGGCACTTTAGAGACCCATGGCAGCACTTTAGAGACCTATGGCAGCACTTTAGAGACCCATGGGAGCACTTTAGAGACCCACTGTGGGACCCATGGTGGGACTTTAGAGACCCATGGCAGGACTTTAGAGACCCATGGCAGCACTTTAGAGACCTATGGCAGCACTTTAGAGACCCATGGGAGCACTTTAGAGACCCACTGCGGGACCCATGGTGGGACCCATGGCTGGACTTTAGAGACCCATGGCTTTACTTTAGAGACCCACGGCAGAACCCATGGCAGGACTTTAGAGACCCATGGCAGGACTTTAGAGACCCATGGCAGGTCATTAGAGACCCATGGCTATTCTTTAGAGACCCATGGCAATTCTTTAGAAACACATGGCAGGACTTTAGAGATCCATGGCAGGACTAGAAACTCATGGCAGAACTTTAGAGACCCATGGCAGGTCATTAGAGATCCATGGCAGGACTTTAGAGACCCACGGCGGAACCCATGGCAGGACTTTAGAGACCCATGGCAGCACTTTTGGACTTTCTTCTTCTGGTTGTTTGTTTCAGGGTGTAGGGGGCGCCACTTGTAAGGGATGTGGAAAGGTTCAGAGACATTGGGAGTCTTTTAAATATTTCACAGCCCATTCCATTGGAAGACCCATCAAAGAAAGCCACGGAAGGCAAAATGCTTGGTAAGAGATGAAGAGGTTGACAAAGGAACAAATTTACTGCTCCATCATGCTGACTTGTCACTGAAGACATGCAGTACTGAAGCCCGAGGAGACATATCATTGGTCAGACATGATAGGAAGCTTCAGAACCCACAGAAGCTGAATAACTTAATCATGATGAAAACATTGACTGCAAATGTGGACCACTTTAAAAATAATACCACGTACCAGAATTCTTCTTCTGCTGTAGCTTTCGGAGCCTGCCCAGTGCTGCTTACTACAAGCATAATCTGCTGCAAACATCTTTCTCTCCATCACCAATAATCCTGTTCCAGCTCTCACTATTAAGTTCCCTGAAATCTAGTTCTACACTTCTTTATCTCCTCAATATCCATTATAATATATATATATATATATATATATATATATATATATATATATATATATATATATATATATATATATATATATATATATATATGTGTGTGTTAGATGACAGAATGCTGAATATTTCTCCCTGCGAGGTTAAGAATCCCTAACTATGAATGAGTCAATTATATCCACGTCACCTAGGTGGTTGGGACTGTTGAAATGAAGAGAGTCTGGTTTCGGAGCCTCTTTATGGATGTTCATAAGAAGATCATAGAAACGACCCGCTAACTTCCTGGTAGTCTCATCAGTACATGCTGTGTTCATCTCTTGCAGATGATGACATAATTAGATTGTGAGATTCATGTGTGGATGCTTGCTTTATTTGGAACACTACCTTTTGATGCTTTATTTTTATCCTGTCATCATAGTTTTACCATCGGCTGAATTGGGTAAGGACTCGCTACATGTTGATGATCTGTCTTAAAGTTGACAGTCGTGGTAAGATTGATCCCGTCACCAACATTGTTTCCTTCAGTGAGTTGAAAAAGGCCACATTATCTCTCTGCTCCAGACATAGCACTTTTAAAACATAGACGCCACAAACGAAATATTGCACAATTTCTTTCCTGGCATATTTTGCTGCATCAGGTGCATATTAAAGAGTTATATCATGAAGTTAAGAAATAAAGGATGAATTACAAAGTACATAGTCGCTGTTATTGTGCGAATGTGTAGAATGTTAATTCTACAAAGTCTAACATTTAACAAGAAGTCCTTCTGGTTACATAGTAACTGCTGGAATCGACTAATAGATATTGCTTATATGTATTTGAGCATATGAAATATGGTTTGTTTATAACTCTGTGATTGCTAATCAGCAAATGTTTTATGATGGCCGAATTAGACTCTATGACCTTTTGACTGCATTTGTTCTTATTAATGAAAAGTATGGCGCATTCACACCAGAGATTTGGCAAACAGACTATTATAAACATGATGATGACAAAACACCCGTAGAACAATCTGTCATCTGCTGCTTCACAGCTCTGATGAAAAGCACTTGTACCAACATATCTTGATATAATCACACTGTGAAGAAGTTGCTGGCTATTGAGCTGTCTGGGGGTTTTAATTCCCCACTTTACTCAGTGGCTTGTATGCTGCTCAATGTCGAGCCTCACCCATGAGGTTCATTCGGTCATCGTGCAGGCCGTGTCAGGAAATCTCACATTCCTAAATGCCATGGTATAATTACAGAGTTGTTTTGGAGGTTAAGAATTGCGCATTCATTCATACATTCTACCTTAACCCCAGCCCAAACCATAGCCACACGAGTTCTGACCCCAGCCCAAACCATAGCCACACGAGTTCTGACCCCAGCCCAAACCATAGCCACACAAGTTCTGACCCCAGCCCAAACCATAGCCACACAAGTTCTGAGCCCAGCAGCAGGACTTAAGTCACACAAGGGCACCTGTCACAGTAAAGTGGAGACACGGGAGAGTAGATTTAAACAGAATGTTTGTATATCTTCTTCTTTCGTTCGCCTGAAATATGTCAATAATTGCAATGTTGTCTCTTGTATGAATCTAACAGTCTTTCTTAGTTCACTCAGCGGTCCATAGAGTTTATCTTCCACTGTTTTCTCTCTAGGCCAGAAGGTTCGCCTGGGTATGTTGTAGTTTGGGCAGTCCTGGAGTATGTGCTCTGCTGTCTGCGACACCAAACCACATGTGCACATGGCTGAGTCACCAATCTTGAATTTTGTATACATGTGGTTGCGTAATATGTTGTGCCCTGTTCTAAGGCGCAGAATAATGACTTCTTCTGGTCTGTCCATAACGTAGGGTTTGGTGGCCTTCTGACTGATTTGATCATTCTTTTCTTTTGGTGGAATGTAATGGGCACATCAGGCTTTTCTTCTTTTGCTCCTTCCTTAGCCAGTCGATCAGCTCTGTCGTTTCCGAGTACTCCACAATGGGATGGTATCCACTGTATGGTGACCTTATGCTGACTGCTAAGTTCAGAAAGTAGTGTCCTTAGAACTGGTAATTTCCCAGACAGGAGTGCCTCTATTACTGATTTTGCATCTGTCAATATCACCACAGGTTGTCTACCATGGCTGGTATTTTGTAATTTCTCTATTGCCATCTTGATTGTATATAAATACATATTTTATTACTGGATATAAATCATTGTGGGCATTAAATTTACTTGCTTTATTATTGCAATTTTGTGCTAATATTCATTTGAGCCTCGTCAAATTAGTTGTTGTCTCCTGTGTGAACTGATGGTATTGGGTATTTGGGACTGATGTTGACATGGCTACATGATGGTGGGCAAGCAATGCAACAGTTCCATGCATGCTAATCAGCTCTCTTTCAGGATGTGCTGACCCTGGGTTCTTATCTAACTTCATCATGAGAGATTGTCGTGACTCTTGCAACATGGCAGGAAGGTGTTTAGGAGACTCAGCAGGATTCATCACATACAGATCAGTACTAGTGTCCAGGATGCAGAGCCAAGCATATTCAAGCACAGCATGCAGCAGGGGATTGGAGGTAGAGGTGGTCACTGCAGCTTTTAGATAGCTTTTTGAGACTTCAGTATGGTAGTCATTGTAACTGACTCTATCAGTCAATGTTCCCATTGTTATCCAGATCAGTGCTAGTGTTCATGTGCTGAGGATATTCAAGCACAGCATCCAGCAGGTGAATGGAGGTGGAGGTGGTCACTGCAGCTCTTAGATGGTTTTCTGAGACTATATAATATGGCAGTCATTATAACTGACTCAGTGCTCCAGAAGATGAAGTCTGGGCATGAATGGTTGATACACATGGAGTCATCACACCTATAAGAGGAGGAGTGGCTCTACATATCCAGTGTCCAGGAGCTGAGGATATTCAAGCACATCGCCCAGCAGGAGATTGGAGGTGGAGGTGGTCGCTGCAGCTGTTAGGTGGTTTTCTGAGGCTATGGCAGTCATTATAACTGCTCCAGAAGGTGAAGTCTAGACATGAATGGTTGATACACATGGAGTCACCACACCTACAGGAGGAGAAGTAGCTCTACATTCCAGGCCATGCCTGTAGATGTGAAAATGAAAAGATCAACTGGTTGACCTCCTGGAGGACACTAAGGTTAAGGAGACAGATATGATGCCGTCTATAAATGGTTGCCTGGTGCACGATAATATACAAATTGACAACCACATGCAGCTGCAGCTAATGATCAGAATTGTTTTGGCACTAGCCAGAAGGAGTGCTGTAAGTGATGTACTAAATATCACGCCAGCTGCCGTTACATCCAACAAGTGTATCATGTTAGAAATAATAACTATAGGGGAAGTCACTCCATGCAGAATATGAAAAAGGTTAAGGGCCCTTGCATGTCTTGAGGCATATGGTGCTGGCCCCATTTTTGTGTAGACCAGTGAATGTTTGATGGGGTCAGTACATGCAGGCCACCTTTATTTCCCATGATATCTTCTGGCACCATTTATAGACTTTTTGACCTGGAAGCCCTGGTAAAGGTTTACAAATCCACACCATGGTTTGGATTTGAACACATGATCACCTGGCCATCAGAGGCTAGTTCAGATTTATTTATATATTATTCAAGGGTGATTATTCTCTTTAACTGTGATAGTACTCTCCCTTCTGGTTGTTGTTTATTTTTAACTTTACATTTCAATCACTCTTGCTTTGTGAATACACTTTTTGTTATATCATTGTGATACATGTGAGAAAAGGTTAAAGACAAGCAGCCGGTGTGACAGGAAGATTCAAAGACAATCAATAATTTTGAGTTTTCAAAACATTCATGATAGTAGTAAATATAAAGGCATTGACTTGTCTATCCTGTTTTGTATTTCTTGATAAAGTTAGAAGTCATTGTGCTCTCTGCTCTAAGTAAACATCAACTTGACCACTTCCCTGAGTTAGATATCAGTCAAATAAATCTTGGTGCAACACCACACAAAATGTTCCACTCAGATCCCTAAATGTTCGTATAGTAAATTAATTGTATTATTTGTATGTTTCCTTTAGAGCTTGGTGCCATCGCTGCAGTTGAGTTCCCATTCAGAAAACAAGTATGTCATTCCCCCCAGTGGAAACAGTTTGCAGTTTGTATTTTAATTTGATTTGATTATACCATTACTCCTACCCCGTTCAACCTCAAAGAGAAGTTATATTAGGGTCCATCCCTGGCTCAGATTAATAATCCTGTGACGGAGTCAGTCACAAATAGGATATTAATTTGAAGGTAATTGTTATCTAAAGAGGGTAATGGCACACGTCTGCTTTGTAGCATAAGGGGCCATCACTGCAGTTGAGTTCTAATTTAGAAAATTAGCATAAATTTATGTTATTCCTCTCCTTTCCCCCCTCCCCCCTGCAGAAACAGTTCACATCTTTCCTTTAGAGCAATTTGGCCATCACTATGGTTGAGTTCTGGTCCAGAAAACAAGTATGTCATTTTCCCCAGCAGAAACAATTTGCAGTTTGTATGTCTGCTTTGGAGCATAAGGGGCCATCACTACCATTGAGTTGTAGTTTAGAAAACTAGTATAGAAGTATGTCATTCCCCCCCCCCCCCCCCCCCCCCCCCCCTGCCCCAGCAGAAACAGTTTGTGAAATGTTTTATTGCATATCATGTTTGCCAGATTTGATTTTTGCTAATATTCTGTGCTTTCTTGTCAGATATGATACAGATAAAGTATGCTATTTGTTTCTACTGTTCTTTATTATAATCACATTGTTTTGCTGTAGTTTTCAATATTTAATTTAGCTTTTCTCAAAAATGCATCACTGCAGCTTTGTCCGTTGGATTGTATGTTTGAATATTTGAGCCAAGATTGTAAACACACACAAATATATAACAAGAGGTGAGGAAAAGCTGCTGACACTGGATAGGACAAACATCGAGAAAACCTGAGAATGGTAGGACAAACATCGAGAAAACCTGAGAATGGTAGGACAAACATCGAGAAAACCTGAGAATGGTAGGACAAACATCGAGAAAACCTGAGAATGGTAGGACAAACATCGAGAAAACCTGAGAATGGTAGGACAAACATCGAGAAAACCTGAGAATGGTAGGACAAACATCGAGAAAACCTGAGAATGGTAGGACAAACATCGAGAAAACCTGAGAATGGTAGGACAAACATCGAGAAAACCTGAGAATGGTAGGACAAACATCGAGAAAACCTGAGAATGGTAGGACAAACATCGAGAAAACCTGAGAATGGTAGGACAAACATCGAGAAAACCTGAGAATGGTATAATTTGACAGGAATTTGTTTGGAATCCGTAGGGCAAAGAAAACAGAGCAAGATGTAAAAAGTTAATGGAGGAGGGAATTATAAACAGAAATGAGTAATATTGGGAAGACATAGATGGAGCTGCATGGGATAGCTAAAGATGGAGGGCTGGGTGTGAGTGGGTTGAGGACCTGCCCCAGTGGGACGTAAAGGGGAGAAGAAGAAGAAGAAGAAGAAAGCCTAACAGTTGTGTAATTTTAAAGAATCAAAGAAAATGAGTGAATGTTTTGAATGGGTCAAAAGTCAAATCAAATTGGTACATGCAATAGGCCAATTATCAAGTCTGTTTTATATGATGATTAATGGGTCAAGTCAAGGTTATACCATGAGTGGTGGGTCAAGGAAGAAGGTTGGCTATTAACAATGATAAAACAAAGAAAATTGAAATATTTTGGTCACTTGAAACTCATGAAAGTTTGGTGAGAACAATAATGCAGAGGTATATGCCTGGCAAGAGAGGAAGAGGAAGGCCAAAGAGACGATGGGTGCAGGATGGGTGCAGGTTGCTTATGATCGAGAGGCCAAGACAAGGTTATACCATGAGTTATGGGACAAAGGTTATGACAAGGTTATACGATGAGGGATGGGTCAAAGGTCAAGACAAGGTTATACTACAAAGGGTGGGTCAGAGGCCAAGAATGGTAATGCCATGAGTGATAGTTCAAAGGTCAATTCAAAGTACCATGAATAATAGTCCAAAGGTTAAGTCAAGGTAATGCAATCAGTGATGCTTTGTAGGGATCTGAAATATAGCAGTTCCAAAAACACAAGGTCATGACTGTATGACATGAGGTGTGACAACTAGCTACCTTCCTCATCACACAGTGGGTTATTTATTTGTTTTATAGCTCTATGTACTGAGACAGTTCAACAGACTTGTTTTATTAATTCACAGTGGCAAAAAAGTTTGAAACAAAATACCAAAATGTGAACCAAAAATGCATTTAAATCATATGTATCATGGAGTGTTTAAAAAATCTGGTCAGTAGTGATGATCTTCCTGTTGTTGGGAGTTATCTTTTCTTTTGTCACTGTTGCAAGAGGCTGATTGGTTGTGGATCCTCTGGAAGACTGTATGTTAACTCGTTTGCTAAAGTACCTCTACACCACAGGGTAGAAGACTAAGGTGCCTCTACACCACAGGGTAGAAACTAAATTGTGACTAAAATTTTGACTTCTTGTTCTTGACTTGTGTAAAATACAAGTACCTTAGAAGTCAGATTGGGTTTGCCCGATGGTAAGAGACACTGGTAATAGAGAAAGCTAATCCACACGTAAAAATCAGTTCGGTGCACTAGAAATAGTAGAGAGTGAATGCAAAAACAAAACACAAAAGATTGTAATTTGGTTTTAAGTAGTAAACATCCAACAAATGTTGATTTTCCTACAACAGGGAGGCTGATGTTTCTATTACCCTAGTGTTTCATGTGTCTGCTGCAATATCAAGGAGTGATTGAGAGTGATATAGAGCGGATAGTGATGACAGGCTGGATTTAATACATGGTTCAGCAGGGTTTTTGTCTGAATTGCAGGGTACCTTACTTTTATCTGAGATGAACAGGGAGAGGACATTGATCTAGGTGTTACTTTTACTTTGTAGATGTTTACAGCTTTTTTGATTACTTTGTTCAAAATCAATATTTCAAAAGTATTTTACTGCATTCATATGTAAAGTAATGCACAGAGTTGTCAGGGGAGGGCAGAGTAAAGAGAAAGGAACTGGGTTCTACCATCTCATAAATCATGAATGTGTGAATGGAAGTCTTGATTTTTCAAAAAAACTTTGGTTGTGTTTGCTGCGGGATTACCCCACATAGCTTCTCAGTCTTTCCTTTTTTAGCTTGAGGTACAGGGCTACCTTCTGGTCTTGTTTATGCTCTTTGGCTACCCTGGAGAGTAGAGGTACCTTCTGGTCTTGTTTATGATCTTTGCCTACCCTGGAGAGTAGAGGTACCTTCTGGTCTTGTTTATGCTCTTTGCCTACCCTGGAGAGTAGAGGTACCTTCTGGTCTTGTTTATGATCTTTGCCTACCCTGGAGAGTAGAGGTACCTTCTGGTCTTGTTTATGATCTTTGCCTACCCTGGAGAGTAGAGGTACCTTCTGGTCTTGTTTATGCTCTTTGCCTACCCTGGAGAGTAGAGGTACCTTCTGGTCTTGTTTATGATCTTTGCCTACCCTGGAGAGTAGAGGTACCTTAGTCTTGCTTTCCTCTTCTACTCTGATGTTTAGAAATACCTGTTTAGTTTTGCCTCTTCAGAACTAGGGTGTAGAGGTACCATGCAGTCTTGCTTAGTCATTCTTCTTGGACCCTGGAATGTAGAGGTATCTTAATCTTATTTAGTCTTTCCTCTTCTACCCTGGGATGTAGAGGTACCTTAGTCTTGTTTAGTCTTTCCTCTTCTACCCCGAGATGTAGAGGTACCTTACACTCTTGTTTAGTATTTACTCTTCTACCCTTGATATAGAGGAATCTTAGTATTGTTTAGTCTTTTCTCTTCTACCCTGGGATGTATAGGAATCTTAGTATTGTTTAGTCTTTCCACTTCTACCCTGGGATGAAGAGGAACATTACAGTCTTGGTTGGTCTTTCCCCCTGTATGCTGCAAATAGTTGCTGGCAGTTATGTTTTATGTTTGTACAATTTCATACTGTTGCCAGGCGGGCTGTTGATGTCACATATTCAACTCTGTTGTTTGCTTATTTCTACAAAGTAATAAACTGAGGGTAACCAACAGGAATCATGTTCATGCTGCTTGCAGTGTGTGTTTATGTTGTTTAGAGTGTGTGCTTATGTTGTTTAGTGTGTGTTACTATTGACTCGGCACTGGTTTCCTTTCCACTCACAGCAGTATGTAGATAGGGTGTCCCGGGGGCACCAAGGCAGTTAGCACCGCCCTGTAGCATCCTTGTGTTGAGGAAGGCAGACGCAGGAAGCACAAGCGAAAATGTACAGCATAGGGCAGGGTGTGGTGAACAAGGTAAGACACGATAAGCAGGAGCAAAAGCTCGGAACAACGCCCATGGTTGAACAAGGAGGTAGAAAGAGCCTGGTTAGGAAGGGAGTGTGTTGTGAACAAGTGAACTTAATGCCAAATATAACAAAATTGTCTAGCTTAACTACATACTGCATCCTGATGTTAGAACGAGATATGAACAACAAAGGTGAGCTTGGGGGGGGGGGGGGGGGGGGGTAAATTACACTAGATCCAGAAGCATACAGTATGAAGACATTGGTGAATGTTCTGAGATCGAGAAGGTGGAACTGGCAAGAAATTACAACAATAGCATTAAGAATGGCGTAATCAATGAGGAGTGGATACAGTTACCTGATACCCGTATCGAAGCCTAGGAAAGGCCACATAAACATTCAGGAGTATCAGGTAATCACCATGAAGAATAGATAGCTCGTGGAGAAGATAGTTGCCCAAATGCCAGCTTGAGATGCCCGATCTCTTTCTACCTACTTTGGAGGATACCAGCCAAACAGAGAAATCTGGGAGTAATGTTTACATCATTCTTCAAACATACACAATTCTCCAGCCTACAAAACCAGCCACATCTACAGTATTCTCCAGACATACAACATTCTCCAAACTTATACTTATTTTCTAGATGTCTTCTAGACTTAACGAATATTATCCTACTGAAGTTACAAACACACGATAGAATGTACAATACGGGACATAAATGTCGTGTCAATACAGTGGCTTTAATTGAATGCCGTGTCAATACAGTGGCTTTAATTGAAGCACATGGGAAAACATGATTTTATATATCGCTCTGTGATGAAGGAGTTACAGACGCAGTTCGTGATCCCACATACCCGCGTTCGAAATAGCTGCGCGAGATTTAGCAGCAGACCGCGTTGCGTTGGCTTTTTACTAAATGGTGTGAGTGCAGACATTCAGAAAGCAATGGCAAACTACTGAACGTAAACTTGCCTAGAGATCACAGCAGCAAAAAAAAGCTGGTGTTGACTGTAACGTACTGTAAAGGATATGCAACTAACTTTATATATATATATATATATATATATATATATATATATATATATATATATATATATATATATATATGGGAGTCTCTGTGGTGAAGTGGTCAAGCCGTTTGACTCGTGCTCCGAAGGTTGTGGGTTCATGTTCGATTCCGGGCCGCGTCCTTCGGTTTACGAATTAAATGTTTCTGAGACTCCTGTGGGTCGTCGCTAAAACTACGGAGTTCGTGCTTTGTGCGGAAAGAGACCAAGCCATATGGGATAGAACCCGGTGCAATGAAGTCGACCCTGTCAAGTTTATATATATATATATATATATATATATATATATATATATATATATATATATATATATATATATATATATATATATATATATAATTGGCACCTTGCCGTCTTGACAGACGATAGTTTTTAAGTGATGGAGTTATTGCCTCTCCATAGCACAAAGCCTGGGCTAAAATATAGAGATCATGTGTTGCCCATGCAGCATGATCCCTCTCTCGGCCTGCCTAGTTCACTCCAGAGGAAAGGTAACACCCCTACATCTGGAACAAGACAAGCTGCAGAAGCTGCCGGATCAGCAAAGCAATGCTCTAATTGTCCGCCTGTCGGAGCTTCGATCCTAGACCAGCCGCCAACCAAGGCTTAGGGCCTGGTCTGCCCTGCCATGACACTTTGTCTTTAGGTTGCATTTTTCCTCGCACCAGGGTAAGGCTTGTACCCTCCCATTTGCGCTCCTCCGCCCAAAGCTGTTGACACAATGTATATACATATATATATATATATATATATATATATATATATATATATATATATATATATATATATATATATATATATATATATTTCTCAAGATGATTGATTAAAACATAGATCTTTCTAAAAGATGAGGCACTCAGATCAGGAAAAAAATATAACAATTGTATAATACAGAAAGATAATAGCTTTGGCAAAACACAAAACTATACATATGTAAAAATAAATATCTGACTTTAAAAAAAAAGAGAAACAACATATGTACAAGATAATAAAGTGATGATTATGTAATAAACGCAACAACAATTGTGTAAGACAAATGGCATGAAAGTTGTATCAAATAAACAGCATGATAGTTGTATACAACAAACAGAATGATAGTTTATACAACAAACAGCACAGTAGTTGTATAAAACAAACAATTATTGTTGTATACAACAAACAGCACACTAGTTGTATAAAACAAACACAATGATAGTTGTGTACAACAAACAGCACAATAGTTGTATAAAACAAACAGTATGATAGTTGTATACATCAAATGCCACAATAGTTTATACAACAAACAATACAATAGTTGTATAAAATAAACAGCATAACAGTTGAGTGAAACAAATGGCACAATATTTGTATACAACAAATAGCAGAATAGTTGTATACAGCAAATGGCACAATTGTTGTATAAAACAAACAAAATTATAGTTGTATACAACAAACATAATGATAGTTGTATAAAACAAACAGTATGATTGTTGTATACATCAAATGCCACAACAGTTGTATACAACAAACAATACAATAATTGTATAAAATAAACAGCCAATAGTTGTGTGAAACAAATGACAATAGTTGTATACAACAAACAGCACAATAGTTGTATACAACAAATGACACAACAGTTGTATAAAACAACAGTTGTATAGAACAAACAACACAATAGTTGTATACAACAAACGAGACAATAGTTGTATACAACAAATGACACAACAGTTGTATAAAACAAACAGCACAATAGTTGTATACAACAAATGACACAACAGTTGTATAAAACAAACGTGACAATAGTTATATACACCAAATGACAGAATAGTTGTATACAACAAATGGCACAATAGTTGAATAAAACAAACATCACAATAGTTGTATACAACAAATGTTACAATAGTTGAATAAAGCAAACAGCACAGTAGTTGTATACAACAAATGGCACAGTAGTTGTAGTAGTTGTATACAACAAATGGCACAATAGTTTTATACAACAAATAGTACAATAGTTGTATACAACAAAAAAACCATTAGTTGAATAAAAAAAACAGCACAATAGTTGTATAAAACATAAGGCACAATAGTTGTATACAACAAATGACACAATAGTTGTGGGAAACAAACGGCACAATCGTTGTGCAAAATAAGCAAGCGTTATTTTACAAGAAACCAACGATAGCTAAATGAAAAATAGCATGCTTTTTGCAATCAATTTTTAGAAATCACAGGAAAAAGACAAAGAGAGCGAGAGAGAAAGAGAGAGAGAGAGAGAGGACAGACAGAAAGAGAGAGAGAGCGAGAAAGAGAGAGAGCGAAAGAGAGGGAAGAGAGAGAGAGAGAAGCAGAAGAGAATGAATGAAAGAATAATCGAAATGAAAGTACAAACATACTTATCTTATTAGGTTAATCTTAAACAACAACAACAACAACATGTGCTCTACAAACACACGTTCCTGAAATGTACACACATCATTGATTCACTTAGCAATTATACGTTCAGTAGTTTGCCATTGCTTTCCCAACGAGAAGTCGGCGGTTAAGTCCAACTGACTGATGCTGGGGACGACCTAATTATCCTGCCGACAGCGCAGCGGAAGTGTAAAGACAAGCGCATGAAATGCCGCGCCACACTCACCTGTCAGGCATCATTAGTGTGACAAATCAATACTATAGGGTGTATTTTTAATAACTGTGCAGTGGTTGAAAATATTGCCGGTCCAAGTTTTATATTCGTCCTCTATAAAGTTTATGCAACATAACAGATAAATACAAAACTTGGACCGGCAATATTTTCGAACACTGCACAGTCATTAAAAATACACCCTGTAATTATTATGTTTGCAAGTGTAATGAGACCTCGAGAGGCCGGCGTGACCGAGAGTTTTAACACATCGTGCTAAACTTCCTCTGTGCTGACGACAGATAGTGAGTTTGTTCCACAGACCGATCTGTTGGACTTAACTACAACTAGACGCCAGCCAGCCGGTCCGAATGTCAAGTGTTTGAGCTCACATCGGGGCAGATGTTTGTTTAAACAACGCTCCGTGGCGAAGGAGTTACGGACGGAGTTCGTAATCCCGCATACCCATGTTTGAAACACAACTGCAGGTGATTTGGCAGCAGACCACCTTGCGTTGGTTTTTTACAAAATGGTATGAGTGCTGGTCATTCAGAAACAAATAGCAAACGCAAACTTGTTTTTATCACAACAGTAAAAATTGGCGTTTACTGCGACGTCCTGTAAAGGATATGAAACTAACTTAACTAGACGCCCAGGACAAATCGACCTACAATGGGTACATGAAAACATCTCGGGAAGAGAAAGCGGCCGCGCGACATTGACCACATCAGCCCTCGAGTAACATGCACAATGATTAACAAAAGATGAATGATTGGAAGGGCCGAATGTAAGACGGGCCTGCGTGCCCAATTTGTGACCCTGTGAAAATAAAGTTCGTTCGAGTGCCAATTGGCCTATAACAATATAGCTCTAGTACCATCTGCCTAGCATGCATTAAGGCTGTATAGGGAGGGGTCCTTTATGTTTTTTACTTATGCATTCAGGCCTACAAACGGTTTTTAAAAAAGGTGTAAATAGCAAGAGGGTCGACTTCATCACACCGGGTCAGATTCCATCCGCAGGAGGGGATGCCAAAATCACAAAGCACAAACTCTGTAGCTTCAGCGACCAACCCCAGGAACCTCAGAGAAAACTGCACTCGTGAACTGAACGACGTAGCCTGGTATCGAACCCACGAGATAATGGAACGCGAGGCAGGTGGTGTAATCAATTTGCCACGGTGACTCCCTCAGGCCTGCAGCATGTGATGAGCCATAGCAGTCCCCAGCTTTGAGATTTGTTTGTTTGTTTGTTTGTTCCAGAAGCTACCATGTTGTGTACAGACTGGGATGTGTTCTAAAATCCCACAAGTCTCACAAATGTTGGAGGCGGGCACTCTAGCTTCTCGGCCACCTGGTGGTTATCAAATGACATTGCTACAACTGGCCAACAAATGATATGATTAATAAATGACATGATTGACAAATGACACTTTTAAAATTGGTCAACAAATGACACTTTTAAAATTGGTCAACAAATGACATGATTGACAAATTACACTAAAATTGGTTAGCAAATGACACAATTAATAGATGACATGATTGATAAATGACACTTCCAAGATTAGTCAACAAATGACACGATTGACAAATGACACTTCTAAAATTGGTCAACAAATGACACGATTGACAAATTACACGTTTAAAATTGGTCAACAAATGACACGATTAATAGATGACATGATTGACAAATGACACTTCTAAAATTGGTCAACAAATGACATGATTGACAAATGACACGTTTAAAATTGGTCAACAAATGACATGATTGATAGATAACATGATTGGCAAATGACACTTCTAAGATTAGTCAACAAATGACATGATTGACAAATGACACTTTTAAAATTGGTCAACAAATGACATGATTGATAGATACATGATTGACAAATGACACTTCTAAGATTAGTCAACAAATGACATGATTGACAGATGACATGATTGAAAATTGCACTTCTAAAATTGGTTGACAAATTACATAATTAACAAATGACACTATTTATTTATGACATTATTTTTAACAAATGACATGATTAACATATACGATTAACAAGCGGCACTGTTAAAATTGGTTAACAAATGACAGGATTAACAAATGTCACTTGAATCAAATGATATGATTAACAAACCATACTCCTAAAATTGGATAATAAATTATGTGATTAACAAGTGACATGATCAACAAAGGACGTCATGTATAAATGACATGATTAATAAATGACACAATTAACAAATAAAATAACATAATATATGATACAATTAACAGAAGATAAAGCATGCAAGATTTATGTAAAATATGGTACTATGAACATAGAGATGTGCAATCATAACAATAATGCTACAAAATAACATACATAAAATTGCATATAAAACCACTGAAACAACGTTTAGTCACGATATAAAGATTAAAACATCGTCTTTTACTAATTGTAACATAATTATGACATTCCAGTGGCTCCTATCCTTAAGCCTTATTGTGCATGCTTAAATTCGACCTTTTTATAGCTATAGCTGGTTTTTAAGAGTCAACTTTGGGTCATAATTGATTATAGTAATTTAAAGCGTTTTGCTCCATATAAACTTATATAAGAACAACCAGCACATGTAAACACACAGATTACCGGAAAAGGCTTACTACAGAAGTACTGGATTGGAATACGAGTCATACATTTTACTTAATCTGTACTTGTGGAACCTCAACTACTAAGTCCAAATGTGATAAATTTTGGAGCAGTTTCTGGGTCACTTCAGTTTCTACAAGTATCATCATTATTATGAGCCCTGCCAACTGGCGTAGGTGTTCATGTCTTTCCACAGATCTCCGTCCTTGGGTTCTGGATCAACTCCGGTGGTGATATTCCTTCATGCCACAGTCTTAGTCCATCCAGCATCATTTCTTTCGGTCTGCCTCCGCCTCTTTTTCCACTGATCTGACCAGTTGCCACATTTTCCAATGCCTTCCTTCTTATTATATATGATATGCCCAAAGAAAGCCGTTTGTCTATCTTAGTTTGTCTCTTATTTAGCACACCATACGCTATACTAAACATTGCAGAGAGTGAAACAACAAACCACACAAAGTTCCGAAAAAAAAAACTGTTGTTTCAAATTATCAGAAACTTCTGTTTGGAATTCAAAACTTGCTTTGTTTGTCTCTGTTCTTGATTGTCTCATATTTAGTATACCGTGTGGCATACTAAAAATGACAAAGAATTAAACAAAACAAAACCACATAAAGTTCCAAAAAGACGTTTTTGTTCCAAATTATAAGATAGTTATCCTGAGTGAAATTCAACACTTGCTTTGTCCCTTTTCATGGATAAATCATTATTATCAATAGTCGCTTCAATTGACGGTACAGTTTGGTTGGACTTTGGTTTGACTGCCACGTTGTTGTAGTCGATGTAGCGCTTCCACACGCTGGTGACCAGGTCTGACATGACCACATCGTTGGTGTTGGTGGCTATGATTCGCAGAACGAAGACGCCGTCGTTGCCCAGGTAGTCGTGGATGAAGGTCACTGGAGTTCGATTGCCTTCCTGGAATTAGACAAGATTAAGGAGTTAGTTGGTATAAAGTAAGTAATAGTCGTCGTTAGTCGTTCATTCCAACTGTATGACATAGGACCACCCCACAACGCTGAATTCCTGTTCCAGTGAACAGCACATAAAATGCTCCTCACAGTCCCGTGTGAAAAACGAAACAGGCAGCAGTCCCGACAAACCAGAAAACAACATCATTCCTCGCGAAAAGTCCTACAAAAACAAAAACAAAACAATCAGGAAGGCTAACCCGGTCAACAAACTTGCTCAAATGTCGGATGTGTCAAGGTGCAAATATCGCAGCTCTGTTGTAAATTGACACAATGCAATTAGTCCATAAGAAACAATACCGGGCGAGCGACGACGATGAAGAAGAGGAAACATCAAAGGAGTCAGCTAGGTCAAAGGCGTTGGCAATCTACGGCGCGCGTGCCAAGCGTGGCGCGTGGAATGATTTTCAATGGCATGCTGGGAGAATTGAAGAGCAGTGCATAATCTCAATATAACAAAATGAATGTTTATCTTCTCCCACATGAAAGCTAATTTAGGTCACCATGGGGAAGTCGCCTAACACCGGAGCATTCAGAAGCCTGTGTGAAGATGAAGGTAACCATGCAAATACACGTCTGATATTGAACAATTAACTAAGGAGAAGTAAGGATAAAAGCCCAAATAGCTGATTAATAACTCCATTCAATAATAATCAATAGCTACTCATATTACAATACAATGTTAATAGCGTTTTTATGTTTGATTTATTTGATTAATTTGTTATTCAAACTATTGGAATTTCCGTCTTAACGAAATATACAAACAGCTATTATAAATTAAAATTTCAAAATGGTGAGTTCAGAATTTACATTTCGCAGCTTTCTCCGTAACCCCGAATACTCTCATGGTTGACGTGAGCGCACAAGAATTGGAAGTGGTTCGAGTCGCGCCAATGACTTATGAGAGTATGGAGCCGGACGCTCAGAAAGTTGTGGCGAGCTGATGAGCGTAATCTAGCCTAGGAATCAACATACAGATGAAAGATGCTGATGTTGACCGCAATATCCTGAAACAAGATGGAAAAGCGGGGGGAAAAAATTGGTATTTGCTTTTTAAAAAATATTGAAAAATCTACAAAGAATAAAATAGTTATATAATGAATCCGAAATATGCTAATGCAGGATCATATTAATTTGTTTCACTGATTGTTGTATATAAAAAATATCATTGACATAGTTGGCAAGCTGAATGACTTGCTATATCACTCTGGGGTGCACTGACGTTGAAAACTGAGAAAACAGTGCTGCTTATCGCTCAGCGTGGTGTAGTGAAACCTGTATCAACACAGTAACTTTGAAGTAGTCAAGAATCGAGGAAACTACACAAAGGTACGATAATCAAAGGTCCATATGAGCTAAAGTTGACACGTTACAACAGACTTTCATCATTATAATGCTTTCCTTTATAACACTATCCTCATCATAACAGGCCGTTCTCATTATAACGGACTGACATATATGGTCTTCTTGGGCAACGGAGAACAAACAACAACTCTTCGTCAACAAACAACACAACAACTCTTTCAGAACAAATAACACAATGAAACTTTCATAAGAAAGAACAAACAACTCTTCGGGAACGAACAACATACAACACATCAACAAACAACTATTCAGGAACGAACTACAAATAACACACCTACATGAGACACAGTTTTTGCACTCACATACAGAACTGACCTGTGGCAGGGAGCCATCTTCATTAAGTACAGACAGATACCTGGTCACAAACTTCACAGACCTGTCCGTTCTGAGAACCCTCAACAACCAAGCTGGAGAAAACAAACGTGCACAACATGGCAGCCATTGTCTCATGGGAACATTACTTTAGGAATGATTGCATACACAGTGACTGGGTTCAGCTGGGCTAAATGAAATATTTAATTTGAACTGAAAAGAATAACTTTAATCGTCATCTTCCACCTTTGCAGTCAAGCGTCGCGGGGAAGAATAATTCAATAATTGGCGCTCCAGCACCCGATGGATGGCAATGGATAGTGTCATTCCGTATGACTGTACAATGTCTTTGATGTCGTCGATCCATTTTCTTCTCGGGCGTCCTCTTGCTCTGTAGCTTTAATACTAAAAGAAATATTTAATTTGAACTGAAAAGTATAACTGAGACTATATGTAATTAAGTGAACGGAACTGTATAACTAATATTAAATGTAATTAATTAAGTGAACTAAAAATATAATTTTTTTAAATACTAAATGAAATATTTAATTGGAACTGAAAAGTATAATTGATATTAAATTAAATTAATTGAAATGAAAAGTAAAATTGTTATACTGAATGTACTGGAAAGATCGAGGGGAAGAGAGGCAGAGGCAGACCGAGAGAAATGATGCTGAATGGATTGAGACGGTGGCACGAAGGAATATCAGCAGCAGAGTTGATCCAGAACACCAAAGACCGAGATCTGTGGAGAGCCATGATCGTCAGCTGGCAGGGCACTTGATGATGATGACTGAATGTAATATTTAATTGGACTGGAAAGTATAATTTTAACACTAATTGAAATATTTTATTGGACACGGATTTCATGAGACGTGACATTCTGATCCTGAATGTAATATTTAATTGGATTTAATATTATAACTTTGATAACAAATAAAAACTGGATTGACTGAAAATTATAACTTTAACACTAAATGGAACATTTAATTGGAATAAAATGTATAACTTTGATACCAAATGAAATATTTAATTAAACTGAAAAGTACAACTTTAACACTAAATTAAATTTAAATATTGAGCACAACCCACTACTGGCAACGCTGATCGTATTCTAGTATGAACCTAAGGCCTATCCACGTCAATGTGGAAGCACTATACTCGAGTTTCGCCCTCGTTTGAGCTCGTCAGTAGTGCATATCCCTGACCGGATCCGGAAACAGTCCCGGATCACGCGTGTGAAGCGGGTGTGTAACCACGCGGCACACACTGGACACACCAAATTATCACAACAGAACATCACAACGCCACCCATCGTAGGCTATGCTCAAGATTGCCCAATCGCCGCGACCGACGTCCGTCAATCGATGGGACCCGAACGATCAGGACTTCTCACTGGCAAGGAACACCAGGCCTCCTAAATCCAGTGAGCAGTAATAAATTGATTATGTGGTTGTTTCGGGATTTGAAATTTAAACGTCGGTCGCGGCGATTGGGCAATCTTGAGCATAGCCTACGATGGGTGGCGTTGTGATGTTCTGTTGTGATAATTTGGTGTGTCCAGTGTGTGCCGCGTGGTTACACACCCGCTTCACACGCGTGATCCGGGACTGTTTCCGGATCCGGTCAGGGATATGCACTACTGACGAGCTCAAACGAGGGCGAAACTCGAGTATAGTGCTTCCACATTGACGTGGATAGGCCTTAGGTTCATACCAGAATACGATCAGCGTTGCCAGTAGTGGGTTGTGCTCAATATTTAAATTTCAAATTCCGAAACAACCACATAATCAACTAAATTAAATATTTAATTGGGATAAAACAAAGTATAACTTTAACACTAAATGGAATATTTAATGAAACTGAAAATTGGAACTTTACCACTAATTGGAATAAAAAGTATAACTTTAACACTAAATGGAATATTTAATGGCAATAAACAGTATAACTTTAACACTAAATGGAATATTTAATTGGAATAAAAAGTCTAACTTTGATACTAAATAAACTATTTAATGAAACAGAAAAGTATAACTTTAACATTAAATGAAATATTTAATCGGAATAAAAAATATAACTTTAACACTAAATGGAATATTTAATTGGAATAAAAGGTATAACTTTAACACTAAATGGAATGTTCAGTGTAACTGAAAAGTATAACTTTAACACTAAATGGAATATCTAATTGAATAAAAAGTATAACTTTAACACTAAATGGAATATTTCATTGAATCAAAAGTATAACATTAAAAGTAAATGGAATATGTAATTGGAATAAAAGGGAGTTGCGGTAGCATAATGGCCAGACGCTCGCTTGCCAGCCCAGTGGTGAAGGGTTTAAATCCACATCGGGGGGGGGGGGGAGCGGGTTTAAAAATGGACCTGGGCTCCCTGGTCGACCCATTCTAAAATGGGCACCAAGAAATGTCCGGGGAAGCAAAGGCGGCCGGCCTGACACTGGCCACATCACCCACACAGAGCCGGTTGGTTTATATAGAGTGTATTTGTAATGGTTGTGCAGGATTTGAAAATACTGCCGGTCCAAGCTTTGTATTCACCCTCTGTAAAGTTCATGGAACATAGGCCTAACAGGTAAATACAAAACTTGGACCGGTAACATTTTAAAACACCGCACAGTCATTAAAAATACACCCTGTACAATTATGGATGAAGCACCTTATGCTCAATGCTCTGAAAGCTGTGTAAAAGTGTTCTTGACTTACGTATTTTACGGACATTATCGGGTCAACACAGACCTGAACCAGGACTCTGGTAATGGTCGCCCAGCTGATCGGCACGTTGACGATGAAACTACTAAAACATTTTTTTTAAAGCCGTACTAACCCATGAAGCTGAATGCTGTCATGATGAGCACAAAGAAGAGCCAGAACCACTCGACCACAAATAGCTTTTCCAGGAGCATGTTGCCGGTCAGCAGACATTGGATCCACTGTCCTTGACCACGGACCTGAAAGTGACACAGGGCTACCCGAGGGAAGTGCACGTAGTCATTGTCTTCGTCGTTGTAGAGCATCTGAGGATGAGATCCCAGCATCTTGTGTGAGAACAACAACCAGCTATTGTAACAGGGCTTCTGCGCCTCAGAACAGGACTGACGCGGTTACTCTTCTTCTGTATTTTTTCCTCTTCTGCCTCTCCTTCTGTGTTCTCCTCATTTTCCCCTGCACTTTCACCTTCTCTCTCTCTCTCTCTCTCTCTCTCTCTCTCTCTCTCTCTCTCTCTCTCTCTCTCTCTCTCTCTCTCTCTCTGTCTGTTCTTTCCCCCCTCTGCCCTCTTTGAGCCCACGCACCACACATACTCCATGCTACCAGAAGAACTACAATGAATCTCTACTCACTCAACCACAAGATTTGTCATTCCATACTTCAAACAGATTACACGCACCCTTGAATTCAGCCAGGATTGCCGTTTTGCATTAACACTAACCTACATATATCACGATGTACATATTTTACATCTACTAAATGTATGTAGATATACCTGGCTGCGTGTCTGTCTGTATGTATGTGTGTCTCCACACGAGTCTGCCTATGTATTTGTGTCTGTATTTGCATTGACCTATTTTATTTTTAAATGATTACGTTCGCTTGCCATGAACTCAGGCGTAGTTTTATGGATGCTGTTGTGCGCATGTCAATGCGTGTGTGTCTGTGTGCCAACGCATGTCTATCTTTATTTGTATTTGTATGTCAGTGTATGTTAGTATACATCAGTTTTATCAAATGGCTGTGATTCCTGGATAATTAATAAATATAAAAATCCCCCAGGGTATCACAAATGTAGTTTCACAAGAGAATGCCGAAAATACCTGGCAAAGCCAACACAAGTAATATGTTTTGTTTTGTTTTCATTCGCTCGATTTGAACCCGCGCGTGTTCCAAACACGTGCTACTACTACAAGTAATTGATGAACTGGTGTTTGCGTGTGGATTCGCTTTCCATATTACCAGAGTCTCTCGTCATCAGGCAAACCCACTCTGACCTCTGGGGTACCTGTAATTTACGTCCACAAGTCAAGGGTGATACATCAACATTTGCTTGTTTGCTTGCTTGCTTGTGTTCGTTGGCTGGAGCTCCAACGCGAATTCCTGTATGTCGGATGAAGACATCCTGTTGCCCAACATCAGTGTGATGTCATACAGGACCTGAGGTTTGCGTGAGTATCGTTGTCCCATGTTTGGCTTATTGGTGTGCAGACTGGTGGTTCCTCTCCGTACAGGCAGACACTCTCCGACTTCGGAGGAATCGGCGATCCTACTGACTTTAGCCAGGGCCCCGAAGGGATCTGTTGTCCAGGACGATCGACGAGGACGTGTCAATAGGTCTTGGCCAGTATATAACCCGACCCTGGTGCCTTGGAAACACCTCTGCGTCCCACATCAACATTTGAGCCCAACTGACCAGTGTATGGGTTTGAAAATCACAGACATCATACATATATACGTCGGTGAAACGTATAGGAAGAACATGCGGAATAGACAATAGCATGTAGGGCAAATCAAAGATATATATTCATACATTTGCAGATGGGATGCCTCATGCCTAAAGGGTGCATCCACCAATATTCATAAATGACTGATAAGAAGGCTGTTTTTTATCAGTCATTCATATCAGTGACAAGAAGGCTGTTCTCAGAGGAAAGATGAGACGGACATATAATCAGATTGCTACTGGTACTATTGGTGTTGGAACTCTTCGCTGGCTGCTGAGGATGGGGACGGAGCGCTAATGGGAATGCCCTGAATGCTGTGATGTCGGTTCCTAAATCAATCAATCAATCAATCAATCGATCAATCAATCAATCAATCAATCAATCAGTCAATCAATCAATCAAGAAGGCTGTTATGACTATTATCGAGAGCGTTGGGTTTTACCATGTTTGGAATTTTCCCATAGTACTTAAAAATCACGGCTTCACTGGGGTAAATGGAGTTATAGGTGGAGGAGGAGAAGAAGAAGTAGAAGAACAAAAAGAGGAAGATGAAGAAGCACTTGGAAGAAAACAAAAATATCGCCTGGGATGTGTCCCAGCCACCATTTCCTAATGGAAGAATGAAGGAAAGAAATGGTGATGGCTTATGGCGTATTTGTGTTTGCCAGTTGGCACTGCTTACCTGCATATACATGAACCCGTATCCCCAATAGTCGAACTTCAGAAATGAGGCCAGGATGAAGAACTGCAGGAAGACATTCACCAGGAACAAGGATTTAACAATGAGGTACATCGTGGACAAGTAGTTGCCCGTGTTCGCACCCATGCACAGCATCCAGTGCTGAAGGATCTGCAATGAGACATGGAGTGATTAGTTTTGCCGTGGATCCTCATTGATTCGAGAAGAATGTGTAGCTGGTTCTGCTGGAATAAAATATGGACCAGCAGCTTTGCCATCTTTCAGGAATTATAGCTTTCCTAGTTTCTTCTTTAGATGGTTTCTCAGCCGATAGCCAGCTTCACTTCTGCAGGCAAGCAACACACTAATTCTGAGGATGCTCAGTAGGAATCCACATTGTGTGTAAGACATAGGTGCTGATTGACTATCATCATTAGATAGAATTGTTGAGACACTTGCAATCTTACAAGGCGCTATATATGTAGTCTTCAGGAGGCTTCATCACCGAGAAGATGATGACCAACCTTCGCTTTTCTAGCTAAAGCAGTCTCTATTTCCCAGTACGCCCTGCATGCATGGTACGTGATGATGATAAATATGAAGAGGATGATGGTGATCTGCTTGGTACATCATCATCATCACACGGCGTAGGCGGTCATGTCTTCCCACAGTTTAGTGTTCTGGACCAACTATGCTGATGATATTCCTCAATGCCACGATCCTAGTCTCTCCAGCATTATACCTCAGCCTCTTCTTCCATGCATCTTTCCAGTTGTCACGATGTTCTCCAGTGCCTCTCTTCTCATCACGTGACCACAGAATATTGTTTCTCTCTTTCTTATAGTTGTATATAATGTTGTCCTATAAATAGCCTCTTCCAGGCAATCGTTGGTAGTTGCTCTGGCACTCCAAGGAATAGCAACATTCGTTTCAGAAACCACATTTCTGTTTCTTCCAGGTTTTTCCTAATTTATTCTTCACGTTCCATGATTCACCGCCATACAGAAAAACAGGTTCTGTAATTCATTTCAGCACTCTCTTACATTCAATTATCCTGACCGATTGCACACGATACTTTGTTGATTACCTTCCTTGATGATTATTATAAATATGATGATGACGGTGATGATGATGATGATGATGATGATAAGTAAACCACTGCTAAACAAGATACAGGCATCAACTCATTTTACCGGTCTCTTGTCTTACTTGATGATGATGATAATAATGATGATGATAATAATGATGATGATAATGACGGTGATAATGATGATGGTTATGATGATAATGATGATGATGATGGTGACGATGATAATGATGATGATGATGATGATGATGATGATGATGATGATTATGATAATGAAGATGATGATGATAATAATAACAAAAACACTGCTAAGCAACATACAAGAGCCTACTCACTTTGCTGGTCTCCTGTCCTACCCGAGTTTTCATAAACCAGAAAGGCTGGCGATTGATCTTCAGCCATGTCTCCAGGAACTCGGCCACACTGGCAAACATGGCATTCTTCTTCTCCTGGGTGTCGAACGAACAGCTACTCACCATGCCCACCATCTTCTCTATCTGGGTGCCAGAGTTCTCGTTGCACTCCACCCAGATCACGTTTGGCAGTTTGAACATTAAGGCCTGGTTTGGTTAAGCGAAAACATTATGGGATCAATCTCTCGATCATAACAAAGAAACATTAACTTGATCATATCTGTGTTAACAACAAGCGCTTATGGGAATGTCCCGAATGCTGTGATGTCGGTTCCTAAATCAATCAATCAATCAATCATTTGTTAACAACAATTTTACGCACAGAAGCCACAAACAAAATGTTGCACGATTGATTGCCTGATATATTTCGCTGCATCTCGTCAGGAGCATACTGCAGAGGCATATATCATATGGAGTAAATACACGAATAATACTTTTGCTAGCACATACTCACAGGTATTGTTCGAATGAGAATAATGTGCAGTTCCCACGGCAATTTCACATTTAACACGAACTCTTTTAGTTCGCACAAAACTGGCTGGAACCGCCTAATCGCTAAGGCTTCATTTATTTGGGCAATCTTTTATATTTTCTGTAATTCCTCTCATTTGATAAATATATTTGTCTATTACAACTTACGGAAGCTCATTGCTAGCGTGTGAACTCTTTGGTGGCTTTTAAAGAGAGAGGGAGAGAGAGAGAGAGAGAGAGAGAGAGAGAGAGAGAGAGAGAGAGAGAGAGAGAGAGAGAGAGAGAGAGAGAGAGAGAGAGAGAGAGAACGAACGAACGAACGAACGAACGAACAAACTTTATTTTAAAAGGGTAACAAATTGGGCACGCAGGCCCGTCTTACATTCGGCCCTTTCGATCACTCATCTTTCATTCATCAAATGTGCATGTTACATTTACATAGGGAAAAAAAAATTGTCAAATGAAAGTTGTAAACGTAAACAAAACATATTGCAATGTTGTGAGACACATCCCCCATCCACCCTCACACCCCGCAGCCACCCACATATCCCTCAGACACCCACACATCCCCCACCCACCACACCCCCACCCACCCACACATACCTCCACGCACTCACACAGACTCAGGCAAACATACATGCCGCCACCCACCCACACACATTTCCCCACCCACATATACATCCCCCATCCATCCCATAACCGACACGCACACACCCACCCACATATTCTCCATCACACACCCACACACCCGCAACCACCCAGCAAAACACACATCACAAAACCGCACACACATACCTCCGTCAACCCACACATCCCACACCTATCCACACATACAATGTGAGAGAGAGACAGAGAGTGAGAGAGAGAGAGAGAGAGAGAGAGAGAGAGAGAGAGAGAGAGAGAGAGAGAGAGAGAGAGAGAGAGAGAGACTGTGTATGCTCGGAAGTGTCGTGAGGGCTGTGATGCCAAGTCTGAAGTTCAGTATTCAGTCCGTTCTCACCTGAAGTTCAGCGTTCAGTCTGTTCTCACCTGGCATAGAAAGATTACGGTGATCCATCTGTAAAAGACTATTTCATCGTGATCATCAGCTCCTAAACTGGTTGAGTTGGCTGGTTCTCCACTATCCGGGCTGAGAGGATAGGGCACCTGAACAAAAAGATTAAGATCATTACATGGCAGATATACCTGCATCAATGTAAAGTGTAAGGCATTGATATATACCATGTCGTATAGTCGAGACATGAACACTGAGCTGATCCACGACGTTGGTCATCGAGTGAGATGGGGAAACATGACCGACCACGCTTATCGTCATGGCACATCATGATGATGAGTGTTATTATTGTTAATTTATTTGTTATAGTTCTAAATCTTGCTGTTATTATTCCAGAATTCACTACTTCCCACTCTAATAATGCTTCCTTTGCCTCTTTGGATAAGAATAGGATCATTCTTTCACTGTGGGGGATTTCTCCACTTTATGGCCTGAGTACAGCACTGTTTCACCTGTGCTCAGATGCTGTGTGCCTGTTCCGTTCCAGGTCGTTTCGCACAATCCCAACATACTAATGACAAATTCCAGTGAACCAAGAGGTGAGGACTGGCGCTGAATAGGACACACACTGAGAAAACAAGAGGACAATATAACTAGACAGTCACTTGCCTAGAATCTACAGGGCAAACCAAATAGCGGGGGACCTAAATACACACGGAGAAGAGAATTACAGATAGAGATGAATAATATTGGGAGGACAAGGAGGAGCTGCAGGAGATAACACAAGACAGAACTACGCCACCGGGGCTCCTACTATTACGTGAAAAAATAAATTAACATACAAAACAAAGGAACACCGCTGACCCTACTTGCTCACTGAAATAACTTCGTTAAAAAGGTTAAAGAAAGAGGGGGTTCAGCATGGTTGACTCAATAAGAGCTCCTCTCTTAAACTTCCGGTGTGCTGATGCAAACGCAGCGGGTTCAATCCCTACATATGTCAGTTGGACTGAAATGTTGACTACCCGTCCTTTACTTGGGGAAGTAAGTTACAAGTACGGTATAAATCGACTTGAGGTTTCCTGATGGCGAGGGACACGTAATAGGAAAAGCTAATCCACACGAAAACATCAGTTCAGTGCACAAAGTAGCACGCATATGGATTAAGCCTGGGTTCAAAGCCAGCGAACGCAAAAAAGGAGAAGTTATATAGAATAAGTGTTGTATGATCGCATGAAGGTGTTAACACAGCAAGCAAAACTGGCAACAGCTGCAAGCGACCGCCAATACAGAATGCATAATACATCCTGCACAACAATAATCACACCGCTTGCAGTCGCTAGAACTCAGCTAGCCAGGTCACAGATTCGTCAATATCTGCATACCGTAGGCCTGGCATTTTGAGCATAACAATAAGAGACACATAAATCAATGGAAGAAGCCTGAAACAAGTAGTCAATGCATTCACGCGGTTAAGCGAAAGTCAAGACGAATACGGACGAAACACGTTGTTTTTACAAGGTGTGTGTGGGTTTTATAAAAGGGGTGTTAAAGTAAGTGAAGAAGACTATTGTCATCACCATCATCGTGGAGATCAGCGTGGCCGAGTGGATAAGAACGTTCGCTCTTAAATTTCCCATGTGGTGATGGTGAGGTAGCAGGTTTAACCCCTACATCGGTCAGTTGCATTAAAATGTTGACTTCTCGTCCTTGAATTGGGGACGTAAATTACAAGTACCTTAAAAGTCGAAGTGGGTTCGCCTGATGGCGAGGGACACTGGTAATAGGGAAAGCTAGCACACAAGCAAAAATCAGTTCAGCGTGGACTATGTTTGAATTCAAAGCGAACGAAAGAAAATAAAATCACCATATATCATCATCTTGTGCCCTGCCAGATCACAACCGTTGGTGCTCTGGATCAACATCTGCTGATGATACTCCTCCATGTCACCTTCTTATGCCATTCAGCGTCATTTTTCTTGGTCTGTCTCTGCCTCTTTTTCCACTGATCTTTCCAGTTGTCACGATGTTCTCCAATGCCCCTCTTCTCTTTGCATAACCAAAAACAATGCCGTTTCTCTTATAGCTATAGATCTATATAATGTTCTAGTTCCATTAGCCTCTTGAATGTAATTGTTGTTTGTTACTCTAGCAGTCCAAGGTATTCACAAAGAAATCTGTCTCTTTCTTATAGTCGTATATAATGTTCTAGTCTCATTAGCCTCTTCTAGACAATCGTTAAATACTCAGGCAGTCCAAAGTATTTACTACACTAGACTCATTTAAAGAGTTAAAGTACTAACCTTATTGGATAGATGGGGTTAAATAAAGTGGACTAACGTTACCACTCTCCCAGACAAAACAAGTTAGTTAAGAAAACCATATTATACAAGGGGCTTCTCATAAGTCTTTAGCCTGACCATGAAGGAGTAGGCGGAGAAAATTGAAATTTGGTACATGTATAGCTCATTCAATTTGTAATGGACACATGAATTATGGATTTCCCACCTCAACTTGTTTTCCCGATATGGTGCATGGCACAACACACCCTATTGACCAGATCTGCACATCCAACGGTTTGTCAGAACAATGGAGAAATCAGACGCCAGGACTGTGACAAAATTCTTGATGTTACAGGTTAAAACACCTACAGAAATACACAGAGAGATGGGGCCAGTGTTTGAGGAAGTCTGTCCTTCGTATCCTTCTGTAAAAAAATTTGTGTTTGCAGTTTAAGTGTGGCCGTTCCCAAGTTGCAGATCTGCCAAGACCAGGACGTCCGTCCTCAGAGTGCAATGATGCAAATGCTGCAAAAGTGAAGAAAATCATAGACCACGATAAGAAAATGACAATTGCAGAGATATCGGATTCAGCAAAACTGAGTAAGAGTACAGTTTTTAGAATTTTACACAACAGATTGAACATGAGAAAAGTGTGTGCCCCGCGCATGCTGACATGTGAACAGAAACAAACACGGGTTGATTGCTGTGTCCAGTTGCTTAACGGCGCTGCCCGGGCAAAATTTCGAGTTAAAAATCTACCCAAAGTATTTCAGGATCCTCGCCGGTGCTAACATGTGGCGGTCGAAAAACATGTAAAAGACCATGGGGACGGTAGATGAGACTTGGATTCACCAAATCGTAAAAACCAGCTGACAGGAAATCGTCTTGACAGTGACGAAGATGTCATACTGGCTTGTGATAACTGGCTTAATTAGAAAAATAGGTTGTTTTATTCTGAAGGTCACGCAGAGATGGCAGAAATGCATAAATGCAGGTGGTGGCTACATTGAGAAAGAATAAGCACTGTGCCAAATTTCAATTTTCTCCGCCTACTCCTTCATGGTCAGGCTAAAGACTTATGAGAAGCCCCTTGTACATGAAATAGTGTTCATTTCTAGTCTAGCCGAGTTATGATAACCACACAGGTTTGTGTGCTGACGGAGGCTGTAGCAGAAACGTTCAATTTGTTACTTGTGGACATGTTTTTGTCAAGCTTGTTGATTCTATGCCTCGTTTTCTTTGGTTGTTTGTTTGTTTGTTGTATGTTTTTGTTGTTGTTGAGGGGGGGGGGGGGAGATTAAATAATTGTGGAGGTTGAGTACAGCATGTGTTAAAGGACAAAAGAGTTGAGTACAGTATGAGTTATAGGACAAATGAGTTGGTACAGCAAGAGGTAAAGAACAAGACAAAGTGCTGGCGCTTGCCTGGCTCAAGTTCTCGGGGTTGGGAAACTTGTAGAGTTTGTGCGTCCAGCAGTAAGTGTTGGCGTGCTCCTGGAAATGTTTGGAGGTGATGTTGTTGTAGTAGCAGTCCAGCTGCCCGACTGTGTACTCCCTGACACCGACCAGGATGGCGAAGGCGGCCAGCAGATAGACTGTGAAGAAGTGGTGAAGCTGGTCAATGGTGTCGTCGTCTCGAATCCGGGTCTTGATCTTGAGACCTGTGATGGCGTTGATGAATGCCTCCATATCAAGTTAGTGTCGATGTCTGTGAATACAGAGATCTGTTAGTGTAGATGTGATTACAGAACTCGGTTAGTGTAGATGTCTTTGAATACAGAGATCGGTTAGTGTAGATGTCTATAAATACAGAGATCGGTTAGTGTAGATGTCTGTGAATACAGAGATCGGTTAGTGTAGATGTCTGTGAATACAGAGATCGGTTAGTGTAGATGTCTGTGAATACAGAGACCGGTTAGTGTAGATGTGAATACAGAGACCGGTTAGTGTAGATGTGAATACAGAGATCAGTTAGTGTAGATGTGAATACTGAGATCAGTTAGTGTAGATGTGAATACAGAGATCAGCTAGTGTAGATGTGAATACAGAGATCGGTTAGTGTAGATGTCTGTGAATAAAGAGATCGGTTAGTGTAGATGTGAATATATAGATCGGTTAGTGTAGATGTCTGTGAATACAGAGATCAGTTAGTGTCGATGTCTGTGAATACAGAGATCGGTTAGTGTAGATGTCTGTGAATACAGAGATCGGTTAGTGTAGATGTGAATACAGAGATCGGTTAGTGTAGATGTATGTGAATACAGAGATCGGTTAGTGTAGATGTGAATACAGAGATCAGTTAGGGTAGATGTGAATACAGAGATCAGTTAGTGTAAATGTGAGTACAGAGATCGGTTAGTGTAGATGTCCGTGAATACAGAGATCGGTTAGTGTAGATGTCTGTGAATACAGAGATCAGCTAGTGTAGATGTGAATACAGAGATCGGTTAGTGTAGATGTGAATACAGAGATCGGTTAGTGTAGATGTGAATACAGAGATCGGTTAGTGTAGATGTCTGTGAATACAGAGATCGGTTAGTGTAGATGTCTGTGAATACAGAGATCAGTTAGTGTAGATGTGAATACAGAGATAGGTTAGTATAGATGTGAAAACAGAGATCAGTTAGTGTAGATGTGAATACAGATATCATTTACAGTAGATGTCTGTAAATACAGAGATCGGTTAGTGTATATGTCTGTGAATATAGAGATCGGTTAGTGTAGATGTGAATACAGAGATCAGTTAGTGTAGATGTGAATACAGAGACCGGTTAGTGTAGATGTCTGTGAATACAAAGATCGGTTAGTGTAGATGTCTGTGAATACAGAGATCAGTTAGTGTAGATGTGAATACAGAGATCAGTTAGTGTAGATGTGAATACAGAGATCAGTTAGTGTAGATGTGAATACAGAGATCATTTAGTGTAGATGTCTGTAAATACAGAGATCGGTTAGTGTAGATGTCTGTGAATAAAGAGATCGGTTAGTGTAGATGTGAATACAGAGATCAGTTAGTGTAGATGTGAATACAGAGATCAGTTAGTGTAGATGTGAATACAGAGATCAGCTAGTGTAGATGTGAATACAGAGATCGGTTCGTGTAGATGTGAATACAGAGATCAGTTAGTGTAGATGGGATTACAGAGACCGGTTAGTGTAGATGTCTGTGAATACAGAGATCGGTTAGTGTAGATGTCTGTGATTACAGAGATCGGTTAGTGTAGATGTCTGTGATTACAGAGACCGGTTAGTGTAGATGTCTGTAAATACAGAGATCGGTTAGTGTAGATGTCTGTGAATACAGAGACCGGTTAGTGTAGATGTCTGTGATTACAGAGACCGGTTAGTGTAGATGTCTGTAAATACAGAGATCGTTTAGTGTAGATGTCTGTGAATACAGAGATCGGTTAGTGTAGATGTGAATACAGAGATCAGTTAGTGTAGATGTGATTACAGAGACCGGTTAGTGTAGATGTGAATACAGAGATCAGCTAGTGTAGATGTGAATACAGAGATCGGTTAGTGTAGATGTCTGTGAATACAGAGATCGGTTAGTGTAGATGTGAATACAGAGATCGGTTAGTGTAGATGTCTGAGAATACAGAGATCGGTTAGTGTAGATGTGATTACAGAGATCGGTTAGTGTAGATGTCTGGGAATACAGAGATCAGTTAGTGTAGATGTGGTTACAGAGACCGGTTAGTGTAGATGTCTGTGAATACAGAGATCAGTTAGTGTAGATGTCTGTGAATACAGAGATCGGTTAGTGTCGATGTCTGTGAATACAGAGATCGGTTAGTGTAAATGTGATTACAGAGACCGGTTAGTCTCGATGTCTGTAAACACAGAGATCAATTAGTGTAGATGTCTGTGAATACAGAGATCATTTAGTGTAGATGTGAATACAGTGACCAGTTAGTGTAGATGTGAATACAAAGACGGGTTATTGTAGATGTGAATACAGAGATCATTTAGTGTAGATGTCTGTAAATACAGAGATCGGTTAGTGTAGATGTGAATACAGAGACCGGTTAGTGTAGATGTCTGTGAATACATAGATCGGTTAGTGTAGATGTGAATACAGAGATCGGTTAGTGTAGATGTGAATAGAGAGATCGGGTAGTGTAGATGTGAATACAAAGACCGGTTAGTGTAGATGTCTGTGAATACAGAGATCGGTTAGTGTAGATGTGAATACAGAGATCGGTTAGTGTAGATGTGAATACAGAGATCGGTTAGTGTAGATGTGAATACAGAGATCGGTTAGTGTAGATGTGAATACAGAGACAGGTTAGTGTAGATGTGAATACAGAGACCGGTTAGTGTAGTTGTGAATACAGATACCAGTTAGTGTAGATGTGAATACAGAGATCGGTTAGTGTAGATGTGAATACAGAGATCGGTTAGTGTAGATGTGAATACAGAGATCGGTTAGTGTAGATGTGAATACAGAGATCGGTTAGTGTAGATGTGAATACAGAGATCGGTTAGTGTAGATGTGAATACAGAGATCGGTTAGTGTAGATGTGAATACAGAGATCGGTTAGTGTAGATGTGAATACAGAGATCGGTTAGTGTAGATGTGAATACAGAGATCGGCTAGTGTAAATGTGAATACAGAGATCGGCTAGTGTAGATGTGAATACAGAGATCGGTTAGTGTAGATGTGAATACAGAGATCGGTTAGTGTAGATGTGAATACAGAGATCGGTTAGTGTAGATGTGAATACAGAGATCGGTTAGTGTAGATGTGAATACAGAGATCGGTTAGTGTAGATGTGAATACAGAGATCGGCTAGTGTAGATGTGAATACAGAGATCGGCTAGTGTAGATGTGAATACAGAGATCGGCTAGTGTAGATGTGAATACAGAGATCGGTTAGTGTAGATGTGAGTACAGAGATCGGCTAGTGTAGATGTGAGTACAGAGATCGGTTAGTGTAGATGTGAGTACAGAGATCGGCTAGTGTAGATGTGAGTACAGAGATCGGTTAGTGTAGATGTGAATACAGAGATCGGTTAGTGTAGATGTGAATACAGAGATCGGTTAGTGTAGATGTGAATACAGAGATCGGTTAGTGTAGATGTGAATACAGAGATCGGTTAGTGTAGATGTGAATACAGAGATCGGTTAGTGTAGATGTGAATACAGAGATCGGTTAGTGTAGATGTGAATACAGAGATCGGTTAGTGTAGATGTGAATACAGAGATCGGTTAGTGTAGATGTGAATACAGAGATCGGTTAGTGTAGATGTGAATACAGAGATCGGTTAGTGTAGATGTGAATACATAGATCGGTTAGTGTAGATGTGAATACATAGATCGGTTAGTGTAGATGTGAATACAGAGATCGGTTAGTGTAGATGTGAATACAGAGATCGGTTAGTGTAGATGTGAATACAGAGATCGGTTAGTGTAGATGTGAATACAGAGATCGGCTAGTGTAGATGTGAATACAGAGATCGGTTAGTGTAGATGTGAATACAGAGATCGGCTAGTGTAGATGTGAATACAGAGATCGGTTAGTGTAGATGTGAATACAGAGATCGGTTACTGTAGATGTGAATACAGAGATCGGCTAGTGTAGATGTGAATACAGAGATCGGTTAGTGTAGATGTGAATACAGAGATCGGCTAGTGTAGATGTGAATACAGAGATCGGCTAGTGTAGATGTGAATACAGAGATCGGCTAGTGTAGATGTGAATACAGAGATCGGCTAGTGTAGATGTGAATACAGAGATCGGTTAGTGTAGATGTGAATACAGAGATCGGTTAGTGTAGATGTTAATACAGAGATCGGTTAGTGTAGATGTGAATACAGAGATCGGTTAGTGTAGATGTGAATACAGAGATCGGTTAGTGTAGATGTGATTACAGAGATCGGTTAGTGTAGATGTGATTACAGAGATCGGGTAGTGTAGATGGGATTACAGAGATCGGTTAGTGTAGATGTGATTACAGAGATCGGTTAGTGTAGATGTGATTACAGAGATCGGTTAGTGTAGATGTGATTACAGAGATCGGTTAGTGTAGATGTGATTACAGAGATCGGTTAGTGTAGATGTGATTACAGAGATCGGTTAGTGTAGATGTGATTACAGAGATCGGTTAGTGTAGATGTGAATACAGAGATCGGTTAGTGTAGATGTGAATACAGAGATCGGTTAGTGTAGATGTGATTACAGAGATCGGTTAGTGTAGATGTGAATACAGAGATCGGTTAGTGTAGATGTGATTACAGAGATCGGTTAGTGTAGATGTGAATACAGAGATCGGTTAGTGTAGATGTGAATACAGAGATCGGTTAGTGTAGATGTGAATACAGAGATCGGTTAGTGTAGATGTGAATACAGAGATCGGCTAGTGTAGATGTGAATACAGAGATCGGCTAGTGTAGATGTGAATACAGAGATCGGCTAGTGTAGATGTGAATACAGAGATCGGTTAGTGTAGATGTGATTACAGAGATCGGTTAGTGTAGATGTGAATACAGAGATCGGTTAGTGTAGATGTGAGTACAGAGATCGGTTAGTGTAGATGTGATTACAGAGACCGGCTAGTGTAGATGTGAATACAGAGATCGGTTAGTGTAGATGTGATTACAGAGATCGGTTAGTGTAGATGTGAATACAGAGATCGGTTAGTGTAGATGTGATTACAGAGATCGGTTAGTGTAGATGTGAATACAGAGATCGGTTAGTGTAGATGTGAATACAGAGATCGGTTAGTGTAGATGTGAATACAGAGATCGGTTAGTGTAGATGTGAATACAGAGATCGGTTAGTGTAGATGTGAATACAGAGATCGGTTAGTGTAGATGTGAATACAGAGATCGGTTAGTGTAGATGTGAATACAGAGATCGGTTAGTGTAGATGTGAATACAGAGATCGGTTAGTGTAGATGTGAATACAGAGATCGGTTAGTGTAGATGTGAATACAGAGATCGGTTAGTGTAGATGTGAATACAGAGATCGGTTAGTGTAGATGTGAATACAGAGATCGGTTAGTGTAGATGTGAATACAGAGATCGGTTAGTGTAGATGTGAATACAGAGATCGGTTAGTGTAGATGTGAATACAGAGATCGGTTAGTGTAGATGTGAATACAGAGATCGGTTAGTGTAGATGTGAATACAGAGATCGGTTAGTGTAGATGTGAATACAGAGATCGGTTAGTGTAGATGTGAATACAGAGATCGGTTAGTGTAGATGTGAATACAGAGATCGGTTAGTGTAGATGTGAATACAGAGATCGGTTAGTGTAGATGTGATTACAGAGATCGGTTAGTGTAGATGTCTGTGAATACAGAGATCGGTTAGTGTAGATGTCTGTGAATACAGAGACCGGTTAGTGTAGATGTGAATACAGAGACCGGTTAGTGTAGATGTGAATACAGAGATCAGTTAGTGTAGATGTGAATACTGAGATCAGTTAGTGTAGATGTGAATACAGAGATCAGCTAGTGTAGATGTGAATACAGAGATCGGTTAGTGTAGATGTCTGTGAATAAAGAGATCGGTTAGTGTAGATGTGAATATATAGATCGGTTAGTGTAGATGTCTGTGAATACAGAGATCAGTTAGTGTCGATGTCTGTGAATACAGAGATCGGTTAGTGTAGATGTCTGTGAATACAGAGATCGGTTAGTGTAGATGTGAATACAGAGATCGGTTAGTGTAGATGTATGTGAATACAGAGATCGGTTAGTGTAGATGTGAATACAGAGATCAGTTAGTGTAGATGTGAATACAGAGATCAGTTAGTGTAAATGTGAGTACAGAGATCGGTTAGTGTAGATGTCCGTGAATACAGAGATCGGTTAGTGTAGATGTCTGTGAATACAGAGATCAGCTAGTGTAGATGTGAATACAGAGATCGGTTAGTGTAGATGTGAATACAGAGATCGGTTAGTGTAGATGTGAATACAGAGATCGGTTAGTGTAGATGTCTGTGAATACAGAGATCGGTTAGTGTAGATGTCTGTGAATACAGAGATCAGTTAGTGTAGATGTGAATACAGAGATAGGTTAGTATAGATGTGAAAACAGAGATCAGTTAGTGTAGATGTGAATACAGATATCATTTACAGTAGATGTCTGTAAATACAGAGATCGGTTAGTGTATATGTCTGTGAATATAGAGATCGGTTAGTGTAGATGTGAATACAGAGATCAGTTAGTGTAGATGTGAATACAGAGACCGGTTAGTGTAGATGTCTGTGAATACAAAGATCGGTTAGTGTAGATGTCTGTGAATACAGAGATCAGTTAGTGTAGATGTGAATACAGAGATCAGTTAGTGTAGATGTGAATACAGAGATCAGTTAGTGTAGATGTGAATACAGAGATCATTTAGTGTAGATGTCTGTAAATACAGAGATCGGTTAGTGTAGATGTCTGTGAATAAAGAGATCGGTTAGTGTAGATGTGAATACAGAGATCAGTTAGTGTAGATGTGAATACAGAGATCAGTTAGTGTAGATGTGAATACAGAGATCAGCTAGTGTAGATGTGAATACAGAGATCGGTTCGTGTAGATGTGAATACAGAGATCAGTTAGTGTAGATGGGATTACAGAGACCGGTTAGTGTAGATGTCTGTGAATACAGAGATCGGTTAGTGTAGATGTCTGTGATTACAGAGATCGGTTAGTGTAGATGTCTGTGATTACAGAGACCGGTTAGTGTAGATGTCTGTAAATACAGAGATCGGTTAGTGTAGATGTCTGTGAATACAGAGACCGGTTAGTGTAGATGTCTGTGATTACAGAGACCGGTTAGTGTAGATGTCTGTAAATACAGAGATCGTTTAGTGTAGATGTCTGTGAATACAGAGATCGGTTAGTGTAGATGTGAATACAGAGATCAGTTAGTGTAGATGTGATTACAGAGACCGGTTAGTGTAGATGTGAATACAGAGATCAGCTAGTGTAGATGTGAATACAGAGATCGGTTAGTGTAGATGTCTGTGAATACAGAGATCGGTTAGTGTAGATGTGAATACAGAGATCGGTTAGTGTAGATGTCTGAGAATACAGAGATCGGTTAGTGTAGATGTGATTACAGAGATCGGTTAGTGTAGATGTCTGGGAATACAGAGATCAGTTAGTGTAGATGTGGTTACAGAGACCGGTTAGTGTAGATGTCTGTGAATACAGAGATCAGTTAGTGTAGATGTCTGTGAATACAGAGATCGGTTAGTGTCGATGTCTGTGAATACAGAGATCGGTTAGTGTAAATGTGATTACAGAGACCGGTTAGTCTCGATGTCTGTAAACACAGAGATCAATTAGTGTAGATGTCTGTGAATACAGAGATCATTTAGTGTAGATGTGAATACAGTGACCAGTTAGTGTAGATGTGAATACAAAGACGGGTTATTGTAGATGTGAATACAGAGATCATTTAGTGTAGATGTCTGTAAATACAGAGATCGGTTAGTGTAGATGTGAATACAGAGACCGGTTAGTGTAGATGTCTGTGAATACATAGATCGGTTAGTGTAGATGTGAATACAGAGATCGGTTAGTGTAGATGTGAATAGAGAGATCGGGTAGTGTAGATGTGAATACAAAGACCGGTTAGTGTAGATGTCTGTGAATACAGAGATCGGTTAGTGTAGATGTGAATACAGAGATCGGTTAGTGTAGATGTGAATACAGAGATCGGTTAGTGTAGATGTGAATACAGAGATCGGTTAGTGTAGATGTGAATACAGAGACAGGTTAGTGTAGATGTGAATACAGAGACCGGTTAGTGTAGTTGTGAATACAGATACCAGTTAGTGTAGATGTGAATACAGAGATCGGTTAGTGTAGATGTGAATACAGAGATCGGTTAGTGTAGATGTGAATACAGAGATCGGTTAGTGTAGATGTGAATACAGAGATCGGTTAGTGTAGATGTGAATACAGAGATCGGTTAGTGTAGATGTGAATACAGAGATCGGTTAGTGTAGATGTGAATACAGAGATCGGTTAGTGTAGATGTGAATACAGAGATCGGTTAGTGTAGATGTGAATACAGAGATCGGCTAGTGTAAATGTGAATACAGAGATCGGCTAGTGTAGATGTGAATACAGAGATCGGCTAGTGTAAATGTGAATACAGAGATCGGCTAGTGTAGATGTGAATACAGAGATCGGTTAGTGTAGATGTGAATACAGAGATCGGTTAGTGTAGATGTGAATACAGAGATCGGTTAGTGTAGATGTGAATACAGAGATCGGTTAGTGTAGATGTGAATACAGAGATCGGTTAGTGTAGATGTGAATACAGAGATCGGTTAGTGTAGATGTGAATACAGAGATCGGTTAGTGTAGATGTGAATACAGAGATCGGTTAGTGTAGATGTGAATACAGAGATCGGTTAGTGTAGATGTGAATACAGAGATCGGTTAGTGTAGATGTGAATACAGAGATCGGTTAGTGTAGATGTGAATACAGAGATCGGCTAGTGTAGATGTGAATACAGAGATCGGCTAGTGTAGATGTGAATACAGAGATCGGCTAGTGTAGATGTGAATACAGAGATCGGTTAGTGTAGATGTGAGTACAGAGATCGGCTAGTGTAGATGTGAGTACAGAGATCGGTTAGTGTAGATGTGAGTACAGAGATCGGCTAGTGTAGATGTGAGTACAGAGATCGGTTAGTGTAGATGTGAATACAGAGATCGGTTAGTGTAGATGTGAATACAGAGATCGGTTAGTGTAGATGTGAATACAGAGATCGGTTAGTGTAGATGTGAATACAGAGATCGGTTAGTGTAGATGTGAATACAGAGATCGGTTAGTGTAGATGTGAATACAGAGATCGGTTAGTGTAGATGTGAATACAGAGATCGGTTAGTGTAGATGTGAATACAGAGATCGGTTAGTGTAGATGTGAATACAGAGATCGGTTAGTGTAGATGTGAATACAGAGATCGGTTAGTGTAGATGTGAATACATAGATCGGTTAGTGTAGATGTGAATACATAGATCGGTTAGTGTAGATGTGAATACAGAGATCGGTTAGTGTAGATGTGAATACAGAGATCGGTTAGTGTAGATGTGAATACAGAGATCGGTTAGTGTAGATGTGAATACAGAGATCGGCTAGTGTAGATGTGAATACAGAGATCGGTTAGTGTAGATGTGAATACAGAGATCGGCTAGTGTAGATGTGAATACAGAGATCGGTTAGTGTAGATGTGAATACAGAGATCGGTTACTGTAGATGTGAATACAGAGATCGGCTAGTGTAGATGTGAATACAGAGATCGGTTAGTGTAGATGTGAATACAGAGATCGGCTAGTGTAGATGTGAATACAGAGATCGGCTAGTGTAGATGTGAATACAGAGATCGGCTAGTGTAGATGTGAATACAGAGATCGGCTAGTGTAGATGTGAATACAGAGATCGGTTAGTGTAGATGTGAATACAGAGATCGGTTAGTGTAGATTTTAATACAGAGATCGGTTAGTGTAGATGTGAATACAGAGATCGGTTAGTGTAGATGTGAATACAGAGATCGGTTAGTGTAGATGTGATTACAGAGATCGGTTAGTGTAGATGTGATTACAGAGATCGGGTAGTGTAGATGGGATTACAGAGATCGGTTAGTGTAGATGTGATTACAGAGATCGGTTAGTGTAGATGTGATTACAGAGATCGGTTAGTGTAGATGTGATTACAGAGATCGGTTAGTGTAGATGTGATTACAGAGATCGGTTAGTGTAGATGTGATTACAGAGATCGGTTAGTGTAGATGTGATTACAGAGATCGGTTAGTGTAGATGTGAATACAGAGATCGGTTAGTGTAGATGTGAATACAGAGATCGGTTAGTGTAGATGTGATTACAGAGATCGGTTAGTGTAGATGTGAATACAGAGATCGGTTAGTGTAGATGTGATTACAGAGATCGGTTAGTGTAGATGTGAATACAGAGATCGGTTAGTGTAGATGTGAATACAGAGATCGGTTAGTGTAGATGTGAATACAGAGATCGGTTAGTGTAGATGTGAATACAGAGATCGGCTAGTGTAGATGTGAATACAGAGATCGGCTAGTGTAGATGTGAATACAGAGATCGGCTAGTGTAGATGTGAATACAGAGATCGGTTAGTGTAGATGTGATTACAGAGATCGGTTAGTGTAGATGTGAATACAGAGATCGGTTAGTGTAGATGTGAGTACAGAGATCGGTTAGTGTAGATGTGATTACAGAGACCGGCTAGTGTAGATGTGAATACAGAGATCGGTTAGTGTAGATGTGATTACAGAGATCGGTTAGTGTAGATGTGAATACAGAGATCGGTTAGTGTAGATGTGATTACAGAGATCGGTTAGTGTAGATGTGAATACAGAGATCGGTTAGTGTAGATGTGAATACAGAGATCGGTTAGTGTAGATGTGAATACAGAGATCGGTTAGTGTAGATGTGAATACAGAGATCGGTTAGTGTAGATGTGAATACAGAGATCGGTTAGTGTAGATGTGAATACAGAGATCGGTTAGTGTAGATGTGAATACAGAGATCGGTTAGTGTAGATGTGAATACAGAGATCGGTTAGTGTAGATGTGAATACAGAGATCGGTTAGTGTAGATGTGAATACAGAGATCGGTTAGTGTAGATGTGAATACAGAGATCGGTTAGTGTAGATGTGAATACAGAGATCGGTTAGTGTAGATGTGAATACAGAGATCGGTTAGTGTAGATGTGAATACAGAGATCGGTTAGTGTAGATGTGAATACAGAGATCGGTTAGTGTAGATGTGAATACAGAGATCGGTTAGTGTAGATGTGAATACAGAGATCGGTTAGTGTAGATGTGAATACAGAGATCGGTTAGTGTAGATGTGAATACAGAGATCGGTTAGTGTAGATGTGAATACAGAGATCGGTTAGTGTAGATGTGAATACAGAGATCGGTTAGTGTAGATGTGATTACAGAGATCGGTTAGTGTAGATGTGAATACAGAGATCGGTTAGTGTAGATGTGATTACAGAGATCGGTTAGTGTAGATGTGAATACAGAGATCGGTTAGTGTAGATGTGAATACAGAGATCGGTTAGTGTAGATGTGAATACAGAGATCGGCTAGTGTAGATGTGAATACAGAGATCGGCTAGTGTAGATTTGAATACAGAGATCGGTTAGTGTAGATGTGATTACAGAGATAGGTTAGTGTTGATGTGAATACAGAGATCGGTTAGTGTAGATGTGATTACAGAGATCGGTTAGTGTAGATGTGAATACAGAGATCGGTTAGTGTAGATGTGAGTACAGAGATCGGCTAGTGTAGATGTGAGTACAGAGACCGGCTAGTGTAGATGTGAATACAGAGACCGGTTAGTGTAGATGTGATTACAGAGATCGGTTAGTGTAGATGTGAATACAGAGATCGGTTAGTGTAGATGTGAATACAGAGATCGGCTAGTGTAGATGTGAATACAGAGATCGGCTAGTGTAGATGTGAATACAGAGATCGGCTAGTGTAGATGTGAATACAGAGATCGGCTAGTGTAGATGTGAATACAGAGATCGGTTAGTGTAGATGTGAATACAGAGATCGGTTAGTGTAGATGTTAATACAGAGATCGGTTAGTGTAGATGTGAATACAGAGATCGGTTAGTGTAGATGTGAATACAGAGATCGGTTAGTGTAGATGTGATTACAGAGATCGGTTAGTGTAGATGTGATTACAGAGATCGGGTAGTGTAGATGGGATTACAGAGATCGGTTAGTGTAGATGTGATTACAGAGATCGGTTAGTGTAGATGTGATTACAGAGATCGGTTAGTGTAGATGTGATTACAGAGATCGGTTAGTGTAGATGTGATTACAGAGATCGGTTAGTGTAGATGTGATTACAGAGATCGGTTAGTGTAGATGTGATTACAGAGATCGGTTAGTGTAGATGTGAATACAGAGATCGGTTAGTGTAGATGTGAATACAGAGATCGGTTAGTGTAGATGTGATTACAGAGATCGGTTAGTGTAGATGTGAATACAGAGATCGGTTAGTGTAGATGTGATTACAGAGATCGGTTAGTGTAGATGTGAATACAGAGATCGGTTAGTGTAGATGTGAATACAGAGATCGGTTAGTGTAGATGTGAATACAGAGATCGGTTAGTGTAGATGTGAATACAGAGATCGGCTAGTGTAGATGTGAATACAGAGATCGGCTAGTGTAGATGTGAATACAGAGATCGGCTAGTGTAGATGTGAATACAGAGATCGGTTAGTGTAGATGTGATTACAGAGATCGGTTAGTGTAGATGTGAATACAGAGATCGGTTAGTGTAGATGTGAGTACAGAGATCGGTTAGTGTAGATGTGATTACAGAGACCGGCTAGTGTAGATGTGAATACAGAGATCGGTTAGTGTAGATGTGATTACAGAGATCGGTTAGTGTAGATGTGAATACAGAGATCGGTTAGTGTAGATGTGATTACAGAGATCGGTTAGTGTAGATGTGAATACAGAGATCGGTTAGTGTAGATGTGAATACAGAGATCGGTTAGTGTAGATGTGAATACAGAGATCGGTTAGTGTAGATGTGAATACAGAGATCGGTTAGTGTAGATGTGAATACAGAGATCGGTTAGTGTAGATGTGAATACAGAGATCGGTTAGTGTAGATGTGAATACAGAGATCGGTTAGTGTAGATGTGAATACAGAGATCGGTTAGTGTAGATGTGAATACAGAGATCGGTTAGTGTAGATGTGAATACAGAGATCGGTTAGTGTAGATGTGAATACAGAGATCGGTTAGTGTAGATGTGAATACAGAGATCGGTTAGTGTAGATGTGAATACAGAGATCGGTTAGTGTAGATGTGAATACAGAGATCGGTTAGTGTAGATGTGAATACAGAGATCGGTTAGTGTAGATGTGAATACAGAGATCGGTTAGTGTAGATGTGAATACAGAGATCGGTTAGTGTAGATGTGAATACAGAGATCGGTTAGTGTAGATGTGAATACAGAGATCGGTTAGTGTAGATGTGAATACAGAGATCGGTTAGTGTAGATGTGAATACAGAGATCGGTTAGTGTAGATGTGATTACAGAGATCGGTTAGTGTAGATGTGAATACAGAGATCGGTTAGTGTAGATGTGATTACAGAGATCGGTTAGTGTAGATGTGAATACAGAGATCGGTTAGTGTAGATGTGAATACAGAGATCGGTTAGTGTAGATGTGAATACAGAGATCGGCTAGTGTAGATGTGAATACAGAGATCGGCTAGTGTAGATTTGAATACAGAGATCGGTTAGTGTAGATGTGATTACAGAGATAGGTTAGTGTTGATGTGAATACAGAGATCGGTTAGTGTAGATGTGATTACAGAGATCGGTTAGTGTAGATGTGAATACAGAGATCGGTTAGTGTAGATGTGAGTACAGAGATCGGCTAGTGTAGATGTGAGTACAGAGACCGGCTAGTGTAGATGTGAATACAGAGACCGGTTAGTGTAGATGTGATTACAGAGATCGGTTAGTGTAGATGTGAATACAGAGATCGGTTAGTGTAGATGTGATTACAGAGATCGGTTAGTGTAGATGTGAATACAGAGATCGGTTAGTGTAGATGTGATTACAGAGATCGGTTAGTGTAGATGTGAATACAGAGATCGGTTAGTGTAGATGTGAATACAGAGATCGGTTAGTGTAGATGTGAATACAGAGATCGGTTAGTGTAGATGTGAATACAGAGATCGGTTAGTGTAGATGTGAATACAGAGATCGGTTAGTGTTGATGTGAATACAGAGATCGGTTAGTGTAGATGTGAATACAGAGATCGGTTAGTGTAGATGTGAATACAGAGATCGGTTAGTGTAGATGTGAATACAGAGATCGGTTAGTGTAGATGTGAATACAGAGATCGGTTAGTGTAGATGTGAATACAGAGATCGGTTAGTGTAGATGTGAATACAGAGATCGGTTAGTGTAGATGTGAATACAGAGATCGGTTAGTGTAGATGTGAATACAGAGATCGGTTAGTGTAGATGTGAATACAGAGATCGGTTAGTGTAGATGTGAATACAGAGATCGGTTAGTGTAGATGTGAATACAGAGATCGGTTAGTGTAGATGTGAATACAGAGATCGGTTAGTGTAATATATGTGAAATATATAGCGGAGAGATTAGCGAGAGAGGGAGGGAGATGAGAGAGAGAGAGAGAGTGGAGAGACGAGAGACAAAGGAAAAGATGAGTGAGAAGGGGAAGAGAGATGAAAGAGAGGGAAGATGAGAGTGAGAGAAAGGAGAAAGATGAGAGATAGAGAGTTTGAGATATGAAAGAGTGATCGAAAGGGATAAAAGAGAGGAGAGAGAGATAACATAGAGAGAATGGAGAGAGATGACATAGAGGGAGAAAGAGAGGAGAGAGGTGACATAGAGAGAGGAAGAGATGAGAGAGAAGGGGACGATGAAGAGAAAGTGTTGGAGACATGTATGAGAGACGAGTGATGGGAGAAGGGGAGAGAGATTAGAAGAATATGTCACTAAAATCATATACGCCATGACGAGGATTTTGCCACAGTGTTGTAACCTACGGCCTACTGCGTTAGTCGCCTCTATGATGTCCATACTTGACATCATCACCATGTACCTCCCAACCGGCGTAGGCGTTCATGTATCTCCACAGATCTCGGTCCTTGGTTAGTTAGTTAGTTGACAGATCATCCTTAGTGCACATCGAACCATTCAGTCCATAAGTGCTCGGATCCCCTCCTCAGCAAATCCCGCAGCGTGTAGCGGTTCACGACACCAGTTCTGTGTTGGTTTATTAATCTTCTTTGGATTCCTGCGTAGTGTTCTTGGTGTTCTGGATCAACTCTGCTAATGATATTCCTCCATGTCACCGTCTCAGTCCAACCAGCATAATTTTTCTTGGTCTGCCTCTGCCTCGTTTCCCCTCGATGTAACCAGTTGTCACGATGTTCTGCAATGCCTCTTCTCATCACACAACCAAAGAATGCAATATTGTGTTCCAAAAAGTTTGTGGGTGTCACTTCAAAAACATATATATTAGGGATGTTCATTTGAGACCCGTTCCAATGGCTTTATTACCAAAAAAAAAATGAAAGAGACATTAACAGGTGTGGTAGAGTTAAACAAAGCATTCATTTTGAATGGATTATGCACCATGGGTTGGTCAGAAGAAGTCGCCGTAGGCACGCATCCCATTGCTTAGGTAGGCGGCGAATGCCGTCCGCAAAAAAGGATTGTGGTTGCTCACTGAATCAAGTGTTTACCACGTTCACTACGTATGCATCTGTGTGAAATCGTTGCCCCTTGAGAGCTTTTTTTAGAGGTCCGAACAAATGAAAATCACATGGTGACAAATCAGGACTATAGGCTGGATGTTGTAGAATTTCTCACTTCTTCCTTGCTAATGCTTCCTGCACAATCTTTGCGACATGCGGACGAGCATTATCGTGCAACAAAATCACACCGCGAGAAAGCATGCCGGGTCGTTTATTCTTGATGGCTTTTAGCTGCTTGTCTAGTGTTTGCAAGTAGTGGGTAGAGTTTATGTTGACACCAGGTTCTTTAAAGTCGGCCAACAATAGCCCTTCATGGTAAAAAAATGCGCTCAACATAACCTTACCAGCTGAAAACTGTAACTTGAATTTGTTGGCTTTTGGTGATCCAGCATGCTTCCATTGCATGCTCTCTCTTTTGCTGCTTGGCTCAAAGTGGTGACACCATGATTCATCACCTGCCATTATGCAGAAGAGAAATACATCACTCTCCACTCTGTAACGCAGCAAGTGGTTCAAAAACCATCCCATGCGTTCCTCTTTTTAGTGGTCGGTCAACATCCGTGGTACGCACTGTGAACACACCTTCCGATACTGCAGTTTCTTACGAACAACTTTTTGAATTGTCCCAATTGACACATCAAATTCTTTCGCTAGCGAACGTATACTTCGTCATCCATCGTAGCGTTGTGGTGTTCTGTTGTGATAATTTGGTGTGTCCAGTGTGTGCCGCGTGGTTACACACCCGCTTCACACGCGTGATCCGGGACTGTTTCCGGATCCGGTCAGGGATATGCACTACTGACGAGCTCAAACAAGGGCGAAACTCGAGTATAGTGCTTCCATATTGACGTGGATAGGCCTTAGATTCATACCGGAATGCGATCGGCGTTGCCAGTAGTGGGTTGTGCTCAATATTTAAATTTCAAATCCCGAAACAACCACATAATCAACTCATATCATTGTTTGAAAACCAATGAAAGGCGATCTGCTTATTTAACCCGCAGCTGTGTTTTGAACAGGGTATGCTGGACTGCATAACTGAATCGCATAACAACCCTTTCGCAACAGCGCCGGCTTAAAAATATACCATCAATATTGTTAGCCTCCTCCTCTACCTCCGCCTCTTCTACTTGCTCCTTTACCTCTTAATCCTCCTTTTTCTTCTTCGCCTTCCTCCTAATCTCCTCCACCACTGACCCTCCTCCTCCTAATACTTCGTCCTCCTCTTCTTCTTAATTATAATCTTCCTCATCACGTTATGAAAGCGGTCGTGCCAGTGTTCCACGCTTGCCCTCGTCGTCCGCTAACAGAGAGAACGACTGACCACCTGTCCCTCTGTTTATTCAAGCCTACAATATGGCATGGCCCTAAAGGGTCTAAAGACGAGACGATCGACTTCGTTGCACCGTGTCTTGTCCCATGTGGCTCGGCCCTTTCCGCAGAGGCTGAAAGCGTGGCATAAAGCAAGACCACCGTAGCTCCAGCGATGACCCTCAGGAGTCTCCGAGAAAATTGAACTCGTGAACCGAATGATGGATCTAAAAATCGAACCCAAAATCTTCGAGCGCGAGGCAGGTGTATTAACCACTCAGCCACGACGACCCCTTGATGATCAGGTCACATCTCGGACCTACAGCAAGTTCCTACTTCGGGACACTTATTTTTTCCCGGCATTCCGTGTGTCAATTCATAACAACACAGCCATGTTGTCCCTTATCACATACAGCCATTCCAGTGCGAAGTGTTTGGCCTGGACGTGTTCTAGGCGTGGATATATGGTGCAGCGTGATTAGTTCAGAAGAAGGCAGTCCACATTCTTTTGTCATGTCACGTGAAGAGGAGAGGTGTAGTGTGAAGAAACATTAGGAAGGTTGGAGGGGAAGAGAGACGGGGGGGGGGGGGCATGAGAGAAGATGCAGGACAATTTGATGTCATGATTTAGAGGGACGAAGGTATCAGAAATTATGGGAAGCACAAGAAACAGAAGGATGTGCACAGACATGATCACCAACGCCACACGAAATGGACTATAAGAAGATTGGCAGTATACGAGACTGAAAGCTGTGAACATACATAATCACCAACGCCACAAGGCATGGACTATAAGAAGATTGCCAGTACACGAAACAGGAGGCTGTGGACAGACATAATCACCAACGCCACACGGCATGGACTATACTAAGAAGACGATTATAAGATTCACAACAGTCCAAAATACAAGAGAGATGGATGGAGTCACTGTCTGGTCGACTACCGACGAATCACTCCCTGAAACAAGAACACCATGAGACGGGGCGGGAACCTGACAACATTAGGTCTCAGAAGTGTGCGAATCTGACCAGGCATGAAAAACAGCACAAAGAAGAAACCAACACACAGAAATTAGGAAGCGAAATACGCAACTCGATTCCCGCAAGCAGGTGAAGAAACGAAATATCATAATGGCCCTAATTATATAATATAACACGTCAGTTGAATGGGCCTTGAACATGTTTTTCCACATACAGGCCAGGATTTGATATAAAACTGTCTGACTCACAGCCCAAGCTAACAGGTTCTGTGTATTGGATACTAGATGCTCCTTATAATGGCGATGTTAAAACTACATTGTGAAGTGTCCTTCCTCCAATGAGTCATGCATGAAAATAGAAGCCTTGCCGACGTATTGTTCCCTGATTGCGATGTTGAATCTTATCGTTGGGCAGTCTCAGGTGGAGATCTTCCATGTTTAATTATTGGTGTGCCACATGTTTGTTATAAACCCTGAGACATTTAGTCGTGACAGCAGGCACGTCAGAGTACATGGTCCTGATAATCTCCATCACATATTTGTTATAAAACCTGAGACATTTAGTCGTGACAGCAAGCACGTCACAGTACATGGTCCTGATAATCTCCATGTTCAAAGAAATGTTGATGTTTCCACGCTTGGACGACTCACGTAAAAAGGAGGGGGGGGGGGGCAGGCGCTACGACCAGTAGCGGGATGGAGTCTAAAAATATTGGTTGCCTGGAGCCTCAACTGCTAAAAGGACATTACCATTTTTTATGTCACTAGTTGCGATGACCCAGTGACCTCAATTAATGGCTGTCAGAAGAGATTTGTATTCTTCTTCTTCTTCTTCTTCTTCTTCTTCTTCTTCTTCTTCTTCTTCTTCTTCTTCTTCTTCTTCTTCTTCTTCTTCTTCTTCTTCTTCTTCTACTACTACTATTACTGCTGCTACTGCTGCTGTTGCTGCTGCTACTACTACTACTGCTTCTACTACAGCCACTACAACAACAACACCTACTACTACTACTACTACTACTACTACTACTACTACTACTACTACTACTACTACTACTACTACTACTACTACTACTATACTACTACTACTACTAATACTACTACTACTACTACTACTACTACTACTACTACTACTACTACTACTACTACTACTACTACTACTACTACTACTACTACTACTACTACTACTGCTGCTGCTGCTGCTGCTGCTGCTACTACTACTACTACTACTAATTCATTCAGTTTCATGTCTTTTGCAGAACCTCGCTCTCATAACAACCTTCCGGAAAACCTCTCGATCATAAGCAAGATGTCCCGCGTCCGATACATCTGCTGGAGATCATCCGCGACATCCTGCATCCATCTTTCCTTTGGCCTTCCTCTTCCTCTCTTCCAAGGCAAATACCCCTCCATTATTGTTCTCTCCAAACTTTCATGACGTTTCAAGTGACGAAAATATTTCAATTTTCTTTGTTCTATTGTCTTTAATAGCCAACCTTCAATATTCAGCTCTTGAAGTATGGATGCATTTGTTCTTTTCTTCATCCAAGATATTCTTAGAACTCATCTATAACATTTATATTCAAAGGTATTTATGCGTTGTTCAGCTTGTTTAGTAAGTGCCCAGGTCTCACAGGCGTATGTTGCAATGGGAAAGATGCATGCTCTTAATTAAAAATGTTATTTTTGTAGTTATATCTGCCCCACTCCAAATTTATTCAGTTGTTTTAGTCTTTGAAGAGCAATAGATATTCATCTTTTAATTTCTTTCGTTGTATCACCATTGTTGGTAATCAATAACCCAAGATATTCGACATTTTGCAACAAATCCAATTTTTCCTCATGTTTATATTGTTATTTCTTCATAGTAGTTTTATCTGTATGCATTATCTTTGTGTTTGCTATGTTAAGATATAAGTTGTGATTTTCACTATTCAATTGGGTTGAGGTTAATAATTTTTCAATACCATTTTGTGTTGTGGATAGCAGCACTGTATCATCAGCATATCGAATCTCTGGTATGTCATGACCACCGATATTTAGGGCATCATATTGCTCCCTGGTTATATCATCTCTGACATTTCTCATTATATTTTCGGCGTACAGGTTAAACAAACAGGGTGACAGCACACAGCCCTGACGGACTCCTTGCTTGATGTCAAACCAATCTGTTGTTTAAATAGAGCATTTCTATGAGTTGTATTACATGTGATGGAAAGCCCATATTCCTTGTGATTTCCCAAAGTTTCTGATGTTGTAAACAGTCAAATGACTTTGAATAATCCACAATTCATGAGAATAAGTGACTACTATTACTACTACTACTAGTGCAGTGGTTCTCAACCGGTGGGGAATTCCACCCCCCCCCCCAGGGGGAAATTTTAGGGTTTCCAGGGGGGGGGGGGGAGAATGAAGATCATTTCAAGATCGCGTTAATACAAGAACCGATTACTTGATATTGCTTTTCCCTTCATACTTTACAGTTATGCACGTCTCATCCTTCTAAAATTCATTTTATAAAATAAGTAGACCCACAAATCACGTTTTATGTGGATGTCTTGACCTGTTTTAACATATTTACCTTCCATTTTTACGTATACTGTGTAGGGGTGGGGGATTTTTAGGTAGGAAATATGAAAGGGAGGGGGAGATGACGTTCTGAAAATATGGTGAAGGGGGGCACGGGCCAAAAAAAAGGCTGAGAACCACTGTACTAGTGTATCTATGCGATGACCGGGTACATTGAAGTGATGTTAAAGATGGCTGCATGTCCTTTACAGAACGTTAGAATTAACCCCAGCATTTATTGGCTGTTTGCGATTGTTTATGCAATTCAACTGTCAGCAGTTTGGCATTATCCGGCACTGAGGTGTAGTGAATAGCGCGACTAAGTTTCACAATCACCCGACATACCCAGCAGAGCGTTCGTAATCAGCCACGGAAAATGTGGAAGCAGGCATGTTTTGCACTGATTTCGATCGTATGAGGCTTCGACTTTTCAGAAAGCTATGGCAAACTACTGTTCTAACACTCTAGGTAAATCACAAACAGCTAATAATTGCTGGGGTTGAATGATCCTCCACTTAATTCCTCACTTTTCTGCTAAATGTCCATGATTTGCTTCCGTACACAATGATTGCTTCAATATAAACCTTAAGAACTCGTTTCTCATCTTAACCAACAAAGACTGCAGCTGGAGCCATTAGAACTGGCACTCTTCACTGGCTGTTGAAGTTGAGGACAGAGCACGTATAGGAATGTCATGTGTTCTGTGATGTCGATACAAGAAAGGTAAATCGTAGAGAATATTCTTTATCTTGTGAAATTCCACCCTAGCTTGGGCTATTCTATATTTAACTTCCTCAATACATCTTATCTTATACCCACTGTTATTAAAGTACCCACAGACTTAAATAGATACTTAAGACTTACCTTTGCACAATCCGCAGAAAACGTTACTGCTAGCTCCCGTACAACTTACTGAAACACATTCATTAGGATATTATTCAATGAATACCAGCTTGCTTGTCTGCTTCTACACGCTGGTGGCAAACAACACCCACAGCAGACACACAACACGCCATTCTATTTGTAAACTTCACGTAAGCACATCAGTGACAGGCGCGGCAGATGTCTGAGAGCGAGGAAGTTCCCGTTGCGTGCAGTTATTTCACGCTTCATTTGTTCTGTGTTCAGTCGAATGACGCGAGTCTCCATGCACTTATTGGCACGCTGACTTAACCATGACGACGGCGAGTAGCAGAGATCAATAGCAGGTAACTGGATAGGTGGGCAAATGTGCTTTTTACTCATCATATCTTAGTTAGTCGGTTAGTTAATTAGTTGGTTATTAATTAGTTGATTGTTTGGTTAATTGGTTGGCTGGTTGGTTAGTTAGTTGGTTGACTGGATGGTTGGTTAGTTAGTTGGTTAGTTGGTTGGTTGGTTGGATGGTTGGTTAGTTAATTGGTTAATGGGATGGATAATTGGTTAGTTGGTTGGTTAGTTAGTTAGTTAATTAGTTGGTTGGTTGGTTAATTGGATGGTTAGTTAGTTGGTTGATTGGTTCATTGGATAGTTGGTTAGTTGTTAGTTAGTTGGTTAGTTAATTAGTTTTTTGGTTTGTTAATTGGTTAGCTGATTGGTTAGTTAGTTGGTTGATTGGTTGGTTGGATAGTTGGTTAGTTAGTTAATTTGTTGGCTGGCTGGATAGTTGGTTGATTTGTTAGTTGGTTGGTTGATTGATGGTTGGTTGATTGATTGGACAGTTGGTTGGTTAGTTAGCTGGGTATTTAGTTGGATGGTTATTTAATTGGCTGATTGTTTGGTTAATTGGTTGGCTGGTTGGTTAGTTAGTTGGTTGGCTGGTTGGTTAGTTAGTTGGTTGGTTGGTTGGATAGTTGGTTAGTTTGTTGATTGGTTGGGGGGCTGGATAGCTGGTCAGATAGTTAGTTAGTTAGTTATTTTATTGGTTAATTTGTTGGTTGGTTGGTTGGTTAGTTAGCTGATTGATTGAACGGTCAGATGGTTGGTTAGTTAGTTAATTGGTTAATTGGTTGGTTGGTTGGTTGGTTGGTAGGTTAGTTAGTTGGTTGAACGGTCAGATAGTTGGTTGGTTGGTTAATATGTTAGTTAGTTAGTTAGTTAGTTAGTTAGTCGCAGTTCCAACTTCACAGCAACGGGTCGTCCCCATTATGCTTCGTTCCTGTGCCAGTGAATATCATACAAAACGCTCCCCACCGCCCAATGTTAGTTAGTTAGTTGATTAGTTAGTTAGTTAGTTAGTTAATTGGTTGATTAATTAGTTAATTAGCTGTTTGTTTGGTTGGTTGATTGTATGTTTCGTTGGTTAGTAAGTAAGTTAGTTTGTTTATTAGTTGGTCAGTTAATTAGATGGTTAGTTGACTGATGGGTTGGTTAGTTAGTTATTTAGTTGGTTGGTTATTTGGTTGATTGGTTTGTTGGTTGTTTAGTTAATTAGCTTGTGCCATGTCGTGAAGTGTAACTCATGGCATAGGGAAAGAGTGTCACACGAAATGACGTGACACGCGTGACTTTAGGTCAGGAACTGGCACGCCGAGATGGCCACCGGAGCGAACCCACGTGATCGCGAAGGTGACAGGGGATTCGAGCCGTGGACTTCGTTCTGTGCGGACTTACCACGAGTGCCGAAGATGGTGATGGCCAAAGATTGTGCCTACCATTTTAATAGATTGTGTAGCAGTGTTATACATTGTGTATGGTAGCATACGTGACTGTGATAATGTCTACGCTAGAATGTTGATTATACATGAAAACCTACTCTTGTGTCCGAGTCACATCTGTGTCTGAGTGTAGCGTTGTATTCAAGTGTAAGCTGATGCAGTTGGCAGAGAATGGCAGTTTCCAATTAGCCAGGCAAGGTGGAACGATTATCAGAAAATGCAGATGAATACTCAAGTAACAGAGCCTGTCCTTGGTGTGGACAACGAAGCCGAGAAAGTAGTACCCAAGGTAATGATATGGACGGGAGGCGAGAAAGTAGTACCCAAGGTAATGATATGGACGGGAGCCGAGAAAGTAGTACCCAAGGTAATGATATGGACGGGAGGCGAGAAAGTAGTACCCAAGGTAATGATATGGACGGGAGCCGAGAAAGTAGTACCCAAGGTAATGATATGGACGGGAGCCGAGAAAGTAGTACCCAAGGTAATGATATGGACGGGAGGCGAGAAAGTAGTACCCAAGGTAATGATATGGACGGGAGCCGAGAAAGTAGTACCCAAGGTAATGATATGGACGGGAGCCGAGAAAGTAGTACCCAAGGTAATGATATGGACGGGAGCCGAGAAAGTAGTACCCAAGGTAATGATATGGACGGGAGGCGAGAAAGTAGTACCCAAGGTAATGATATGGACGGGAGCCGAGAAAGTAGTACCCAAGGTAATGATATGGACGGGAGCCGAGAAAGTAGTACCCAAGGTAATGATATGGACGGGAGGCGAGAAAGTAGTAACCAAGGTAATGATATGGACGGGAGCCGAGAAAGTAGTAACCAAGGTAATGATATGGACGGGAGCCGAGAAAGTAGTAACCAAGGTAATGATATGGACGGGAGCCGAGAAAGTAGTACCCAAGGTAATGATATGGACGGGAGCCGAGAAAGTAGTACCCAAGGTAATGATATGGACGGGAGCCGAGAAAGTAGTACCCAAGGTAATGATATGGACGGGAGGCGAGAAAGTAGCACCCAAGGTAATGATATGGACGGGAGCCGAGAAAGTAGTACCCAAGGTAATGATATGGACGGGAGCCGAGAAAGTAGTACCCAAGGTAATGATATGGACGGGAGCCGAGAAAGTAGTACCCAAGGTAATGATATGGACGGGAGGCGAGAAAGTAGTACCCAAGGTAATGATATGGACGGGAGCCGAGAAAGTAGTACCCAAGGTAATGATATGGACGGGAGCCGAGAAAGTAGTAACCAAGGTAATGATATGGACGGGAGCCGAGAAAGTAGTACCCAAGGTAATGATATGGACGGGAGCCGAGAAAGTAGTACCCAAGGTAATGATATGGACGGGAGCCGAGAAAGTAGTACCCAAGGTAATGATATGGACGGGAGCCGAGAAAGTAGTACCCAAGGTAATGATATGGACGGGAGCCGAGAAAGTAGTACCCAAGGTAATGATATGGACGGGAGCCGAGAAAGTAGTACCCAAGGTAATGATATGGACGGGAGCCGAGAAAGTAGTACCCAAGGTAATGATATGGACGGGAGGCGAGAAAGTAGTACCCAAGGTAATGATATGGACGGGAGCCGAGAAAGTAGTACCCAAGGTAATGATATGGATGGGAGCCGAGAAAGTAGTAACCAAGGTAATGATATGGACGGGAGCCGACAAAGTAGTACCCAAGGTAATGATATGGACGGGAGCCGAGAAAGTAGTACCCAAGGTAATGATATGGACGGGAGCCGAGAAAGTAGTACCCAAGGTAATGATATGGACGGGAGCCGAGAAAGTAGTACCCAAGGTAATGATATGGACGGGAGCCGAGAAAGTAGTACCCAAGGTAATGATATGGACGGGAGCCGAGAAAGTAGTACCCAAGGTAATGATATGGACGGGAGCCGAGAAAGTAGTACCCAAGGTAATGATATGGACGGGAGCCGAGAAAGTAGTACCCAAGGTAATGATATGGACGGGAGCCGAGAAAGTAGTACCCAAGGTAATGATATGGACGGGAGCCGAGAAAGTAGTACCCAAGGTAATGATATGGACGGGAGCCGAGAAAGTAGTAACCAAGGTAATGATATGGACGGGAGCCGAGAAAGTAGTAACCAAGGTAATGATATGGACGGGAGCCGAGAAAGTAGTACCCAAGGTAATGATATGGACGGGAGCCGAGAAAGTAGTACCCAAGGTAATGATATGGACGGGAGCCGAGAAAGTAGTACCCAACGTAATGATATGGACGGGAGCCGAGAAAGTAGTACCCAAGGTAATGATATGGACGGGAGCCGAGAAAGTAGTACCCAAGGTAATGATATGGACGGGAGCCGAGAAAGTAGTACCCAAGGTAATGATATGGACGGGAGCCGAGAAAGTAGTACCCAAGGTAATGATATGGACGGGAGCCGAGAAAGTAGTACCCAAGGTAATGATATGGACGGGAGCCGAGAAAGTAGTACCCAAGGTAATGATATGGACGGGAGCCGAGAAAGTAGTACCCAAGGTAATGATATGGACGGGAGGCGAGAAGTTGTAACTAATATCCACCCCGTCTTTCGCACCCTGGCACTTTTATGTTGATTGCTTGGATGGTTGGATGGATGGCTAGTTGGTTGAGGAGAAGAAGAAGAAGAAGAAGAAGAAGAAGAAGGTTTGAACCCGCTACCTCGGCATCAGCACACTGGATGTTTAAGAACTAGAGTTCTTATCCATACGGCCATGCAGACACCCCCCCCCCCCCCCCCCGCCCCCATAATAAGAATAAGAACAATAATCGTTGACGGACTGACAAGTTAGGGGGCTGCAAACGTTGTAGTCTGATTTCGGTAAGTTAAGTCCCTTTCACTGTGTAAAAGCTTGCAGTTTTGCAATTTGGCCCAAGGATATCGTTGTTGTTGTTGTTATTATTGTTTTTTCGTTGTTGTTTTCGTTGTTGTTGTTGTTGTTGTTGTTATTATTGTTATCGTGTGCTGATATATTTGTTATTATAGCTGTAATATGTATAAGAACAAGGTTATAAGGAATAACATACTTAGTTTAAAGAAGCCAACGCAATCATCAACAATCGTTTTCCTAGTTGAAATTCGGTGAAACTAAAACAATAATCAAACATCGTTTTTCTCGTTGAATGAAGCCTTCACAATCATCAACAATCGTTTTCCTCGTTTCATGAAGCCAAAACAATCATCAACAATCGTTTTCATCATTTCATGAAGCCAAAACAATCATCAATAAACATTTTTCTCGTTTCATGAAGCCACAACAATCATCAACAATCATTGCCTCGTTCATTGAAACCAAACAATCATCAACAATCGTTTTTCTCGTTTCATAAAGCCGAAGTAACCAGCAACAATAATTTTCATCGTTCATTTAAGCCAAAACAATCATCAACAATCGTTTTCCTCGTTTCATGAAGCCAAAACATTCATCAACAATCGTTTTTCTCGTTCAATGAAGTCAAAACAATCATCAAAAATCTTTTCCTCCCTTGACTAAGCCAAAACAATCATCAACAATCGTTTTTCTCGTTCAATGAAGTCAAAACAATCATCAAAAATCTTTTCCTCCCTTGACTAAGCCAAAACAATCATCAACAATCGTTTTCCTCGTTGTTGTTGTTGTTGTTGTTGTTGTTGTTGTTGTTGTTGTTGTTGTTGTTGTTGTTGTTCTTCTTCTTCTTCTTCTTCTTCTTCTTCTTCTTCTTCTTCTTCTTCTTCTTCTTCTTTTTGTTGTTGTTGTTGTTGTTGTTGTTTTTGTTGTTCTTGTTGTTCTTGTGTGAGTTATTATTTTGTGTGTTATACTTCTTTTTGGATGAGAAAAATAGGGAAAACGTTATACTGATGATTATTTTGGCTTCATTGAACGAGAAAAACGATGTTAGCTGCATCTTTCGAAACGAGTAACAAGTTATCTTTGTGAGTTATCTTCTTTGATTATTCTTTCTATCCGTCCTCTGTGTTCCCATGATTCTTCTGTACATCCAACACAACCTCACTGCAGACAATTTCACCATGGAGACACACAGAAAGCTGGCCACAATTATGAATATCGATCGTAACCGCAAACCATATAAACAGCTTACCTTGAGCAGCGCAACAGCCGTTCAGCTGTGAGCTATTGCTAAGCTGTAACATCGTTTTACGTGAAGCACAGCTGAATACATAGATGTTTGGGAAACCAGTAGTATGTTTCATGCTGGGATACGGTAAAGTGTGATTTCATGTAAGTACTGATAGATTTCAGTGAAACCGTATTGTTGTTAGTTTAGATATAAAAAAGAGATCTAACTGGCTGCCGTAAGCCACTACTATACCTTATTTTTAGGTATAGAAGTGGCTTAGTAGAGGTATGGGGGTCTGTTTAGTGAAGAGGTTAAGACTCCTGCCTCACGTTCCGAAGGTCGGGGAATCGAACGGTCTTTCGGTTCACGGGTGCAGTTTCCTCGGACACTCCTGGGGGTCGTTGCTGGAGCTACGGAGTTCATGTCCTGTTAGATGCATTCGGTAAGCCGCTCTGCAGAAGGGGGCATAGCTATATGGGATAAAACCCAGAGCAACGAAGTCGGTTATCCGATTTGTAAGCCATTCTTGTTAGTAGAGGTACGATGTTTCACCCCAAGCTCCAATATTACCGGACCCGAATCCAAGTGTGGATGATTGTTTAAGAAATAGCAACATAATAATGGTGGGTTACATTCTCCATGGTAGTGGATCTAACGTCCAGGCTAATCGGACAGGGCCAAAAAAAAAAAAAAAATAGGAGTTCCGGTATGCATATTTCTCGCGCTAAAAATCCCTCCACAATTGCAAATGTAAACATGTAGGCTGTATTGACCGCCGCATCGGGGCGGTTTCAAATAATCAAAACACCGCCCAGTCAAAGCACTATTTATATGTGAGTTATGGTATACAGCCGCCGCGTTGGTGGAATCGTTAGGGGGTTAGGCGGATAATGTCATGAGTCGGTCAAACGAGAATCCGACGCCTGCGGTCGTCGTTCTCCACAACGCTCAAGGGTGTCCCAAAGGCTATCGGAGACAAGGAGGCGCCTTACTTTGAGATGGCGAACCGTGACCGCCCACGCTTATCGGTTTGGCATATGATGACGCTGGTGTGTTATTCTATTCTCAGGTTTTCTCAATATATGACCTGAGATGAAATAAAGTGGAAAACTTGGTGACAACTGGCAAGATTGAGGGGGAAAAGAACAAGGGGAAAAGGAGAGAAGTAAATATCTAGATGGCTTGGCCATATGGCATGGTCGGGACAAGAAAACATAGCTGATCCACGACTCTGGTGATCGCGTGAGATGGCGAAACATGACCGTCCACGCTTATCGGCATGGAACATGATGATGATGATGCTGTCCTATTCACCGCCAGCATATGTTTCGCTGCTGGTTTGGCTAGATCCGATTATATAGGAATACAATTGACTGCTGCAAATGAAATATGAGCTTGTGTTACCGACATACGATAGAATTGATTTTTATGTGACACGGGAAACTGTGACTAAGACACCACAAAGCTGGCAAGATAGCGAAGTTGACATGGAACTGCGCTGATAATGTTATGAACACGGGTGAATTTGAGTTCATCGCCTAGGTTCGGCGCTTGCGAAGGTGAGGAAAAGATTGGCCAATTATCCCTCAGTAGTTACAGGTCATCAAAACGTGATGCCATGTGTATTTTTAATGACTGTGGGGTTGTTAAAAATATTTTCGTTCCAAGTTTTCTATTTACCTGTTATGTTGCATGAGTTGCATGTTGCAGAGGGTCAATACAAAACTAGGAACGGCAATATTTTCAAACACCCCACAATCATTAAAAATACACCTATAGAATTTAATAACACTTGGAACGCCTGAAGACAACATAACTAGACACGCTTTTGTCTGGAACCCAAAGGCTTCGCTATCTCACACAATCACCATAACAGGAAACTGCTTCATGACAACAACAACAACAACAACAACAACAAATAAATCAACTACAACTACTCAAAGGAAGGGGGTGCGGGGTACAGTGGCCAGGACGCAGGCCTGACGACCCAGTGGCAATGTGTTGAAATCCCCATGGATGCGAACTGTTAAAAATTGACTTGGATTCCTAGACCGATCTACTTAACATTGTCATTAGGAAATGTCCTGGGAGGTCAAGGCGGACTGTCTGACACTGACCACGCCACACACTGAGTGCCACCTTCTTCTTCTGCACTCCCCCAACCATACCACGCCACCCATTTAGTGTCTTCTTCTCCTGCACTCCCCCAACCATACCACGACACCCATTGAGTGCCGTCTTCTCCTGCACTCCCCCAACCATACCACGACACCCATTGAGTGCCGTCTTCTTCTGCACTCCCACAACTATACCACGACACGCATTGAGTGCCGTCTTCTCCTGCACTCCCCCAACCATACCACGACACCCATTGAGTGCCGTCTTCTCCTGCACTCCCCCAACCATACCACGACACCCATTGAGTGCCGTCTTCTTCTGCACTCCCACAACCATACCACGACACGCATTGAGTGCCGTCTTCTCCTGCACTCCCCCAACCATACCACGACACCCATTGAGTGCCGTCTTCTTCTGCACTCCCACAACCATACCACGACACGCATTGAGTGCCGTCTTCTCCTGCACTCCCCCAACCATACCACGACACCCATTGAGTGCCGTCTTCTTCTGCACTCCCCCAACCATACCACGACACGCATTGAGTGCCGTCTTCTCCTGCACTCCCACAACCATACCACGACACCCATTGAGTGCCGTCTTCTCCTGCACTCCCCCAACCATACCACGCCACCCATTGAGTGCCGTCTTCTCCTGCACTCCCCCAACCATACCACGCCACCCATTTAGTGTCTTCTTCTCCTGCAGCTCGCTCCATGTTGTCCAAATATTATTCATCTCTGTCTGTAATTCTCTTCTCTGTGCGTGTTAGGTCTCCCCCTATGTTTGCCTTGTGTGTTCCATTGTCTTCAGGTGTTCTCAGCTTGTGTCCTTACCAGCGCTAGCGTCCTTTACTCACTTCTGTACGCTGGTGTGATGGGAATCGAGCAGGAACACAGATTGGCTGGCTTTATTATAAACCGTTTATATATATATATATATATATATAAATGTAGTTGTGCTAATGTGTGTTTGTTGCTTATGTGCTGATAAAGGCTGTGGCTGCAAAGTCCATTGTCTTACTTGTGATCGTATTCTAGTCAAGTTTACCAATTTTATGCCTGGTGTTGCTTTTGTTGTTGTTGTTGTTTTTTGTTTTTTTTGTTGATTCATTCATTCTGGAGCGTTCAGACATCATCATCATGTGCCATGCCGGTAAGCGCGGGCGGTTATGTTTCGCCATCTCACTCGATCACCAGAGTCGTGGATCAGCTCCGTGTTCTTGTCTCGACCATACAACCTGGTCAAGCCACGTTCAGTACAGCACGAGGAAACGGACACCGCTCTGTGGGGGATTGATGCACGATAAGGCAGATGTGGTCGGGGAACTTTGGAATCGTGTGTCTAGTGCAGAAGAACGGGTAGACCATCATGGCCTGGAGAGAATGGTTAAAGGAGTGGCCAGAGGGTCTGACCGAGGAATGGACAAACGGACGCCTAATCAGACTACTACTGGTAACATTAGAATTGAGACTCTTCGCTGACTGTTGAATATTAGGATGGAGCACGTATGGGAATGTCCCGTGTGTTGCGATGTTGGATCGTGACTTAACTCATCAAATTCCACCGAACCAAGAGGTGATGAAAACACATTGGCACTCGATAGAACACAAGTGAAAACCGGTCAATATACAAATAGAAAGTTCTTTCTCAAAGACTCTCATAGTAAAGAGAAAATGGGAGACCTAAAACACACGGAGGGGAGAATTAGAGACAGCATTAATAATATAGAGAGGATATGGAGAGAGATGTGAGAGATATAGGACGGCCTGTTGTGAGGAGAGACTTTACGATCGTCACTAAGAAGAACGAAATACCGCAATGTAAAACACAATTTTGTGTTTTGTTTTTGCATATCCTATATACACTACATCGCTGTCAACATCAGCATTGCTGCTGTTGATGTATTGGCAAGTTTAATGCTCAGTAGTTTGCCATTGATTTCTGAACGATCGGCTCCCATACCATCACATTAAAACCATCGCGACATGGTCTGCTGCCAAATCGGTCCCAGCTGTGTTTCGAACACAGGTAAGCGGCCTCACAAATCGCGTCCGCAAGACCTTAGCCACGGAGACCGGGAAAATATGGTTAAATGGTAAGATTCGTAACCAAGTGAATCGGTACAATTTTCTCGGAACAGTTATAACATCTGATGGGAGTTGCTTGAACGCAGAACGTTTCAGGGCAGGAAAAAAAGCTGGGAGCAGCCACCGTGGTGGAGTTTCGAGGTGGAGAAGGCTTGGGTGGATAAGCGTAGTGCTGTAAGGAGATGGCAAAATGCCAAGAAGAACAGAGCTGGTCATCCTAGTCCCTGCTTGCACTTATAAAGAGAGATGCACACAAAAGTAAGCTACTTCAAAAATCTGGTCAAGGTTGTTACAAGCGAAAAATGGGCAGAGGTGTGTCAAAGAGTAAGCACAGACAAGTCACTGAAATTGTTCTGGCGACTACATAAAAGCATGAGTGGTGTAGTCAAGAATAAGAGCATTTCTGACTTCCAAGGTGCTGACCTCATCTGGCAGAGGACTGACGAGGACAAGGGCAAAGCCCTCTTTGAACGCTACCTTGAGCAAAGCAACCAGACAGACATGGGAGGCCGAAATCTGGCCAAGGAGGTCACCTCAGACAGATGCAAGGCCCAGAACACTTCGGATGAAGACACAGTGACAGTGAAAGAAATCAAGGCTGTGCTTCGACGATCAAAAAACAGTGCTCCAGGTCCTGATGGCATAAGATACGACGACATAAATAGGTGTACCGACAATGAGCTAGAGAAACTAGCAGACATGTACAACAACAGTATAGGGAGTGCTAGCATCAAGGAGGAATGGTTACACAGGATTCCCTTGCCGAAGCCTGACAAAGACCACAAAAAAATTCAGGGATATCGAATTATAACCATGCAGAATACAATAGGCAAGCTGCTGGAGAAGGTAATTGCCAGGAAAATATCAAGCCAACTAGAGAGGCAAGGTGTTTTCCCACCCACCCTGGGTGGGTACCGTCCAAAGAGAGAAACCTGGACCAATGCAGCAGTCTTTGCTCAGGATGTCTATGAAGGTTTCCACTCAGGCATTGAAACCGTTGCTGCAGCGATTGATCTTGAGGACGCATACAACAGAGTACCACTGGATTTTTTAATGTTTCAGCTTCTCGAGCTAAACGTAAGTCCATTCCTCCTTAGTTGGATCGCTGCAGCCCTCTTCCAACGGAAAGTAGTTTTTAGATGTGGCAGTTGGACTTCGGAACCAACAACAATATATCCTGGCCTACCACAGGGATCACCATTATCTCCGGTACTGTTCAACACCTACACAGTGAGAATCACCAGTGAGCAGATCACTGGACCTGGCAGGACATTGTCATATGCCGATGATGTTTTAGTGTATCGTCAGGGGAAGGATAGAGAGGAGGTTGCTGTGGAACTACAAACCGAACTCAATCGCATAAGTACTTGGTGTGATGAAGCTGGGGCAATGGTCAACCCAACAAAGGCAACAGTGACTTGGTTCTCGTTGAATAATCATATTGTCAACACTCCAACACCAACTGTAATGCTGTGTTCAGAGATGGTGGAAAGAACGCAGGCAATGAATTACCTGGGGATACGGTTTGATCGAAGTCTTGCTTATAATGTGCACATAGACCAGGTGATAACAAAGGCCAAGCGGGGTTTGGCAGCGATGCGGGTGATGGCGGCAGCAAACTGTGAGCAGCGCCATCTATGTCTTCTGTACGAGGGGTTGGTCATGTCTGTTTTGGAGTATGCAATGGCAATCCTGACTCTCAGCCATAAGCAGATAGAAAGGATGGAAAGGATACAGAATGAAGCTATGCGCATTATTCTTGGATGTACAAGAGATACAGCATGCAGGGCGATGCGCTACCTTCTTGGTTTTCCAACCATTGAAGAGAGAATACAAGGTTGCAGGGCACGCGCCCACCTCAGAATTAACGCAAACACACAACATCCACTGCATAGTGAAATTAGGAAGGTGAAGGGCAGCAGGTTAAAAAGAGGACGGTCGTGGATGGGTCAAGCCGAAGACATTCTTCAACATGTGTGTTCACTTGAGGACTTAGAACCTGGCGAGGAGTGGGTGCGAGTGCCAACAGACTTCTGCACATCCTTTTCAGTTTGCATCCAACTAGATAGAAAATGCAGACAAGAAAATCCGGCTGCTGTTGACATTCTGTTGAGGCAGAAGTACTAGCGTTGATTTTCGAGAATTCGCTAGACGGTGACGCGGTCATCTACACAGATGGGTCGGTCGTCCGACATGTGAGAAGCTCATGGGCCTTTACAGCTCGGGCCGGAGGGAGAATTGTGAAGGAGGACTCTGGTGCTTTCACTGAAACCACAAGTAGCCTGACCATGGAAGTCATGGCAGTAAGTAAAGCAATAACATGGCTCGAGACACAGACATTCACTAGGGCTTGTTTCCTTAGCGACTCAATGAACATGATCAAGAGGATAGAGGAGGGGTCGATCCGAAGAGAATGGTTGCTGCCTCTAGAGCGGTCTCGACTGGCAAAGATTAGTTTCATCTTCGTGCCAGGGCATGCGGGAGTACAAGGAAATGAGCGGGCTGAGAAGCTCGCAGGTGAGGCTACTGTGGAGGGCGGAAGCGCCATGGACCAGGCCGACATTCTGAATGCTCTACGAGAAGTAAGACTTTTGCGAGAACCAAGTGATGACTGTGAATCTACAACAATGGCCAGACTGCGAGAGCAGCAAATTAAAAGAGGGGTGGCCAAACAAGAACACTACGCAGGAAGCCAAAGAAGATTTATAAACTAACACAGAACTGGCGTCGTTAGCCGCTACACGTTGCGGGATTTGCTGAGGAGGGGATCCGAGCACTTATGGACTGAATGGTTCGATGTGCAATGAGGATGATCTGTCGACTAACTAACTAACTATGGGAGTTGCTTGAAGAGATTAGAACAAGAATTGCCATGGCGAAGGAAGCCTTTTGCAAGATGGAAAACGTACTGACCAATAAAAAAAATATGTCAATTGCAACGAGAAAAAGAGTGTTGAAGTGCTACATAGAACCTGTGCTTTTGTATGGATGTGAAACGTGGACAATGAGCAGACAAGCCGAAAAACATCTGATGGCTGTGGAGATGTGGTTTCTGAGGAAAATGCAAAGAATACCGTGGATAGACATAAAAACCAATGACCAAGTCCTACAAGAAACAAATGAAAACCGTAAACTAATTGGAGAAATTAGATGTAGACAGTCAAAACTTTTTAGGCACGTCATAAGAAGAAATAAACTAGAGAACTTGGTGATAACTGGCAAGATATAGGGGGACGGAACAAGGGAAAGGCAGAGAGGTAAATACCTGGATGGCTTGGCCACATGGCATGGTCGAGACAAGAACATAGAACTGATCCATGACTCTGGTGATCGTGTAAGATGGCGAAACTTGACCGCCATCGCTTACCAGCACATTATGATGACGATGAAGTGAGTTGGTTGAGATCCTATGCTTCTTTGGGAGATAAAAAGCAGAAAAGGAAAGACGTTAGGGCGTGACCACACCTGGAGCATAACGCATATCAACAATACATCGATAAGCAAGTCAGTGTATTGATTAATGTACGTGTGAATATATTCACCGCCAGCGGGCGATTGCCGGTTGGTAAGATTTATTTGGTTGTTTTGTTGTTGGCTGGAAAAGTTATTTCTCCATCACGGCTGACTAGTTTCATAGATCTCATCTTCTTCCTCTTCTTCTACTGCTGCTGCTGCTGCTTTCAGGTGTCTTTAGGGAAATACCCGTTCGTTTTTGTTCGTTTAAGTGTATATTTTGATCTTTTTTGTTCTTCTTGTCCCCGTTTCACACCCATTCAAAAGTATGGGACCTGTACTTTTGTATGGATGTGAAGCGTGGACAATGAACAGACAACCTAAAAACAAACATCTAATAGCTGTAGAAATGTAGTTTCTGAGAAAAATACACAGAATACCATAGACTGACAAAAAAGCAATGAGCAAGTCCTACAAGAAGCAAATGAAAATCGTAAACTGAATGGAGAAATTAGACGCAGACAGTCAACATGTTTTGACACATTATAAGAAGAAATGAACTTGAGAACTTGGTGGCAACAGGAAAAATTGAGGGGGAAACAACAAGGGGAAAGCAGAGTAGTAAATACCTGGATGGCTTGGCCACATGGCATGATCGAGACAAGAACAGAGAGCTGATCCATGACTCTGGTGATCGTGTGAGATGGCGAAACATGACCGCCCACGCTTACCGGCATTGTGCATGATGATGATGTTTCGTTGATAAAGACTTCGCTTTTTATATTTTATATACATATATTTTCATCCGTCGAGTTTCGTAGTGCTTGCTTGCTTGCTTGTGTTCGTTGGCTTGAGCTCCAACGCGAAGTCCTGTATGTCGGATGAAGGCATCTTGTTGTCCAACATCAGTGTGATGTCATACCGGACCTGAGGTTTGCGAGAGTATCCGTTGTCCCATGTCTGCCTTATTGGTGTGCAGACTGGTGGTTCCTCGGAGGAATCGGCGATCCTACTGACTTTAGCCAGGATCCCGAAGGGACCTGTTGCCCAGGACGCACGACTAGGACGCGCTAGTAGGTCTTAGCCAGTATATAACGCGGCCCTGGTGCCTTGGAAACACCTCTGCTTCCCGAGCTTCGTAGTGATCTTGTGTGTGTTCTCTTCGTAATCATTTTGTGTGTGTTCTCTTCGTAATCATTTTGTGTGTGTTCTCTTCGTAATCATTTTGTGTGTGTTCTGTTCGTAATCATTTTGTGTGTGTTCTCGTCGTGTTCATCTTGTGTGTGTTCTCTTCGTAGTCATTTTATGTGTTCTCTTTGTAGTCATTGTGTGTGTTCTCTTCGTAGTCATTGTGTGTGTGTGTTCTCTTCGCTGTCATTTTATGTACGTTCTCTTCGTGGTGATTTTGTGTGTGTGTTCTCTTCGTGGTGATTTTGTGTGTGTGTTCTCTTCGTGGTGATTTTGTGTGTGTGTTCTCTTCGTGGTGATTTTGTGTGTGTGTTCTCTTCGTGGTGATTTTGTGTGTGTTCTATTCGTGGTGATTGTGTGTGTGTTCTCTTCGTGGTGATTGTGTGTGTGTCTTTTCTTCGTAGTGATTTTGTGTGTCTTTTCTTCGTGGTGATTGTGTGTGTGTTCTATTCGTGGTGATTGTGTGTATGTTATTTTCGTGGTGATTTTGTGTGTCTTTTCTTCGTAGTGATTTTGTGTGTGTTCTCCTCGTAGTCATTGTGTGTGTGTTCTCCTCGTAGTCATTTTTGTGCCATTGCTTTCTGAACGACCGACACCCATACCATTGTATGAAATCCAACACAAGGCGGTCAGCTTCTAAATCGCCTTCAGCTGTGTTTCGAATCCGATATGCGGAATTAAAAATTGTGTCCGTAACCCCTTTGCCACAACACTGGCTAATAACGGTGTGCGATGGAAGGGGGGGGGGGGGGAGACAAAATAATCAAGGGGCCGGAAGTCGACAGTCGTTTTTGGTCTAATGCTAGTTCGTTGACCAGAGAGTGTCTAGTTGTATGGTCCTCAGGTGTTCTCACTGTTCTTCCCAGTGCCAGCGTCTTTCCTTCGTGTCTTGGTTCACTGGGATTTGTCTAGTTCTCTCCATGAGCTCTACATTGGTGTTGTTACGCTTACTAACAAGTAAATAGTTATGTCTTATCCGCTTTCGTTTGACCCACCGGAGATTCCATTGACGCAAACAAATCAGCTGACGCAATCTTCACACCCCGTAGATGTGACGATAACCATCACATGAATGACAAGTCGATATCCATCAAAAAGTGCATCAAGTGTTGAATCATCAAAGCACACGACGCAGACATCTGATCTTGCATCATTCAGTACTACTGGAGTACGACAGGCATATAGCTGAGCACACTGGTTGTGTTACAATCTTGCATGAGCCAATGTTGCATAGTAGTTAGTACAGAGTGCTATAGGGAAATAGTGTAGTAGTTAGTGCAGAGTACTATAGGGAAATAGCATTGTAGTTAGTACAGCGTACTATAGGGAAATAGCATAGTAGTTAGTACAGAGTACTATAGGGAAATAGCATAGTAGTTAGTGCAGAGTACTATAGGGAAATAGCATAGTAGTTAGTGCAGAGTACTATAGGGAAATAGCATAGTAGTTAGTGCATAGTACTATAGATATGGAAATAGCATAGTAGTTAGTACAGAGTACTATAGGGAAATAGCATAGTAGGTAGTGCAGAGTACTATAGGGAAATAGCATAGTAGTTAGTGCAGAGTACTATAGGGAAATAGCATAGTAGTTAGTACAGAGTACTATAGGGAAATAGCATAGTAGTTAGTGCAGAGTACTATAGGGAAATAGCATTGTAGTACAGAGTACTATAGATAGGGAAATAGCATAGTAGTTAGTGCAGAGTACTATAGGGAAACAGCATAGTAGTTAGTGCAGAGTACTATAGATAGGGAAATAGCATAGTAGTTAGTTCAGAGTACTATAGATAGGGAAATAGCATAGTACTATAGGGAAATATCATAGTAGTTAGTGCAGAGTACTATAGATAGGGAAATAGCATAGTAGTTAGTACAGAGTACTGTAGGGAAATAGCATAGTAGTTAGTGCAGAGTACTATAGATATGGAAATAGCATAGTAGTTAGTGAAGAGTACTATAGATGGGGAAATAGCATAGTAGTTAGTGCAGAGTACTATAGATAGAGAAATAGCATAGTACTATAGAGAAATAGCATAGTAGTTAGTGCAGAGTACTATAGATAGGGAAATAGCAGAGTACTATAGGGAAATATCATAGTAGTTAGTGCAGAGTACTATAGATAGGGAAATAGCATAGTAGTTAGTACAGAGTACTGTAGGGAAATAGCATAGTAGTTAGTGCAGAGTACTATAGATATGGAAATAGCATAGTAGTTAGTGCAGAGTACTATAGATAGGGAAATAGCATAGTAGTTAGTGCAGAGTACTATAGATAGAGAAATAGCATAGTACTATAGGGAAATAGCATAGTAGTTAGTGCAGAGTACTATAGATAGGGAAATAGCATAGTAGTTAGTGCAGAGTACTATAGATAGGGAAATAGCATAGTAGTTAGTGCAGAGTACTATAGATAGAGAAATAGCATAGTACTATAGGGAAATAGCATAGTAGTTAGTGCAGAGTACTATAGATAGGGAAATGGCAGAGTACTATAGGGAAATATCATAGTAGTTAGTGCAGAGTACTATAGATAGGGAAATAGCATAGTAGTTAGTACAGAGTACTGTAGGGAAATAGCATAGTAGTTAGTACAGAGTACTGTAGGGAAATAGCATAGTAGTTAGTGCAGAGTACTATAGATATGGAAATAGCATAGTAGTTAGTGCAGAGTACTATAGATAGGGAAATAGCATAGTAGTTAGTGCAGAGTACTATAGATAGAGAAATAGCATAGTACTATAGGGAAATAGCATAGTAGTTAGTGCAGAGTACTATAGATAGGGAAATAGCAGAGTACTATAGGGAAATAGCATAGTAGTTAGTGCAGAGTACTATAGATAGGGAAATAGCAGAGTACTATAGGGAAATAGCATAGTAGTTAGTGCAGAGTACTATAGGGAAATAGCATAGTAGTTAGTACAGAGTACTATAGATAGGGAAATAGCATAGTAGTTAGTGCAGAGTACTATAGATAGGGAAATAGCATTGTAGTTAGTACAGAGTACTGTAGGGAAATAGCATAGTATAGTGTGTTTTTTTTTGTTGCCTCAATATAAAATTCAATATCTCAGTAACCATCTGAGGTAAAATGATGAGATTTAGTATATAACCTTATCATTATTTCCACCCAACAAATAAATTTGTGTTCTGGAGATTTTACAGCAGATTTCAAAGTTAGTTTATATGCGGTATATTAATTACGATTTAGAGATTACGTCCATGATTTTAACAGTATTACAGCTTCACCAAGAGACGAGCCGGCAGATTTTGAAATTTTCACGTGATTTCCGTTTTGAAACAAACAGCGCGAAGATTCAGAGGTGTCTCCAAATGGGGGTTCTTTCATGAAACGTGATTATATAAATAAACTAGCTGACAAGGCCCGGCTTCTGGCGGGGATCTATCTATCTATCTATCTATCTATCTATCTATCTATCTATCTATCTATCTATCTATCTATCTATCTATCTATCTATCTATCTATCTATCTATCTATCTATCTATTTATCTATCTATCTATCTATCTATCTATCTATCTATCTATCTATCTATCTATCTATCTATCTATCTATCTATCTATCTGTCTGTCTGTCTGTCTGTCTGTCTGTCTGTCTGTCTGTCTGTCTGTCTGTCTGTCTGTCTGTCTGTCTGTCTGTCTGTCCGTCCGTCCGTCCGCCCGACTGCCTGCTTATCTATCTATCTATCTATCTATCTATCTATCTATCTATCTATCTATCTATCTATCTATCTATCTATCTATCTATCTATCTATCTATCTATCTATCTATCTATCTATCTATCTGCCTGCCTGCCCGCCCGCCCGCTTGCCTGCCTGCTTATCTATCTATCTATCTATCTATCTATCTATCTATCTATCTATCTATCTATCTATCTATCTATCTATCTATCTATCTATCTATCTATCTATCTATCTATCTATCTATCTATCTATCTATCTATCTATCTAGCTGCCTACCTGCCTGCCTGCCTGCCTGCCGGCCGGCCGACCGACCGACCGACCGATATCTATCTATCTATCTATCTATCTATCTATCTATCTATCTATCTATCTATCTATCTATCTATCTATCTATCTATCTATCTATCTATCTGTCTGTCTGTCTGTCTGTCTGCCTGCCTGCCTGCCTGCCTGCCCACCCGCCCGCCCGCCCGCCTGCTTATCTATCTATCTATCTATCTATCTATCTATCTATCTATCTATCTATCTATCTATCTATCTATCTATCTATCTATCTATCTATCTATCTATCTATCTATCTATCTATCTATCTATCTGTCTGTCTGTCTGTCTGTCTGTCTGACTGCCTGCCTGCCTGCCTGCCTGCCCACCCGCCCACCCGCCCGCCTGTCTGCTTATCTATCTATCTATCTATCTATCTATCTATCTATCTATCTATCTATCTATCTATCTATCTATCTATCTATCTATCTATCTATCTATCTATCTATCTATCTATGTTAGATGGTATCAGTAATAGAATTCTTCGGTGTGCTGCACCTATTATTAGTGAGTCCTTAACGTTCATATATAACCAGTGCCTATCCAAAAACTACTTTCCATCTGCCTTTAAAGTTGCTAAAGTGTATCCTCTACTTAAAAATGGTTCAACTGATATTAGCGTCTTGGGTAATTATAGACCTATTTCCTTACTATCGTCGCTATCAAAGCCATTAGAAAAACACATGCATAAAATAACACTACATCATTTAATTAACAACGATCTAATAATTGACAGTCAATCTGGGTTTCGACCTAAATATTCTTGCCATAGTGCCCTTACAAAAATGACCGATAACTGGCATCTTTGTATCAACAATGGCAACATTTGTGGAGCAGTATTTGTAGACTTTAAAAAGGCCTTTGATATGGTAGATCATGATATTTTAATTAGAAAATTAAAACACATGAAGACTGGCACCAATATGGTGGACCTAATTACGTCATTTTTATCAGACAGACAACAAGTAGTGTCCTTCAATAACTGTCTATCAAGACCCACACAACTTAATTTTGGGGTGCCTCAGGGCTCAATACTAGGTCCGCTACTTTTTGCAGTGTATATTAACGATCTTCCTTTATACCTCAATACTTCGTGTGATCTATTTGCGGACGACTGCACTATTTACACAAGTCAAGAGAGCCTTTGTGACTTAGAGAGCTCTTTACAAAACGATCTTGACAACCTTAGTAGATGGAGCAATGAAAATCGCATGTTAATTAACATCGACAAAACCAAATCCATGCTAATAACGACCAGACAAAAACTACAGACCCTAGCCATAACTGGGGCACCGCTCGAGCTCCACGTGGACACGTTACCTATAATTAATGTAAATGAACATAAAACATTAGGTCTTTTAATTGACAGACATTTAAACTGGAGCCCTCATGTTCACGCCCTTACCAAGAGAATAGCACAAAAAGTTTACCAACTTGCTAAAATTCAACACTTTTTGGATGAAAGCACACGTAAAATATTCTATGCATCCTATATCCAATCACCTCTCGATTATTGTTCCACAGTCTGGGATGGCTGCCCTAAATCTAATATGAAACGATTGTGTTCGCTTCAAAACCGCGCTATACGTCTAGTTTCTAGCATAAAGCACGTTGAAAGTAATAAATTATACAGCCATCTAAGACTTCTACCACTTCAAAAGCGCTTCCTTTTTAACAAAGCCAAATTAGTGAATAAAATTATATCTGAAAATACCCCAGAGTATCTTCTACCGTTAATTCAATCTAATGCAATGAACAGTAAGCGCTTAAATTTATTACAGCTTCCTAAGCCTAGATTGGACTTATACAAAACTTGTTTAGCATATTCTGGTGCTCACTTGTGGAATAGCCTTCCAACAGAACTGAAAACACCAATGAGTCCCTACACATTCAACCGAAAACTCTTTCATTACTTACTTCATACCGACTATATGCCTCCATAAGTCACCTACTAGTATCATTTTTCCACTATCATTCTTCACTGTATGTGTGTGAACGAGACAGTGGGTGAGAGAGTGAGTGAGAAAGAGTGTGAGTGGAAGAATTAGTATGATAGAGAGAGTGAGAGAGTATGCATGCGCGTGTGCCTGAGTGAGTGTAAAAGTGAGTGAGTGTGTGGACATATGTGTGAGAGATTTAGTTAGAGAATGAGTGAATCTGAGAGAGTGGGTGTGTTGTGTGTCTGCGTGATAGAGTGTGAAAGTTAGTGAGTGAGTGTGAGTTAGAGAGTCATCGAGTAAATGAGTGAGTAAGGGAGCGTGAGTGAGTGAGAGAGAATTTGTGGGTATGCGTGTATGTGTACGAATGAGTGAGTGTGAGAGCGAGTGAGTGGGTAAAAGAGAGAGCGTGGGTGAATGAGAGAGTGCATGAGAAAGTGTAATGTATGTGTGTACATGTCTGGATGTGTGTATGGGTGTATATGTGTGTACATGTGTGTATCTGTGTGTGACTCTGTGTGTATGTCTGTACGTGTGTTAAAGTGTGCGTTCATGTGTTTATATGCGTTTATATGCATGTGCGTGTGTGTATGTGTGTATGGATGAGTCTGTGTGTGTGTGCTCGTGTATGTATTGTATATCTTTGTATGTGTAAGTGTGCATGCATGCAGTGTATGCGAGGGAGTGTATATTCGGGTGTTATGTGAGTACGTGTGAGTAAGTATATGGATGTGTGCAGGTGTGTGTATTGCGTGGGTATGATGTGTGTGGGTGTGTGTATGTACATGTGTGTGTGTGAGAGAGAGAGAGAGAGAGAGAGAGAGAGAGAGAGAGAGAGAGAGAGAGAGAGAGTTGAGCGCACGCATGTCATCTAACATGCTGATCCATATGTTTTGTGTATTCTCATTTTTTTCATATTATCAATTTGATGCACTTGATTTTAACATGCATAAAATGAATTCATGTAAATTACTGTAAAGCAAGTGAGAGAGTTAGTGAGTGTAAGTAAGATAGAGAGAGAGGGTGAATGAGTGTGAGAGTGTGTGTATGTAAAGAGAGCGCAAGAGAGAGAGAGAGAGAGAGAGAGAGAGAGAGAGAGAGAGAGAGAGAGAGAGAGAGAGAGAGAGAGAGAATTCAGTGCTCGCATGTCCTGTAACATGCCATTCCATATTTTTTGTGTATTTTTATCTTTCACATTATCATTTTGTATGTATGACACTTGATTTTATCATGTATAATATAACATTACTGTAATGTGAGTGAGAGCGTTAGTGAGAGGAGAGAGAGAGAGAGAGAGAGAGAGAGAGAGAGAGAGAGAGAGAGAGAGAGAGAGAGAGAGAGAGAGTTGAATTGCATCACTAATTTTTAAGTTACAAAATGTATATGTACAATTTTTCTCCATTTTCTTTACAATTTTGCGACAATGCTCACGACAATCGTCACTGTATGTGTGTGTAAAGTGTGGGAGTTTGATCATAATAGTAGGTTGGGGGATCGGGGAATGTGTGTGTGGGTGGATTCGTGATGTGTGTGGGTGGACTCAGGATGTGTGGGTGGGAGGGGTGGGTTTGTGTGGGTGGGTGGGGGTGGGTGGGTGGGGGATTGTGTGTGGGTGCGTGCGAGATGTATGGGTGTATGGGGAGATGTGTTTGTGGGTGGGGATGTGTGTTTGTGTAGGTGGTTGTGGGTGGAGGAGGATATGTTGGTGGATTATTGATGGTGGGTTATGGGATGGGTGGGGGTATATGTGTGGGTGGGGAGATGTGGGTGTGGGGATATGTGGTGGGTGGGAGATGTGTGCAGGTGGGGGTGGTTATGGGTTTGGTGATGTGTGTGTGGGTGAGGGATGTGTATGGGTGTGGGATGTTTGGGTGGATGGGTGGGGAGTGTGTGTGGGTGAGAGATGTGTGGGTGAATGTGTGTGGGGGTGTGTGGGTTGGGGGAGGGGTGCGTGATGGGTGTGGGTGATAGATTTGGAGATGTGTGTGTGGGTGGAGGATATGTCTGGCTGGGTGGGGGTGTGTGTGGCTGAATGAAGGATGTATGTGTGGGTAGTGAGGGTGATTGTAGTTGGGGATGTGTGGATGGGTAGGAGATGTGTGGATAGATGTGTGTGTGGGTGAGGGATGTGTCTTTGGGATGTATGTGGGTGTGGTATTGTGTGAGAGGGGAGCTGGGTGTGGTTAAATGGTGTTTGTGTGGGTGGGTGAAGGTGTGGTTGGGTGAAGGATGTGTGTGAGGGTGGGGGATGTGTGCTTAGATGGGTGATTGGGATGTGTGAGTGTGGGTGGGTAGATAGGAGATGTATGTGTTGATGAGTGGGTAAGGGATGTGTGGGTGTTAGTGGTTGAGGGATAAGTACATGTGTCTAGGGATGTGTGAGGGGATGAATATATGGGTTGTGTGTGCGTGGATGGGAGGTGTGTGTTTGTGAATGGGGAATGTGTTGGTGGGTGGGGATGTGTGTGAGGGATGTTTGTATGGGTGGGGAGATTGTGCGTGGGTGGGGATGTGTGTGTATATGGGTAGGGGTGTGTGGTTAAGGGATGTGTGGCTGGGGGAATGGGTGGATGGAGGATGTGTGGTTGGGTGGATGATGTGTGGTTGGGTAGAGGATGTGTGGGTGGGTGATTGTATATGAGTAAGGGTGTGCGGTTAAGAGATGCTTGGTTGGGGGATGGGTGGGTAGAGGATGTGTGGGTAGGTAGAGGATATGTGGGTGGGTGAGTGTGTGCAGGTTAGGAGACGGTGGGGGATGTTTGTAGGTGCGGGCTCGGGATCTGTGAGTGGGCTGGGGGAGATGGGAGATTATGTGGGTGAGTGCGGAATTTGTGTGTGGGTAGGTGCGGAATATGTGAGTTGACGGGGAGACATGTGTGTGGCTGAGGAATGTGTGTTTGGTTGGGTGGTTGGAGGTGTGTGGGTGGAGAAGGATATTGGGTGAGTGATTGTTGGTGGGAAATGGGACTGGTAGAGGATATGTGAGTGGGTGGGGAGATGTGTGTAGGTGGGGGATGTGTGGGTTATTGAATGTATGTGTGCTTGGGGTGTGGGTGGATGGGATGTGTGGTGGGTGAGAGGTGTGTGTGGGTGGGGAGATGTGTAGGTGTAGGGATGTGGTGGATGGGTGGGGGAATGTATTGTATGTGTGTGTGGTTGGGTGGGGAAGTTGGAGTGAGTGGGGGATGTGTGGGTGGGTGGTGGATGTGTCTCATAACATAGTAATATGCATTGTTTATGTTTACAAAATTCATGTGACAATGTTTTTTTCCTATGCACTGTTGATGAAAGAAAGATGAATGATTGGAAGGGCCGAATGTAAGACGGGCCTGCGTGCCCAATTTGTTACCCTTTGAAAATAAAGTCTGTTCGTTCGTTCGTTCGTTCTATCTATCTATCTATCTATCTATCTATCTATCTATCTATCTATCTATCTATCTGTCTATCTATCTATCTATCTATCTATCTATCTATCTATCTATCTATCTATCTATCTATCTATCTATCTATCTATCTATCTATCTATCTATCTATCTATCTATCTGTCTATCTATCTGTCTATCTATCTGTCTGTCTATCTATCTATCTATCTATCTATCTATCTATCTATCTATCTATCTATCTATCTATCTATCTATCTATCTATCTATCTACCTACCTACCTACCTACCTACCTACATATCTATCTATCTATCTATCTATCTATCTATCTATCTATCTATCTATCTATCTATCTATCTATCTATCTATCTATCTATCTATCTATCTATCTAGCCAGTCCCCTTTTGGTAGGCCAGTATATTCCACATGGCTAATAACAAGTGTCAGACCATTATCTAATTTTACTGTGTCGTGTAGTTCTGATGTTCGCATTTTGCCCATGCCTTTATAATGCATATCTTTTATATTGTTGCTGTTCTCTGTTAGCCTTGAATGATGTGTGAATGAAATAATGTATGAAAGAGAGTGATAGAAGGGCAGAATGTTAGACGGGCCTGCGTGCCCAATTCTTAACCCTTTGAAAATAAAGTTTGTTCGTTCGTTCGTTCTATCTATCTATCTATCTATCTATCTATCTATCTATCTATCTATCTATCTATCTATCTATCTATCTATCTATCTATCTATCTATCTATCTATCTATCTATCTATCTATCTATCTATCTATCTATCTATCTATCTATCTATCTATCTATCTATCTGCCTACCTGTCTGCCTGCCTGCCTGCCGGCCGGACGGCCGGCCAATCGACCGACCGACCCACCCACCCAGCCAGCCAGCCAGCCAGCCAGCCAGCCATCCACCCACCCACCTACCTTTCTGCCTACCTACCTACCTATCTTTCTGTCTGTCTGTCTGTCTGTCTGTCCGCGCTATTAAATATTGATAAAAGTTACTGGAAAAAACGTCAGGACCATGTGTTGAAAGAGGAAGAGGACTATTGGAGAAAGGATGGATTGAAGGTTGTATGTTCGATTCCGGGCCGCGTCCTTCATTTCAAGAGTGCATTTTTTTTCGGACACTCCCGAGGGTCGTCGCTGGGGCTACGGAGTTCGTGCTTTGTGCGAGGCTTTCCGCTCTGCGGAAAGAAACTGAACCATATGGGATAAACACCCGGTGCAATGCAGCCGACCCTGTCGATTTTAAGCTAATTCTTTCATTGCACCCACTCTCATACGAATCCGGATACGCCTTTGTGTGTCAACAGAATTGACATGTCTCACATTACCGTAAAAATAACTTCGTTAGCGAGAAATCACTAGTTGTTCAGAAAAAGATCAAAGGAATGTCGCCGCTTTCAATGATTTAAGTTGTTTTTGGACCTTTCAAAGACATATTCCTTGGGTGGGGGTAAATATAAGGCGGCTGGAAAAATTTCATAACGATGCAACAGACAGTTTTCAAAATAATTGATCGTGAATGAAGGCAAACAAATGTGGACATACTATAGTTAGTGCAGCGTACTATATACAGGGAAATAGCATAGTAGTTAGTACAGAGTACTGTAGGGAAATAGCATAGTAGTTAGTGCAGAGTATTGTAGGGAAATAGCATAGTAGTTAGTGCAGAGTACTATAGGGAAATAGCATTGTAGTTAGTGCAGAGTACTATAGATAGGGAAATACCATAGTAGTTAGTGCAGAGTACTATAGATAGGGAAATAGCATGGTAGTTAGTGCAGAGTACCATAGATAGGGAAATAGTATAGTAGTTAGTACAGAGTACTATAGGGAAATAGCATAGTAGTTAGTGCAGAGTACTATAGATAGGGAAATAGCATAGTAGTTAGTACAGAGTACTATAGGGAAATAGCATAGTAGTTAGTGCAGAGTACTATAGATAGGGAAATAGCATAGTAGTTAGTACAGAGTACTATAGGGAAATAGCATAGTAATTAGTGCAGAGTACTATAGGGAAAGAGCATAGTAGTTTGTACAGAGTACTATAGGGAAATAGCCTGGTAGTTAGTGCAGAGTACTATAGGGAAATAGCATAGTAGTTAGTGCAGAGTACTATGGGGAAATAGCATAGTAGTTAGTAAGTTTGTTTCCTAAGACAATGATTCCGGTTCAACTTCCAGTAAATGTAGTTTTCCCGACCTGGCCTCAGCCCCCGTCTTCTAACATGAGTACAGCCTCGCTTTAGAAATTGTTGGGAGATTCTCTGCGAAGGAATGCCGGGGATAAATGGTATTGGTCACCCCACATCATTATATCGTGACTTAGTATATGTAAATGCTTAATACTTTTCAACCTTAAGACAGTATCTGCCATTCATGGGAAGCAGTCTCGAATCAACGAGTTATTGAATATACACGTAGCGAGGACAAACCAGTGTTCATCAGCTGTTGTGTTGTTCCATGTAGTGATACATGCAAGCGTCCATCAACTGTTGTAATGTTCCATGTAGTGATACATGCAAGCGTCCATCAACTGTTGTAATGTTCCATGTAGTGATACATGCACGTGTTCATCAGCTGTTGTGCTGTTCCATGTTCTCTGAAATGACAAAATAACATGATATCCCAGTTTTCTAATGATACTCTGAAATGACATGACATCCCAGTTTTCTAGTGATACTCTGAAATGACATGACATCCAAGATTTCAAATGTTACTCTGAAATGACATGTCATCCCAGTTGTCTCATGATACTCTGAACTGACCTAGCATAGCATCCAATGAATAATCTGAGAGAAGATAACATCCTCGTTGTGTAATGATTCCATGAAATATCATGTCACGTCAGCCCAGTTGTCTAATGATACTCTGAAACAACATGTCATCAATGTTTGCTAATGATAATCTGAAATGACATGACATCCGGTTTTCTAATGATACTCTAAACTGACATAACATCCCAGTTTTCTAATGATACTCTGAAAATGAACTAACTTCCCATTTTTCTAATGATAATCTAAAATGACAAGGCATCGTTGTATTCTGATGATACTCTGAAATAACATAACGCGACTTCCGCGTTTTCCGAATAAATAATCTGACATAAGATGACATCCCCGTTTTCAGGATGGAAAATCTACCACAACATGACATCCCAGTCTTCTTGTGGATAATCTATCAAACATGACATCCCCGTCTTCGGGTGGATAATCTATCACAACATGACATCCCAGTCTTCGGGTAGGTAATCTATCACAACTTGACATGCCAGTCTTCTGGTGGATAATCTATCAAACATGACATCCCCGTCTTCGGGTTGATAATCTATCACAACACGACATCCTGGTCCTCGAGTGGATAATCTATCACAACATGACATCCTGGTCATCGAGTGGGTAATCTATCACAACATGACATCCCCGTCTTCAGGTGGATAATCTATTTCAGCATGACATCCCAGTCTTCGGGTCGATAATCTATCAAACATGACATCCCAGTCTTTGAGTGGATAATCTATCACAACATGACATCCCAGTCTTTGGGTGGATAATCTATCACAACATGAAATCCCAGTCTTCGGGTGGATAATCTATCAAACATGACATCCCAGTCTTTGAGTGGATAATCTATCACAACATGACATCCCAGTCTTTGGGTGGATAATCTATCACAACATGACATCCCAGTCTTCTGGTGGATAATCTATCACAACATGATATCCCAGTCTTCGGGTGGATAATCTATCACAACATGGCATCCCGGTCTTCGGGTGGATAATCTATCACAACATGACATCCTGGTCCTCGAGTGGATAAACTATCACAACATGACATCCTGGTCCTCGAGTGGATAAACTATCACAACATGATATCCTGGTCCTCGAGTGGATAAACTATCACAACATGATATCCTGGTCCTCGAGTGGATAAACTATCACAACATGATATCCATGTCTTTGGATGGATAAAATATCACAGCATGATATCCCGGTCCTCGGGTGGATAATTTGACATATGACATTCATCAGAAGATTGTCGCGTGTTTTTTGTAAGTAAAAGTACAGAAAACACACACGCACACACACACACACGCGCGCGCGCACGCACGCACGCACGCACTCACACACACACACACACACACACACACACACATCCTACCAAACAGATCAATAGCCCAGAGATTATAAACAAACATACTCGCCCACGCCAGCGGCAAAGACTGATTTAAAACGAACTCTTGAATTAGCCCGCCTGGTCTACCATAGACCAGGCAAATAAAAGCTTCATAAATGATATTGATTTTGCAACATATGTTGCATACTAGCCTAGTTTTGTAATATCCAGTTTCGTTATGGGATATTTGACGACCATTTTATATAATATAGATCTTGTTGGAAACGAAGAATGTATATGTTGTTGACTAATTGCACGTTATAGATATTGTCGGAAATAGGAGGAATAAATCATGTTATGACAAATTTAGTATACAGGATCAATTTGTATGACACTGGGTTATGTGGTATAAATGCGTGAAGGGTATATGGTGGTAGATAGAGGTAAAGGACTTTGTCACATACCCAGAGACATACTGGGTATCTGGTAGCTGTAGAAATGTGGTTTCTGAGGAGAATGCAAACAATTCCATGGACAGACAGAAAAACAAATGATCAAGTACTACAGGAAACAAATGAAAATGGTAAATTGATTAGAGAAATTAGACGTAGACAGTCAAAATGTTTTGGACATGTTATGAGAAGAAATGAATTGGAGAACTTGGTGACAACTGGTAAGATCGAAGGAAACAGACCAAGGGGAAGACCGAGAAGTAAATACCTGGATGGCTTGGCCACATGGCATGGACGAGACAGGAACACTGAGCTGATCCACGACTCTGGTGATCGAGTGAAATGGCGAGTCATGACCGCCCACGCTTTCCGGCATGGCACATGATGGATGGATGGTGGTAAAATAAGTATATGACTCTTTTACACACTGCAAAGGAACAGACTTCAATTCAATCATCAAAGGTAGAGAGCATCTGTTGGATTTACCCCCCAGGACATGCTGGTGTGGTGGGAAACCAGCAGGTGGCCAGATTGGCTGGGTCTGCACCTCTCGGTGAGGTATTGGTGCATGATAAGGCAGACGAGGTCAGGGCCCTTTGGGATCATGTGTATAGTGCGGAAGAACAGATAGATCATCATGACCTGGAGAGAATGGTGCTGCAGGGAGTGACCAAATGATGACACCCAAAGACGAACACATAATCAAACTGTTTATGATACCATTAGTACTGTGACTCTTCGCTGGATGTTGAAGATGAGATGACCGAGCACGTATGGGAATGTCCCGAGTGCAGTGATGTCAGTTCTTGACTCAACTCAATTCAACTCAAATCTAATACTTCAGGCTATCGCGTATATGGTGGTTAAAGAAGTAAACACGCTTTCACACATTTAGGTTATTGGGTATGTTGAGGTGAGTTGAGCTAAGAAACGACATCACTGCACTCAGGACATTCCCATTTGCGCTCCGTCCCCTCGTTCAACAGCCAGTGAACAGTCACACAGTCACACTACTAATCGTTCCCACCGCTATCTGATTGAAAGCTCTCCCGGTCTTCCCTCTCAGTCCTCAATTTCTACCAGAACCCTTGCCAATCCCCCGCAATCCCATCATTTCCACACATGGGCTCTCAATCTGTTTCTCCACCTGGTCCCACAGGCGCACGACCACCTCTCCCTTGTCCATAGGTAATCGACCACCAAGAGGTGCATTCCCTGCCAGCCTATCAGCCTGTTCATTCCCCCGCATTCCCGCATGGCCAGCGCAAAAAATCCTTGCGATTCTCACAATCTGCGATCTCTGAAGCGAGGTGAGCCATTCCACACGAAACATTCCCTTCTCCACTTCATTAAGCACACCCCCCAGAGTCCGTTACAAAGACAATGTGTGCCGCAGTGGTCTCCTCCAACCAACAGATTACCGCTGTGACATGCGAACATTCTACCACGATTGACATACATGTGCGCTAGCCATTACGCTAGCTCGGTTCTTCTCTGCAGCTAATTATTTTGTTATAAACATTTGATTTAATTTTACTCAGGTTGTCAATCTCGTTCGTCTTGAATAATATGATGCTTACATTGTGCTTGCTTACAGACAAGCTGAGATATTTGCACGTTTCGTTATTCACATCCATCTTCCGCGAAGTATTTTCGAGCGAGGTCTGATTCGACTTCTATCTTCGATTTCTACCGTCGACATCAGGCTGCAGTGATGCAGTCTTTTTCTATAATACCCACTTGGTCGTGAAGTGGGCAGCACTGTTCCTGATAGAGGCAGTCAAGCTGTAAATTACTAAATACATTCATCTCTTTTCTGTGGTCCAGTTTCAATCACGTACTTTGTTTCATTCCGTCTTGAAACAAGCTGGCATTTTCTTTGCAAAATAAACAAGTAGTCTCGTGACTGCGAATCCTGGACAATTAATAAACAAACGAAAACATCCATGGGGGTTTTGGAGATGTGGGTGTATAGAATAATGCTGCAAACTTCTTGAACAGCGATCATGAGTACTCTGGACATCTTAGAGGAGGCTAAGTAACAAAGACAGCTTATCACACACATCTGAAAGAGGCAGTCCTAAATTTTCACACACATCTGAAAGAGGCAGTCTTAATTTTTATGGCCACATACTGAGAAAACAAAAACTGGAGCATGTTATGATAACTGAAAAGAGGTGTGGAAAGGGCGATACAGGATGACAGCAAGAGAATATTCTTGACAGTCTTGTTTCATGGCACGGAAGGGAGTCAGCCCAAGAACTGATACATGTTGCTGGAGATGGCAAAATGCGGAATAGCACGATCGCCCAGGCCAGTTGGCAAATCTTTTGATGATTAATTAACTTACGGAGATCGGCGTAACTGAGAAGCTTAACGAGCTTAAATCTTCTCTTCCGGCGTAATGGGATCGTCCCACGCGCAGGTAGTTGGGCTTAAATATTGACTACCCGTTCAAAAAAGCAATTATTATCATCAGCATCATGTGCCATACTGATAAGCGTGGGCGGTCATGTTTGGCCATCTCACACTATCACCAGAGTCGAAGATCAGCCCTGTGTTCTTGTCTCGACCATGTCATGTGGTCAAGCCATCCAGATATTTATATCTTTGCCCACCCCTTGCTCCTTTCCTTCCCCTCAACTTGCCAGTTGTCACCATGTTCTCTAGTTTATGTTTTCTCATAACGTGCTAAAATGTTGACTGTCTGGGTCTAATTTCTCTAATCAGTTTATAGTTTTCATTTGCTTCTTGTAGGACTTGCTCACTTGTAAATTACCAATCTTGATTATCTTGGCATCTGTAAAAAAGGTAGGTTGCCATTGCTTTCCTTCTTAGCATGTGTGTAAATTATAACGTTCTATTTAATTCAAGGATCAAAAGTGAGTAAATTATAGCGTTCTGTTTAACACAAGGGGCAAGATAAGTAAATTATAGCGTTCTATTTAATTCAAGAATTAAGAATGGGTAAATTATAGCGATCTATTTAATTCAAGGATCAAGGGTGGGTAAATTATAACGTTCTGTTTAACACAAGGGTCCAGATTGGTTAATTATAGCGTTCTATTTAACTCAAGAATCAAGACTGGGTAAATTATAGCGTTCTATTTAACTCAAGGATCAAGGGTGGGTAAATTATAACGTTCTGTTTTACTCAAGGGTCCAGATAGGTAAATTATAGCGTTCTATTTAACTCAAGAATCAAGACTGGGTAAATTATAGCGTTCTATTTAACTCAAGGATCAAGAGTGGGTAAATTATAATATTATATTTTTCTTATATCAAATGTGACTTATTATATTTGTTTCTTTCACTGGCTTTCAGTCATTCAATCACGTGTCGTCTCCACAACGAAGGTTGACCGCAACGGATATCCAACACTGTTTGTGTCCGCATTGATTGTACATTCCGTCAGGCTGCTGTTCGTCTATCTCTTGATGTTATCTTTCTACTTGTATCGTTGTCTACATCTTGCTCGCTTGCCTTCACCCTTACCCTCCAGTGTGGCTTATATAAGAGTGTTATGTTGTCTTCAGTCAGTGCTAATCAATACCGTTGAATATATCCCTTCTTTTTACTGCAGCCTACCTTGTTCCAGATGTACTGGTCATCCTTTCCTCTGGAGAAAACAAGGCAAGGCCGAGAGAGGGACCACGCTTCACGGGCAACACATGTTCTCTGAATCCAAGCCCAGGCATTGTGCGATAGAATTCTAGCTCTAGTTCCAATCCACATACTTTCGTCTGTAAAGATGGCAAGGTGCCACTTACTTTCAATACCTGGAAACTTGCCTAAAGCCGTCTAATGTAACATCGACTTTGGTATCTCCCTTTTTCAGCTTTCTGACTACAAGGTCACACTGACGGGTAGTTTCCCTGGACAGACACCTTGTGTAATCGTCGTGTCCACCCAGTCCTGTAAATGGCCCATTTGGAGAAGTCCATTAGCGCCGAGGACATGATGACCGAGCCAAACCAAGCGATGATTGACCAGATGCAGGAAGTCATGACACAGAAAGCCGTGGTAGGTTTTTGTTATGTTCGTTGTAAGGTATGTACACTGTCATCTTATCTCGTCTTGTGCATCGTGCACCTTGCGGTGTCGAGGTGACGCATAAACATCGGGAGAGTGCCCGTTTATGGGCTTCATATATCGAGATTCACATGGACTCCCCATGTTATTCCCTCTTAGGCAGGTAAGGTTGCTAACTAGCTTGCTGTGGTGACAGCTTTGAGGCAGGTGAAGTTGCTACGGTGATAACCATGAGGCAGGCGAGGTTGTTAACTAGCTTGCTGTGGTGACAGCTATAAGGCAGGCGAGGTTGCTATGGTGACAGCTATGAGGCAGGCGAGGTTGCTATGGTGACAGCTATAAGCAGGCGAGGTTGCTATGGTGACAGCTATGAGGCAGGCGAGGTTGTTAACTAGCTTGATATGGTGACAGCTATAAGGCAGGCGAGGTTGCTATGGTGACAGCTATGAGGCAGGCGAGGTGCTAACTAGCTTGATATGGTAACAGCTATAAGGCAGGCGAGATTGCTAACTAGCTTGCTATTGTGACAGCTATGAGGCAGACGAGGTTGTTAATTAGCTTGCTGTGGTGACAGCTATGAGGCAGACGAGGTTGCTATGGTGACAGCTATGAGGCAGGCGAGGTTGCTATGGTGACAGCTATGAGGCAGGCGAGGTTGCTATGGTGACAGCTATGAGGCAGGCGAGGTTTCTATGGTGACAGCTATGAGGCAGGCGAGTTTGCTAACTAACTTGCTATGGTGACAGCTATAAGGCAGGCGAGGTTGCTACGGTGACAACCATGAGGCAGGCGAGGTTGCTAACTAACTTGTTATGGTGACAGCTATAAGGCAGGCGAGGTTGCTAACTAGCTTGATATGGTAGTAGTACCCGGCGTTGTATTCAAGGAGTATTTTAGGTGCAGCACCTTTGAGATGACGTCATTTTTACTATATAAAAGTCTATCACCTACGTAGTGACGTCACCAAACTGCACCTTCGATTACTTTTTTTCAAATTTTGGCGGGTATGTTTTGGGTTACGCCTGGTTGTCACTTCCGGTTGACTACTTCTGTTTGACTACTTCCGGTCCATGGGTATAAGACCACCAGCCGCCTTGGCTTCCCCCGGTCCGTCCCGCGACCGCTTGAAGACAGCGAGGCAAGCTCCGGGCATTGGAATACTTATATAGTTAAGTGGACCAAATAGGCGCCGGGTTCGAGTCTCAGTGTATGGTTGTGTGTGTACACGGGGTAGGCCGATGTGAGGGGCGCGAGGGAATGGGCTCCTACCCCGTGTCTCTTTTGCTCCTTCCTTTGCCCGCCGAGGAGGGCCACTAAATTTGCACCTAGATGCAAAGAATAGTGAACATCAAGGTCCTGGCCCGATCAAATGTAGTATATACTACACTTTGATTTGAGCCAAAAGGACCATAAACAATGTCAATGTGTAATTCGATTCGATGTCACCATTACCCCTACCCCGGTCAACCTCAAGGAGAAGGTATAGTAGGGTCCATAACCGGCTCAGCATGATAGTCCTGTGACTAAAAAGCCACCGAAGCAGCTGATTATGGTTTTACCCTCACAGTCTTATCTTCTTCTTCTTCTTTCGTTCGCCTGAAATATGTTTATAACTGCAATGTTGTCTCTTGTATGAATCTAACAGTCTTTTTAGTTCACTCAGCGGTCCATAGAGTTTATCTTCCACTGTTGTCTCTCTAGGCCAGAAGGTTCGCCTGGATATGTTGTAGTTTGGGCAATTCTGGAGTATGTGCTCTGCTGTTATGCGACGCCAAACCACATGTGCACATGGCTGAGTCACCAATCTTGAATTTTGTATACACGTAGTTGTGTAATCTATTGTGTCCTGTTCTCGAGGCGCAGAAGAATGACCTGTTCTGGTCTGTCCATAACGTGGCAGTCGTCTTGAGTAGGGTTTGGTGGCCTTCTGGCTGATTTAATCATTCTTTTCTTTTGGTGGTGTGTAATGGGAACATCAGGTTGTTCTTCTTTTGCTCCTTCCTTAGCCAATCGATTAGCTCTGTCGTTTTCGGGGACTCCACAGTGGGATGGAATCCATTGTATGGTGACCTTACGCTGACTGCTAAGTTCAGAAAGTAGTGTCCTTAGAACTGGCAATTTCTCAGACAGGAGCGCCTCTATTACTGATTTTGCATCTGTCAATATCACCACAGGTTGTGTACCATGGCTGGCATTTTGTAATTTCTCTGTAGCTATCTTGATTGCCTTAATTTCAACATCATAGTTATGGCAGTACTTTCCTGTTGGAACTCTGGCCATGTCTCTAGTATTATTTGGGTATTCTATGTACACTCCCGCTCCTCCATTTTGAACAGCATTTTGTGCTGACCCATCTGTGTAGACTCGGCTCCAGAGATCCTGTGGGTATTCGTCATCAAGGAAGCTGAGAGTGGCTGTTCTGCGCTGTATACTGTTCTGTTCTTCCTTGTCAAATATTCTTCTCACATTTGTCTGGATTTGTAGCGATAGTTTATGTTCATCTTTCCACGGGGTTCACTCTGGAATAGTTGTCAGGGGGATACCAACTGTGGGAAGATGGATGGTTTCTCTGCAGAGTTGTTTGGCTTGGTGGATGAAACTACTTGTTTTTAACCGCCCCATAACTAAGTTTTCAAATCGGTTCTTCATAGTGTGGCCTGGCAAGCTGAGGAACTTTTCTGCTTGTATTAGTGTTTTTGTATCTCTGTGTTCTCTTAGAGCTTGTGTCCTTCCCATTTTCTCCATTGCTACTATAGGGGTTGATTCCTCCTTTGATGACTCTAAGAGCTTGATTTTGCACCTTGTCCAGCTCCTGTAATGTGGTTTTTGATGCTGAACACCACGCAGTTGACCTGTATTCCAAGTGTGGTCGTATGCTCTGTTGATAAACTTTGCTAAATATTTTCCCACTGGCTCCCCAGGTGGTTCCACTTAGCTTTCTCAGGATGGCTATTTTCCTTCTGGCCTTTGCTACTGCTTTTTTTAAATGTGTTTTCACCATGTCAGCCTGTCATTGAATGTTACACCAAGGTATGTTGGTTCTTTATCTTCTCTTAAGGGTGTTGCATTTATCTGAATAATCCCTGCCTTTTGTTTCGGAGAAAGGGTAAATAGAGTGGTGCTGCACTTGTCAGTGTCTATGCTGACACACCATCTATCCGCCCATGCAACAAATGTATCTACAGCTCTCTGTAGCAATATGGTGGCCACTGATGCATATTCATTTGCGCTCCACAAAACCAGGTCATCAGCCTACATTGCCGCTTTAATTCCATACGGTAGATTAGCAACAAGATCATTGATGAATATTAGAAAAAGTGTTGGGGACAGGACTCCGCCCTGGGAAACACCGTGACACAATAGTACTTTCTTGCTCTTGAGACCGTCTATCTGTACTCGGGCTCTTCTGTTGTGCAAGTATGCTTTCACCCATTTGTACATTCTTCCTTTGACTTTACAGTTTCTCAGTTTCTTCATCAGACCTTCTTTCCAGACTTTGTCAAAGGCTTTCTTCAGATCTATCCAAGCCTCAAGTACCAGCTTCTTCTCTTGAATGCATCCTCAGCTTCTTAAGAGATGTAGGTTGTCTTATCTTCCGTAGTGTAGCACTGCCTAAAGGCAGCCTATTGTGGCACAAGGATGTTTTCACTTTCAATGTACCACTGTAGTCTGTGATTGATGACGCGTTCCGTTGTTTTGAAGAGACAGCTGGTGAGGCTAATGGGTCTGTAGCTGAAGGCAATGGAACTGTCTTTCCCAGATTTTAGGAGGGGTATCATGATTGCTTCTCTCCAGACTTATGGAACACTGCCTAAGGTCCATGTGTTATTAAAGATCTGTAGCCTTTGGCCTCTGTTCCTAGGTTCCTTATCATTTCATTGGAGATACCATCAGCTCCTGATGACTTTCTCATTTTAAGTTTTGATATGGCTAGCTCCAGTTCACTGAATGTGATAGGTGTCTCCATAATCTCATGTACAATTTCCTTCTGTTCTGTATGTTGCCATTTCTCTCGAATCTCTTGTTGTTTCTCTGGACTAATTACGATATTGTTATCTTGTACGAATGAGTCCGCAAAATGGTTAGCTGCTTGCTTTCCTGTTAAGATGTTTCCGTCTTTATGTAGTGCAATTTTTTAGTTTCTCCCTGTGCCCTCATCATTAAGCTATTTTATTAGCTTCCATAACTTCCTTGTGTCTCTTTCAAAGTTCAGTGACTCTGTTTTCTCCTGCCAGCCTTTCCGTTAGCCTGCAGCTGGGCCTTTTGAAATTTGGCTTTTGCGTGCTAATATTTATTGTGGTGCTCTTGGCTGGGATTGGCCTCTGCTTACTTTCTACATACATCCACATCATTATGCAACTGTTCCAGTTCACTACTCCGGTAGGGTTTATATTGTTTACGGGCTCCTCTTGGTATTGTTTCTCTTGCTGCCTGTATTATGTATTTCCCAAACTCTTCAACTACTTTATTTATGTCCTTCTCAGTGTTCAGGTTTCTAACCAGTATGCTGGTGCGATGCATGTACATTGCCCAGTCTGCTTTCTTGTAGTTCCACCTCGAGAGAGTGCTGCTTTCACTTACAAGCTCATATTCTACAGTTGGAAAGACTGGCGGATGGTCACTGCCACCAAGTTGTTTCCCAACAATTCGTGTATTGTTCCACTCCAGGTCTGGTGATTGAAACGCCAGGTCAGGTGTAGTTGTAGTGTGCCATGATCTCGAGTAGAAGGTATGCGGGTCAGACGGCTTGTTAATCAGGATGAATCTATTCTCATCCTGCCAGTCTTCCAGTCTCTCTCCTCTCTGGTCCATGTGATCACAGCCCCACCTCTGTGAGTGGCTGTTGAAGTCCCCAAACACAATCATTTTTCCTTTTAATGGTAGTGTGTCCAGTGCCTGTGGGCGGTCATTTGGACAGTAGTGATTGATCAGGTGAAGGTCTGTGTAGCCTGTCTTAAGTTTAAGTGCCTGATACTCAGTCCCTTCCATGTAAACTTCAATTTGGGAAGCAGGAATGTTGTTTTTAACAAGAGTCAGTATCCCACCCTTTCGCCTGTCCTTTCGGTCAGATCGGTAACACTGGTAGCCTCTGATTTTGAAGGCTATATTTTCGTTCAGGTGAGTTTCTTGCAAGCAACATACACTTACAGCCGGCTCCGTGGCCGAGGGGTTAGCAGCTTTCTCCGCTAACCCCGAATACTCTCGTCACGTGACGCGACGAGAATTAGCAGTGGTTCGAATCGCAAAAGTGACTTATGAGAGTATGGAGCCGGTCGCTCAGAAAGTCGTGGCGTGCTGATGAGCGTAATCTAGCCTTGGAATCAACATACAGCTGAAAGATGCTGGTGTTGACCGCAATATCCTGAAACAGGATGGAAACGCGGGAAAAAAAAAAAAAAAAAAAAAAAAAAAAAAAACATACACTTACATTTTCTTTGGCTAAGATCTTTTCTAGTTCTATTCTTTTGTTTATTGTTGATACCCTCTGCATTCCAGTGCATTATTTTAAGCCTTTGTTTGGTTTCGGCCAGACGTTCTATTGTCAAGCCCTCTGGCTCCGCAGGACATCTGAGAAGGACCCCCATTAGTTGTGGTTAGACCCTTACGAGGCATAAGGCCCGGCACTGCACCTGCCTGGGGCTCCAGAGCAGGGCGAGCTCCATAACATGTAGCAGTTGTCGACATAATTCACGGCGTGATTGCGTGGCAGCCTGATTTCTGTGGTGCGCCTCCTGGCTGGCTACCTCCGTCTTCAGAACCTATCTTTTTCTAGAGTAGACTATGGTATTAATCGACACACGAACACATAATGCTCAGTCTTATCAATCTGAAGGTGATTGTTTTTTTTTCCCCAGGGCTCACAGTTCCCAGAGGGGCCAGAGCCGCCCCTCTAGGTCCCGCGTCCCTGTGTGTCGGTTGTGTTGGGTGATCATCCCGCCCCTGGCAAGATCAAGTGCAGGAACTACACTTTGATCTTTTAAACTTTGAATACATGTTTGGGAACAAAATTGGGACGCAAAAGGAGAAGGGCTTTTACACTTAACAAGCATAGAAAACATAAGCAATGTATTGAGAAATAACTGGACTAGTTCAAAATAAAAACAATTTTATAAACACATAAATGAAAACGCAATAAAGTAAAAAAAAAAAAAAAAAAAAAGGACAACAGAGCAAAATAACATAATTTACAACAAAATGAAATAAAAAATGCCAAGTGTAACATCATTAAGACTGAACATTCATCACCATAATCATGTACCATGCCGATAAGCGTGGGCGGTCATGTTTCGCTATCTCACACGATCTCCAGAGTCGTGGATCAGGTCAGTGTTTCTGTCTCGACAATGCCATGTGGCCAAGCCATCTAGATATATATTTCTTTGCCTTCTCCTTGTTCTTTTAACTTCAATCTTGCTAGTTATTGCCAAGTTCTCTAGTTTATTTCTACTAACATGTGCCCCAAAAAAATCGAGACGGCAGTAGTAAGAGACACGCAATTTGATTATTATTTCAGGATCCAGATCCTCCTGGTGACGTAGTATTTTACTATATAAAATGTCACGATCCTACGCTCTGACGTCAAAAAGCGGATCCTTCCAGGACCTCATTTTTTTCAAAAAATGGCGAATATTTTCTTGGTTCTGGGTGACCACTTCCGGTTGTCGTGATGACTACTGCCGGTCCCGGGTACTCCCTACCGACCACCCCGCCCACAGGTACCTCCGCCGGCCGCCTCGACTTCCCCCGATCGCTTCCGAGACCATTCAAAGACAGCGAGGCAAACCCCGGGTATGTGGAATACTTATATAGATAAGTAGACCAACTGGTTGCCGGGTTCAAGTCCCAGTATGTGGGTGGGTGTGTGTGTGTGTGTAGGGGTAGGCCGATATGAGGGCGCGAGGGAATAAGCCCCTACCCTGGATATTATCCTTTGCCCTCCGAGGAGGAGGGCCATCAAAATTCTCATTAAAATGTGAATAGTGACGTTCAAGTGAAGTCTTTGGATAACCCAAAAGGAGTTTTTTTTTTTTTTTACTGTCCCAGGAGAGTTTATCTTTTTTTTTTAAATAGTTTAAACTTTTATTTCATACAAAGTAATGTATATTTACAAGTTGTAGTGTGTGTTATGTTTGTTTGTGTATAATACAGAGCACTGCCATTTGTTAGTGTTAAGTGTGACATTGTGAATAAAACAAATACATACATATATACAGTTATGATAATATGACATTTATAGCATAGTGCATGTAGATACACATTCCTTGCATATGCTTCACTTCCACTTCCGCAAGCGGGATGCATGAAACATCTGTCCATCTCTCTCTCTCTCTCTCTCTCTCTCTCTCTCTCTCTCTCTCTCTCTCTCTCTCTCTCTCACACACACACACACACACACACACACACACACACACACAATCTCGTGATTTCTGGAGACAGCAGTACATTAAATGCCCCGCGCTTGGACAATAAACTTTAAACTATCATTTCCATTAAAATGTGGCTTCTTGGTAATTTCTGGGTCACTTAGCTACCGAAGGTCGTTAGTGTTGTTGCCTGATGACAAATTACAGGGTGACGCTCTAGTCCATGATACCTTTTGTTTGGCTGGTTTCTCTTCACAGCGTATAACATTTTGGTTTGATGGTGTTTCGCAGAAGCATACATATCATACATAAGCGATATACCGGAGGGTAATGCGCGAGAACTCTGGGAAATACTTAAACAAACTATACGAGAGAGAACACAAACACTAGCAGCAGTAATACACAAGCAAAAACTACAACAAGAAAAAGTATTGGAAAATGCAATTAAGCTCTTACTACAGACAGACAAAAATTCACCACACATCATAGCATTACGTGAAGAATTAGATCTCCACAGACATCATCGATTTCAGGGGGCTTTACTGCGAACAAAGTTACAAACAAAAGGCCGAGAAGCGATAAATGGGTATAATGGGCACCGTAGACAATTTCAATGTGTGATTCGGGTATTTTCAACTTTAGGAAAAAATCTTAAGCCAGACAGCGGCTAATAATTCTATATATGGGTATATTGCCACAATTAATAAACACGTAATAAAATATAGACAGTGATTAATTCTAGAGAAAATAACACTAACGACCAGTCTCAATAGTATACATTCAATTAAAATAACATAATCAGTGAAGTTTGCAAATTAATCATTAAAATAATTTTTTTTTCAATAACGCCAGTTATTTTCCTTGCGTATTTTGGAAATAATTGTGTCCCTTGATATCTCCAATAAACAGCATTGTTGTACACAACTGAGAAAAGGTAATAAAAAATAGCTTGCTTTAGAATTAACTATCGGTAATGAAGTTTGGAATATAGCGATTATAAATGACGCTAAATCGATTGAGCACATCGCCGAAGTTGTAAGCAAATATTGTAAGGTACCTTGCTTGGTGGTGATTATGGAAACAATACGAAAAAAACCATAAATAGAAACTGTCATATACTACCAATATAGTACCTTGCTTTGTATGGCAGAGGGGTCTTTGAGCCTGAGGAATTAAGGCCGCCTGGCTAGTGTAGTCGCCGCGAACTGTGCAGGTTTGGATTTTTTCCTTTTGCACCCGACAGAAAAAAAGACCGGAAATCTGAACAGAAAATCAACAAATAGTGTCAGAAATTGTACATATCGAAACGAAAAAAAAAATCAAAGGAGAATGCGTGAAGTTTGACAAATAGGCTTTTATTTTGCGTAGTCGCAAAAACATTATGATGCTAGCAGCTGCTGCCAACGTACTTTACTTACTACACGACAAGACAAACATTCGAATGGCTATATCAGAGCACAGTGGGCAGGTGATGTCTTCCTTTTTAGGTATATAAGATGCTGAAATTGAGGCAATCAAGATAGCCACAGAGAAATTACAAAATACCAGCCATGGTACACAGCCTGTGGAGATATTGACAGATGCAAAATCCGTAATAGACGCACTCCTGTCTGGGAAATTTCCAGTTCTAAGGACACTACTTTCTGAACCTAGCAGTCAGCGTAAGGTCACCTTGCATTGGATACCTTCCCACTGTGGAGTCGCCGGAAACACAGAGCTGATCGATTGGCTAAGGAAAGAGCAAAAGAAGAACAACCTGATAAGCCCATTACATACCACCAAAAGAAAAGAATGATTAAATCAGTCAGAAGGCTACCAAACCTTACTCAAGACGACTACCACTTTATGGACAGACCAGAACAGGCCATTCTTCTGCGCCTCAGAACAGGAGACAATAGATTACGCAACCACATGTATACAAAATTCAAGATTGGTGACTCAGCCATGTGAACATGTGGTTTGGCGTTGCAGATAGCGGGATGTGCTGTAACAGAACTTCACCAACGAGGAAATAATCATATTAAGCCTCAGTAAAATTGAGGAGTGCATCCTCGACTATAATCGACAACAGGATACTCCAGAACCATCCTCACCAAATGTCGAGCGAAGATCATCACCGGCATCCTTAACCTTTAGTCAATCCACACTAGCGGACGAGTATTAAAATACCTATATAAAAACAAGATTGTTGTAATATACTTACAGTCATGTCTTCAATAGCTGACCAGTCCTCAATACGAAGAAAACTACATTGGGTGTGAGGAGACTGTATATGTATATCACTGTTATTCTGACTTCACAGGCTGTAGCTCACAGTGACTACAACGCAAGTAACATGGCACACTCTACGCTATCTATTTCATCATGGTTAGAGGTCATGGGGCGAGCATGACCCGCATTCCCCTACCCAGCTAAAACAGACAACGGGCCAACGAGCGGGTAGTAGAACGCTTAGTCGCGCCATACGAAAAGCCGTGTCAGCGTAATCTGAGCCGCTTGACCTAGAAACTGACTGAAACCGGTTCTACGTGTGGCAAAAAAAAAACTATTATACAAACCCGAAGCTGGTAACTGTCAAGCATTGTGATCCGAAGATAACTACAGATCTCAAGATTGTGTCTGCTAACTGGGTCTACATGACTCGTAGTGGTGAGACTATTAGACCAGTGGGCGGTGGTGATAAGGCCGTGTCTGTCTCATCCCACAGAGCCACGAGCACGTTACACATCCGGAGATTCTACGGTGAATCCGACAAGAAGCTCCCTACTAAGACGGGTATGACACTTATTCGGCAAGAATATAAACAGATGATCGCCATGCATCGCGAGACCCTAGCTGACTTTGACAGACTCAATCAAGTTAACCAAGTCATTAACGAAGTCAAACAAGGCACTAATAGGGAGCAAGTCAGTAACCAAAGCATTCTTCTTCTTCTTCTTCTTCGTTCATCCGGAGTTTTTTTTCGGATGTGATTGCGTTGTGCCTGTTTACAGCAGAGCTGCGTTCTTGCGCCGTTAGGCCGACACATCCGACTTCTGCGGGCATTTGTTGACCGGGTTAACCTTCCCGGGGGTTTCTTAGGACGTTTGACTCTCACTGTTGTGGTGTTATCTCCCATCCTAGCTGGCCCATATAGAACAGCCTAAGAGATCCTGGTCAGCCCTCAAGGGAAGGCAGGGGCAGACCATGGGCATTCCCCGCCATCCAAGGAGGCTTCCATACTTGCAGAGCCAACACACAGCGCTCTGGTACTGGGCTCACCCAAGGAATCGTCACGTCCTGCACATGGCTGCTTAGCCTCACTTCCGTATATTGGGCCTTCCGTTCACCATAGGCTGTTCTACCGGAAACCAGAAGAATGCAGTGTGCAGATGACATCCACACAGTGAGCTTTCGATTCGGACTTTCCGCACAATGGATTTGCTATCCGAGCAATATTCCATTTCGTGCCACTAGGACACTTTTCCACCTTTTTTGAAAGCCCACACAGTGAGCTTTTGATTCGGACTTTCCACATAATGGATTTGCTATCCAAGCAATATTCCATTTCGTGCCACTAGGACACTTTTTCCACCTTTTTTTGAAAGCCCACACAGTGAGCTTTTGGTTCGGACTTTCCACGTAATGGATCTCCTATCCAGCAATATTCCATTTCATGCCTCTGGGAGGCTTTTGTAACCGACATACCTGTGGTATGAAGTGTGGCAGTCTGAATACTTCTTCATACACCTTTAAATGTCAACCTGTATGTAGTTAAAGTAAGCTACGGTCAACTTTAGCTTGTTGATATCTCCATAGAGCTTGTCCTCAAATGAAGCAGGTGTGGGCCAAAATATCTTTCTCTGTTCTGCATATATTGGGCAATCCTGAAGCAAATGTTTTGCTGTCATTTTTCCAGTTCGACAATTACATTCATCGGTATCTCCTATCTTTAGTTTATTGAACAAGTGGTATTTCAGCCTGTTATGTCCTGTGCGGAGTCTGAAGATTGCTACTTGTTCTCTTCTGTCGAGTTTGTAATATGCATCATCCTTCTGGTGGCCTGGATGCTCTGATTCCCATTTGGTTCTATAGGTGCTTTTTATCAACCTCTTTGCCTCGTTATAGGTTATGTCTATGTCAGGCTGTGGTAGTCGTCCGCCCTCTTTTGCCAGTCTGTCAGCCTCTTCATTTCCAGGTATACTGCAATGTGATGGGATCCACTGTATTACAACTTTTTTGGATTTCTGGCATAGACCATGGAGTGTTGCTCTTAGGTCAGCTATTTCTGTGCTGTTATTGCTCTTCAGTATTGAGACAGCTGACTTTGCATCTGTGAAGATAGCTATTTGCTTCTCTTTATTTTCCTCCATCAAGAGCATTTCTGCTGCAGTTTTCAGAGCCTCTACCTCCGCTTTGAAGTTACTTGATAACTTTCCAGTTGCCACTGAATGTGTTTTTTTCACTCCATTTTTTTTAATTTAGGAGAATTCCTCCTCCTCCATTCTCTATTGAATTTTTGGCTGATCCATCTGTATATGCATGGGTCCAATTGCTGCTTGGGTAATGTTCTTTTATGTAGTTTAGGGTTATTTCTCTTCTTTCGGTTTCATGCTGAGTGTTCTTTTTCTCAATACCAGGAATGTTTTCTATCATCTCAGGCAGTTGCTGCTGTCTCCAAGCTGGGAACTTGTCTGCATTGTAAATAGGTTTGACTGTTGATATGTTAAGTATGGGATCTGCCCTAATTTTTCGTTTTGCAGTTTCTACAAAGTTGCTACGCTTCAGTCGTCCCTTTCCAAAACTACTAAACCTTTTATACATAGGGTGGTCTGTCAATCTTCTAAATTTTTCTGCTTGTTGCTGGGCTCTGCTATCTCTTCTATCCTGCATTGGTTGTAAACAAGTGATCTTTTCAAGTTCATTAATAGGCGTTGTCTTCAGGCTTCCAGTTATGATTCGCATTCCTTGATTTTGGACTCTACTTATTTTGTTAAAGTTTGACTTAGCTGCTGTTGCCCAAGCTGCAATGCCATATTCCAGTACTGGCCTCACCCGTCCAGTATATAACTTCTTGAGAACTTTCTCATCTGCTCCCCACGTTGTACCAGCAAGCTTTTTCATGATTGCCATTCTTTGCCTTGCTCTTGTTCGATATTTCTCAACCTGTGTTTTCCATGTCAGGCGACGATCCAAGGTGACTCCGAGATAGTTTGGATTTTCTTCATGGCGCAATATTTTTCCATTCAATACCAGCTTAGGTTGTTGAGTTTTATTTGAGAGGGAGAACACTGTGCATGTTGTTTTCTCCTCACTTATCTTCACTAGCCATGATTTTGACCAGTCCTCTAGTGCTAATAAGGCTTGCTGTATTCTGCTGTTAGCTGTACTAATATATTCTTCAGATGTCCATATGGCTAGGTCATCTGCAAAGGATGATGTGTGTACTCTGGCTGGAAAATTTTCTGTGATGTCGTTTATATATGCTAGGAATAATGTTGGTGAAAGAACTCCTCCTTGGGGGACACCTTGCTCCAACAGCATCATTTTGCTGGTTTGTCCTTGTACTTTTGTCCTGGCAGTTCTGTTCTCAAGGTAGTGGCTGATCCAATTGTACATTTTCCCACAAACATGCATTTTTTGCAGTTTTACTTTCAGTCCTTCCTTCCATACTTTATCAAATGCTTTTTCTAAATCTATCCAGACTGCTAGTGTGTGCTTTTTCTCTTGGAAGGCATCCTCTATTTCCTGAGCTATATAGGTTATTTGATCTTCAGTGGATCTGTACTTTCTGAATCCTGCTTGGTGTGGTGTTAAGAGTTTGTTTTCTTCCAGATGCCATGTTAGCCTGCCATTGATAATGCGTTCCATTAATTTTCCTACACAGCTAAGTAGACTGATAGGTCGATAGCTATTTGGTTCTTCCAGGTCTTTTCCTTTCTTTGGGATTGGTATTAGTATAGCTTCTTTCCATGCCTGTGGGACTATTCCCCTCTTCCATCTGTAATTTAGGACTGCTAGTAGTTTCTTTTTTGCCTTTGTCCCTAGTCCTATTAGCATTTCATTTGTGATTCCATCCTTTCCTGGTGATTTCTTCTTTTTTAGGGTATTCATTGCCTGTTCCATTTCTTCCATTGTTATATTTGCCATCATATATTCTGCTGCTGTCTCTGTATTTGTATGATGTATCTGTTTATCTTTGATTGCTTTCTTCTGTTCGGTTGTAATATCAATGTGGTTTGCATTTGCATAGTGTTCCATTAGTGCATTTGCAGCCTTTTTTCCTGTAAGCAAGGCATTTCCTTGTTTAATTGTTATTTGTTTGTTGCTAGGTCCTTCATTGTTCATGGCTTTCACTAGTTTCCATAGTTTGTTTCCATCCCTGTCAAAATTCAGGTTTTCTGTTTTTTCCCTCCAACAATCTCTTGTTGTTTGATTTACTGTTCTTTTATATTTTGCTGAGATGGCTTTGAGAGAGATGTTCGCTTCAATTGTTTGTTCTCTCTCTGCTGTCTTCCTGGCATCTTCAACTTTGTCCTCCAAACTTTGTAGTTCTTCAGTCCAGTATGGTTTGTAATTTTTCCTCGCTCCTCTTGGAATGGACTCCGTGGCTGCCTGTATTATCGCTCTGTTTAGACTTTCCACCATTTGCTTTATGTTGCCATATCGTGTATTTATGTTTTCACAATATTTGTCTGTTAGTATGGCAAATCTGTCCCAATCTGCTCGTTTGTAATTCCAGCGGGGCAAGGGCTTTTGCTCCTGTGCAACATACTCCATATTCATTACAAGCTTGATTGGTCTGTGGTCACTACCTGCTAATTGGTCCAGCACATGGCGATCAATTTTGTGGAGGATGTCTCCTGTGCAGAAAGCTAAGTCTGGAGTAGAAGTGGTAAGCCATCTTCTGGAGTAGAAGCTTGGTGTGTCATCCGCTTTGTTGAGTAGATGGAGATTTGAGTCTATTTCCCAGTCCTCCAATTCTTCTCCTCTTTTGTCAGTATCTGGGTATCCCCATCTTTCTGAACGGCTATTAAAGTCTCCGACAATAATGCAGTTTGTGTCAGTTATTTTCATGTTTGAGAGTGTACGGTCCTTATCTGCTGGGCTATACAGATTGTAGATTCTTATTTTCACGTCCTTTATCATTATATCAACACCTATAATTTCCGTTTGGTTGTCAGAGATCACAGATACTTCGCTGCAAGGTATTGTATTTCGTGTAAGTATTAGAACTCCTCCTTTGTGTCCTTCACGGTCGAAACGTGTGGCCTGATATCCTCTGACTGAGAATTTGTGATTGGCGTTGAGGTGTGTCTCTTGAATGCATGCCACATCTATTCTATCTTTATGAAGACTCTGTGTTAGGGAGTCTTTCTTCTTGTAAACTCCTTCGGCATTCCACTGTAGTATGTTGAGTGTCCGGAGTATTTGGTCAATAGCTCTTAACCTACTCCTCTGTGCCTTGACTCCACAGCACAGGGGAAGGTGACCACCAGTAGTCATGGGTGGACCCCCTCGAGGCAGGGGGCCCGGCACTATCGCCGCCTGATGGGACTTCACGGGATTAGCACCATAACGATTAATTTTGATTTGTGACATCATGAATTAAGTTACGTTGCACTGCTTTGTCAAGCCTGTGGCTCAGTACATCCGATTTCGACAAGCATTTATTCGGGATGCTTTCCCTAGCCTTTGACTGTCCCCAGTCTACCTACAAGGCAGCAGGTTTTACGTTGCACTGCTTTGTCAAGCCTGTGGCTCAGTACATCCGATTTCGACAAGCATTTATTCGGGATGCTTTCCCTAGCCTTTGACTGTCCCCAGTCTACCTACAAGGCAGCAGGTTTGTGTGTCTCTTCGTCTGGTCCCTCTCCCTTGACCTGTCCGACATGGGTGGCCCTAACAGTAGCTGTGCTACTGTCGGCATAGCTCTTGGGGTCATTGGGACGCACAAGCCCCTCTACCTCGTCACGGTGGACACACAGCAGAGGGGAACCAAAGCATTCAAGTCAGTGCTCAAGTTAAAGAAGGTACTAAACGAAACCCCGAATTACTACATGCCAAGTGACAAGTCAGGCTACCAGCCGGAAAAACCAACCTATTCAGACAATGGTGTGAAGAAACCCAGAAACAACATACAATGTGTATAGCTCTGTAAGTGAAAATAATGTGGTGTGATGATACTAAGTATACCAGTTCATATCACATCATCCATTTCGTATAATGACATTATGCATTTTTATTCTTGTAAAATGTACTGAAATACTGTAAAATGTACTGAAACACTGTAAAATAAACAGGCATGTATTATAAGTACGTCTTGGTTGTTGAATTTTTAGTGTTTACGGTGTATATAGTTGTCATGTGGTGAGAGCATGATATATATTGATGAAAAATTCAAGAAATATTTCAACAAAACTAAGGAAACGGGTTAACCAAAGTAGGAAAAATTGTTGACCATAGTCTGAAATATCTCAACCAAACTTACGAAAAGTAGGAAACTTTGCAAAAAAAAGTAGGAAAAGCTGTTACCCAATAGGAAAAATTATTTGGCCACATGTCAATCAAATTTATGAAAAGTGGGAAAATTCGTTAACCAAATGGCAAAAAATCTTAGCTAAGTAAGAAAGTTTGTTAACCAAATGTGAGAAGTGTGGCCAAATTTTAACCAAACTTATGCTTGCTTGCTTGTGTTCCTTGGCTTGTGCTCCAACGCGAAGTCCTGTTGGATGTGTAACGTGCTCGTGCCTCTGTAGGATGAGACAAACACGGCCTTATCACCACCGCCATGTAGACCAGTTAGCAGGCACAGTCTTGAGATCTGTAGTCATCTTCGGATCACAATGCTTGACTGTTACCAGTCTCGGGTTTATATACTAGTTTTTGAGCCACGCGTAAAACCGGTTTCAGCCAGTTTCTTAGGTCAAGCGGCTCAGGTTACGCTGACGTGGCTGTTCGTATGGCGCGACTAAGCGTTCTACTACCCGCTCGTTGGCCCGTTGTCTGTTTTAGCTGGGTTGGGGAATGCGGATCATGCTCGCCCCATGACCTCTAACCATGATGAAATAGATAGCGTAGATGGCGCCATGTTACTTGCGTTGTAGTCACTGTGAGCTACAGTCTGTGAAGTCAGAATAACAGTGATATGCATATACAGTCTCCTCACACCCAATGTAGTTTTTTTTCGTATTGAGGACTGGTCAGCTATTGAAGACATGACTGTAAGTATATTACAACCATCTTGTTTTTATTTAGGTATTTTAATACTCGTCCGCTAGTGTGGATTGACTAAAGGTTAAGGATGCCGGTGACGATGTTCGCTCGAAATTTGGTGAGGATGGTTCTGGTGTATCCTGTTGTCGATTATAGTCGAGGATGCACTCCTCAATTCTACTGAGGCTTAATATGATTATTTTCTCTTTGGTGAAGTTCTGTTGTAGCACATCCTACAGTCGAACCGTTACTAGGTCCGCAAACCTACCACCCTTACCATAATCACAAGAATGACTGAATGGATTCTCAGCTTCTTTATTTTGTGGGATATTAAGACACGCCATGCAATAGCTGTTTGGCTCTGCTCTTAGTATGCCCACAGTTTGCTAATTAGGTTTTCGTGGGCATACGTATCTGTAAAACAATTATAAGAATAAGTTACTATACCAACATATAGACATACATATTATACATAATAGCTCTGTATCTGATATGCCACCCTCTGTTAAACTGTCCATATATTACTATCGATAATGGGTATGTAGGCCCTGTAGTACACTTTCACCTTCTCCTACGACTACACATTACTACCTATATTATTACGGTACCACCATAGTGCTGTGTTCAAAAGTTCGTATGACAGATGTATTCCATGTCGTACCAATATATCATAATATATGAAGACATGGCTTGTCTCTTCAGTTATATGCGGCTAGCACCATATATCCCTTTATTATACTAGTATTGTTAGGTTAACTGTATGCCTACTTGGAGAAAGACAACGAAAAATGTGAAAAGATTTATCAAAAAGCCAACTTACCATTAGAGACTTGGCACATGGTGCTCTGGTCGCTGTTCACTGAGACCGGGACTTCTAGACGGCTAATGGTGGCTGTTATATACACGATATCTGCTGACGAAGACTCCTGACTCGGTAGAATATTGTCTGGACATGTCTGACCTTGATACATTCATATGCTAAGGTCGTGGCCTATCACCGCGACATAGTCCTTGTGGAATTGTTTTCAGGTCACCTCAAGGTCGCCTCGGTCACGGTATCCGGTCTTCCCGCATAGCCCAGTATGCAATAGAAAATGCCGATCTCTCTCACACACAAACACACACGCGCGAACTCACACACACACGCACAAACACGCATGTAAGAGCCACCATTGCAGTTATAAACATATTTCAGGTGAAAGAAAATATTTACATTTTTCTACGCGCACACGCGTTCGCGCCCACACACGCACACACACGGGGACACACACACGCCCACACACACGCGCACGCACACGCACACACACCGCGCACACACATACACAACAAGGCACTGGATGTAAATGCTAAATATGATATAGTCTGTTTATTTTATTTTTTGCCCCAATATAAAATTCCATATCTGAGTAACCAACTGAGGGGAAATGATGAGATTTAGCATATAACATTATCATTATGTCCACTCAACAAAAAAATGTTTGTTCTGGAGATTGTACAGCAGATTTCAATGTTTGTTTATATGTGGTATATAATTCACGCCTCGGAGATTAAGTCCATCATTTTAAAAGTATTACAGCTTCACCAAGACACATCCGCGTTTTTTTTTTGAAATTGTCTCGTGGTTTTCGTTTTGGCACAGACTGCGCGCAGTCAAATGGGATTGTTCAGAGGTGTCTCCTATGTGGGTTCTTTCATAAAACGGGATTATATAAATAAATATATAAATAAATCTTCCCATTAATATAATATTAATAGCTAATATTTGAATGTGTGAATATTGTTCAATGTGATTGAAAGTGAAATTGTGTACACTTCAAACAGTGGCGTGCAGAGGTTCATTGATGCCAGGGTACAACCCCTTGATTGGATGCCCCTTAATTGTTCTTTCCCTAATTCATTCTTCCTCCCCTCCCACTGCACTGTGCTGCCCCCTCTCCCTAATTGAATGCCCCCCCCCTTGCCGGCTGGATGCCCAGTGTCGTCGCACCCCCGCACCCCCCTCTGCACGCCACTGACTTCAAAGCATCGCTATGAAGTTGTATACATATTTTTGTCAAGAAGCTGATCGCAGGAAACTGTTTCATACTGTTACAAATTATGAAAAAAAGAACAGTGCATGCATTGGGTTTGAGTAAACGGTCATTTTGTCGATGGGTGCAAGAATCTGGCATGAAACCAACACGCGATAAGCAAACGGTAGGTAGAAAGGCAATTGTAGACAGCTTTGACAAGGATGTCATCAGGCGAGTTATTATAAAAATGATGGATGCCAAAGATACAGTGACTCTAAGAAAACTGAGGGTTTTGTTGAAAAAGAACAATAACATAGAGCTATCCAAAACAACTTTGTGGAAAATTATAAGGACAGTAGGCGTCAGTTTTAGAAAGTACAAGGGAGGTAGAAATATCCTTTGAGAGCAACCTCATTTAGGAGCCATGAGGGGCAGATACCTACGTGAAATAAGTGAAATGCGCAAAGAAAATTATGACATAGTGTATTTGGATGAGACGTGGATCAATGCGCACCACACAAGTGAAAAGGAATGGCAATCAATGGATGGACAGATAAAGCGTTATGTGCCTAGTAGTAAAGGACAGCGTTTGGTCATAGCCTATGCTGGTAGTACTCATAATGGCTTAGTACAGAATGCTGGGCTCGTATTCGTATCAAAGCATACAGACAATAGGGATTATCATAATGAGATGAATGGTAATGTATTTAGAGATTGGCTCGAGAATACAGTACTTCCATCCCTTGATAGACCGTCTTGTCTAATCATGGACAATGCATCATATCATAATGTTGTTGCCCAAGAAGAAAAAATACCTACGGCATCGAGCACAAAGGAAGCAATAAAGATACGGCTCCGAAGTGAAAATATACCATTTCCAGAAACATATTTCAAGCTATACTTGTTGTCCCTTGTAAAACAGGCGCAAAAGAGCAAGAAATATCAAATCGACAAGTTGATAGAAGAGCATGGCCATAGGTGTTTGAGACTTCCGCCGTATCATTCTCACTTAAACCCTATAGAACTTGTGTAGGCTAAAATTAAAGAACAGGTGGCAGCTGCCAATACTACCTTCAAATTGTCTGACGTCAAGATACTAACCCAGTCCGCGCTATTAAATATTGATAAAAGTTACTGGAAAAAAATGTGAGGACCATGTGTTGAAAGAGGAAGAGGATTATTGGAGAAAGGATGGATTGAATTTTATGCAACCGAGAGCAATCATCAACCTACTGGAATCGTCCGACACAGATTAAGATCTGAGCAGATCGCAGACCTTAATCTACGTAACACTTACTGGGATATTTTGCTCCAACTATTCAGACGAATTGCAGGCCCTAAACATTACAGCATCAGCATAATGTCAATGGCAACAGTTTGTATTCAACAGTGATGAATTTTCAATTCTGCAAGCCTTCAGCGGTGACAAACAACCGTATTGAAAAAAAAAAAAACACACACACACACTAAATGCATTGAATACCAACAGGAGAGTAATATTGCGATGGAAACTGACATATTGTGGCATAACAAGAAACATGAGAGCAAACACGTTGTCAAATTAGGGGACAACACACGTGCATATGAATCGATCTATAAACTTCAGTGAAAAGATCACCAACATCTTGGTCTTAAAAAGAAAGCCCACTACAGAGACACTGACAACTATTTTCATAGTGCAAAACAGGTAATCATGTTCCGTCTCTGAACGGTAAACTGCAGAGTAGACAATCTTTCACGAAGACTCAAAGCGGGTCTGTCACCCATGTGTACGTGTGAACAAACTACACAGACAGCTGAACAGATCCTTAAAAATGGAAACATGATGACTAAATTGCGGTATCATACGCACATTAACGCACAGCTATTTGGACGCGTTCACGATCTCAATATAAAAAGCTAACATGAATACTTGTGTACAATTATTAACCAGCAGCTGAAGAAACAAGAAGGAAATGAATAATAAGGTAAGAAATATATTCCTTTTACTTTCCTGTCAATTTACAAATTATTTACCCCATGCCTCTGTAAATTCTATGTCTTTACTAATATTACACATTGCACCCCTCTCGGGATTCTCCGTGGTGAAGTGATCAAGCCGTCTGACTCGGGCTCCGAAGGTTGTATGTTCGATTCCGGGCCGCGTCCTTCATTTCACGAGTGCATTTTTTCGGAGACTCCCGAGGGTCGTCGCTGGAGCTACGGAGTTCGTGCTTTGTGCGACGCTTTCCGCGCTGCGGAAAGAAACTGAGCCATATGGGATAAAAACCCGGTGCAATGCAGCCGACCCTGTCGCCTTTTAAGCTACTTCTTTTATTGCACCCACTCCCATACGAATCCGGATACGCCTTGTGTCGTCATGTGAATTGGCCGGGCATTCATTACTGTAAAAAAATAAGTTTGTTAGCGAAAAATCACTAGTTTTTTCAGCAAAACATCAAAGAAATGTCGCCGCTTTCAATGATTTAAGTTGTTTTTGGACCTATGAAAAACATATTCCTTGGGTGCGGGTAAATATAAGACGGCTGGACAAATTTCATAACGATGCAACAGACAGTTTTCAAAATAATTGATCGTGAATGACGGCATTCGTTTCTGGACATACTATAGCAATGCCTTGTTTTAACAGTACCCGTATTAATAATTCTGTTCAAGTTAAGGATTCTGCGTAATTACCATATAGGCTAGCTAAAAAGGAAGACATCACCTACCCACTGTGCTCTGGAATAGTAATTCGAATGTTTGTCTTGTCGTGTAATAAGTACGTTGGCAGTAGCTGCTAGCATCATAATGTTTACCGATTTTGCGCGACTACCGAAACAAGTTAAAGAATTCAAATATCTAGGAAGTATGATCACAGAAGATGGCAGATTGGACAGAGAAATTGAAATCAGATGTCAAAAAGTTAGTGCACTTACATATCAACTATCACCCTTACTGAAACATCCAAACATACCCATGTCCGCAAAACGACAGATAATAAACAGCATATTCACACCAACCCTATGCTACCAATCTCAAACCTGGACTTTATCCAAATTACACCTTCGCAAAATCAACACCTGCGAAATAAGATGCCTGAGGAGAGCTGCCAACTTAACAATCCGAGACCGAGTAAGAAATGCTACTATCAGACAGACTGTGGGATCAACACCTTGTGCCACATTTATTGAAAGACAGAAGATCAAGTGGTTTGGCCATGTCGTTAGAATGCAACATCAGCAACTACCATCACTGGCCTTACATCAAAGATCATCTGCGACGAGACCACGATGACGTCCAAGAAGAAAATGGATTGACGACATCAGAGACATTGTACAACCACACGGGATGACACTATCCAGTGCCGTCTACCTGGCGCTGGAACGCAAATTATTCCTCCTCACGGCGCTTGACGACAGAAGTGGAAGATGATGATGATGATGATGATGATGATGATGATGATGATGATGATGATGATGATGATGATGATGATGATGATGACTGCACAATAAATCCGATTTGTCAAACTTCACGCATTTCCTCGGATTTTTTCGTTTCGATATGTACAATTTCTGATACTATTTGTTGACATACATATTTCAGGTGAAGGAAATATTCACAGTTTTCTACGCGCACACGCGTCCGCGCGCACACACGTACACACACACACGCGCGCGCGCCCACACACACGCAAGAGACAGCCTTGGAGTTATAGACATATTTCAGGTGAAAGAAATATTTAGTTTGCTACGCATACACGCATGCGCGCGCACGCATGCACGCCCACACACACATACACACACACACACACACACACACGCACGCACACACACACACCGCATCTTGTCGTGTAGTAAGTACGTTGACAGTATCTGCTAGCATCATAATGTTTACCGATCTTGCGCGACTACGACAAAATAAAAGCCGATTTGTCAAACTTTACGCATTTTCCTCGGAATTTCCTTTCTTTTTCGTTTCGATATGTACAATTTCTGACAATATTTGTTGATTTTCTGTTCAGATTTCCGGTCTTTTTTTACTGTCGGGAGCAAAAAGGAAAATCCTAACCTTCACAGTTCGCGGCGACTGCACTAGCCAGGCGGCTTTAATTCCTCAGGCTCAAAGACCCCTCTGCCATACACCGCAGTATATTGTTTTATTTACGGTCTTTGTCGTATTGTTTTCATAATCACCACCCAAGCAAGGTACCTCACATTATTTGTTTACAACTTCGGCGATGTGTTCAATCGATTTAGCGTCATTTATAACCCCTATATTCCAAAGTTCATTACCGATCGTTAATTCTAAAGCGAGCTATCTTTCATTACCTCTTCTCAGTTATGTACAACAATGGGGGGGGGGGAGGGGGGGGGGGGAGTTTGTTTCCGAGTCCGTCAAGGATATGCACTACTGACGAGCTCAAATGAGAGCGAAACTCGAGTCTAGTGCTTCCACATTGACGTGGATAGGCCTTACGTTCATACCAGAATACGATCAGCGTTGCCTGTAGTGGGTTGTGCTCAATATTTAAATCTCAAATTCCGAAACAACCAAATAAATCAATGTACAACAATGCTGTTTATTGGAGACATCAAGGAATACAATTATTTCCAAATTCCCAAGGGAAATAACTGGTGTTATAAAAAAATATATTATTATGTGATTAGTTTGCAAACTTTACTGATTTTGTTATTTTAATTAAATGTGTAATATTGAGATTGGTCTTTAGTGTTACTTTCTCTAGAATAAATCACTGTCTATATTTTATTACGCGTTTATTAATTGTGGCAATATACTCATGTATAGAATTATTAGTTGTATTCTGGCTTCAGACTTTTTCCTAAAGTTGAAAATACTTGAATTGTACGTTGACATTGTCTAGGGTGTCCATTACCGCCATCCTTGTTTCTCTTCACAACGTATAAATCTTTGACATCTTTACGTGTTAAAGTCGTGCCACGAACGGTTTCTTTGTGTTGTTTATAACTCATAACCAGATGACCCTTATGTTGACAAATACTAGCATGTACGTTAAGATCGCCTCTCGGCCTTTTGGCTAAGAGATCGCATCCCGGCCCTTTGGCTAAGATCCTAGTGTATTTGCTGCCCCCCCCCCTTTTCCAGTAGTGCGCTTGGTCTGGTCGGAGGCCGGGATGATCCTTCTTGGTCCCTTGGCTAGGATCAGACGCATTTGCTACCCGTCCCCCACAGTAGTGCGCCTGGTCGGGGGCCGGGGTGATCAAAACCACCTCACATAGCATCACTTTAAATGTGGGCCCGGTGAACCACTGTGGGCAATAGCTCGCAGTGGGACTAAGGGTCCACGCCAAAAAAAAAGGGGGATGGCGGGGGAACCAGCTGGTCTGGGGTAACCGCCAACCCCACACACAAAAAAAAATGTTTCTCTTCACAACGTATTTCTGTTGTAAGGATAACGAACATAAATTCACAAGAGGCACGTAACATATATTATATATCGGAGTGACTATACACAAAAATGTGTGGGTGGTCGTGTGATGTCTACTTCGTTTTGACTATAGAATTAATGTTTGTGGAATTATTATTGTGTTCTGGGTAGTGTAGTGGTTAGTATCTCCGCCTGTCGCGCGGGAGACTGGGATTCGACTCCCCGCTAGAATATATATATATATTCTTTTTAATTTTTAAAATTTTTAATCAGCCAGTCAGGTGCCGTCTCCACAATGAAGGTTGGCTGCAATGGATCTCCAACACTGTCTGTCTCTCGCCTTGACTACATTCTGTCAGGCTGATGTTCGTCCATCTCTTGATGTTATCTTCCCACTTGTATCGTTGTCTACCTCTTGCTCGCTTGCCCTCAACCTTGCCCTCCAGTATGGTTTTTATAAGAGTATCATGTCTTTTAACAATAACATGGCCGAAATATTTCACTTGCCTCCTCTTTATTTCTTCCGTCAACTCTCTCTCTCTCTCTCTCTCTCTCTCTCTCTCTCTCTCTCTCTCTCTCTCTCTCTCTCTCTCTCTCTCTCTCTCTCTCTCTCTCTCTCTCTCTCTCTCTCTCTCTTCATTCCCAGTTTTTCTAGAACCTCTACATTTGATTGTTTTTGTTTCCATGAAATACGACCTATTTATCTGTATACTCACATCTCCAGGGATTTCTAGTTGCTTGTTTTAGGAACTACAATATAGAACTGAGAAACTCGAAGCATGTGAATAAAGTAGGCTCTATGGATCTTCGGTAGCTGCCAGGGGGTGGGGGTGGGAGGCGCATTCCTCCAGGCAACGACGGAGTGATCGAGTGTCGGATGAATCCAATAGATGTCTTTGTTTAACGTGAATTTTATTTGCCAAATAAAATATCACCGTACGTAGAGTGTCCTTGTCGACAAATATTGTCTTTGTGAGGTTTGAAGAAAAAGAACTTGCAAAAAAAAAAAAAAAAAAAAGACGAGAAGAGAGAATAATAGTCTTCTTCAAATTTTTGTGAATAGCGGCTCGTACTATTCAAAAAATGTTGTGCCGAATAATCACGTGACCAGCCACAAATTTTTGTGTACAGCGGCTCGGACTATACACAAAATAGTGTGTATAGCTTCTCCCATTATATATACAGGCGGAAGAAATACCGAAACTTCAGTAATGAAGATGCTACTGTTGATTGCCACAGCCCTGCCAATTATTACATGTGGAAGTCTTCTTGGTGGGCCACAAACATACAATACAACTTTGACAGACCCCTTTGTTATTTTTGCAATAAACAGCATTAATGAGTTATACAAAGTCAACGGGGACCAGAGACCTAGAGTCTAGTCTCATCTCATCTCATCTCATCTCATCATGTTCCTCTTGTACCTTGCAGTGTCGAGGTGAAGTATAAACTTCGTGAGAGTGCCCGATTATGGGCTTCATATATCGATATTCCCATGGACTCTGCTATTCCTTCCGTCCAACGTTTACGTGGTCGGCCTCTTCCTCTGATTCCATCTGGTCTGTACATCATTGCTTGTTGTGGTATGCTGTTGACTGGTAACCTACTTGCATGGCCAAAAAATTTGACTTGCTTTTTTCTGATAAAATCTAGTGCTGCTTTAACCCCCGCTTTAGTCCTGATTTCTATATTTCTGATCTTATCTCTTCTTGATACGTTGAGTATTCTTCTCAGGAACCTCATTTCTGTTGTTGGGATGTTTCTTTTCTCTTTTTCTGTCATTGTCCAGGTTTAGCATTGGTAGCATAGAGTTGGCAGGAAGATTGTGTTGTAAAGTGCTTTCTTAGTAGTTATTGATACATGTTTGTTCTTTAGTATTGGTGCCATTTGTCCAATGAGTTTATTTGCCTTATTGCACTTATTTTCGATCTCGTCTTCTGATCTGCCATTTTATGATATTATACTTCCTAGGTACTTGAAACTCTTTACTTGTTTCAAGGGATGTTCGTTTAGGTGAATTGTTGTTGTTTGTTCTTCTTTAGTTATAGTCATTACCTCTGTTTTGCTTGTGCTAATTTTCATGTTATGTTCCCTACACATTTCGTTTAGACTATTCATGTGGTCTTGTAATTCAGCTTCTGATTTTGCTATTAGTGCTTGGTCATCCGCAAACAGGAGTTCTCTAATGGTTAGATTTGCAGATGGTTCTTCTTCTGTGTTCTCGTCTTGCGGTATTCTTGCTGTCTCTGCTTGGCTGGTTTCTTTACATATGTTGTCTATATATGTTATGAACAAGAGAGGGGACATGACGCAACCTTGTCGTACTCCAGATCTTATGGTGAAGGGTTCTGAGTGTCCTCCAGTTGCTCTCACTATGCATTCACTGTTGTTGTATAAACATCTACATAGGTTTGTTAGATGTGTACTCACTCCATATTGTTTAAGGATTTCCCACAGCTTGTTTCTATCTACTCTATCGAATGCCTTTTCTTGGTCGACAAAGGCTAAGTAGAGTGTTTAATTGAATTCGATTGATTTTTCTATAAGTTGTCTAAGAGAAAAAATGGCATCTGTGCATCCTTTGTTTTTCCTAAATCCAAGCTGTGTTTCGCTTAGCTGGGGTTCTAAAGTAGTTCGTAATCTTTTTTTCTAGAATTTTGCTAAATATTTTCCCAGTATGACTCAACAGTGAAATGCCTCTGTATTGTGTGCAGTCTCCTTTGCTGCCTTTGTTTTTCTAAATTAGGATAATTATGGCGTTTCCCCAGTCTCGTGGTGTCTGTTGTTCTACCCAAACATGGTTGAATAGTCTATGTAGCCAAGCTGTTCCTACTTCTCTTGCTGCTTTAATTAGTTCATTTGGTATTTCATTCTGTCCCAGTGATTTGTTCAATGGGGCTAATCTGATGGCTTCTATAATTTCTTCTCTTAGTATGTCTGGTTCTAGTTCTTCGGTGACATCTGTATAGATCTCTTGAATTCCTGTGACATCTGATGGGATGTTGAGAAGTTGTTCGAAATACTGCTTCCATCTTATTAGGATTTGTTTTTGTTCACTTATTGGTTCTCCATTTTCGCTGTTAATTATTTCAGTTGGGTCAAAGGGTTCTCCTCTGGTTCGCATTGCACCTATCTTTTTGTAGAAGTTTCTAGTTGCCTCCTTGTAGTTTTTATTTAGGGTTTCTCCATACTCTTCCCAGTCTTTTTGTTTTTCCCTCCTTACTATTCTATTCACATGTCTTCTCGCTATTCTGTATTCTATGTAATCACATTCCTGTTTGCTCTTCAACCATTTTTTATATTTTTCCTTTTTGTCGTTTACCGCTTCCTTTACTTCTGCGTTCCACCAACTTGTTATTTTCTTTAACCGTGTTTTGCGTTTTCTCGTGGTTCCGCATGTTATTTTTGCAGTCTTTAAAATGCTTGATTTGAACATTTCCCATTCTTCTTCCACTGTTTTTCTTTCTGCAGGTATTTTTTTAAAGAGTTCAGTTAGTTCTTTCTCATAATTTTCTCTTACTGCCTCGTCTTTAAGGTTTTTTAAGTTTACTGATTCGCATGGCATGTATTTTCCTGCTCTTTGTTTTCTTCTTCTGATTGTTCTTATTGTGGCAACGACTGCTTTATGATCTGTGTTTATACTGAAATTGGGCACTGCTCTTGCATCTAATATATTTCTCTTTCTGTAGTTTCTTGTTAATATAAAATCAATTTGGCTTTTAGTATCTAGATCGTTCCATTTATACCAGGTGTATACTTGTGAATCCTTATGTTTATAGAACGTGTTTGTTATATAGAGGTTGTGTTGGCTGCAAAGCTCCAATAGTCTACTTCCGTTATCATTCCTTTCATTTTGCTTGTCTCCAAATGCTCCCAGATGTTTTTCTATGCCCACTTTGTTATGTCCTAGTCTTGCATTGAAGTCTCCCATAACTATGATGTTGTCCTGCTTATCTATTTTATTTAGCACGTCATGTATGTCTTCGTAGAAGTCCTCGCATTCTTGCTCATTATTGTTTGCATTACATGGTGTGTATATTTGCACATATGTTGTAATTGTTTGTTCTTTTATTCTCACTGTTATGATTCTTTCTGATATATATTTTATTTCTAGTATTCCTCTTGCTAGCCGTGGTTCGATGACTATTCCAACACCCTGTCTTGCCCTTTCTTGCTGTTATACTTCAGAGTAAACAAACGTGTAACTGCGGTGGAGCTCCTTGCATCCTTTCGTCTTTTTTGGGAACGGGAACAGGAGCAGGGGCCGAATATGAATTAAATAAGACGCTCCATTTACCCAAGTTAATTGTTGGGGGAAGATGTAAAGATCTTTCAAGTGCTCTTTCTAATAATAGACAGACAGACTGACAGAAAGACAGACAGTAGATAGTCGGGAACGGGAACGGGAGCTTATATGACTACTTATATGAATTAAATGAGATGCTCCCCACCAGGGGCTGGGCGAAACCGGGCCGGGTCAGACAGACAGACAGACAGACAGACCGACAGACAGACAGACAGACAGACAGATAGTTGGGAACGGGAACTTATATGACTACTTATATGAATTAAATTAGATGCTCCTCACCAGACGTGTAACTGCGGTGGAGCTCCTTGCATCCTTTCGTCTTTTTTGGGAACGGGAACGGGAGCAGGGGCCGAATATGAATTAAATAAGACGCTCCATTTACCCAAGTTAATTGTTGGGGGAAGATGTAAAGATCTTTCATGTGCTCTTTCTAATAATAGACAGACTGACAGACAGACAGTAGATAGTCGGGAACGGGAGCTTATATGACTACTTATATGAATTAAATTAGATGCTCCCCACCAGGGGCTGGGCGAAGCCGGGCCGGGTCAGACAGACAGACAGACAGACAGACAGACAGACAGACAGACAAACAGACAGATAGTTGGGAACGGGAACTTATATGACTACTTATATTAATTAAATTAGATGCTCCTCACCAGGGACTGGGCGAAGCCGGGCCAGGTCAGACAGATAGACAGACAGACAGACAGACAGTCGGGAACGGGAACTTATATGACTACTTATATGAATTAAATGAGATGCTCCCCACCAGGGTCTGGGCAAAGCCGGGCCGGGTCAGACAGACAGATAGACAGACAGACAGACAGATAGATAGATAGTCGGGAACGGGAACGGGAGCTTATATGACTACTTATATGAATTAAATGAGATGCTCCCCACCAGGATCTGGGCGAAGCCGGGCCGGGTCAGCTAGTTGTCAATAAACATACATGTACAAAGCACTAGAAAAAAACGTATAAATTCAACGTGTCCCGCCTATAGTACTTTTCAGTGTAGGACGCAACTGTGCAGGTTGGGGTTTTCTTTTTTCCCGAAGATTGCATCATCAGCTCGTCAATCTGCCCATGTGGTGGAAGTGATATCAATAGTTTTCACCACGTGTATGTAGATTTGGATTACAGAATTTCCTCTGTCATGGATTATTCAAACATATCAGTGATTTCAATTGTGTGGAAGTGTTTTCGATTGTTTTCACCACGTGTAAATCTGTATTAAAGATTTCCTCCGTCATGGATTATATAAGATGGAAAACCAAATTGTAAAACGTGTCATAGTCAACACGAGTGAAGGTTTCGAGGGAGGAGCGTTCCATCAAGCAAACACACTTGTGTTTTCTATATTAGGACCTCATGTATTCCGGTTCAACTACTCGCTGATGGCGAGCGTCTTGAGGGGGCCTTGCGGGATCGGTAGAAAGGGATAAAATCCATCTACCGTTTTGAGGACCCTAAAAGATGGTACGCTACGCTGACACCAGAAGCAAAGACGGCTCATTATGAACGGCTTCACGGGATGAAGCCTGAACTGCAGGATCCTAAATTAACTATTGTAATCGAAAACATATAGAAGGAAAAGACCAAGGCTATGATTCACTGGATGCCTACAACCGCATAGATTGAGACAGTGAAGCAAATAGCCGCGGATATTTGCGGAAGTGCATAAACTTAAAAACAGCACGGATAAGTTGTTACTTCTGTGCAACCCGAAAGAACCTCTGCACATTACGTGGACATGGAGTTGGATGGGTGGAAGTTAAGCTACACAGTCTCTTTATCACAGTTCCGGGGCGCCCGTACGGCGTGTACAGTCTGTGGGAAGGACGCCCACTGGAGTAATAAATGTCCGACCAAAGTACAAACCCAGAAGGGACCTAAACTGGCACAAAATGTCACCACGAACTCCCAGACAGATCAACGTAGTAAGGACGATGAAGACGGTTTCCAGCTGGTCAGTTGGAAAAGGGGACGCTCAACCAAGAGCCTGTCTGACGGTGAGAGCTCGACACCTCCAGCCCGCCAAACAACTGTTACCACGCTGCCGCCCCTCAACAACCACGACTACCCTACACCGCCTGAAGCGCAAAGGTCAAACAAAAAGAAATGTGTAAGTAATTATACTGAACAGATAACGACCAGCGCCATGACCAGAAGAGACAGTGATAATATTAACACACCACCACGAAGAAGAAACCTGTCAGATTCTTCTCCATGCCTCGTTATTGACTTAGAGATTTCAAGCCCGGCGAAGGAATCTACTGAATATCTCCAGAAATGATAACATGAATACAGACAGTTTGAAACAAGAAACAAAATTATACTCAACCGATTCTTATATTACAACAAAAACTGGCAGCGGAAATTAAAATAATGAGTATTAACATTCGAGGTATAAGATCCAACATTAATCATCTTATACCACTCATACACAAATATAAACCTGATTCTATACTCATACAGGAAACTAACGTTAACACCGACGAACACGCATCATATATCACAACATGATTAGGTCTAAGACACTCATGTTTTAGTCTTAGTACTCAACATATCGGATTGGGTACAGCAGTAATACATACATCGGAAATTTGGCAGATTATATAGAAGGACAGGGACTGCCAGGGTAGGATAGCTATAGTACACTTGGGAAATAACATACATAAATACACAATTGTCAAAATACACGCACCGCCTGACTACAGAAATCAGACGCTCTTCTGCCAAACACTGGAAAATTTATTATTACGCTCATATCGGGGACACAACATCATTTTAGGGGGTGATTTTAATTGCGTACTTTCGGCGCATGACCTTATAAATGGAGATGTAAGAATGCAAATTAGAAACACAACAGAGGAGGATGAACATCAGTCAGACACATTGCAAAGAATTTTAGATATCCATGGGCTAACCGCATACAGGCAGACGCATCCCCAAGGAACATATACAACACACACAAACAATGCACATAACAGAGCAGATATAATTTATGCACCCATAACACATCATATAACACAAGTCACGCATTTACAGGAGACACTGAACTTCACAGACCATAAGGCTGTTTGTTGCAACAATCAACACAGTACAAGCAACACCACATTTTAGAAGATCTCCCCATTGGAAATTTAACAGCACACTTTTACAAAATCAGAACTATGTAGATTGCATAACAAAACTGATCCTCACATACACAAGCGATATACCAGAGGGTAATGCGCGAGAACTCTGGGAAACACTTAAACAAACTATACGAGAGAGAACACAAACACTAGCAGCTGTAATACACAAGCAAAAAGTACAACAAGAAAAAGTATTGGAAAATGCAATTAAGCTCTTACTACAGACAGACAAAAATTCACCACACATCATAGCATTACAGGAAGAATTAGATCTCCACAGACATCACCGATTTCAGTGGGCTTTATTGCGAACAAAGTTACAAACTATTACACGAGAGATACCGAGTAAACAATACCTAGCTTTAGAACAAAACATACAGAGCACCAGACATATAGGCCAGATAATTGACAGGGAAGGAAATATACAAGTCGAGCCACAACAAATAGCCTTAGCCTTTGAAGATTATTATAAGAACCTTTACACGGAGGAAAACACACAGGCGCACGTACAAGAAAACTTTATGAAATTCACAAAACAACTCACAGAGGAACAGAAACTAACACTAGATACTGAATTAACACTAACAGATATAACACAAGCGGTTCACGGAATGCAGAAGGGCAAATCTTCTGGCCCTGACAGTATTACCGCTGAATTCTATCAGTTTTTTTCCCTCTTCTAAGTCCCCTTTTACTAACAGTATTCTCTGAATATTTCCACAAACAAGAACTCGAATCCAGTTTCAACACGTCTTACATCACTCTTATTCCGAAGGAGAACACCGACAAGACACTTTTAAAATGTTACAGGGCGATCTCGCTTTTAAACGTAGACTACAAGATTTTAACAAAGGCTTTGACGAATAAATTTAAACCAGTAATGGCAACTCTCATTCATGAAGACCAGCAATGTAGTGTACAACACCGGAATATCCAGCAAAATACACACTTCATAAGGGACATCATCAACTACACACATCTGAAAAACTGTCAGTCCCCAATTCTCTCTTTAGATCAAGAAAAAGCATTCGACAGAATATCTCCCTCATACCTCCACAAAACTCTCTCACACTGCAACGTGGGAAATTATTTTCGGACATGCATCCAAATTTTATATTTAAAACCGGAAAGTCGGATTCTATTAAACCATACCCTAACCAATTCTTTCAGATTGACTCTGTCAGTGAGACAGGGATGTCCCTTGTCCCCATTACTGTACGTTGCCACCCTAGAGCCACTTCTAGAAAAGATACGACAGGACGACAATGTCAGGGGTACGTTCATACCAGGGAAGGGTGAACAAAAGCTGCGTGCTTATGCGGACGACACCATTTTCTTTCCGACAACTGAAAAATCTGTACGGATCATTTTGGAAACGTTCTCGTTTTTCGGCAAAGGGAGTGACACAAAATTAATCGTCCAAAAATCTCTATTATGGGCTTAGGCAAATGGAAAAATAAGGCGGATTTTCCATTTGACTTAACATCAAACAATCTTATAAAAGTGTACGGAATAATCTTCCCATGTCAACCAAATCAGACACACAAAGACACATGGCAAAATCTTGAGAAGAAAATAACAGATATGTTACAGAGGTACACATATAAAACAACTACCATATTTGGTAGAAGTACCATTGTTAATACATATATAATTCCAAAAATACTAGATCTGTGCACAGTCCTAGATCCCCCACGTCAGACTGTCACAAACATAAACAAAGAGATTAGACGCTTTGTGTTTGGCAGCACCATCTACAGTATCAAATATACTACACTCATGCAAGACAAAAAAGATTGAGGTATCGCCCTCCAAGACATAACAAACAAAGTACAGGCACTTAGGATCAAACACGTAGGCGAAATCCTACAACACCCACAAAAACACCCTTTAGTACACTATTACATTGGAATTAGGCTATCTTATTTAAAACCTAATAGGAATACATCCTCACATTACTTTGGCACTCTCCCAACGTTTTACGAAACATGTATTTCAGCCATTAAAGGACACAAAAATTACTACACAAGAAAACACACACAATCTACAAGCAGTTAGTTAAACTACAAGCAACTCCAGTACATCTCAGAATTGAAAGAGGACATAGATATTTCATAAAAGATTATACCAAAACTTTCTCTAATATTCACAACAAGCAGATTACCCCAAAAGCAAAGGAAATTACATATAGGCTTTTGTACAGCATGACCCCAACAACAGAGAGAACAGCAAAAATAACTACACAAATGCTACAGTGTCAGCTTTGTAGACGGAACGTCCAAGAATCAGAAGAGCACATCTATTAAGAACGCAACACAATCATGCCAACAAGAAATCTCCTTCCGTCCATCCATCATGTGCCATGCCGGTAAGCGTGGGCGGTCTAATTCTGCCATATCACTCGCATCACCAGAGTCGTGGATCAGCTCTGTGTTCCTGTCTCGACCATGCCACGTGGCCAAGCCATCCAGGTATTTGCTTCTAGGTCGTCCCCTTGGTCTGTTCCCTTCGATCTTGCCAGTTGTCACCAAGTTCTCCAATTTATTTCTTCTCATAACATGCCCAAAAATTGTGACTGTCTACGTCTAATGACTCTAATCAGTTTACGCTCTTCATTTGTGTCTTGAAGGACTTGTTCGTTGGTTTTTCTATCTGTCCATTGTATTCTTTGCATTTTCCTCAAAAACCATATTTCCACAGCCATTAGCTGTTTTTCACCTTGACTGCTTATTGTCCATGCTTCACATCCATACAAAAGTATAAGTTCTATGTAGCATTTCAACACTCTTTGTCTCGTTTCAATTGATATCTTTTTGTTGGTCAGTATGTTTTTCATCTTGCAAAAGCTACCTTCGCAATGGCAATTCTTGTTCTAATCTCTTCAGGGCATCTCCCATCAGATGTTATGATTGTGCCGAGATAACAGTATCGATTCACTTGTTTAAGAATATGTCCATCTACTCGTATATCACATTGTGGTATTTCCTTCTTCCCAGTGACGACCATAATCTGTGTCTTCTTAATATTCAGTTCTAACCCTAGTTGTTCACTGTGTGCAACAACCATATCTACTAAATTTTGCAGGACTTTTCATTGTTACAATCAAGACTGTATCATCTGCATATCTAATGTTATTGATGTATTGTCCCCCAATGTTGATTCCTTCCATATCTTCTATATTTCTAAATATATTTTCACTGTACAGGGAAAAAAGATCTGGAGACAGCACAGACATTACAGAATCTCCTACAAAACATCCTAAACACCTATACAAAACATCCTAAACACCCATACAAAACATCCTAAACACCCATACAAAACATCCTAAACACCCATACAAAACATCCTAAACACCCATACAAAACAAAGAACAGATGTTTACAAAGCAATCATGATAAATTCTATTCCTTACTCCACACAAGACATCCACACAAAGCTACTTGTTCTATTGGCAGAGTACATAAATCTTATATGGACATTAAGAAACAAAGCATTCTACAATTACAGAACATTCAACAAAGAAATTGTCCGACAACTTTATCAACAAAAAGTCACAAACATTCTAATCTTAGCCCCACAAGCGCAAATCCCGTGAGAGTTTTGCCTGAAGACAGCACATATTACAGAAGAAGCAAATAACTTGTTTTAAACAAAGGATACCACAACTGTAAATGTGTTTATTGACGGTATTAATAATCTTACAATTCTTCTTCTTATTATTATTATTATTATTATTATTATTATTATTATTATTATTATTACTGCTACCATTATTATTAACTTTCCCATTATTGTATTTGAATATGGAACATGAGATATATTGTGGATGTGTGTCTGTGTCCTTGGCAGTAACATATGTATGCGTCTGTGTGTGGATGCACGTGTGTGTGTGCGTGTGTGCGTGTTGTGTGTGTGGTGCATGTATTTACACGCGCATGCGTCTGAGTGTGCGTGTGTGTGCGTGTAGCAGCCTTTAAACCAAGGTGATATCTCAACTATTAAAATGATGTTATATGGTAATGACATGTTTCAAAAAGAAAAAAAATATGCACCACCATGTATAAACAAATTAAATGAACCCTTTACGTACCCAGTAAGCTAAGGTGACTTGTAGTGGTCAGGTTTTAAGTCCTTCTCATTGTATATGAAACCTAGACACTATCACAGCTTTAGACCAATTATCTCCTTGGGGACAGCCATGGACCCTAATTGCTATAGTCTGTCCGGAAATTAATGCCGTCATTCACGATCAATTATTTTGAAAACTGTCTGTTGCATCGTTATGAAATTTTTCCAGCCGTCTTATATTTACCCCCACCCAAGGAATATGTCTTTGAAAGGTCCAAAAACAACTTAAATCATTGAAAGCGGCGACATTCCTTTGATCTTTTGCTGAAAAACTAGTGATTTCTCGCTAACGAAGTTATTTTTACGGTAATGTGAGACATGTCAATTCTGTTGACACACAAAGGCGTATCCGGATTCGTATGAGAGTGGGTGCAATGAAAGAATTAGATTAAAATCGACAGGGTCGGGTCGACTGCATTGCACCGGGTGTTTATCCCATATGGCTCAGTTTCTTTCCACAGCGCGGAAAGCGTCGCACAAAGCACGAACTTCGTAGCTCCAGCGACGACCCTCGGGAGTCTCCGAAAAAATGCACTCGTGAAATGAAGGACGCGGCCCGGAATCGAACATACAACCTTCGGAGCCCGAGTCAGACGGCTTGACCACTTCACCACGGAGAATTCCGAGAGGGGTGCAATGTGTAATATTAGTAAAGACAGAGAATTTACAGAGGCACGGGGTAAATAATTTGTAAATTAACAGGAAAGTAGAAGGAATATATTTCTTACCTTATTTTTCATTGCCTTCTTGTTTCTTCAGCTGATGCTGATGCTGTAATGTTTAGGGCCTGCAATTCGTCTGAATAGTTGGAGCAAAACATCCCAGTAAGTGTGTACGTAGATTAAGGTCTGCGATCTGCTCATACCTTAATCTGTGTCGGACGATTCCAGTAGGTTGATGATTGCTCTCGGTTGCATAAAATTCAATCCATCCTTTCTCCAATAGTCCTCTTCCTCTTTCAACACGTGGTCCTGACGTTTTTTCCAGTAACTTTTATCAATATTTAATAGCGCGGACAGACAGACAGACAGACAGACAGACAGACAGACAGACAGAAAGGTAGGCAGAAAGGTAGGTGGGTGGGTGGGTGGGTGGGTGGATGGTTGGCTGGCTGGCTGGCTGGCTGGGTGAGTCGGTCGGTCGGTCGGCCGGCCGGCAGGCAGGCAGGCAGGCAGGTGGGTAGGTAGATTAGATAGATAGATAGATAGATAGATAGATAGATAGATAGATAGATAGATAGATAGATAGATAGATAGATAAATAGATAGATAGATAGATAGATAGATAGATAGATAGATAGATAGATAGATAGATAGATAGATAGATAGATAGATAGATAGATAGATAGATAGATGGATGGATGGATAGATCGATGGATGGATAGATAGATAGATAGATAGATAGATAGATTAGATAGATAGATAGATAGATAGATAGATAGATAGATAGATAGATAGATAGATAGATAGATAGATAGATAGATAGATAGATAGATAGATAGATAGATAGATAGATAGATAGATAGATAGATAGATAGATAGATAGATAGATAGATAGATAGATAGATAGATAGATAGATAGATAGATAGATAGATAGATAGATAGATAGATAGATAGATAGATAGATAGATAGATAGATAGATAGATAGATAGATAGATAGATAGATAGATAGATAGATAGATAGATAGATAGATAGATAGATAGATAGATAGATAGATAGATAGATAGATAGATAGATAGATAGATAGATAGATAGATAGATAGATAGATAGATAGATAGATAGATAGATAGATAGATAGATAGATAGATAGATAGATAGATAGATAGATAGATAGATAGATAGATAGATAGATAGATAGATAGATAGATAGATAGATAGATAGATAGATAGATAGATAGATAGATAGATAGATAGATAGATAGATAGATAGATAGATAGATAGATAGATAGATAGATAGATAGATAGATAGATAGATAGATAGATAGATAGATAGATAGATAGATAGATAGATAGATAGATAGATAGATAGATAGATAGATAGATAGATAGCCCGCCAGGAGCCGAAACGAGCCAGCTAGTTTATTTATATAATCACGTTTCATGAAAGAACCCACAGTTTGACGACACCTCTGAACCTACCCCATATAAATTCCCCCTCAGTCTGCCAAAAGCAAAACCGCGCAGACAAATTTCAAAAATTCGGGGGTGTGTCTTGTTGAAACGGTAATACTCTTAAAAGGATGGAATGAGTGCGGGGGCAAAAAAATATATACCGTATATAACCAAACATTGAAATCTGCTGTACAATCTCCAGAACAAAAAATTATTTGTAGGGTGGACATCATTATAAGGTTATATACTAAATCTCATCATTTTCCCTCAATTGGTTACTGAGATATTGAATTTTATATTGAGGCAAAAAAAAAAAAAAAAACACTATAGTAATAAATCCCTGATTCTTGTCCCCCAAACACGTCACCATGTAATTTGACAGCAAGCCAACAACACCAACGACCTTCACCTCGGTAGCTAAGTGACCCAGAAATTACAAAGAAGCCACATTTTAATGGAAATGACAATTTAAAAATTATTGTCCAAGCTCACGGCATTCAATGTACTGCTGTCTCCAGAAAGCACGAGATAGATCAAGATAAAATATGAGTGTGTGTGTGTGTGAGTGAGAGAGAGAGAGAGAGAGAGAGAGAGAGAGAGAGAGAGAGAGAGAGAGAGAGAGAGAGAGAGAGAGAGCGAGAGAGAGAGAGAGAGAGTGTTATGTGTATTCCGCTTGTGGAAGT
>OY992892.1:7724308-7864308 GCA_963921405.1 Cepaea hortensis
TTTAAAATGAGTTTTAAAAAAAAGTTAGTTGCATATCCTTTACATGACGTCGCAGTCAACCCCAGCATTTTTAGGTGCTGTTCCTGATCTCTTGACAAGTTTACGTTCAATAGTAGTTTACCACTGCTTTCTGAATGATGGCACCCATACCATTTTGTAAAAAACCAACACAACAGTCTGCTGCCAAATCGTCTGCAGCTGTTTTTTTAATGCAGGATTATGAACTGTGCCCGTAACCCTTTCGCCACGGAGCTGGCTTAAAATGAGTAACCACTATAAATAAAAACAAATGTTTACCAATTAGGTATGAAGTAGTTAAAGTTATAGTTACACATGTTTAGGTATGAAGTAGTTATAGTTACACATGTTTAGGTATGAAGTAGTTAAAAGTTTTAGTTACACATGTTTAGGTATGAAGTAGTTAAAAGTTTTAGTTACACATGTTTAGGTATGAAGTAGTTATAGTTACACATGTTTAGGTATGAAGTAGTTAAAAGTTTTAGTTACACATGTTTAGGTATGAAGTAGTTAAAAGTTTTAGTTACACATGTTTAGGTATGAAGTAGTTATAGTTACACATGTTTAGGTATGAAGTAGTTAAAAGTTTTAGTTACACATGTTTAGGTATGAAGTAGTTAAAAGTTTTAGTTACACATGTTTAGGTATGAAGTAGTTAAAAGTTTTAGTTACACATGTTTAGGTATGAAGTAGTTATAGTTACACATGTTTAGGTATGAAGTAGTTAAAAGTTTTAGTTACACATGTTTAGGTATGAAGGAGTTACAGTTATGGTTACAAATGTTTAGCTATGAAGGAGTTACAGGTTAACGTGACAGATGTTTAGGTATGAAGAGTTATGGTTAATTTTGATTTCACCATTACCCCATCCCCATTCAACCTCAAAGAGTAGTTATATTAGTGTTCATCCCCGGCTCATATTAATAACCCTGCGACTGAGTCAGTCGCAGATGGCCGCTGCCGCACAGGATATTAATTTGAATGTGATTGTTGTCCATATAGGGTGATGGGTTAATGTAACAAATGTTTAGTTTAAGTATGAAGGAGTAACAGTTATGGTTACAAATGTTTAAGTATGAAAAAGTTACAGTCAGTGTGACAGTTATTTAGTTTAGGAATGAGAGAGAAACTGTGAGGAACCTGCTGATGACTAGATACAGGGAGGACATTCATTTCTTTGTTAAGAAGAAGAGGAGGAGGATGAAGAAGAGAACAAAGAAGACTAGCAGCAAACATATAGTGATTCACCTGGTAAAGAATAAGTTAATTTGTCATTAGTAATAACATTGCTTTACATCCCTTAATAACAAAATGCTTTTGTGAAAATGAATCATTTTATTATTTGTTGCAGTAGTGAAAAAGAGTTAGTCAGGTCTTAGCCAGATGTGAATAAGCTACCGTTTGACAGTAGATGGTAGCACCTGCTTTCTGTTAGTGCCGATTGTTGGGTGCCACTCACCAAACCCAACACCCCACATTGTTCTTTTGGCTTCAGGCAGAGTAGCACAATTGAGAATATACAAGCCTTATCCTAGTGCGAGAAAATGCAACCTAAAGACTAAATGTCATGGCAGGACAGATCAGGCCCTAAGCCTTGGTTGGCAACTGGTCTAGGATCGAAGCTCTGACAGGTGGACAAATAGGGCATTGCTTTGCTGATCCGGCAGATCCTGCAGCTTGTCTTGTTCTGTATGTATTGGTGTTACCTTTCCTCTGGAATAAACTAGGCAGGCCAAGAGAGGGATCATGCTGCATGGGCAACACATCGTCTCTACAATTTAGCCCAGGTTTTGTGCAGTGGAGAGGATGTTATGCCATTTTTTTGTGTGTGAGCACAATAACTATCGTCTGTTAAGATGGCCAGGTGCCAGAAAGAGCATCCGTGACTACACTGTTGTTTTGAGTGTTTTAACTCATTCGGTCTCATAATTTTTCATAGTAGTTCCCAGAGTGGAGAAACAACTTCTATAAAACAGCATTCATGTATGACTTTCGAAGAGGCTAAAATACACAACCAAAGTGGCCACTGGAGAAGCCAGATTTCTTTGGTATGGTTTAACCAAATTTTTAAAAAGTAGGTGAACAATGATGCAGTTACAAATCAAATGTGTCTTGGGACTAACAGATTGAAGTTAATGATCATGTTGACGTGTGCTATATCTTCAAGAAGATTTAAGATAACTCAGCATCAAGAAAATTATTCCTAGTTATTACGGTGGGAAACAAAATATTACTGTGGTAGACAATTGAAATTACTGTGCGAATATGTGTATATTTCAGCTTGAAGGATTTATCTAATTACTTTACTTTATGTTGTGTGATTTCTGCAGTATGTACCTGAAGAGATGCAGCAAAATATGCCATGTAATAAATCGTGCAATCTATTGTTCATGTCCTCATTATTCAAATTTGTTAGGGAAAACATTGTTTTGATTCCTAGTTATGTTGTTGTTTATTTGGCAGGTAGTTTTCTTGGTCTCAGATCTCCAAACTGTTCACGTGATGAGATGCTTGATGAGGATGAGGTAATAGTTCTTATTAGAGGATGGAAGTGAGTTTTAGAAGGCAGCGTATTATTCTACTATTGAAGAAGAAAGGTTGTGTGACCCCTGCAGTTGCCTGGACAAGACAAGCGTTACACATATGTTTACACACACATGCATGCACACACAGCACACTGCATTCATACACATACACACTCATATCACACACACACACTGCATTCACATACATACTAACTTTTATATATGTGTATGTGTTTATGTTGTTTTGGAGGAGAGGGGTGCATGTGTGTATAAAGTGTGTATGTGCATGTATAAGGAAAGCGTATATATGAGGATGTGGAAAGTAATTTCTTTCTTGTTGCCTCTTTATTTATTGTTGTTCTTCCTCATTCTCTTGAAGTTTTAAAGTTGCAACTCGACTTTTAAGACTTTTTAAATTTCTTTCTTGTTTTCTCTCATCTTCTATCTCTGTGATGTATCTCACATCTGCTGTTATCTCTGTGATACATCTTCCATTGTGATGCATCTTCCATCTGCTGTTATCTCTGTGAAGCATCTCCCATCTGCTGATATCTCTGTGATTCATCTTCCATTGTGATGCATCTTCCATCTGCTGCTATCTCTGTGATGTATCTCCCATCTGCTGTTATCTCTGTCATGTATATCCCATCTGCTGTTATCTCCATTATCTCCCATCTGCTGTTATCTCTGTGATACATTTTCCATTGTGATGCATCTCCCATCTGCTGTTATCTCTGTGATACATTTTCCATTGTGATGCATCCTCCATCTGCTGTTATCTCTGTGATGTATCTCCCATCTGCTGTTATCTCTGTGATACATCTTCCATTGTGATATATCTCCCATCTGCTGTTATCTCTGATGCATCTCCCATCTGCTGTTATCTCTGTGATACATCTTCCATTGTGATGCATCTTCCATCTGCTGTTATCTCTGGTATGCATCTCCCATCTGCTGTTATCTCTGTGATACATCTTCCATTGTGATGCATCATCCATCTGCTGTTATCTCTGTGATGCATCTTCCATCTGCTGTTATCTCTGTGATACATCTTCCATTGTGATGCATCTTCCATCTGCTGTTATCTCTGTGAAGCATCTCCCATCTGCTGATATCTCTGTGATTCATCTTCCATTGTGATGCATCTTCCATCTGCTGCTATCTCTGTGATGTATCTCCCATCTGCTGTTATCTCTGTCATGTATATCCCATCTGCTGTTATCTCCATTATCTCCCATCTGCTGTTATCTCTGTGATACATCTTTCATTGTGATGCATCCTCCATCTGCTGTTATCTCTGTGATGTATCTCCCATCTGCTGTTATCTCTGTGATACATCTTCCATTGTGATATATCTCCCATCTGCTGTTATCTCTGATGCATCTCCCACCTGCTGTTATCTCTGTGATACATCTTCCATTGTGATGCATCTTCCATCTGCTGTTATCTCTGGTATGCATCTCCCATCTGCTGTTATCTCTGTGATACATCTTCCATTGTGATGCATCATCCATCTGCTGTTATCTCTGTGATGCATCTTCCATCTGCTGTTGTCTTTGTGATGCATCTTCCATATGATGTTATCTCTGTGATGCATCTTCCATATGATGTTATCTCTGTGATGCATCTTCCATCTGCTGTTATCTTTGTGATGAATCTTCCATCTGCTGTTGTCTCTGTGATGCATCTTCCATTTAATGTTATCTCTGTGATGCATCTTCCATCTGCTGTTATCTCTGTGATATGCATCTTCCATCTGCTGTTGTCTCTGTGATGCATCTTCCATCTGCTGTAATCTCTGTGATGTATCTCCCATCTGCTGTTGTCTCTGTGATGCATCTCCCATCTGCTGTTATCTCTGTGATTCATCTTCCATTGTGATGCATCTTCCATCTGCTGTTATCTCTGTGATGCATCTTCCATCTGCTGTTATCTCTGTGATGCATCTTCCATCTGCTGTTGTCTCTGTGATGTATCTCCCATCTGCTGTTGTCTCTGTGATGCATCTCCCATCTGCTGTTATCTCTGTGATACATCTTCCTTTGTGATGTATCTCCCATCTGCTGTTATCTCTGTGATGCATCTCCCATCTACTGTTATCTCTGTGATTCATCTTCCATTGTGATGCATCTTCCATCTGCTGTTATCTCTGTGATGCATCTTCCATCTGCTGTTATCTCTGTGATACATCTTTCATCTGCTGTTATCTTTGTGATGCATCTTCCATCTGCTGTTGTCTCTGTGATGCATCTCACATCTGCTGTTATCTCTGTGATTCATCTTCCATTGTGATGCATCTTCCATCTGCTGTTATCTCTGTGATGCATCTTCCATCTGCTGATATCTCTGTGATTCATCTTCCATTGTGATGCATCTTCCATCTGCTGCTATCTCTGTGATGTATCTCCCATCTGCTGTTATCTCTGTCATGTATATCCCATCTGCTGTTATCTCCATTATCTCCCATCTGCTGTTATCTCTGTGATACATTTTCCATTGTGATGCATCCTCCATCTGCTGTTATCTCTGTGATGTATCTCCCATCTGCTGTTATCTCTGTGATACATCTTCCATTGTGATATATCTCCCATCTGCTGTTATCTCTGATGCATCTCCCATCTGCTGTTATCTCTGTGATACATCTTCCATTGTGATGCATCTTCCATCTGCTGTTATCTCTGGTATGCATCTCCCATCTGCTGTTATCTCTGTGATACATCTTCCATTGTGATGCATCATCCATCTGCTGTTATCTCTGTGATGCATCTTCCATCTGCTGTTATCTCTGTGATACATCTTCCATTGTGATGCATCTTCCATCTGCTGTTATCTCTGTGAAGCATCTCCCATCTGCTGATATCTCTGTGATTCATCTTCCATTGTGATGCATCTTCCATCTGCTGCTATCTCTGTGATGTATCTCCCATCTGCTGTTATCTCTGTCATGTATATCCCATCTGCTGTTATCTCCATTATCTCCCATCTGCTGTTATCTCTGTGATACATCTTTCATTGTGATGCATCCTCCATCTGCTGTTATCTCTGTGATGTATCTCCCATCTGCTGTTATCTCTGTGATACATCTTCCATTGTGATATATCTCCCATCTGCTGTTATCTCTGATGCATCTCCCACCTGCTGTTATCTCTGTGATACATCTTCCATTGTGATGCATCTTCCATCTGCTGTTATCTCTGGTATGCATCTCCCATCTGCTGTTATCTCTGTGATACATCTTCCATTGTGATGCATCATCCATCTGCTGTTATCTCTGTGATGCATCTTCCATCTGCTGTTGTCTTTGTGATGCATCTTCCATCTGATGTTATCTCTGTGATGCATCTTCCATATGATGTTATCTCTGTGATGCATCTTCCATCTGCTGTTATCTCTGTGATGAATCTTCCATCTGCTGTTGTCTCTGTGATGCATCTTCCATTTAATGTTATCTCTGTGATGCATCTTCCATCTGCTGTTATCTCTGTGATATGCATCTTCCATCTGCTGTTGTCTCTGTGATGCATCTTCCATCTGCTGTAATCTCTGTGATGTATCTCCCATCTGCTGTTGTCTCTGTGATGCATCTCCCATCTGCTGTTATCTCTGTGATTCATCTTCCATTGTGATGCATCTTCCATCTGCTGTTATCTCTGTGATGCATCTTCCATCTGCTGTTATCTCTGTGATGCATCTTCCATCTGCTGTTGTCTCTGTGATGTATCTCCCATCTGCTGTTGTCTCTGTGATGCATCTCCCATCTGCTGTTATCTCTGTGATACATCTTCCTTTGTGATGTATCTCCCATCTGCTGTTATCTCTGTGATGCATCTCCCATCTACTGTTATCTCTGTGATTCATCTTCCATTGTGATGCATCTTCCATCTGCTGTTATCTCTGTGATGCATCTTCCATCTGCTGTTATCTCTGTGATACATCTTTCATCTGCTGTTATCTTTGTGATGCATCTTCCATCTGCTGTTGTCTCTGTGATGCATCTCCCATCTGCTGTTATCTCTGTGATTCATCTTCCATTGTGATATATCTCCCATCTGCTGTTATCTCTGATGCATCTCCCATCTGCTGTTATCTCTGTGATACATCTTCCATTGTGATGCATCTTCCATCTGCTGTTATCTCTGGTATGCATCTCCCATCTGCTGTTATCTCTGTGATACATCTTCCATTGTGATGCATCATCCATCTGCTGTTATCTCTGTGATGCATCTTCCATCTGCTGTTATCTCTGTGATACATCTTCCATTGTGATGCATCTCCCATCTGCTGATATCTCTGTGATTCATCTTCCATTGTGATGCATCTTCCATCTGCTGCTATCTCTGTGATGTATCTCCCATCTGCTGTTATCTCTGTCATGTATATCCCATCTGCTGTTATCTCCATTATCTCCCATCTGCTGTTATCTCTGTGATACATCTTTCATTGTGATGCATCCTCCATCTGCTGTTATCTCTGTGATGTATCTCCCATCTGCTGTTATCTCTGTGATACATCTTCCATTGTGATATATCTCCCATCTGCTGTTATCTCTGATGCATCTCCCACCTGCTGTTATCTCTGTGATACATCTTCCATTGTGATGCATCTTCCATCTGCTGTTATCTCTGGTATGCATCTCCCATCTGCTGTTATCTCTGTGATACATCTTCCATTGTGATGCATCATCCATCTGCTGTTATCTCTGTGATGCATCTTCCATCTGCTGTTGTCTTTATGATGCATCTTCCATCTGCTGTTATCTCTGTGATATGCATCTTCCATCTGCTCTTGTCTCTGTGATGCATCTTCCATCTGCTGTAATCTCTGTGATGTATCTCCCATCTGCTGTTGTCTCTGTGATGCATCTCCCATCTGCTGTTATCTCTGTGATGCATCTTCCATCTGCTGTTGTCTCTGTGATGTATCTCCCATCTGCTGTTGTCTCTGTGATGCATCTCCCATCTGCTGTTATCTCTGTGATACATCTTCCTTTGTGATGTATCTCCCATCTGCTGTTATCTCTGTGATGCATCTCCCATCTACTGTTATCTCTGTGATTCATCTTCCATTGTGATGCATCTTCCATCTGCTGTTATCTCTGTGATGCATCTTCCATCTGCTGTTATCTCTGTGATACATCTTTCATCTGCTGTTATCTTTGTGATGCATCTTCCATATGCTGTTGTCTCTGTGATGCATCTCCCATCTGCTGTTATCTCTGTGATTCATCTTCCATTGTGATGCATCTTCCATCTGCTGTTATCTCTGTGATGCATCTTCCATCTGCTGTTGTCTCTGTGATGCATCTCCCATCTGCTGTTATCTCTGTGATTCATCTTCCATTGTGATGCATCTTCCATCTGCTGTTATCTCTGTGATGCATCTTCCATCTGCTGTTATCTCTGTGATGCATCTCCCATCTGCTGTTATCTCTGTGATTCATCTTCCATTGTGATGCATCTTCCATCTGCTGTTATCTCTGTGATGCATCTTCCATCTGCTGTTATCTCTGTGATGCATCTTCCATCTGCTGTTGTCTCTGTGATGTATCTCCCATCTGCTGTTGTCTCTGTGATGCATCTCCCATCTGCTGTTATCTCTGTGATACATCTTCCTTTGTGATGTATCTCCCATCTGCTGTTATCTCTGTGATGCATCTCCCATCTACTGTTATCTCTGTGATTCATCTTCCATTGTGATGCATCTTCCATCTGCTGTTATCTCTGTGATGCATCTTCCATCTGCTGTTATCTCTGTGATACATCTTTCATCTGCTGTTATCTTTGTGATGCATCTTCCATCTGCTGTTGTCTCTGTGATGCATCTCCCATCTGCTGTTATCTCTGTGATTCATCTTCCATTGTGATGCATCTTCCATCTGCTGTTATCTCTGTGATGCATCTTCCATCTGCTGTTGTCTCTGTGATGCATCTCCCATCTGCTGTTATCTCTGTGATTCATCTTCCATTGTGATGCATCTTCCATCTGCTGTTATCTCTGTGATGCATCTTCCATCTGCTGTTATCTCTGTGATGCATCTCCCATCTGCTGTTATCTCTGTGATTCATCTTCCATTGTGATGCATCTTCCATCTGCTGTTATCTCTGTGATGCATCTTCCATCTGCTGTTATCTCTGTGATACATCTTCCATCTGCTGTTATCGCTGTGATGCATCTCCCATCTGCTGTTATCTCTGTGATACATCTTCCATTGTGATGCATCTTCCATCTGCTGTTATCTCTGTGATGCATCTTCCATCTGCTGTTATCTCCGTGATACATCTTCCATTGTGATGCATCTTCCATCTGCTGTTATTTCTGTGATGCATCTCCCATCTGCTGTTGTCTCTGTGATGCATCTCCCATCTGCTTTTATCTCTGTGATACATCTTCCATTGTGATGCATCTTCCATCTGCTGTTATCTCTGTGATGCATCTCCCATCTGCTGTTATCTCTGTGATACATCTTCCATTGTGATGCATCTTCCATCTGCTGTTATCTCTGTGATGCATCTCCCATCTGCTGTTGTCTCTGTGATGCATCTCCCATCTGCTGTTATCTATGTGATACATCTTCCATTGTGATACATCTTCCATCTGCTGTTATCTCTGTGATGCATCTCCCATCTGCTGTTGTCTCTGTGATACATCTTCCATTGTGATGCTTCTTCCATCTGCTGTTATCTCTGTGATGCATCTCCCATCTGCTGTTGTCTCTGTGATGCATCTTTCATCTGCAGTGCCTAGGTATGTGAATGCCTGCACTTGCAGCTTCCCATTGTCTATGCCAGATCATTCATTTGTACTTGCAGGATGACATGCTGTATGAGGGTCAGGCAGGGATCACGGATCCAGCCATGGAGGAGAAGATGTTTTCTGATATGATCCGCCAAGTTGGAGCCGCCCACATATTTCAGGAGTAAGTTTCTGTAGTGTTTAACTCAATTTGTCCCAAGCTTTTATGACTTTAACTCAGTCAATCCGAGGCAGTTGTTACTTTACTTGATTTAATCGAAACAGTTTTTACTTTAAACTCAGTCTGTTTGAAGCATTTGTTATTTTAAACTAATATATGTTGGGTCTAAATGTGTTCATATAATAACTATTGGATAAAAAGAATTAATGTAACAATTGCGGTAGAGTGGGTTAATATAAAATTGAGGTAGAGTGGGTTAATGTAACAGTTGTGATAGAGTAGGTTAATGTAACAATTGTGATAGAGTGGGTTAATTTAACAATTGGGATGTAGTGGGGGGTTAATGTAACAAGTGTGATAGAGTGGGTTAATATAATAATTGTGATAGAATGGGTTAATGTAACAATTGTGATAGAGTGGGTTAATATAACAATTATGATAGAGTGGGTTACTGTAACAATTATAATAGAGTGGGTTAATGTAACAATTGGGGTAGAGTGGGTTAATGAAACAATTATGATAGAGTGGGTTAATATAACAATTATGAAAGAGTGGGTTAATGTAACAATTGTGGCAGAGTGGGTTAATGTAACATTTGTGATACAGTGGGTTAATGTAACAATTTTGATAAAGTGGGTTAATATAACAATTGTGATGGAGTGGGTTAATGTAACATTTGTAATAGAGTGGGTTAATGTAACAATTGTGATAGAGTAGGTTAATGTAACAATTGTGATACAGTGGGTTAATGTAACAATTGTGATAGAGTGGGTTAATCTAACAATTGTGATACAGTTGGTTAATGTAACAATTGTGATAGAGTAGGTTAATGTAACAATTGTGATACAGTGGGTTAATGTAACAATTGTGATACAGTGGGTTAATGTAACAACTGTGATGGAGTGGGTTAATGTAACAATTGTGATAGAGTAGGTTAATGTAACAATTGTGATAGATAGAGTAGTTAATGTAACAGTTGTGATAGAGTGGGTTAATGTAACAATTGTGATACAGCGGGTTAATGTAACAATTGTGATAGAGTAGGTTAATATAACAATTGTGATACAGTGGTTTAATGTAACAATTGTGATAGAGTGGGTTAATGTAACAATTGTGATACAGTTGGTTAATGTAACAATTGTGATAGAGTATGTTAATGTAACAATTGTGATAGAGTAGGTTAATGTAACAATTGTGATACAGTGGGTTAATGTAACAGTTGTGATAGAGTGGGTTAATGTAACAATTGTGATACAGTGGGTTAATGTAACAATTGTGGCAGAGTGGGTTAATGTAACATTTGTGATACAGTGGGTTAATGTAACAATTTTGATAAAGTGGGTTAATATAACAATTGTGATGGAGTGGGTTAATGTAACATTTGTAATAGAGTGGGTTAATGTAACAATTGTGATAGAGTAGGTTAATGTAACAATTGTGATACAGTGGGTTAATGTAACAATTGTGATAGAGTGGGTTAATCTAACAATTGTGATACAGTTGGTTAATGTAACAATTGTGATAGAGTAGGTTAATGTAACAATTGTGATACAGTGGGTTAATGTAACAATTGTGATACAGTGGGTTAATGTAACAACTGTGATGGAGTGGGTTAATGTAACAATTGTGATAGAGTAGGTTAATGTAACAATTGTGATAGATAGAGTAGTTAATGTAACAGTTGTGATAGAGTGGGTTAATGTAACAATTGTGATACAGCGGGTTAATGTAACAATTGTGATAGAGTAGGTTAATATAACAATTGTGATACAGTGGTTTAATGTAACAATTGTGATAGAGTGGGTTAATGTAACAATTGTGATACAGTTGGTTAATGTAACAATTGTGATAGAGTATGTTAATGTAACAATTGTGATAGAGTAGGTTAATGTAACAATTGTGATACAGTGGGTTAATGTAACAGTTGTGATAGAGTGGGTTAATGTAACAATTGTGATACAGTGGGTTAATGTAACAATTGTGATGGAGTGGGTTAATGTAACAATTGTGATAAAGTGGATTAATGTAACAATTGTGATACAGTAGTTTAATGTAACAATTGTGATACAGTGGGTTAATGTAACAATTGTGATAGAGTAGGTTAATGTAACAATTGTGATAGAGTGGGTTAATGTAACAATTGTGATACAGTGGGTTAATGTAACAATTGTGATACAGTGGGTTAATGTAACAATTGTGATAGAGTAGGTTAATGTAACAATTGTGATAGAGTAGGTTAATGTAACAATTGTGATAGAGTGGGTTAATGTAACAATTGTGATACAGTGGGTTAATGTAACAATTGTGATACAGTGGGTTAATGTAACAATTGTGATACAGTGGGTTAATGTAACAATTGTGATACAGTAGGTTAATGTAACAATTGTGATACAGTGGGTTAATGTAACAATTGTGATACAGTGGGTTAATGTAACAATTGTGATACAGTGGGTTAATGTAACAATTGTGATAGAGTAGGTTAATGTAACAATTGTGATACAGTGGGTTAATGTTACAATTGTGATACAGTGGGTTAATGTAACATTTGTGATAGAGTAGGTTAAAGAAACAATTGTGATAGAGTAGGTTAAAGAAACAATTGTGATAGTGTGGGCTAATATAACAAGGTGTACTTAAGCTAGCCGACAAAGAGGTGCCTTACTCCGCCTTTTATTGATCTCCTCTGACTCAATGAAATGGCCTAGCTACTGGATGATATTTAGAATAGTGTGGGAAGGAAAAGTAGCAAATAAGGGAATAGGCCAACTCTTCTTATTATGCCATGGCCTAGTTTATATCAAGGCTTAGGGCTTCACACCCACTGGCAGTTTCTGCTGTTGGACTATGTTTGACAGATTAGGATACTTTCTGTGCTGTGGAGTTTGTGCACTGCATTAAGATTCTCCATCAGTGAGCTATTGGAGGAAACTGAGCACTCATCTAAATGTCTATGTGCCATCAAGTTAGTTCTTAGACGTTAAATTGCATTTTCAGTACAGATTTAATCGTGATCATTGTAGTTTAAACTATGCATAATTTATTCAAGTATTTTGAAAAAGGAAGTAATAATTTGTCGATGTGTCCTCATTTTTAGTGAAGATGTCGTCAAAGCCATGTGGCTAAAACTGCACAGAGAAGAACCAGACATGACTTCAACATTTGAAGAGTTTATTGCCAGATTGGCGGGTGATATCAAGAGGTCGAAGGTTGATTTTCAGTCATTAGAATCTGCCTTGATGAGGTAAGCTGTAAATGTCCATCTTTTATGTAATTGTTCAGCAGACCCCAAATGATGTAGTTGACAGAGGAATATATTTTCATATTGTTCAGTAAAATAAATGACATAGTTGACATATTAATATATTTTCATATTGTATTGATGACAAAAGAGAACTTTATCTTATCATTCATGTGGGAATGAATAGTTATTACGTGAACAATTTGAAACTTTTAAGAAATTAACCCAATCTCACAATTTTTAATGGTTTTAATTTTAAAGAAAATGTGATTATTAATGGCCAATTATTGACAAATAATTAGAGAAAACAAATAACAGGTAGGCAAGTTAGCATAGTAGATGTGATTCAGTTGGATTTCCATGTGGCATCTTTTTCTTCATCGTTTCTCTTTCAAGGGAAATGTGTCACACCTTGTTATGCACCTCACAGGTCAGTTTGTCTGACTTCAGCATGCATGTGTGCTTCCTCTAGACAGATTCCGTCCATGGTAACAGACATCATATTGATGGTATTGGCTATATGCAGAGCAAAGTCAGACTATACATGATTGCGATATAAGTACATCTCTGTGCTTTTTTGTTGCAAGAAACAAGGCAAATCAGATGGTTTGGTCTTGTAACAATGTGATCATAAGACACTAGCCCACAAAGAACACTAGCACTCAGCAAATGATGGATTGATGAAATATCAGAGTACCACCACGTATGAAGCACAAACAGAACTTGCTCCAGATGTCTATTCTTAACATAAAACAGGAAGCCAAAAGGAGGATACAGTTGATGATTCTTTTTGTTCAGCCTAGTAATTGATTGTGATGTTTACACATCTGTACTTGCGTCAGTGTTTATTAAAGAAATGTTTTTCACCTGTTTGAGGAAAGATTACTTAAGTGACTGCTCCAAACAATTGTTACTTTAACTCTGTCTGACCTCTACAGTTGCCTGGACAAGAAGTATTACACATATTTAACTAATTAATTTGTCAGAGTAATAGCCACCTTGTTTCAAGCAATTTATCGTCATGTAGCCACTGCAAGCCAGCCCACTAATAACCATACTTAAATCCATCCACCATGGGCCATGTGGATAAGCATGGGCAGTTCCGTGTTTCTGTCTCGACCATGCCATGTGGCTAAGCAATCCCGGTATTTACTTCTTGGTCTCTTCCCTTCGATCTTGCCAGTTGTCACCAAATTCTCCAATTCATCTCTTCTCATAACATCCCCAGAAAATTTTGACTTGAATACCTCAATGCAAATTGCCTGATTTCATGGTTGATTTGACTGTTTGTCTGCAGTAAGAGCAATGAGCATGAGGAGGAAGTCAAGAAACTTTATGAAGAAATGGAGCTACAGATAAAAGAGGAGAGAGAGAAGATACTAGCAGAGGTAGGGGATTCATTCTTTATATTTTACTTCTTTTAAAACATTATTTGGAATCACGTCTCTTTCTTTGTAGGTGTTGTGTGTCATGAGTATGGTTGGACAAGAGTTCGCTGCCTGCGTTTATTGTTCACTAACAGGGGGAAAAAAACCTGCCTACCTGTTCCTCCGTGCATTCAGGTCTGCTTCTGCAGAGGATTGAACCCAGACCATTGTCTAGGCAGGCAAGCACATTAACCACTAAGCCACTGTAGCTCCCACTTTTGTGGGTAGCTTTTTTCATGTTTTACATTTTTGCCAGGGCAGTGCAGGATTACTGCCTAATCGTCATAATTTTAAACGGCTAAAGGATCTGTAGTATGATCGACATGCACACATGTTTGCCCTTATCTGAGAAGTTTAGGCTTCCGAACCACTAGCTAGGGATTTGAGAGAGGTGGGAAGGGAGTATATTATCTTCAGCTTCCTGATTGTGTTTAATTTAAACATTTATAATTTTTTTAAATCATAAAACTATTGACATTTGTTATTCTTGTGTTTACTGTGTTTTTTTGTTGTTGGTGTATTTGATGCATATTGTAATTCCTTTGTTGAATACAGTTGTATTTACTTTGTTGCTTGTTGGTATGTTAACTTCATTGAATATTGTTGTATATACATTGTTGCTTGCTGTATTTACTGTGTTACATTGTTGTATGTTGCTGTGTTTACTTTGTTGCATATGATTATATTGACTTTGTTGCATGTTGTAGGAGAGAGCTCGGGAGCGGCAGACACGGATGGAGCTGGAGAGTCAACTCAAGGAGCGGGAAAAGCAGCTACAGGAGATCCTCACACGGCACCAGGAGGTCAGTTCTGCGGGTCACTGTTGACATCATCAAGTGCTGTCTTTCCCACTTCAGAGATAATTCTTACATTCCAGTGCAATTCTTCTTGTTTAACAGTTATTCTTTCTCCCTGTGTATGGAGTGACTCACCTCGCTTTGGAAGTCGCATATTGTGACAATTGTGTGGAGTTTTTGCCCTGGCCATCCAGGAGTGCGGGGGAAATGAACAGGCTGATGGGCTGTCAGGGAGTGCACCTCTTGGTGGTAGATTGCCTATGGAGATGGGAGAGGTGGTCATGAGCCTGTGTTATCGGGTGGAGAGGTGGAGGAGCAGATTGAGAGCCTGGTTGTGGAAAGAATGAGATTGCGGGGGATTGACAGGGGTTGTGGTAGAGTCTCAGGGCAGAGAGGGAGGACCAGGAGAGCTTTCAATCAGATAGCGGTGGGAACGATTAGTAGTGTGACTCTTCGTTGGCTGTTGAACGAGGAGGCGGAATGCGTATGGGAATGTTCTGGGTGCAGTGATGTCAGTTCTTAACTCAGCTGTATTAGTTTAACATTTGGTTCTACAGCCTGTGATTCTGATTTTGTCCTAGCTCCAAGCACCCATTAAAGCAGGCCGGCTAAGGTTGGCCAGCACCCAGTTGGCTGGGGGATGCCCAGCTTGAGGCGGGCAGTAGCTGATCAATGACACCTGTAGGTGTCTCCCACCATCAGTAGTAACCCGTAGCGCACATTTCTACACCAGTTGACAAGGACTTATAACTCATAAATGCTGCCTATCGCTTTGATTCTGAGACCATTTAAGACCATGGATGCAGTTATACCTCTTCATAGCACAAAGCCTGGGCTGAATTGTAGACATCTAATCATGATAACATAATCAGATGAGACACCTTGTTATATTAAAGTAATCTGATGAGACACTTAATCATGTTAACATAATCTGATAAAACACCAAACGTTAGCATAATCTGATTAAATAGCTATTCTAGTTAACATAATCTGATAAAACACCCAGTTAAGTTAACATAATCTGATACAACAGCCATGTTAACATAATTTGATAAAACACCTAACAATGTTAGCATAATCTGATTAAATAGCTATTTTAGTTAACATAATCTGATAAAACACTCATTTTGGCCCACAGCTGGAGACAAAACTGCAGACAATAAATAAAACTGAAGTCATGACAAAACAAGAGAATGAACGCTTGCAAAAGGCTAGTATTATTTTCTTTTTGTCATTTTACTGTTGTTAAGTAAGTTACATAAACTTTAGTTTTCACATCTGTGCGCTTGTAACTTCGGTACTCCTATTTCCCGCACATAAGCAAAAGTAAAGTATTCTTTTTCATGCCTTGATGGTATATTAGGTATATGGTGCTTTCGACCAATCAGCACTCGACGGGTGATCTTTTAAAGATTACCCTGACTACTTTTACTTCCCTGATGATTTTCTGGCACCAATTTTGAGCTGGGTCGATCTGGGAACTGAGGTCACTAGAAAAAAATCCCACCTTGCAGGGGCTTTTGATTACCAAAATGGTAGGCAAGTGTACTACCACTGCTTTACATGGTTCCCTTCAAGGCCAGAGGAGAGAGACAAACCAGATAAAGTAAAACCGTGTGAAATGAGTCATCCCTCACAACTGTAAACCTACAGCAACAAGCATTCTTAGATTCTCTATACGTATGCCCTGTCCTCCTCAGTTACACATGTAGAGAATAGAAATAATAGCATGAGAATCTACAAGGTTAATGTTCTCTAGTTCTTCTATGAAGATACAGATTCAGAAGTACTGGTTTCACAGTGTTGAGTTATGCCATGGGAGATGAAGTGACCAGCTACCTTTATCACCAGAAAACATTGTGTGGCTTAATAATAAAGCCATGTGTAGCATTCCTAAAGAAGATAATATTAATTTCACTTAACCCTTTACAAGGCATATCGTCCGTTACCGGCCGGTCTCTAAATACGAGCGTAACGTCCGATTCCGGCCGATACTATTATGCATTGTAAAAACGCGATCTCTCGGCTTTCCGACACTTCCGTTGGCTACTTTCACTTTCGTCCTTAGCTTGACAACGTGGCCGCCATTTGTAAACGCGCTACAATTACTTTGAACAGACTTTTACGGACTTGTTTTGATAGTTTTACGCTGTTTTTCAAAATGGATTTCGGTGATTCTTCAAGTGATAGCCGAGATTTCGCTCTGTTCAATTTAAATGACATTAAAGGGCACAAAGTTGATTATTAATCGGAGCTAGATATCAGTGCAAAGCGTTACTTTGCATTAGCAGTCGTGAGTCGGACTTTAAAGAAAGTGATTATGATTCTGAAAATGTGTTTGTAAATTGCCGTATAGATGACGGAAAATCACAAACAACATGCCGTATTTTGTAAATATTTGTGTTCATATATGGATTACCGGCAACAATCACGTGAGTAACATATTCTGCATGCTTTTCCCTTCATTGTGTTGTTTATTTAACTAAAATCGGTTGACTAACACCTTATTTGTGATGTTTTTACTAACGCGACCCGAAATTTTTACAGAATCTGAAAAAATCTTGCCCGTTCAGGGCTAGAAAACGGACAAGCGTCTGCCCTGTAAAGGGTTAAACCTTACATGTATAACATGTATTGCCACTGACTAAGCCTTGTGTATAGATGTGTCCTATGTATAGATGTGTCCTATGTTTAGATGTGTCCTATGTTTAGATGTGTCCTATGTTTAGATGTGTCCTATGTTTAGATGTGTCCTATGTTTAGATGTGTCCTGTGTATAGATGTGTCCTTTGATCTGTGCAGGAAAGAGACCAGCTAGAGGAGATGCTGAGCCGGAACCGCGACAACCTGGAGGAATCCCGTGCCTACATCCAACAGATGCAGCTGCAGCAGAAAGATGAAAAAAGAGAAAGAGCCATGTAATTGTATTTTCTGTTTTTCTGTTTCCTGATCATTTATCTCTGCATTCTGTCCTTTCATAAGTTTTAATCTGTTTTTCCTAAAGCATTTTCCTACTATGGGTCTTTGATGTTATTGCACCATCACATTTTGTAGATGTGAATACATCGAGGAATACATCTTTCCATCACTTTCATAGGCCACAAGCCGAGGCATCAAACCCTCGTCCCAACATGGCTGAATGGATAAGCTGTCGCGTGTTCTTAAACATTCGGCGTGCTGATGCTGAGGACAGTGTTTCAAACCCTACACCGGACAGTTGGATTAAAATGTTGACCTATCATCCTTACTTGGAAGACGTAAATTACAAGTACCTCTGAAGTTGGAGTAGGTTGGCCTGATGGTGAGGGACACTGTTAATAGGGAAAGCTAATCTACACGCAAACACCAGTCCAGTGCTACTAGAAGTAGTGTGTATGGACTCCGCTTGAGTTCAAATCGAGAGAGTGTCAAAAAACAAAACACAAAAAGAAAAGTAAAAGCCCTCGTCCAACAGTGCTCAGGATATTATCAGCCCAGTCAGATATCAGTTTCGCTGATACACCCACTGTTCATGTGTTTATTCTTTCTTATAGAAATATCAGTGGAGGAAGCATTGAGGCCATTAAGACTGCAGGCACGTAGACATATTTATGAGAAATTGAAAGCTATAGTTGCCATACTGGGATTTGAACCTGCTACCTCCAAATGATAACAGTTCCTGGCATCAGGAGCAAGTGTACTTTGCCACAGGATCAACTTGACACCACTAACAAGGCATCATCATTAGCCAGGTCTGTCATCCACCTGAAACCACAACTATAGAATATTGAAGATATCTTCTAATCTCGACTTCTTTCTTCTGTTTCTATGAGTGCTAATCAGTACTTGTAACAAGTAAAAGAACCCATTTACATTCCTTAGAGTGCCTCGGGTATATGGTGCTGGACCAAAAGAGTCGGCACTTAGTAGGCGATGGAAATCCTCAGATTTCTGTATAAACTGTACTTAACTGGATTCAGACCATTTATCATTTAAGTTTGAGTTAAGTGCCACACTAATAAACCAGTCCATGCAACCAAACAGATCTCAGCAATGACACATACCTAAATGATTGTTGTGTTGTTGTTTTTGTTGTTGTTGTGATTGCTTGCTGTGAACTCAAACATAGTTTATGCATGTGCTACAACTTCTATTGCGCTGGACTGGTGTTTGCTTTCCCTAATACCAGTGGCCCTCTAAATCATACAAACCCACTCCAACTTCTGAGATGGTAGTTTTGTTAAATATATATGTGACTTTATTGCTGCTTTCTTCTCATAGTATTAATTTTATTGCTGTTTTATTCTTGTGGTTATTGATTTTGATTTTATTGCTACTTATGGTGGTTATTGATACTGACTTTATTGTCTTCATGGTAACTCTTTGGATGACCAGGGCAGCACTGATGTTGTCTGAGGGTATTGCTATCGAGCGAGAGAGCCTTGTCAAGCAGCTGGACATTCTTAAGTAGGTATCACCCAGTTTTGTTTGTTGTTTCATTGTTGTGTTTCTGTAAATACCTTCTCTCATCTGATATTGTTTCTAAATCTCTTTTTCATCATCCTTTCTCTGTCTCATTGTTTATTATATGTTTTTGTAAATACTTTCTCTAATCTGATATTGTTTCTAAATCTCTTTTTCATCATCCTTTCTCTGTCTCATTGTTTATATGTTTTTGTAAATACTTTCTCTAATCTGATATTGTTTCTAAATCTCTTTTTCATCACCTCTTCTGTCTCATTGTTTATATGTTTTTGTAAATACTTTCTCTAATCTGATATTGTTTCTAAATCTCTGTCTGATCATCCTTTCTCTGTCTCTCATTGTTAACACGTTTCTATAATTTCTCTGATCTGATATTGCTTCTAAATCTCTTTTTAATCATTATTTCTGTATCTCCCATTGTTTATATGTTCCTAAAATTACATTCTCTTATATGATTTTGTCGGGTTTCCTGGCCGAGGGGTTAGCAACTTTCTCCGTAACCCGAATGCCAGAGACGGAGCAGGTATGGATTTGTCCTGGAGTGTTATAATGTTTATTCTTAACACCAAGACATCTGATCACATAAAGAATCCACAGGGTCATCGGATGCCGTGTCTTACAGGAGCCCTTGAGGGCAGCCAAGAATAATACCATTGACCTATCATATATGTTATAGGACTTTAGCCTCAAAATCCAACCATTTATGAGCAAGTCAACCAAAGGATTGGCATGAGTTGGTTGAGGGCTTGTGCTTCACTGAGAGATGAATGGCAGGAGAAGAAGAAGAGGGTCATCCAAAGTCTGTGTTATACTTGATTATCCACATCACTATCCGGAAACATCCAGCTATCCCCATGGAGATGCAGCAACATTGTGCTGTCAGTGCCAAATATGAGCACTAACTAAAGAACAAGAAAGAAAACTCACTACTTGTAAAATGAGATGCCTGAGAAAAGCAGCGAACAAATCAAGAAGGGACCAGATTAGAAATGAGGAGATCTACAAAACAGTTGGAGCAACACCTGTTGTTACATTCATTTAAACACGACTTAACTGGTTCGGTCATCTAGTGAGAATACACCCAATGTCGCCAGCAACAAAAGCATACAACATGAACATGGAAACATCAAGAAACAGGGGAACACCACGAAGAATATGGATCGATGGTGTCACCAAGACCCTAAAAACCTACAACATCTCAGCATTCCAAGCAACCAAGAAAGCCCTAGTTTGGAAATCAATCATCAATCAATCCTGTGATGCATAATGGCATGAAGCCGTGAAGGACAAAAGAAAGAAGAATGCCGACATCACACCTGGTCAGTGCTTGTCCAACATGACTGCATTATTCCCTACTGTTACGGGACTCTGTTAAGTCAGTACATCTACCCCTGAATCACCTCACAACAGTGATTATTGCATGTTTTCTGTGTTGTAGAGACGTGAACAAGAAACTCCGAGATGACAAAGATGAAGCCAGTGCTACGGATATAAGGCGGGTATTACATTTAACTGTTCTCATCCTGAGGTGAAGGTTTATTTCTCAATTCTTCTGTCTTTCAACCCAGACTGAAACATAGGTACTCAGTCATCTCATCCTATACTTTGGTGTCTCTTACAGCTCCTTGCATATCTTTCCCATATTACTCATCACAATCTCTAATCTTTTCTCTCTATATTTGTGGTCTCCCTCAATGTATTTTGCCCTGCGGGTTCCAGAGAAAGGACATTCTAGTAATGCCATTGATTGGTTTTCCTAATGCAAGTCCTCTACAGTGCCCGCATCTTTTCTTCACTTCTGGATTCACTGAACAATCAGAATGTGTGTTCTTGTTGTCAGCTCTGAATTCTGTCGTACTATTTTTGTAGTCCTCTTATTCTGCACAGACACCTCTTAATGAATGTTGGTTCTATTTTTTCTTCATTCTCTGGCTTTAAACTTAGGCATAGTCCACACACGTGATACTACTACTAGAGAATGCTCTGGACTGATGTTTGTGTGTGGATTAGCTTTCTCTATTACCAGTGTCTCTCAGGCGACCCCACTCAAACTTCTAAGGTACTTGTAAATTATGTCCTAAACTCAAGGACAAGAAGTCAACATTTATGTCTAACTGATCAGCTTGTGAAACGACTCCACTATGCCGTGGTCAGATGAGAAAATTTAAGCACATCGAACCTCTCAGCCATGCAGACCCCCAAAAATTGTTTTGTCTTGATCATCTTGTTAAGGACCCATACAGCTATACCTGTACGTAATCTTGTTTGTGATCCACACAGCAGTACCTGTACATCACGTATATGATACAACCATTTAATATTTGTATCCCAAAATAAGATTTTCCTTTGTCGATGCACTTTACAATAAAACTCCTCTTACTTTACTACTTTTCCTCATACTTTGCGCACACCAAATGTGCTCAGTCTTCCTATAGGAGATCTGGCAGAAGTGTAGGTGCTGATTGTCCTGACAGAGTCCTGGATGTGTGCACCTCTGAGCTGCTGCCTTGGCACTGTATGTCCAATACTGCATTTTATTTCATATCCGATGATTCTGGCTAGGGTTAGAATTAAACTGTAAGTAGACACTGATTATGGTCGTCACTAGGAAGAAGGAGATAGCACAATGCCATGGAGATAACGCTGGTGTTGACTGCGACATCCTGTAAAAGATATTCAACTAACTTAACAATATACAGGTAAATGGGAATATTGTTAAACAAGTGAATTGGTACACCTATCTCGGAACAGTCATAACATCTAATAGGAGATGCCTTGAAGAGATTAGAACAAGAATTGCCATGGCAAAGGTAGCCTTTTGCAAGATGGAAAACATACTGACCAATAAAAAGATGTCATTTGCAATGAGAAAAAGAGTGTTGAAGTGCTACATAGAAACTGTACTTTTCCTTAAACACATTTTTAAGCCGGATCAAGCGAAGAGGTCAATTTTTTTTAAAATATCTCTGCCTTAGTGGAGATTAGAAAACATAACTATTGACTGCCATGCTCTAAGATGCATTTTAGGCGCCTGGTGTGCCTTGCCAGTTCAAGAAGACCCAATCATTCGGGGCCACATTGATTGACGGATGTCAGTCACGACGATCAGGCAGACTTTGAGCTACAGCCTACAATGGGTGACGTTGTGATATTCTAGTATGATAATTTGGTTGCATCTAGTGTGAGCTGCATGGTCAAGTGGTTACACACCCGCCTCATTTGCCAGTGATCCGGAGTTGGATCCCAGGTAAGGTCGGGAATATGCACTACTGACGAGCTCAAATGAGAGCGAAACTCAAGTCAAGCACTTCCAATCCGATGTTGAAAAGGCCCAAGGTTCCTACCGAAATATGATCAGTGTTACCAGTAGTGGGTTGTGCTCAATCTTCAAATATTTTATTAAAACTTACAACTAGATATTACTGTATACCAACTGTTTCAGGCAAACAATTAAAATGAGATTTTACTGTATATATCTATTACATGAAAACCATTAATATTAGATATGACTGCATGTAAACTATTTTATAAAAACTATTACAACTAGATATTACAGTATACCAAGTGTTTCAGGCAAACAATTAAAATGAGATATGACTGTATGTCAGCTATTTGATGAAAACCATTACAACTAGATATTACTGTATACCGTCTGGTTTTTTCTCTCCTGTACCTGACGGTTGCATAGGAGGGCACATTATCATCATTAGACACGGAGGTATTGAAACTTACAACAACATCTTCATGGGGAAGTTATCAGTCTCTAGTCCTTGCCTACCCCTTCCCTACCCATATTGTTTTTCTTATTACGGAGGAGGAGGTAGCTGATTCATTTCTGCTCCCATTGATTTTTCTACCCTCTATTGTTGCAGATGTGGTGCTACTGTGTAAAAGAGAGAGAGAGAGAGAGAGAAAGTGTGTGTGAGAGAGAGAGAGAGAGAAAATGCATGTGCATACATACAAATGCACAAAGGACCCACATGTGGAGCGGCTGACTCAGTGGAGGTGAGTAAAGAAGCCCGGATGACACACTGCTTGTAGAGGAACATGCAGGTGGACATCTAATCAGGCTGCCGCAGTTACCACCATCATGGGAAACTCTTCAGTGGTGACTGCAACAGGAAACGGAGCATGTGTGGCAACGTGCACAGTGTAATGATGTTAATTCTGGGTTTTATATTTCAGAAGTGTGTTTGTGTGTGTGAGTACATGCATGTGTGTGCATTCATGTGTGTGAGAGACAGAGAGGGAGAATTTCATGCCACTGAACTAAGTAAAGATGATTTGAGTCCAGAACTGACATCATAGCTCTCAGGATTTTCCCCATGAGTGCTCCATCCTCATCTTCAACAGCCAGTGAAGAGTCCCAATACTAATGCTTTCAGCAGCAGTTAGATTATGTGCCTTTCCTCAGGGTCCTGAGTGTCGACCATATCCATTGGTCACTTCTTGCAGCACTGTTCTCTCCAGGCCATGATGATCTATCTGGAGATGAGATTACATTGACAGCACTGGACTGCTTCAGTGCCATACGTTTATAACTTCAGCTCTTTCTATCTGAAGCAGTAGTTTGTTCAAGCTAACACATGCTACACCTAAAGTTATTCAAGAAGAAGTTAAGTAACAATTATGATAACATGGCTTAATATAACAATAATGCAGAATAGAAGGTGTAAAATGGCATGAGAGAATCACTAATGCAATGATGAGGGAGAGAACTAGGTTCCAGTGACTCAAGATGTCAGAATAAGATGCTGGCACTGGATAGCACATCTGAATCCCTCTGTCCCCTAAAGGTACGCGGGATACTTCAAAACACTGCTATCCATTAGAGGTACATGTCATCCCTCTAAACCAGTGTTTCCCAACGTGGGGCCCACACCCCACAGGGGGGCAATTCGACTGTTAAGGGGGGCAATTCGAAAATGGAAGAAATCGGCTGGATATAACAAAACGGGGAGACTTGAGACTGAAGATAACTAAATTGGAACCTGACATAAGATCTCTTTGCAGCAAGCATCAAGCGCAAGGATCATACTAAATTTAAATAATAAATAATTACTAATAATTAAAATAATATAGAAAAATCTTTCATTAAAATCATTTTGTACTTGAATTTCAGTTCTCCATTATATGTTTTGAAAATTTACTTACTGTGTTTGTTCAATAATTTCCAAGTGATTTCTTCCTAAAATCTATCAATCAAGTTTCTTTAGTGAACATTTCAATTTTTGAATATTAAAAATTATGAATATGTTGGGGGCGTGGGGTGGGCGGGGTGGGGCGGGGGACATAAGAATTTTAGAAAGGCTTAGGTGGGGCATAGCACAAAAAAGGTTGGGAAACACTGCAGTCTAAACGCTCTATCCCCATAAAGGCACATGTTGTACCTCATAATCTCTCTGTCCCATAAAGGCACATGTTGTACCCCATAATCCCCCTATCTCTAGGTGTACACGTTGTACCTTTAAATCCCTGCATCTCAGGAGAGGACGTGTGAAACGAGTTTATTGCCCCTAAGCCAAGTACATAACACCCCCCCCCCCCCCCCCCATATTCTTTACAGGACATTGCCGTCAACACCAGCATTTTTCAGGTGCTGTTGATGTCTTGGCAAGTTTTACGCTCAGTAGTTTGCCATTGCTTTCTGAACGACCGGCTCACATACCTCTGTAAGTAATCAGCATGATACGATCTGCTGCCGAATCTCACGCAGCTGTTTCATACGTGAGTATACGGGGTTTTGAACAACGTCCTTAACTTAAATCTCTGCCACACCTTATGGCTTTAAATGTTGAACACAACAAACTATTGGTCATATGGGATGGCTTCAGTATAATGAGGTACTCATGTATTCATGTAGTTGAATTATTACAACTGAGTAGTGCCTAGTGTTTGTAATTCCTCTTGTGTTTTTGCTTAGCTTCCTAAATCGCTTGTCTTGTTACCACGTGAGGGTGTCTTTGTTTAATGGTCAGTTTTTGCTTTTATTTTGCCAGTTTGTTTCTTTTAGTGTGTGTGAGTTGAACTAAACACTGTCTTGATATGCTTGTGTGATGTGGAAATGTAGTACGCTTGCTTACCAATGCAGCAGGTTGGGGTTTGATTTTATGTAGTGGCAAGATTGCATGTTTTAAATGATTGTGATGGATACAAGTTAATTACTCTTCATCACTTATCATGATGCTGTAGATATTTTTCTCCTCACTGTTGCCTGGTGATATCACAAGTTCATTTTGTTTACATGCCGTCGTCATCATGTAGCAGGTCGTGACAGAATTATGCTTTCGTCACAATTGCTGAAAAATCTCTTAGGGAGTTTCCCTCAAAAATGCTGGTTGCACAGTCTGCTTCGTGCTCTGAAGCTTGTGGGTTCGTTTCTGGGCACTTCTTTCAGTTCACAAGTGCAATTTTCTTGTGCAATCTTTTGTGTCTTCGTAATTAAAATTCACTACAGGAGAACATTGTTTTGAAATTCATTATCACGTTGCAGATAAATTCATCTATTCACAATTTATATAAATTCATCATCGTTATCAACCTTCAGTGATAAGTCACCATGTCTGTTATTGGAACTGATTTAGTTTCCTTGAGGGAGTCTGCAGTTTCACTATCGTTTGTTTATCTTCTCTGTTTAAGGCACTTATATGTTTCTTGTTTGTGAAAGGTTGTTTCAGCTAGAAATACCAAATGACTGTCAGGTTTGTTTGTCAGTTTGAATTCGTTAAACTCTTTCTGTTCAGGTAGTTGTGTATAGCTGTTGATTATATTATATTATGTTTTGTTATATTGTGTTTTAGTATATTATATTGTATTATATTATGTTTTGTTATGTTATATTGTAATATAATATATTATATTATAATATAGTATATTATAATATATATTATATGTCAGGAAATACCAATTCGTCTCCCCTTTTGTTCTCAATGTCATCATGTCTATGGTCATTTTGTCCTCGCTTTATTATTTCCGATTAATTTTATTGTGAACACATTTATGTTTTATATATTTGATTCTATAATGCTTCATTTACATCATCTTCTGTTTTCTCCTCACCCTTTTCATCGTCTTTCTCTTTTTCTTTTTACTGCTGTTCTTCTTGTTCTTTTGATCTTCATCTACTTCTTATTATTGTTCTTGTTTGCGTTCTTTTACCTTGTCTTTCTTCTTGAGAGCTTTTCATCTTGTTCTTCTCGGTGTTGTTGTTTTTATTTATTCTTGTTCTTGTTCTTATTGTTGCTGCTTTCTCTGTAAGACATGGAACGGTTAGGACACAATACTGAGAAGGGCATGAGCACAGTGAAACAAGGGTTTGATGTCAGCTGACACCATTCGCTACGGGAAAGAAAGACTGACCACCTATTTACCAGCACTCAGTCCTAGACAAATTATGATGATCCTAACACTTCGCGTAACCACGGGTTCCTGCTACAGCAGTGGTTCTCAACCAGTGGGGAATTCTCCCCCCACCTGGGGGGGGGGGGGGGGGGATTAAGACCACAGATTGGCAGACTCGAAATGGCTTCAGGCACAATATCCTGGTTTTCTGTTGAGTGTTTTGTTTGATGAAGCACAATTTCTGGCATTCTAGTTTAATGTATTAAGTGACAATTCTTTGACGTTTTAACTGTTTGTTTATTGTAATATGATTAATTTGGTGTGTTAATAAAAATATTGTGAATATAAAAAATGCACCGTTTGAGGCTGAAAATTTTGGAAAGGGGGGAATTTTTCTTCTTTCATTCGCTGGGAAGAGGGAAATGACATTCTGACATATGGTGAAAGAAAGCATGGGCCACAAAAGGTTGAGAACCACTGCTATGGCTTTAGTTTTAGTTTATTTAACAAAGTAGTCAGTCTCGCCCTCTCTGATCACTCTTTACAACAGGAGGTTACAGTGTTACCACTTTCCCTTTGTGGCCTGACTGGTACCTGGCCATCTTGACCATATGACAATTTGTTACATTGTGTTACACACACTACAACCCATAGCGGTAAGACTAGGGATGGAGTTATACCTCTCCATAGCACAAAGCCTGGGCTGAATTGTAGAGACCATATGTTGCCCATGCAGTATGGTCCCCCTCTCGGCCTGCCTAGTTTACTCCAGAGGAAAGGTAATGGCAATACATCTGGAATACGACAAGCTGCCGGATCAATAAAAGGTTTTAACTGTCCACCTATCAGAGCCTTGATCATAGACCAGTTGCCGACCAAGGCTTAGGGCCTGGTCTGCCCTGTCATGACATTTAGTTTTTAGGCTGTTTTCCTTTATAAGACATTACTATTATAAGATATAATCTAAATAAAGTGAAACAGAGACCAGTTTTGTGAGACCAGCTCCAGAACTATCACAAACATGTTACTGTCTGCTACAGATGAAGGAGTTCCAGCAGCCGGAGTCTCGGCAGCACAGCACCGCTTCCAGCGGCAGGAAGGAGCTGCACAAGCAGGGATCTGTCTTGTCTAACTACTTCCCTGGGGGACGGTAAGTGATGAGGTGCCTGGTGGTGAGGAGTAGTTACTCTCAACTTGTGTACTGTGTTGGCAGTTATGTTGTGTAACTGTGGTAGGTGTTGTGTAACTGTGTGGTAGGTGTTGTGTAACTGTGGTAGATGATGTGTAACTCTGTGGTAGGTGTTGTGTAACTGTGGTAGATGATGTGTAACTCTGTGGTAGGTGTTGTGTAACTGTGGTAGATGTTGTGTAACTCTGTGGTAGGTGTTGTGTAACTGTGGTAGATGATGTGTAACTCTGTGGTAGGTGTTGTGTAACTGTGGTAGATGATGTGTAACTCTGTGGTAGGTGTTGTGTAACTGTGGTAGATGATGTGTAACTCTGTGGTAGGTGTTGTGTAACTGTGGTAGATGATGTGTAACTCTGTGGTAGGTGTTGTGTAACTGTGGTAGGTGTTGTGTAACTGTGGTAGATGATGTGTAACTCGGTGGTAGGTGTTGTGTAACTGTGGTAGATGATGTGTAACTCTGTGGTAGGTGTTGTGTAACTGTTGTAGATGATGTGTAACTCTGTGGTAGGTGTTGTGTAACTGTGGTAGATGATGTGTAACTCTGTGGTAGGTGTTGTGTAACTGGTAGATGATGTGTAACTCTGTGGTAGGTGTTGTGTAACTGTTGTAGATGATGTGTAACTCTGTAGTAGGTGTGTAACTGTTGCAGGTGTTGCTATGGATGCTTGAGAAGTTTATTTACGGCATGGTTACGGAATGTTAAGTGGGTGTGTTGGTGTAATGGTTAAAATGTTATGCTGAAAGTGGTATCAGCATGATTGGAGGAGGCTTTGATGTCTGCTCTTATCATTCGCTAATGGAGGGAAAGACTGACCAGGTATTCCTCTGAGTACTCAGGCCCACAAAATGTGATGGTCCTCCACAAAATGTGATGGTACTAACATGTCACATACCTACAGCAGCTTTCTGCTATGGGCCTTTTATTTTTTTCAAAGAAAATTTAGACATTTTCTTTCTTTTTTTTCTTTTTTTGTGTGTGCATCTGCTCGCTTTGTGTGTGCATCCGCTCACTTTGTGTGTGCATCCGCTCACTTTGTGTGTGCATCTGCTCACTTTGTGTGTGCATCTGCTCGCTTTGTGTGTGCATCCGCTCACTTTGTGTGTGCATCTGCTCGCTTTGTGTGTGCATCTGCTCACTTTGTGTGTGCATCCGCTCACTTTGTGTGTGCATCTGCTCACTTTGTGTGTGCATCCGCTCACTTTGTGTGTGCATCTGCTCGCTTTGTGTGTGCATCTGCTCACTTTGTGTGTGCATCTGCTCGCTTTGTGTGTGCATCTGCTCACTTTGTGTGTGCATCTGCTCACTTTGTGTGTGCATCTGCTCACTTTGTGTGTGCATCTGCTCACTTTGTGTGTGCATCTGCTCACTTTGTGTGTGCATCTGCTCACTTTGTGTGTGCATCTGCTCACTTTGTGTGTGCATCTGCTCACTTTGTGTGTGCATCTGCTCACTTTGTGTGTGCATCTGCTCACTTTGTGTGTGCATCTGCTCACTTTGTGTGTGCATCTGCTCACTTTGTGTGTGCATCTGCTCACTTTGTGTGTGCATCTGCTCACTTTGTGTGTGCATCTGCTCACTTTGTGTGTGCATCTGCTCACTTTGTGTGTGCATCTGCTCACTTTGTGTGTGCATCTGCTCACTTTGTGTGTGCATCTGCTCACTTTGTGTGTGCATCTGCTCACTTTGTGTGTGCATCTGCTCACTTTGTGTGTGCATCTGCTCACTTTGTGTGTGCATCTGCTCACTTTGTGTGTGCATCCGCTCACTTTGTGTGTGCATCCGCTCACTTTGTGTGTGCATCCGCTCACTTTGTGTGTGCATCTGCTCACTTTGTGTGTGCATCCGCTCACTTTGTGTGTGCATCTGCTCACTTTGTGTGTGCATCCGCTCACTTTGTGTGTGCATCTGCTCACTTTGTGTGTGCATCCGCTCACTTTGTGTGTGCATCTGCTCACTTTGTGTGTGCATCCGCTCACTTTGAACTCAAGAGTAGTCCATACGGATGCTACTCCTGCTAGTGCCCTGGACTGATGTTTTTTACTGTGGGTTAGCTTTCCCTGTTACCAGTAACCCTCACCATCAGGCGGCTGAACTCACTCTGACTTCTAAGGTACATGTAATTTATATCATCAAGTTATGGATGAGAAATCAACATTTTAGTCCGACTGACCAGCTTAGGGGTTCAACCCGCTACTCGCCATCAGCACAGCGGGATTTTAAGAGCAAGCACTCTTATCCATTTGGTCATGCAGACCTGGCTTAGAAATGAATTGTCTGCATGTGCAATGTTGTGGCTTGTGTACACTTCACTGTCTTGTTCAGTCCACTCAGGGCTCTGTGACGCTGACTCCCACTCTTGTGTCTGCAGGAAGACAGGTGTGCTATGATGTGTCGCATTGGGGCGGTCTTGGCATAGATCATCTGGTCTGGGTTCTCCATGGGGAAGTAGTTAAGCCATTTGCCTATTGCTCCGGATTCTATTCCAGAATCTATCATTCAGTTCACGAGCGTAATTTTCTCAGATTCCTGGGGGTCGTTGCTGGAGCCATGAAGTTCCTGCTTTGTGTAATGCTTTTGGTAGGCCGCCCTGTGGAAAGAGGCTAGCCATATAGGATAAACTCGGTGCAATGAAGTCGATCCGCTCTCATGTAAACACCCTTTAGGTAATCTGCTGGTCTGGGGCATCAGTTGCTACATGAAATGTTTTTGTCCTAGTCGCTGCTATACCCAGTGTGCTCTAGTGTTTACACTAAATGTCTGTCCTCTAGTGGCTTCACTAAATGTTCACCCTAGTGGCTACATTAAATGTCTGAGCTTTAGTGGCTACATAAAATGTTTGTGCTCTAGTGGCTGCACAAATGTTTGTGCTCTAGTGGTTACACTAAATGTTACCATAGTGGCTACATTACATGTTTGTGCTCTAGTGGTTACACTAAATGTTTGTGCCTTAATGGCTACATTAAATGTCTGTCCTCTTGTGGCTTCACAAAATGTTCACCCTAGTGGCTATATTAAATGTTTGTGCTCTAGTGGCTACATTAAATGTTTGTGCTCTAGTGGTTGCACAAATGTTTGTGCTCTAGTGGTTACACTAAATGTTACCATGGTGGCTACATTACATTTTTGTGCTCTAGTGGCTACACTAAATGTGTGTGCTCTAGTGGCTACACTAAATGTGTGTGCTATAGTGGCTACACTAAATGTGTGTGTGCTATAGTGGCTACACTAAATGTGTGTGCTATAGTGGCTACATTAAATGTGTGTGCTATAGTGGCCACACTAAATGTGAATGCTATAGTGGCTACACTAAATGTGTGTGCTATAGTGGCTACACTAAATGTGTGTGCTATAGTGGCTACACTAAATATTTGTGCTCTAGTAGCTACACTAAATATTTGTGCTCTATTGGCTGAACTAAATTTATGTGTTCTAATGGCTACACTAAATGTGTGTGCCCTAGTGGCTACACTAAATGTGTGTGCTCTAGTGGCTACACTAAATGTGTTTGCCCTAGTGACTACACTAAATGTGTGTGCTCTAGTGGCTACACTAAATGTGTGTGCTCTAGTGGCTACACTAAGTGTTTGTGCTCAAGTGGCTACACTAAGTGTTTGTGCTCTAGTGGCTACACTTAATGTTTTTACCCTAGTGGCTACACTAAATGTTTGTGCTCTAGTGGCTACACTAAATGTTTGTGCTCTAGTGGCTACACTTAATGTTTGTGCTCTAGTGGCTACACTAAATGTTTGTGCTCTAGTGGCTACACTAAATGTTTGTGCTCTAGTGGCTACACTTAATGTTTTTACCCTAGTGGCTACACTAAATGTTTGTGCTCTAGTGGCTACACTTAATGTTTTTACCCTAGTGGCTACACTAAATGTGCGTGCTCTAGTGGCTACACTAAATGTTTGTGCTCTAGTGGCTACACTAAATGTTTGTGCTCTAGTGGCTACACTAAATGTTTGTGCTCTAGTGGCTACACTAAATGTTTGTGCTCTAGTGGCTACACTAAATGTTTGTGCCCTAGTGGCTACACTAAATGTTTGTGCTCTAGTGGCTACACTAAATGTTTGTGCTCTAGTGGCTACACTTAATGTTTTTACCCTAGTGGCTACACTAAATGTTTGTGCTCTAGTGGCTACACTAAATGTTTGTGCTCTAGTGGCTACACTTAATAATGTTCACCATATGGCTACACTAAATGTGCGTGCTCTAGTGGCTACACTAAATGTGTGTGCTCTAGTGGCTACACTAAATGTTTGTAGTCTAGTGGCTACACTAAATGTTTGTGCTCAGGTGGCTACACTAAGTGTTTGTGCTCTAGTGGCTACACTTAATGTTTTTACCCTAGTGGCTACACTAAATGTTTGTGCTCTAGTGGCTACACTAAATGTTTGTGCTTTAATGGCTACACTAAATGTTTGTGATCTAGTGGCTACACTTAATGTTCACCATATGGCTACACTAAATGTGCGTGCTCTAGTGGCTACACTAAATGTTTACCCTATGGCTACCTACATGTTATAAATATATACCTGATCATGCAACGTTCTCTGTTGTCAGCAATGCCCCATCCACGAGGTCAACTGAGCTGGTTTCTGTTGATCTGGACATGGATGGACTGTGTGACGACGATGATGTTGAAGAGAACTTTGACACTGAGTCCCTCTTCGGCGCCAGTGTTTTCATTCCTGATGAGACTGCAGATCCTGATGGGTCTTTGGAAGCTGATGATACTGTTGGTTCATTGGGCAGCCGAAATAGAAATCTGCGTCGGCAGCATCACCAGAGTTCAGGCGAGGAGGATTCTGGGATTGGTGAAGATAACGGCGGTAGGAACAGTAAGACAAAAAAAGTGAGGTGAGTATCTTCTCTTGGTCTCTTCTGTCCTCGTGTAATTCTTTTCTGCTTTTGCTGTGTTCATTGTTTGTTTTCTCGTCTGTTCTCTTTGCCTTTCTCTTTCATAATCGTGTGTCTGTGTCTTGAATGTTAATGTGTGTTCTCTTAATAACGTTTTCTTCTTTATCTTTGTGGTTTGCTTTTCTGCTTCAATTGTACATTAGAATATTTGCTGTAAATTTTTTTTTTTTTTTCTTTCTTGCTCTTTCATTCTTTGTTTTTCTATTTTGCCATTTTTCATTCTTTTTCTTGTGTCCTTCCTTCCTTCCTTCCTTCCTTCCTTCCTTCCTTCCTTCCTTCCTTCCTTCCTTCCTGTCTTTCTTTCATTCTTTCTTTCTGATCTACTTTTTTCTTTCTTCTTTCTTTCTTTCTTTCTTTCTTTCTTTCTTTCTTTCTTTCTTTCTTTCTTTCTTTCTTTCAGTGGTTCTTGCTGTTATTCATTTTGCTCATTAAATGAACATTAGATTTCATTGTAACAACTGATATTATTTATTAAAAGATTAATGAAAGATGTCTGACACACAAAGGAACTAAACATATGGGTAACATAGGATGGGAAGATGCCACGAACATACAGAAACTGAAGGTTGAGGAGAGACATGGTTGCCTAGATCAGTTTGCGAGGCATTTAAATAATTAGATTTTAAGTAGTTAATTTCACAGAAAATTTAGTCTAATGAAAGTCTTCTATGCAGATTAGCAGATCTCCAGGTCCACTAAAGGTACAGATAAATACAACACGTCCGAGTCACGTTACAGAATTTAAATATGATATGGAAGTATGATCACAGAAGATGGCAGAATAGATAGAGAAATCAAAATCAGATGTCAGACAGCAAGTGCGCTTATATACCAACTATAAGCCATATTTCAAAGTTCCAAATATACCTGTGTCCACAAAAATGATAGATAATAAATAACATATTCATTCCAATCTTATGCTACCAGTGTCACTCTTGAGCATTATCCAAAATACACTTACGCAAAATCGACACCTGCGAAATAAGATGCATGAGAAGGGCTGCCAGCTTAACTATCCGAGACAGAATAAGAAATGATGTTACCAAACAGACAGTGGGATCAACACCTTGTGCCACATATATTGAAGATCAAATGGCTTGGCCATATCGTTAGAATGCAACACCATCAATTTCCAGCACTGGCCCTACACCAACTGCTGATACTAGAGCAAGAGAAGGGCAAAGAAGAAAATGGATTGGTGACATCAAAGACATTGTACAGTCACACAGAATGACACTATCCAGTGCCACCCATTGAGTTCTGAAACATCAGTTATCCCTTCCGGCGCTTGATGGCAAAAGTAGAAGATGATGTTTTATGATTGCTATCCTGCATTTATGGATAAGTTTATACTGGTGACTATAGTCTACATTTCTGCCTGTCTGTTTTTCTAACTGCTGATTTAATATAGTATGTCTTTTTTCTCTGCACAGAGCTAAACTTCTCATGCACAAAAGATCACAACCTGTGGGTGCCGACTCCAAAAGTATCAGTGTATGTGTCATTATTGTTGCCAACATCAATTACTGATTAGTGAAATAACGAAATACCCAAATGTGAAATGAGTTTATTATTATAGGTTAATGTGTACTAGCATTTTTTTTCTGACTTTATGTCTGAAGTTTGAAGTGTTTTTAGTAACATGTAACATTTTAAATTCTAAAAGGACAAATGTATTATTATTTATTGTTCACACAATTACACTTTAGATGGTTGATATGTCTGCCAGCAAAGTTACTGTACTCAGTTTATTTTCATGTTGCCGATCTCTCTGTCAGGAAAGTTACTGTACTCAGTATATTTTCATCTTGCCGATCTCTCTGTCAGGAAAGTTTCTGTATTCAGTATATTTTCATGTTGCTGATTTCTCTGTCAAGAAAGTTACTGTATTCAATATATTTTCATGTTGCTGCTCTGTCCAACATGAAAGTTACTGTATTCAGTATATCTTCATATTGCTGATCTATCTGTCAGGAAAGTTACCGTTTTCAGTATATTTTCATATTGCTGATCTATCTGTCAGGAAAGTTACTGTTTTCAGTATATTTTCATGTTGCCGATCTCTCTGTCAGGAATGTTACAGTATTTTGTATATTTTCATGTTCTGCTCTCTCTAGTAGGAAAGCTACTTTATTCAGTACATTATCGTGCTTCTGATCTATCTGTCAGGAATATTACTGTATTCAGTATATTTTCATGTTCTGCTCTGTCTAGCAGGAAAGTTACCCACCCAAACCACAGAGGATTTTTAAAGTTGTGTTTGTGGGAGACTCGGGTGTGGGGAAGAGCACATTTATTCACTACTTCTGCCATCAGGAATTCAAGTCAAACTTCAGTACAACCATAGGTACTGTAGTACTAGATGTCTTCTGTTTGTACCTTGTGTTAAAGTGTATGTGTGCATGCCTGTCTGTGTATGTGTGGGTGCATGTGGGTTTAAATGTCTGCATATTTAATTATTATAAAAGAAAACATTATTTTTTGAATTAGGTTGCACTGTTTCATCAAGCTTGGGCTCAGTACATCTGATTTTGACAAGTATTTTAAAGGGTGTGCTTTCCCTAACTTTTGTTATTGTCCCCAGTCTACCCACAAGGCAGCAGGTTTGTGTCTCTCTTTGTCTGTTTCTTATCTCTGGACCTGTCCGACATAGGAAGCCCTATAAGTTGCTGTGCTACTGTTGGCATAGCTCTTGAGGTCCTTGGAACACACAAGCCCCTGTACCTTTTCAAGCTGGGGACACATTAGAGGGAACACATTGGAGAGGACACATTAGATGGAATATGTTAGAGAGGAGACATTAGAGGGGATACATTAGAATTGACACAGGGGAGATGCATTAGAGTAGACACATTGGGGACATTAGAGTGGACACAGAGGGGATACATTAGAGTGGACACAGAGGGGATATCAGAATACATAATGCAACGTGTGTATCACCAGACAACAACATATCAGTATCATCAAGTTCCCTGCCATAGGCCTCCATGTCTCCCCACAGATCTCAATCCTTGGTGTTCTGGATCAACTCTGCTGCTGATATTCCTTCATACCACTGTCTCAGTCTATCCAGCATCATTTCTCTGTCTGTCCTTTCTTCCCCCCCCCCTCCCGATCCTTCAAATCATCACAATGTGTTTTTTTATTGCCTGTCTTCTCAACATGTGACCAGAGATTGATGTTTGTCTCTTTCTTACAGTTGTATAGCCTCATTAGCCTTTTCTAGGCAATCGTATTAGTTACTTTGGCAGTCTAAGGTATTCACAATATTCATCTCAGTAATTACATCTCCATTGCTTGTAAGTTCTTCCTAATTTAGACAGCAGTACACACAATCAACTTGACCATAACTGTATTAACAAGATATTTAGATCATCTCTACATGCTGTAAACATTTTCAGAGTTGCATATTCAGAGCTTTTAAGTTGAAACTCAAGATATACATAACTTCTTGTAAATATGGAAGGGAGGTCGGCATGGCTGAATGGATAAGAACGTGTTCTTAAACATCTGGTGTGCTATTGCAAGGTAGCGGGTTCAACCCCTACACTGGACAGTTACACTAAAATGTTGACTTCTCGTCCTTGACTTGAGGATGTAAATTATAAGTACCTCTGAAGTCACAGTGGGTTCACCTGATAGCAAGGGATACTGTAGTGAAGGCCTTGCATTTATCCCACTGTGCTACTAGAAGTAGTATGTAAGGACTGCGTTGGAGTTCAAAGCGAGTGAGTGCCCTAAGAAAATACAATGTAGTATATCCCTGAAATTAAGAAACAATTTATGGTGACAGTTTCTGATAAGTACCAGGTGCTGCAGTAGTTGGTAGATGAGGTGAATATATAAGATTGTTGTTAAAAGCCCAAGAAACGAATCTGTCCTTGGGGAAAAAGGAATTAAACTATAAACCATGGATAAAGCCTGAAACCTGTAAAAAAAAGAATAGATTTAGGAAAAAAAAACAACATCCCAACCTGTGGACAGGCACCTCAAACTGCAGAACACATGTTACGACATTGGACCAAACATAACTCAGAAAGGTCTATTTTATGGCCGAATGAAACAACTCTGTGGCGGCCTGCAGGATCTATAGAAGACTGTAGTTCATGCAGAAATTAAAATTGCTGATATAAGCAGATTCCAAGTGAACAGAAAGTAGAAGAAGATAGTGAACAGACTACAACCCAAAACTGAATGAAAAGAAAAAGACAATGTAGGCTGATTCTACGCAAACGAAAACAAAATGAAGATACACAACACACAGATACAACTCAAACCTGAGAGGCTGAAAAGGAATACTGTATCTAATGTTGTGCTGTTCACTTGTTTGTAGAACTCAGATATTTATTTTGCTGTGTTCTCTGCCTGTTGCCAGGTGTGGACTTCCAGATTAAGACCATGGATGTGAAAGATTCCACAGTTATACTCCAGCTTTGGGACACGGCCGGGCAGGAACGCTTCCGCTCCATGACCAAAGCATACTTCCGCAAAGCTGATGGTGTCATTGTGATGTATGATGTCACAGTTGAGGCAACATTTACTAGTGTTAGGAACTGGATGACCAGTGTCCAGGTATTGGTTTGTTTAAATCTTTTTTTTATATGACCAGTGTCCAGGTAAATCTTTAACACGAGAAATAAGAAAGGACAAAATCTAATATGTACAAGATTGTTGTATTAAAACAGAGCAATATTATAAGAATGGAAGAGATTATGAAATGTTCAAAGAAATAAAGTTATTGACAAGAAATGTTCAACCTCAGTTAAATGTTTTCAGTGAGAAGTTGGGAAATACCTTAACAGAATCTAGACATATTCTAGAAAGATGGCAGGAGTACTGCAGTGGAATGTATGATATGAATGGCTGTGAGGATGTGAATGATATATATGAACCAGTGACAGCAAAGACAGACAGATGAAATTGGATGGGCAATAAAGAACCTGAAGAATGGTAAATCGCCAGGATGTGATGAGATACCAGCTGAACAAATTAAAGCGGGAGGAGAAGAAAGCACACAAATCTATCACGCATTATGTAAAAAGATATGGAAATATGGTATATGGCCAAAAGATTGAAAGAGAATTATCTTCATTCCAATACCAAAAAAGGGCAACCTGAAATTATGCACCAACTATAGAACTGTTGCCCTGATCAGTCATGCAAGTAAAATTCTACTAAAAATTATAATGGGAAGACTTCGTAAGAAAATGGAAGAAAAGATTAATGTGGTTCAAGCTGGATTTAGACAAGGAAGAGGAACAAAAGATCACATACTCAACATGCGTTTAATAATAGAGAAGTGCAGAGAATTTAATGTAAAGCTGTTCTCATGTTTTGTGGATTATTCAAAGGCATTTGACTGTGTACAACATCAGAAATTTTAAATCATGAGGAATATGGGCTTTCCACCGCATGTAGTACAACTCATAAAAATGCTCTATCTAGACCAACAAGCAGCGGTTAGAATAGATGGCGAGACATCAGATTGGTTTGACATCAAGCAAGGAGTCCGTCAGGGCTGTGTGCTGTCACCCTATTTGTTTAACTTGTACGCCGAAAATATAATGAGAAATGTAAGAGATGATATAAACAGGGAGCAATACGATGCCCAAATATTGGTGGTCATGAAATACCAGAGATTCTTCTTCTTCTTCTTCTTCTGCGATCATCCGGAGTTTTTTTTTTTGGATGTGATTGCGTTGTGCCTGTTTACAGCAGAGCTGCGTTCTTGCGCAGTTAGGCCGACACATCCGACTTCTGCGGGCATTTGTTGACCGGGGGTTTCTTAGGACGCTCTCACTGTTGTGGTGTTATTCCCCCATCCCAGCTGGCCCATATAGAACAGCCAAAGATCCTGGTCAGCCCTCAAGGGAAGGCAGGGGCAGACCATGGGCATTCCCCGCCATCCAAGGAGGCTTCCATACTTGCAGAGCCGATACATAGCGCTCTATACCAGAGATTCGATATGCTGATGATACAGTATTGCTATCTACATCACAGAATGGTATAGAAAACTTAATAACCTCAACCCAAAGAAATAGTGAAAATCACAACTTATATCTTAACATAGCTAAAACAAAGATAATGCATACAGATAAAACTTCTATGCAGAAAGAAATATGTTAATGAAAGATTGGAGGTGGTGGAAAATTTTTAATATCTTGGGTCATTGATTACCAACAATGGTGACACAAGGAAAGAAATTAAACGACGACTATCAATTGCTCTTCAAAGACTAAAACAACTGAATAAATTATGGAGTGGGACAGATAGAACAACAAAAATTAGGTTTTTAAGAGCATGCATCTTTCCCATTGCAACATATGCCTGTGAGAACTGGACACTTACTAAACAAGCTGAACAGCGCATAAATGCTGTCGAATATAAATGTTATAGACGGGTTCTAAGAATATCTTTGGTAAAGAAAAGAACAAATGCATCTATACTTCAGGAGCTCAATACTGAAGAGGGTTGGCTATTAAAGACGATAAAACAAAGAGAATTGATATATTTTGGTCACTTGAAAGGTCATGAAAGTTTGGGGAGAACAATAAGGGAGAGGTATATGCCTGGGAAGAGAGGAAGAGGAAGGCCAAAGAGAAGATGGGTGCAGGATGTGGCGGATGATCTCCGGATGGGTGTATTGGATGCGGTTCATCCTGATTGTGTTCGAGAAGTTTTCTGGAAGGTTGTTATGGGAGCAAGGTTCTGCAAAGGACATGCTTCTGAATGAATGAATGAGTGTCCAGGTATTGAGTTGTTTCAGAGAGTTTTGTGAAATATCTCCCTTTCCTAAAGCCTATGTGGTCTGTTATTGACTTTTCTAATCCTTTCTGCAGATGAGTTGAGTTAAGAACTAACATCATTTCACTCGGGGCATTCCCATATGTGCACAGTCATCTTCAACAGCCAGCAAAGAGTCCCAATACTAATAGTGCCCGTTACAATCTGATTTTATGTCCATCTTGCTTTACCTCTGAGTGACGACTGTCTACCAGATCCTTCGACCATCCCTTGCTGTCGCGTTCTTTCCAGACCATGTTTAACTGTTCTTCTGCATAATTCCATTGCTCCCAGAGGGCCTTCACCACTTCTGCAAATGTGCAGTTGCAGAAATTATATTGAGACTCCAGGTCAGAACACAAATCTCTACACCAGCCTTGCTCCGATAAATGCAAGCCTCTCGCTCCGATAAATGCAAGCCCCTCGCTCCGATAAATGCAAGCCCCTCGCTCTGATAAATGCAAGCCCCTCGCTCTGATAAATACAAGCCCCTCGCTCCAATAAACACAAGCCCCTCCTATAAATACAAGCCCCTAGCTCAGATAAATGCAAGCCCCTTGCTGTGATAAATGCAAGCCCTTGCTCTGATAAATGCATACTCTCCTATAAATGCAAGCCCCTCACTCTGATAAATACAAGTCCCTCCTATAAGTGCAAGCCCCTCGCTCTGATAAATGCAAGCCCCTCTGATAAACGCAAGCCCTCCTATAAATGCAAGCCCCTTGTTCTGGTAAATGCAGGCCACTCCTATAAATGCAAGTCCTTCACTCTGATAAATGCAAGCCCCTCGCTCTGATAAATGCAAGCCCCTCCTATAAATGCAAGCCCCTCCTATAAATGCAAGCCCCTCCTATAAATGCAAGCCCCTTGCTCTGATAAATGCAAGCCATTCCTATAAATTCAAGCCCCTTATTCTGATAAATGCAAGCCCCTCCTATAAATACAAGCCCCTAGTTCAGATAAATGCAAGCCCCTTGCTCTGATAAATACAAGCCCTTGCTCTGATAAATGCATACCCTCCTATAAATGCAAGCCCCTCGCTCTGAAAAATGCAAGCCCCTCCTATATATGCAAGCCCCTCCTATAAATGCAAGCCCCTCGCTCTGATAAAAGCAAGCCCTCCTATAAATGCAAGCCCTCCTATAAATGCAAGCCCCTTGCTCTGATAAATGCAAGCCACTCCTATAAATGCAAGCCCCTCACTCTGATAAATGCAAGCCCCTTATTCTGATAAATGCAAGCCCCTCCTATAAATGCAAGCCCCTCGCTTTGATAAATGCAAGCCCCTCGCTCTGATAAATACAAGCCCCTCCTATAAATGCAAGCCCCTCGCGTTGATAAATGCAAGCCCCTCCTATAAATGCAAGCCTTTCGCGCTGATAAATGCAAGCCCCTAGCTCTGATAAATGCAATCACCTCCTCTAAATGCAAGCCCCTCGCTCTGATTAATGCAAGCCCCTCGCTCTGATTAATGCAAGCACCTCCTCTAAATGCAAGCCCATAAGTCTGATAAATGCAAGGCCCTTGCTCTGATAAATGCAAATCCCTCGCTTCATTAAATGCAAATCCCTCTCTCCATTAAACGCAAGCCCCTCGCTTCTATAAATGCAAGTCCCTCGCTTCGATAAATACAAGCCCCTTGCTTCTATAAATGCAAGCCCTCGCTTCTATAAATGCAAGTCCCTCACTTCGATAAATGCAAGCACCTCACTTCTATAAATGCAAGTCCCTCACTTCGATAAATGCAAGCCCCTTGCTTCTATAAATGCAAGTCCCTCACTTAAATGCAAGCCCATCACTCTGATAAATGCAAGCCACTCGCTCTGATAAATTTAAGGCTCTCGCTCTGATAAATGCAAGCCCCTCGCTTCGATAAATGCAAGTCCCTTGCTTCTATAAATGCAAGTCCCTCACTTCGATAAATGCAAGTCCCTCGCTTCTATAAATGTAAGTCCCTCACTTTGATAAATGCAAGTCCCTCACTTTGATAAATGCAAGTCCCTCACTTTGATAAATGCAAGCCCCTCGCTCTGATAAATGCAAGGCCCACGCTCCGATAAATGCAAACACCTCGCTGCTATAAATGCAAGTCCCTCGCTAGTAGAGTAAAGACTAAACAAGACTGTTAGGTACCTCTAAACTCAATGCTAGAAGAGAAAAGACTAAATAAGAATGTAAGGTACATCTAAACTCAATGTTAGAAGAGAAAAGACTAAATAAGAATGTAAGGTACATCTAAACTCAATGCTAGAAGAAAAAAGATTAAACTTAAAGTACCTCCATACCCAATACTAGAAGAGAAAAGACTGAACAAGACTGTGAAGTACATCTGCTTGCTATGATGAAAGAGGAATGACTGAACAAATCATTGTGTTCTTACTGTGCTGATATCTAACAGGAGAGTGTGGAACCTGGAACAGTTCTGATGTTGATTGGCAACAAGCTGGACACCTCGGAGGATGACTCCAAGAGACCAGTCAAACAAAAGGATGGATTGCTATTATCAGCAGTAAGCATTGTTTCTTCTGTGATATCAGTTCTTCTTCCTCTCCTCCTCCTTCAGCCATCTGTCATTAATGTTTATAGTATCTTGCGGTGTAGGACAGTAGGGTCTTGAGCCTGAGGAATTAAAGCTGCCTGGCTGGTGCAGTCACCGCAAACTGTGCAAGTTAAGGTGTTCTTTTTTCCCCCAACAGAAAACAATTCATCACCTTACCGGGGATTTAAACCCGGGTCTCCCAAATGGGAGCTTTGTGGCCTAGTCACTGGACCAGACGCACCTTCAGCTATCAACATTTGCTATTCCAGCTTGGGTCATAAACTGGATGGTGCTCCTGAGGTCTTGGCTGTCCCCCACAGCGTACCATCAAACCTCTGGCAAATGCTGGGCAGCCTTGTAGGCTGTATTCTGGAGATTGCCTTCACTCTCCACATGTGTATGTGCCAGTTTTTGAGGACTTTGGTTCAGGTGTGCTAAACCTCCACTATATACTACGTTGAATTTGTAAGATCCTGGTTTCTGCCTAGCACCATATACCACGTACACTTCCAGGTGCTGAGAAGGGTCTTTTAACTTGTTTACTTATGGTATCAATAGGAGTCATGGTAGGTAGTATGCTAGCTTACCAAAATAATGGTCTGGATTCGATTCCTAGCAGTGACAGGTTTAATGTTTAGTGGATTAAAAGTTACTGGCTCCAACATACAGGCTTCCCATTCTGTAAGGGTTAAGCAACTAGCCACTTGAGAATGACCAAAACGATTACATATAAACTAAGACATTTATTAATTGTTATCTGCACACAATAGAAGGAATAAACTGATATGACAGAATCATTAATTGTGGAGCTCTTGGAGAGAACAAGACAAATACCAGTGAGTCAAGAAGTGAAAAAAAGGTGCTGGTGTTGGATGGGAAAGCATTGAGAAAATCCGAGAATAGTATAACTGTTTATCTGTATTCCACTATGAAAGACTCAAAAACACAGAGAAGAGAAGCAGGGACAGAAATTAATAAAATGGGAAGAACATTGAAGGAGCTACGTGCAATAGCTAAGGATAGAACAGTTTGGGGTGAGTTGATTGAGAACCAATGTCCCATTGGGGATTAAGGACTTAACAAGAACAACAACAACCACTAGCACCACCAGCCATCCACTGGGTATCAAGGCTTGGGGTTGGTTGCTGCGGAGGTGATGCTGGAATCTGAATGAGTACAACACACAACTAGGAAGCTGGGAGAACAAACACATACACAGATACAGACGTGTTGACCAATCTTTATTCATGAACAAACCAAACAAGAATACTTCGCTGGAAATGGCGTGAGGGCTGTTGGATGAGGGTTCGATGCCAGCAGCTCTTGATGTTCACTATGGGAGGGATAGAGTGGCCATGTATTGCTACATGCACTGATGCCTACAAAATGTGATAGTCACAGCACTTCACATAGCCACAACAGTTTTCTGTGACAGGACTTGTGTTTGGTGTAATGGTCATGATGTTACACTGACAGTGGCAGGAGAGTGTCAGCTCTTGGTCGCTACAGGAGAGAAAGACAGGCCCCCTATTGCTGCCTGCACTCAAGCCTATAAAACGTAATGGAACTCAAACACATCAGACACCCACAGAAGGTACATGTTACACGACTTCTTGTTTCATTAACTTCACTGGAAGACTGAAGTATCACATCACAATCACAGCTAAATGATTCTCAAACTGCAACTACGTTGAATACAAAATAGGAATAAAAATAGAAAGCAGGTATGATCATTCACTTTTTATTTTGGCATGGCACATGATGATGATGGTAATCTCATGCCAGATACTACTAAAGGGTGTTAAAGGTTAGGCCTTCACATGCAGACATTATGGAATTTATGAGATGGAGGCACAACTGTCTTCCTCGCTTACATTTCTAGAATCCCTCGGCAGTTGGAAATCTGACAGAGCAGGTCTAAAAGGTCACTGCCCGGGCAAAATGTCTAAATTAAAAAAAGCTATCTACAAAAATACAGAGTGTATTTTTGATGACTGTGGGGTGTTTGAAAATATTGCCGTTCCAAGTTTTGTATTTACCCTCTGTGAACTCATGAATCATGAAAGGTAAATACAAAACTTGGAACAGCAATATTTTCAAAAACCCTTGTCATTAATACATCCTGTATATAACATGTGTGGTGGAGTTGATAGAGGACTGTGCTTGTAATGTAAAAAACAGTCGGGCAAGGGTTTGGTGCTTGCACTCATCACTTGCTAAAGTGAAAGAAAAATTGGCCACGTATTCCTCTGTATATCCAGGCTTGAACAAAATGTGATGGCACTATCACATCTCAAACCCCTAGCAGGAAACTTGCTTCGGGACAAATGTATATTTGAATGTTGTTTTATTGTGTGATTGTGCCGTACATAGATGTGAATCATTCCTACTGCTACAGACTTTGCGCGCTGTGCTGAAGTACTTATGAAGACATCCTTGTGCTATGAAAGGGATCCTTTACAAATCAAGTTAGTTGCATGTCCTTTATCTGATGTTGCAATCAACCCAAAGCTGACACTGTGGCAAAGGGGTTAGAACATGATTCACAATCCTGCCTACCGTGTTTAAAACAGTCACAGGCGATTTGGAAACAAGCTGCCTTTCAATGGTTTTCATACAAGAGTATGAGCATTGGTCATTCGGAAATAAATTGTCATACTACAGAACATATACTTGCCTAGTATATAACAGCAAAGAAAATGCTGGGGTTGACTGCAACATCCTGTAAAGGACATGCAACTGAATATTTTAGCAACATGCAGCTAACTTGTTTAATCAACCCCAGCATCTGTTGGCTATGTGTGATTTGCTAGACAATTTTAGTTCAATAGTTTGCCATGGCTTTCTGAACAACCGATGCCTCATACCACTGAATAAACAACACAAAGTGTCTGCTTCCAAATCACCCACAGCTGGTTTCGACTCCTGAACTTGGTCTGTTGGGGAGTTGTGAAACACACTTCTACTATCCTAAACTCACAGCGCATATACTAACCAAACCACAGCAAACCAAATGTTCTAGAATGCATGATGTTGTACTTCATGTGTACACAAACTGTTTATTGTGTCTTCCTTCTAGCAATCTGACATGCTGTTTCATGAAACAAGTGCCAAGACTGGGGCCTCAATAACTGAAGCTATGGAAGAACTTGCCAGGTTGGACTATAAAAATATTTGTATATACTACGCTTAGCTTCATATAAGATGTTTTTACACTTAGGTCACATCAACAAAGCATACATTCACCACGTGCAGTCTATTCTTTTGGTTTATTATACCAATGATCGACACTGATACATGAGTAAAATAGGAAGTCCACATTTCCGTCTTCGTATCAGTCATATGAGAGTCATGGGGTCCATGCCCCTGTTCAGCGGAGTTTTTCCAGTTAAAACAGCTCTGGGTTCAACTCAACCTTATTAATTCATGTTATACCAAGCAACACAAGATGTGTTAGTTGTCAACTATTTACATTGTTTCTGACCTGGCTCTGCTCCATCCAGTTATTGCATCAGCCACTCTATGCCATCTGTTACTATGAGTCGCTCTGTCCTATCCAGTTGTTACTGTACTCACATTGTCCTATTCATATATTACATTGTTGACTCTATACCAACTGTACATGTGCCTCATTTCACCCACTCTATCCCAGCTGTTATTGTGATTTGTTCTGACCCAGAATATTGCTATATCACCCTAAAGGTTCAACAATTATTACCTGTAAGAAACAACTTCTTGAGGTAGAAACAATCAAAATATCTGGCCAGGATGGAAAGAGTTAAACAAGGAACCAAAGATTTCTCAGGGAAGGGAAGTTGGCAAATAAGGCCACTGGCCACTGCTCTTCCATATTTATAGTTTGCTCTAAATGTAGCTCTATTAAAGGATGGAGTGGCTTAGAGTTATAAGGTCCGCTTCAAGTAGATCTGGTATGATTCATGGTGTGAACTGAATAGATTTTTACACTTTCAGAAAAATATAGCATATTCCCCTCTTCTTCTTCATAGGTTATTCACAATGTTTGTTTTGGACATAAATGTGTTGTGCCTGCTTACAGCAGAGGTGTGATATTTGTGCCTTTCTACAGACACATCCAACTTCTTCAGGTGTTTGTTGACTTGGTTAACCTTCCTGGGGTAGCGGATCACACAAAGTTTTCTCAGATAAGAACAACAGACCTCGGCAAAACCTCAGCAGTTGGGAATTGAAAAGAGCCGACTTAATAGAGTACTGCCGAGGCTAAATTTCACAATTATACAACCTACACACACACGATTATTTACAGCTGGTGTGACTGTGGAAAAAAAAAACAGTGCTGTAGGGTTTGTGCAAGGTGCAGAGATATCCTTGTGTGGTGATTGCTGGGGTTATCTGTGTGCAGTCATAGTGAGCGGCTGGCCAAGTGGCTAGAACGCCGGACTCATTCGGGAGACCCGGGTTCGATCCCTTGGTAAGGTGCTGGATTTTTTTTCTGTTGGGGGGAAAAAGAAAATCTTAACCTGCACAGTTCGCGGCGACTGCACTAGCCAGGCGGCCTTAATTCCTCAGGCTCAAAGACCTCCCTGCCATACACCGCAAGGTATTATATTGGCAGTAAATGACAGTTTCAAATGACAGTTTAGTCATAGTGATCCCTTTATAAACAAAACCAACCACAGGTTAATAATGAACCAGTTGACAAAGGGCTTGATGTGAGTTGTTGGGGGTCTGAGTTCCACTGGGAGGTCAAAGGCAGGAGTAGAAGATGATGAACATCTGATTCCCAATTTGTTGACACCATCATCATCATCATCCAGTGCCTTGCCATCTGGCGTGGGCTATCATGCCTCTACACAAATTACCATCTCCAGCGTCATGAATCAATTCGTGTGTTGATTCCCTTCCGTGCCATGACACAAGACTGTCAATAATCTTTTTATGGTGTCTTCCTCTATCTCTGTTTTCACAAATCTTTCCAGTTTTCACGTTCTAGTTTTTTGTCTTTTTAAAACGTGGCCAAAAAAATGATGACTGCCTCTTTCTGATGTTCGTGATAAGTTGTCTTTGTGGCTCAGCTTCCCTTAAAACATCCTGATCGCTCTTTTTGGCTGTAAACCATACACAAACCGGCCAAAGGCAAGGGGAAACCACCGCTGTATTTTCCCAAGATAATCATGCTTCAAAATAATATTGATCAAGATAACGACGTTAAAGGGGATTCCAGTGGAGTCTCTTCATCTGGTAAGAGGCATCATGATCTACAGGTGATGTCCGATCGTCATCAGGCAACTGTTGACACCACTGCAACATCTGTCATAGGAGCATGTTTGCCTCACTAGAAAGTCCCCATGGGAAGTCTGTGGACAGTAAAAGACCTAACACCTACGGAGGACACAGGACCATCCTGGGCCCAGTCAGTCTGTGCTGTGCTGTGCTAAATCCTGACCTGGTGACATCCTGACCTGCCTCTCCACAGATGTGACCTTCCAGTGCTGATCTTGCACATCTCACTGATTGCTGATGTTGGAGAAGGCATGAAGAGCTCCGAAACAGAGTCCCATGGAGATGATCCCTTGGTACCAACCAGATTGGGTTCTCTATACCCACTCACTCCCTTGTGGGCTCAAATAACCTGAATGCCAATGCTTAAAACTCCATGTTCCAATCTATTCACCAACCAACCCCACTGGATGTGATATGATTGCCAGAATGGCACTGTGTTGTGTATGCTTAACCCACAGAATCTTTGATTTCCTCAGCTTGTTACAGGAAAAAGAGGATAAACGGATGGAGGAGGGTCTCAGACTGACAGATGATAAAGCAAAGAAAAAGTGTTGCGGGCGATGACTCTTTGACTCTTGAAATCACAATCAGCGTCCAGTTTTTTTTGTATCAGATGTCATTATTTACAATTTGTTACAACAAGAATATCAGTATTTAAAAAGTGTATAGTTACGGTCTTTGCAAACTTGACAATGTTTCGCTTGCATTAAATGAAGTGTCACTTGTTGGAGTCTGGACAGTTTTCTGCTCAAGTATTTCTTATTTCATCAACCAGACAGGGCACGGTATGAAAATGGTAATGCAAAAGCAGTAAACAAAATTCTAGTTGCATCATTACCACATCAGTTCGCTGAAAACATCATTTACCACAACAACGCACAAGCCAACTTCTGTTGTGGCATTATCGTTTTCATCTCTAGCGACCTTAAACAAACAATTGTTTTATCAGTTCAGTTTTCAGACTGCTCTATTCACTTGTAATTCTGTTCAAACCAATTGGTTTAGTTTGTTCTAATCAAAACAATACACCTTCTTTCGTTTCCTTGAAATATATTGTCTATATCTGCAATGTTTTTTTTTTATAAACTTCACTATCTATTTTAGGTCACTTACTGGGCAATAGAATTTATCTTCCACTGTTGTTTCTTTAGGCCAAAAAGTTTGACTTGATATGTCATATTCGGGGCAGTTTAGGAGTATGTCTTCTTTCGCTTGCTTGAAATTTGTCTACATCTGCAGTTTTCTCAGTTAACTGTACTTTTTAAGTTTACTCAGTGGTCCATAAAGTTTATTGTCCACTGTTGTTTCTCTAGCCAAGAAAGTCTGCCTAGATGTGTTGTATTCAGAGCAGTCATGGATTATGTGATCTGTTGTCTGTGGTGCCAGACCACACGTGCACATGGCTGATTCACCAGTCTTAAATTTTGTGTACATGTGGTTACGTATTCAGTCATGTCCTGTTTTGAGAACAATTATTGGCTCTATTCTGTCCTTAAATTGGTAATCATCTTGTGTTGGTGGCTTTCCAATTGATCTATTAATTATTTTATTTTGGTGATATGTGACTGGCGCATCAAGTTGCTTTTCTATTGCACCTTCCTTGGTTGGTTGATCAGCTCTCGTTTCCAGGCACTCCACAGTGAGATGGTACCCACTGTATGGCGACCTTACACTGGCTGCTTAATTCAGATAGTACTGTCCATTGTACTGGCAATTGAATTAAATACTGGAGTGCCAGGTACTGATTTTGTATCGATTAGCACCACAGGCTGTGTACAATGATTGGTATTCAATCATTTCTCTGTTGCTATCTTGATTGCCTAGATTTCTGCATCATAGTTAAGGCAGTACTTTCCTGTTGGTACTTTGGCCGTGTCCCCGATACTATACACCTTTAGAATACTGCTATTATTATTGAAACACTGTGTGGGTGTATATAGTAATTATACATATCTGAAATACTCAACATGCCCTCATATCTACAGTGTACATACATTTGATTTGTCCGTTCAATTTCTTCCATTACTGACCAATATTCTACTACTACTTCTTATATTACCTGCCTTATAATGTAATCATTATTGGCAAATGGGCTGTGCCTTATTTCATTTGTCCATCCATAGAAATCCCTTTAATTAAAAAAACAAAAGAAGAAAATCATGAGTGTTTTGTTTAATTGTTCATATTACAAGTGATGTCAGATCATGAGTGTTTTGTTTAATTGTTCATATTACAAGTGATGTCAGATCATGAGTGTTCTGTTTAATTGTTCATACTACAAGTGTTGTCAGTGTCTGCACATAGTTCTTTATGTGTTAGGTTTTGTCAGAGCAGAGTGGAGCATGAGAGACAGATTGTAAGTAAATAGTATTATACCAGAGGAGAGTGGAATATACAAGATAACTTATAGAGAAATATGATTATATTGGAGTGGAGTATACAAGAAGACAACTTATAGAGAAATATGATTATTTCAGAGTGGAGTATACAAGAAGACAACTTATAGAGAAATATGATTATATCAGAGTGGAGTATACAAGAAGACAACTTATAGAGAAATATGATTATATTGGAGTGGAGTATACAAGAAGACAACTTATAGAGAAATATGATTATTTCAGAGTGGAGTATACAAGAAGACAACTTATAGAGAAATATGATTATATCAGAGTGGAGTATACAAGAAGACAACTTATAGAGAAATATGATTATATCAGTGGCGTATACAAGAATACAACTTATAGAGAAATATGATTATATCAGAGTGGAGTATACAAGAAGACAACTTATAGATAAATATGATGATATCTGAGTAGAGTTTACAAGAAGACAATTTATAGAGAAATATGATTGTGTCAGTGGAGTATACAAGAAGAAAACTTATAGAGAAATATGATTATATCAGTGGGGTATACAAGATAACTTATAGAGAAATATGATTGTATCAGTGGAGTATACAAGATAACTTATAGAGAAATATGATTATATCAGTGTGGAGTATACAAGATGATAACTTATAGAGAAATATGATTATATCAGTGTGGAGTATACAAGATGATAACTTATAGAGAAATATGATTATATCAGAGTGGAGTATACAAGAAGACAACTTATAGAGAAATATGATTATATCGGAGTGGAGTATACAAGAAGACAACTTATAGAGAAATATGAGTATATCAGTGGAGTATACAAGAAGATAATTTATAGAAAAGTATGAGTATATAAGTGGAGTATACAAGATGATAACGTATAGAGAAATATGATTATATCAGTGGAGTATACAAGATGATAACTTATAGAGAAATATGATTATATCAGTGGAGTATACAAGAAGACAACTTATAGAGAAATATGATTATATCGGAGTGGAGTATACAAGATGATAACTTATAGAGAAATATGATTATATCAGAGTGGAGTATACAAGAAAACAACTTATAGAGAAATATGATTATATCAGTGGAGTATACAAGATGATATCTTACAGGGTAAAAATAGTGCAAGGATTGCAAGTAATTTCCATTAGAAACACGATATAGCAACTGACCATCAGCCAGGAACTCTGGAATTAAATGCCGTGATAAGTAAATGGATCATGAATGATGCCCCAGGTGCATGACTTCCATTTTTCTGACGGCAGGGAACTGGTCCAGTAGGCATACACAGCAGTAAAATAGTGGGACGATTGCAATCCATGGTGAACATGTCTCTTCAAGGTGAGGATGCACGACAAGAGACAGACACTCAGGAGTCATGACCTGGGTGAGCCCGCCCCTTCCCCCAAGAGTAAAGAAAACAAAGAGGCTGAAACATTTGTGGAAGGGGGGTAACTTTCTGATGATCAGAATCCTCCTGTTGTGCTTGCTCAACTGTGAAGTGTACACTTGGAATAGACAATAAACATGGTCTGCCACGTGATACTAAATGAATCAAGCCATGTTTGGTTATCTCTGTATTGTATTTTGTCATAAAACATGAAACAAACATAGGTATATCACATCTGAATTTATCAATCCACAGTCGCCAGCATGTGGGGAAATACAAGCTAGTAGATCTCCAACACAACCATCATCCTTAGTCAGTAGTTTGACACATTTCAGATACAACAGAATCCCTGGTCTGATCATATTTAAGACTGGGCATGCTACATCACTGTCACACATATATTGTTGAAGATAGGTGTCTACAGGATGTTTGTAAAGTCTCACTACACTTTGTATGTAGAACAGCTGTTTGTTGGAGAGCATGTTTTCCGCCTTGCAAATGGAAAACATATTCTCCAACAAACAGCTGGTCTACATACAACGAGCAGTGAGACTTTACAAACACCCCGTATTATGTCCTGTGTCCATATTCATGCTGGTCCCCCCCTCCACCCCTCTATAATCTGTGCCTTCCAACACTACTCTTTCCAGGCCACTGTTACTCTTTCCAGGCCACTGTTACACTTAATATGGCTAGAGTATTTCTCATTCTGAGAAACCATTCTCTTTATGAGCCACTTTTCTTCAATGTCCAGATATTGTAGAATTTCAGTATTAGTCTTCTTCTTCTCAGTTCATGATATTCTAAGCACTATAAAATAACACGAATTAATGCAGCTTTACAGAACACAATTAGTTTTCCGTAATCGTGTTATTTTATATTGTTTACATTTCCACAGCACCACTAATTATATTCATACTTTAACTATGATATATAGTGGAGTATACAAGATAATAACTTATAGAGAAATATGATTATATCAGAGTGGAGTATACAAGATAACTTATATAGAAATATGATTATATCAGAGTGGAGTATACAAGATGATAACTTATAGAGAAATATGATTATATCAGAGTGGAGTATACAAGAAAACAACTTATAGAGAAATATGATTAAATCAGAGTGGAGTATACAAAAAGACAACTTATAGAGAAATATGATTATATCAGAGTGGAGTATACTGTTGAATGGAGTATACAAGACAGCTTATAGAGAAATATGATTATATTAGAGTGGAATATACAAGATGACAACTTATGGAGAAATATGATTATATCAGAGTGGAGTATACAAGATTACAACTTACAGAGAAATATGATTATATCAGTGGAGTATACAAGAAGACAACTTATAGAGAAATATGATTATATCAGAGTGGAGTATACTGTTGAATGGAGTATACAAGACAGCTTATAGAGAAATATGATTATATTAGAGTGGAATATACAAGATGACAACTTATGGAGAAATATGATTATATCAGAGTGGAGTATACAAGATTACAACTTATAGAGAAATATGATTATATCAGTGGAGTATACAAGAAGACAACTTATAGAGAAATATGATTATATCAGTGGAGTATACAAGAAGACAACTTATAGAGAAATATGATTATATCAGAGTGGAGTATACAAGACAACTTATAGAGAAATATGATTATATCAGTGGAGTATACAAGAAGACAACTTATAGAGAAATATGATTATATTGGAGTGGAGTATACAAGAAGACAACTTATAGAGAAATATGATTATATCAGAGTGGAGTATACAAGACAACTTATAGAGAAATATGATTATATCAGTGGAGTATACAAGAAGACAACTTATAGAGAAATATGATTATATCAGTGGAGTATACAAGAAGACAACTTATAGAGAAATATGATTATATCAGTGGAGTATACAAGAAGACAACTTATAGAGAAATATGATTATATCAGTGGAGTATACAAGAAGACAACTTATAGAGAAATATGATTATATCAGAGTGGAGTATACAAGATAACTTATAGAGAAATATGATTATGTCAGTGGAGTATACAAGAAGACAACTTATAGAGAAATATGATTATATCAGAGTGGAGTATACAAGACAACTTATAGAGAAATATGATTATATCTGTGGAGTATACAAGAAAACAACTTATAGAGAAATATGATTTTTATCAGTGGAGTATACAAGATAACTTATAGAGAAATATAATTATATCAGTGCAGTATACAAGATAACTTATAGAGAAATATGATTATATCAGTGTGGAGTATACAAGAAGACAACTTATAGAGAAATATGATTATATCAGTGGAGTATACAAGATGATATCTTACAGGGTAAAAATAGTGCAAGGATTGCAAGTAATTTCCATTAGAAACACGATATAGCAACTGACCATCAGCCAGGAACTCTGGAATTAAATGCCGTGATAAGTAAATGGATCATGAATGATGCCCCAGGTGCATGACTTCCATCTTTCTGAGGGCAGGGGACTGGTCCAGTAGGCATACACAGCAGTAAAATAGTGGGACGATTGCAATCCATGGTGAACATGTCTCTTCAAGGTGAGGATGCACGACAAGAGACAGACACTCAGGAGTCATGACCTGGGTGAGCCCGCCCCCCTTCCCCCAAGAGTAAAGAAAACAAAGAGGCTGAAACATTTGTGGAAGGGGGGTAACTTTCTGATGATCAGAATCCTCCTGTTGTGCTTGCTCAACTGTGAAGTGTACACTTGGAATAGACAATAAACATGGTCTGCCACATGATACTAAATGAATCAAGCCATGTTTGGTTATCTCTGTATTGTATTTTGTCATAAAACATGAAACAAACATAGGTATATCACATCTGAATTTATCAATCCACAGTCGCCAGCATGTGGGGAAATACAAGCTAGTAGATCTCCAACACAACCATCATCCTTAGTCAGTAGTTTGACACATTTCAGATACAACAGAATCCCTGGTCTGATCATATTTAAGACTGGGCATGCTACATCACTGTCACACATATATTGTTGAAGATAGGTATCTACAGGATGTTTGTAAAGTCTCACTACACTTTGTATGTAGAACAGCTGTTTGTTGGAGAGCATGTTTTCCACCTTGCAAATGGAAAACATATTCTCCAACAAACTGCTGGTCTACATACAACGAGCAGTGAGACTTTACAAACACCCCGTATTATGTCCTGTGTCTATATTCATGCTGGGCCCCCCCCCCCCCCCTATAATCTGTGCCTTCCAACACTACTCTTTCCAGGCCACTGTTACACTTTCCAGGCCACTTTATATGGCCAAAGTATGTCTCATTCTGAGAAACGATTCTCTTTATGAGCCACTTTTCTTCAATGTCCAGATATTGTAGAATTTCAGTATTAGTCTTCTTCTTCTCAGTTCATTATATTCTAAGCACTATAAAATAACACGAATTAAGGCAGCTTTACAGAACACAATTAGTTTTCCATAATCGTGTATTTTATATTGTTTATATTTCCACAGCTTTACCACAGTACCACTAATTGTATTCATACTTTAACTATGATATTCTAAGAATTTCTCTGTAACATTTAAGCTCTAAATCCCCTAATTGTATATGTATATAACTTAGCTTTACTTCGATTTAGATTTAGAAGCCATGCTTTGAAGAGTGAGAGGCCAGTATTGTAACCACTCAACCACCACTCTTCACAGGTATGACATCTACTGAAGAATCAATGCCTATTGATTTGTTGATTCCATCCACTGTGAACATTGTTTGCTGCTACAAGATCACCTTTAAAGCGTGCAGATACCTCAACAGGTGGTCTAGCCTCTTCTCTCTTATATCACACTATGAGAATCTCAACACAGTGCACACACTGCCTAACACTGGCGAGGTTCTCAATTAGTTTCTTTCAGAATTACACAAGTCATATAAATGGTTTTTGTGGGCAAGTATTCTCATGCTGAATAATACATAACACAAAGGGAAATAATCACAGACTTCTGGCACATTCATTACTGCACACACTGAGCTGCCAGTTAAAACATCTACACATGTCAACTTTACCAGCTGGTCATTTTATAATAAAAGATCACCCATCACAGACTCCTATGCAGATCTACTCGCTCAACTCATTTAAATTGTTGAGACAGTTCATTTTAGGAAAACAAACATCACTATAAACGGGTCTCCATCCTAAGGTCACACAATTTGCATAAAATGTTGAGATGGTTACTCTTTCAGGACAAACAAACACTACCCCTCACAGACATCTAAGCAAACAATAAATCCTTCAGCAGATCTCTAAGCTCAAACGACTTGTTCAAACTGTTAAGATCTCTACTCCTTTCACGACTCACAGACTCCTCACAGATATCCAAGCAACAGCTATAAATCTTTAGCAGATTTCTAAGCTCAAACAACTTGCTCAAACTGTTGAGATCTTTGGTCATTTCAAGACTCACAAACATCCAAGCAACAGCGATAAATCCTTCAGCACATCCTATGAGTTCACTCAGTTTGCTTAACTGTTGAGATCATTGTCATTTGAGGACAAACAGACTTCTCACAGACATCCAAGCAACAGCTATAAATCCTTCAGCAGATCTCTGAGCTGACCCGACTCACTCAAACTGTGCAGGGCGTTGTTGCCACCAATACATTTTCCATTGATAAAAATACGTGGAACCTGGAACAGATAAACAGGAATTGTGAATCAGATAAAAATGGAATTAAAAAATGATAATTGTAAATATAATCACATGAGCCTTTATAAGAAAAATTACTTTTGAAAAATACATGAATCTTATCTGATAATGAAATAGATTAATGGCTGTCAATCAGGAGAGGTGTGCAACAGTAATATGTAATGTCTACAGATCTTCTTTCCATACATAGTGAAAATATGAGAAATGTAGAAGACATGAAAGCAATCACTACTGGAGGATTGATTGATTGATTGATTGATTTAGAAACCGACATCTCAGCATTCGGGGCATTCCCATAAGCGCTCCGTCCCCATCCTCAGAAGCCAGCGAAGAGTTCCAACCCCAATAATACCAGTAGCAATCTGATTATATGTGCGTCTCACCTTTCCTCTAAGCGTTGAGCATCGGCCAGATCCCCTTGTCACTCCACGATGCCTCATTCTTGCCAGACCATGGTGATCCATTTGCTCCTCCGAGGTGTGCACATGCTCCCACAAGGCCGCAACCACGTCTGCCATATCATGCATCAATACTCCACCAAGTTTTGCAGAGCCAGCCAATCTGTCTGCCTGTTCATTCCCCAGCACACCAGCATGCCCCATACTGGAGAATTTCACATCAGCAATGTCAGATATGTCGGTCTCTGTGGCGAAGGGATTATGGACGCGATTCGTAATCCTGTATGCCCGCGTTCGAAACACAGCTGCGCGCAATTTGGCAGCAGACCACGTTGCATTGGTTTTGTGTTGGTATGGGTGCCGGTCATTCAGAAAGCAATGGCAAACTACTGATCGTAAACTTGCCAAGAGACCACAATGGCAGAAATGCTGGCGTTAACTGCAGTGTCCTATAAAAGATATGCCCAAAAAATAAATGTTAGATATGCAGATGATAAGGCATTAATTGATGACAACAAAGAAATCATGATTTTCAGCATTTAGTGGATGTTCTTGTACACAGCAAGATCTAGGGTTAGAATGAAATTGTAAGAAAACATAAATCATGATTTGCAGCATTTAGTGGATGTTCTTGTACACAGCAAGATACTAGGGTTAGAATGAAATTGTAAGAAAACAGAAATCATGGTCACCTCCATGAAAAAGAAAAATCCACCATGTAACATCCAAGCAAAAGGGAAATTTCCTAAACAGGTGAATAGGGACAATTATCTTGGTAAAGTAATAACACTGGATGGAAGATATAGAGATTAAAACAAGAATTGCCATGGCAAAGGTAGCCTTTTGCTAAATGGAAAACATACTTATCAATAAAATGCTGTCAACTGCAATGAGAAAAAATTTTTTTAGGTGTTATACAGAACTTATGACAGAAAACTGAGAAACATCTCATGGCAGTGTAGGTCAGCATGGCCGAATGGATAAGAACGAGTGTTCTTAAACATGCAGTATGCTGATGCCGGGGTAAGGGGTTCAACCCCTACACCGGACAGTTGGACTAAAATTTTGACCCATCGTATTGACTTGGGGATGTTAATTGCAAGTACCTCTGAAGTCGGAGTGGGTTCACCTGACGGTGAAGTACAATGTTAATAGGTAAAGCTAATCCATACAGCTGATTCAGTCCAGCATTACTAGAAGTAGTGTGTATGAACTACGCTTGAGTTTAAAGCGAGCGAGCGCGAAAACAAAAAAAATCTAATGACAGTGGAAACGTGATTTATGAGGAAAAGGCAAAGAATACCATGGGCGGACAAGAAACTAATGCAGAAGTTCTTCAAGAAATAGATGAAAAAAGTAAATCGATTAGAGATAATAGATGCAGTCAAGATTTGTGAGGCATGTTATGAGGATAAATAAACTTGAAAACTTAGTGACAACTGGCAAACGTGATGGGACAAGAGTCAGGGAAAGACAAAGAGATAAATGCCTGGATGGCTTGGGCTCATGGCATAGTCGGGACAAGAACACAGACTTGATCCATGAGTGGTGATCTGTGAGATGGTGAACCACGAATGCCTACACTTTTCAGCATGGCACAAGATCATGACGAATCGTACAACCATGAATCTAACATCAAATATGTGAAATTAAAAGCAAGCATACAGGAAACTTAAAATGCCAAGATAATAAGCGCTTTACTGAGAGAAACCGAGAGACTGGAATGATCAGTGGATAAAGAGGCAGACCAAGAGAAATGAACCTGGGTGGACTGAAACGGTGACTTGGGGAATATCATCAGCAGAGTTGATCCAGAAAACACAAAAGACCAAGATATCCGGAGAGAGAATGCCATTTGGCAGAAAACATTATTATAATAACATAAGTATATATAAAAACATACTACCGTTTTAACACCTGTGATTTCACCAAGAGAATTCTGCATTTCATTTCCATCTTGAACCTGGTCGAGTTCGACTGTCAGAAACTTCACACCAAAGTTACTTAGCAATGTCTTTGAGTTCTTACAATACGGACATTGAGACTTGCTGAAGATGACTACTCTGTGTTTGCTGACAAGATCCTGAACGAGGTTTTGTCTGTGAGAATCTGCAGAAGATCCTGGCAACAGATGGTCATCTGTGACTATGTACTCTTCAGGGGAAAAGTCCAAACAGGTGTCCATGAATGCTGCTTTAAATAAAACTGCAAGATGTTACAACAATAAAGAAGAAAGCATATTAATGACATTAATGACATATTAATAATATAATTCATATTTTTTGAAACAGAGAAATTATACCAAAAATAAAGTGGGTTTATTAATGTAGTTGATAGGAAGCTACGTCAATGTCATGAGCTCTGTCTGATGAGGGTTTGATGCCTGTGGTCGTCATCTCACTAAGTGAGGGAAAGACTGATCACCTCTGTGCATTCAGGTCTACAAGATGTGATGGCTCTATCACATCACAGACCCATCGTTTCTCTTTTATTACCATGACTTCTTTCTTCCTATTATTCATACTAAGGCCGATTTTCTTTTACTTTCTACAATCACATCACTGTATCTTCTGTAGTTATTTCGTTCTCGGATGCTTCTTTATTTATATTATGACCACGAACCGCGATCCCTGAAATATTTTCTATATAATAAGTCTTGTGACAGAATCTCACTTAAAAGTCGACAGGGTCGATTTAATTGAACCGGGTTTTATCCCATATGGCTCGGCCTCTTTCCACAGAGCGGCAAGTGTCGCACAAAGCATGAACTCCGTAGCTCTAGCGATGATCCACAGGAGTGTCCGAAAAATTTCACTCGTGAACCGAAGGACGCGGCCCGAAATCAAACCCACAACCTTCGGAGCCAAAGTCAAATGGCTTGACCACTTCGCCACGGAGAATCTCACTATCTGCTCACTGTATAATACTCTCTTCTTCTTCAGCGATCAACTTTTGCTGTGCATCTATTACAGCTTAGTAAGGTAGAGAAAGGAATGTTTCATGTGGAATGGCTCATTTCACTTCAGAAATCACAGATTTTGAGAATTGTATGAAGTTTTTGCCCTGGCCATGCGGGAGTGCGGGGGGAATGAATAGGCTGATAGACTGGCAGGGAATATACACAACATCCACTGCATAGCTAGATTAAGAAGGTAAAGGGCAGCAAGTTAAAAAGAGGAAAGTCATGGATGGGTCAAGCCAAAGACATTCTTCAACAGGTGTGTTCACCTGAGGATTTAGAACCTGGCCAGGAGTGGGTACAAGTGCCAACAGAGTTCTGTACATCCTTTTCATTGTGCATCCAACTGGACAGAAAATGCAGACAAGAAAATCCAGCTGCTGTGGAGGCAGAAGTACAGGCTCTGATCTTCGAGAATTCTTTAGAGGATGATGCTGTCATTTATACGGATGGGTCAGTCGTCCAAGGAGTGAGAAGTTCATGGGCCTTTACGGCTCAGACCGGAGGGAAAATTGTGAAGGAAGAGTCTGGTGCTTTTGCTTTGAGCACAAGTGGCCTGACTATGGAAGTCATGGCAGTAAGTAAAGCAATAACATGGCTAGAGACACAGACATTCAATCGGGCATGTGTCCATAGTGACTCAATGAGTATGCTCAGGAGGATAGAGATGGGATGGGTCTGAAGAGAGTGGTTGCTGTCTCTGGAGCGGTCTCAGTTGGCAAAGATTAGTTTCATTTTCATGCCAGGGCATGCAAGTGTACAAGAAAATTAGCAGGCTGACAGGCTTGCAGGTAGGGCTACTGTGGAGGCAGACGAGCCATGGAGCAGGCAGACATTCTGAATGCTCTACGAGAATAAGTTGTTTACGAGAACCAAGCGATGACCATGAGTCTACAACCATGGTCAGACTGCGAGAACAGCAAGTTAAAAGAGCTGTGGCCAAACAAGAACACTACAAAGGAAGCCAAAGATGATTAATAAACCAACATAGAACTAGTGTCATGAGCCGCTAAACGCTGCGGAGGTGATCCAAGCACTTATGGACTGAATGGTTCGATGTGCAATGAGGATAATCTGTTGCTAACTAACTAACACCTCTAGGTGGCAGATTACCTATGGACAAGGGAGAGATTGTCGTGTGCCTGTGGGACCAGGTGGAGAATGTAGGGGAACAGATTGAGAACCCGTATATGGAAAAACATGAGATTGCGGGGAATCAACAGGGGTTCTGGGTTCATTATTCTCGGAGACTCATGAGGGTCGTCGCTGGAGCTATGGAGTTCATGCTTTGTGCGACGCTTTCGGCAGGCCACACTGCGGAAAGAGACCGGGCCATATGGAATGAAGTGCAATGAAGTAGCAATGTCAGTTACCGGTCTTTGTGAGTCGGGGGAAGGGGGGATGTGGAAGCATTTTTCCCAGAACATTTTTAGCGACCATCCAGTGACTTCCGGTTTTTACCCACGTTTGCTTTTTATTCGATGTATTTGAAAACGACATGTCACAGATCGGTGATAATTGCTACTGTGATCTGTCTGCTAGACTGCAAGACTGTCGCTTAGAACTTTCTTCTCTTGCATTTAAGTTTATTAACAAAAGGTAAGCTAATTTTTCTTATAACTCCTATATTTTAAACCAACCTTGATTTTTTGTTAAATTTTTAAATTCTACATTCAATTTTACATATATTTGAAGAGTTTCAAAAAAATGCCCAGTCAGGAAACATTTTTTAGCACAACCAAGAAAATGAGATATTGCAGTCATAACACAAAATTCAAAATGGCGTCGCCCATACAATAGTACTATACTATAGCGGACATGTATTTATTTATAATTAGAACTGGTAATTTAACTACTAAAATTAAACAGAATACAAGTTTCATTTGTAGCAGTAATTTATCTGTGTACTTGTATAATCAAATAAACAAGCCACAGTAACAGAAAGCAAACTTTAATGTTCTCAGTTCCCTTTTTACTGGGCGGTGATCAGCGTGCTCATTTTACTCAGATTCCTTTGCACTTCCTGGTTGTAGGTGATGACACAAAAATATTAATAACTGATAACTCCACTTAGAATTGACTACTGTCTTCATTGAGATACGCTGGATTCATCTTGTCAAGCTGTATCCAACATTGATAGTTTCATAAGTAAAAACCCAATGTTTAAATATTGTCTATATATGCTAAATGAAGTTGATCCTCTCGGCTTTTTAAGACTGAAGATCATATAGGGATCACTTCTAACGCATGGCTTTGCCGAGACGTTGAATAAATGTTGGGCGGTACAAAAAACACGACGACGACCTTGCGTCACTAGCTCAACTCAACTATTAGTATTAATATTAATTACGGCAATGGTCAAAACAGGATAGTGAGTGTATTAATATAGTTAGTTGAAGTTCGCTTCTTCAATCTTGGGGCTTGATGTCTTCACAGATTCACCCCCACCCCCTCCCCAAAAGTTTCATACTCCTTCAATAGCCACTGGGTTCCTCGGCCATAAGATTAAGAAATTACTGGTATAAATCCAACAGAATACTATGAATACAAACAATACTTCTGGCGTGAATAACGCGGCGTAATCTAGAATACAAACATGAAAACGGAAGAAGCAAAGCTACTAACTCACCTCATCTGTGATGCCAAGTTGTCGTCTGGAACTGAGAACTTAATCTCTAAATGTTGTGGGTACACATCATGTGCGTAAATTAACTTTCAAAGACACAGATTAACAGTAATATTTAAGATTCTATTTCATAACAGTAGCAATATTTTTTAGGACCAGACTTCACATTTCAAGACTGGTATTTAGTCATTTTGGCTGAAGTAAATAAATATTATACAATAATAAAAGGGTGATGTTGAGAGTACCTGAAGTTGACGCCCTCCAGTTTTACAAATAGTGGATTTAAGAATCGACGTCATTGAACTCAGGACATCCACATACATGCTCCGTTCTCCTCTTCATGGACACCGAAGAGATCTCATGCTATGCTGATTATTCCAGTAGTAACTTGATTAAAAGTCTGAGTATCACCCAGACCCTCTACTCACTGCCTTCTGATCCAGTCTTTCCAGATATGGATACTACATCTTTTCAGCTGCACCCAGTTCTCATGACATCACCTTTATCATAAAGAAGTCCTCCACCCAGAGGGGCAGCAACAGTGATCTATCAACAATGCAGCAACAATGATCTGCCCCCGTAAGCCTGTCTGCTATAAACAGAAAACCCATGATATGCACCCAATCCCCGTCCACTCAAGAGATGCTAGCCACTCCACTCAGAACATTCGCGTCTCCACTTTCCAAAGCATACTCTGAGAGCGTTACAAACATATGTCCGGCCATGCTGCCATCCAACCATCATAAGGCATCTTTTTATTGGTCAGTATGTTTTTCATTTTGCAAAAGGCTACCTTCACCATGGCGATTCTTGTACATGTTGCATACATATCATACGTGCGTCCATTTTACAGCTGAGAATGGCATTCCCGACCTCATTTTGTGTCCGTTCTAGTTTCACTAGCTGACTATGAGATTGTGTGAGCATTCAGACCATGTTCAGTCATCGAAATGATCAGATGCTGGGAAAATATAAGTAACATTCTCTGCCTTCGCTGTGTCTGCTGTTGCCATCATTTGGCCACGCTGTATGGTCCAAACAAGAACACTGAGCTGATTCACGACTCTGGTGATCGAGTGAGGTGGCAAAACATGACCGCCCACGCTTATCGCGTGGCACATGATGATGATGATGATGATCACTTGCAGAGCATCGAGTCTTTCCGCGTCCTTTCCACTACCCCAAGCACACGATATTTGAAGGACAAAGCATCTGTACTATAGTGTTCACCGAACAACAGAATTGCCAAGGGGAAGGTACCGGGTATCATAACAAATGTCAGCGATATCAATAGAGAGAAGCCCTCAAGTACCCGGGAGTAGTTTTTGACAGAAGTTCTACAAATGCGAATCAACACCAATAAAAGACCATAAAATGCAGACAAATTATTTGAAAACCTTAGACACATTTAAGATACACTTAGTAAGTTATTGCAGGATGCTGACATTAACTAGACAGAAAATTTATTGAATTAATTTCTAAACGGCGTGAGGTTTGGTACCAAATTTATTTTTATATAATTTTAGTTTACCGTTAAAGAATGCAAGTTAATTTATTTTACTGACAAGTCCAACACCAGCGCAACTATATGACCAGCTGGTGAAGCCTAGCCATGCACGTCGAATAAAGCTTCGAGGTCAAAGAATAAATCATAAGCAACTCCTCATGGAAACATTGAGCAGTGATACTTTGGAAATGTCCGCTGCATCAGAGAACTGTGCACGAATGGGAATGCCCATTATGCAGTGACGTCAATAATGATAACATAACACCCTAAAACATGGAAATACCCCGGGAAGGTTAACCCGGTCAACAAACACCCACAGAAGTCGGATGTGTCGGCCTAAGGGCGCAAATAAAATTGACACAATGCGAAAACTCTCGAGTGAGAGTGGAATGTCCTTCGTGAAAAGTTCTAACCGAAAGCTTGCTGAGTTGATATGTGGTTTGTGCCGAGCGAAATGCCCAATACATGGAAGTGAAGCAGCCATGTGGAGGACGTGGCGATTCCTTGGGTGAGCCCAGTACCAGAGATCTTTGTGTCGGCTCTGCAATTATGGAAGCCTCCTTGGATGGCGGGATAATGCCCATGGACTGCCCCTGCCTTCCCTTGAGGGCTGACCGTGACGCCTTCGACCGTTCTAACTTGACCAGCTGGGATGTGGACGGTACCACAACTTTGAGAGTCGAAAACCCTTCTAAACATCCGGGAAGGCTAACCCTGTCAACAAACGCACGCTGAAGTCGGATGTGTCGGCCTACGAGCGCATAACTGGGCGCAACGCAATTAATGAATTATGTTTGGAAAAAAAAAACATTCCGGATGAACGAAGAAGAAGATACATGAAAAAAAAAAAAAACAATTAAAACTGTGTTAACAAAAACAAAACAAATATTTACCCCCCCCCCCCCCCCCAAAAAAAAAAAAAAAAAAAAAACTACAAAATATTGATTTATTTGGTTGTTTCGGGATTTGAGGTATGAAGATTGAGCACAGCCCACTACTGGCAACGCTGATCGTATTTCGGCACGAACTTTAAGCCTTGTCCACGTCAGATTGGAAGCACTAGACTCGAGTTTCGCTCTCGTTTGAGCACGTCAGTAGTGCATATCCCTGACTGGACCCGGGCCGCGTGGTCAAGTGGTTATACGCCAGTGATCCGTAGTTCGATCCCGGGTCCAGTCAGGGATATGCACTATTGACAAACTCAAACGAGAGCGAAACTCGAGTCTAGTGCTTCCAATCTGACGTGGACAAGGCCCAAGATTCGTACAGGAATACGATCTGCCAGTAGTGGGTTATGTTCAGTCTTCAAACTACAAATTGTGTTACAAAACTTAACTTCCCAACCTACGATGTGTGGACCATAATGTTGTGTTCTATACGATTACTCTTACATGTGTAAAATTGAAACTGTGTACTTGCATGAAACGAAGTAAAAGTATAAACAAGACAGATTGAAGATTGTCCACGTGAGGCAAGTGCTTGTGATGATAAAGTTAAACACATATTGATTTCCCAGTTTTATTCTATTTAACTTTGCTGTTTTCATTCATAATGTGTTGTTTGGGTACATGCATTGGTTTTGAGTCAGCTGTAATGAGAGTCTCCAACATCCTCTGTCCCGCGATTCCGTTTTATTAATTCAATTTTTCAGTTCATTTGGTGACCACTCTCACGATGGTCATGTAATAATAATAATAAATAATGTAATGACTAAGTAATATACGCCAGCGTTGAATGTGCAATGATCAAACAAAAATACTACATAACATATGCTATTCAATTGAAATATTTATGTAATTAAGTTTAGTCATGGTACCGAACGTAGACAACGCCATCAAATCTTTAATTTTAATCAAAGGTAGTACTAAAACATTCCACAGCGAATAATATGAGGAAGGGAGGGGGGGGGGGTGTATAGTCTGTATAGTTCATAGTTAGTAGTTTAGTAATAGTAGTGTATTAACTTCATACTGATACTGCTAATAATGCTATTTTTTTTTTTTGCATATCCTTTTTACAGGACATCGCTGTCAACGTGCACACATACACACCCACTAACACATTACACATCCATTCCCCCAGTGTCTCACTGTGTCTTTCTTTCTCGTTCGCTCTCTCTTTCTCTCTCTCTCTCACTCTCACTCGCGCTCACCAAAGGCTTGCGAACACGGTTCGTGAGCCGCTTACCAGGCGTTTGAAACGCAGCCGCAACCGATTTGTGCAGCAGACCATGTCGCGTTGTGTTATAACGTGTCGGTATGAGAGCCGGTCGTTCAGAAAGCGATGGCAAACTACTGAATGTAAAAAAATTTGCCTAGTACATCAACAGCAACTGAAAAATGCTGGTGTTGACTGCAACGTCCAGCAAGGGATATGCAACATTAAAAAAATAGTTGATGTCTTGGCAAGTTTACGTTATGTTCAATAGTTTAATATTAATAATACTGCTATTTAATTATAACAAAAATATAGTTTAACACAGATGACCATGCTTCATGGTGCAATTCAAACAATATATTAGGGGTGTACCGGATTTCGGCTCCGGCAAATCCGGAATCCGGCCATTTTTACAAATCTGGCTTCGGCTCCGGCTCCGGTCTAGTTTTGCCGGATTTAGGCCCGATTTGTGTTGCCTAGTCACGTGAATTTTCTGTACATGTTTCATGAGGCCACGTCGAATTTTAGGCAATAGCACAGTAGCACTTCCGGTTTACTATTTCTCACTGATGTAAATAAGAATTTTAAGAAAAAAACACTCATTTTGAATTTTAATGGTGCATTACTTCATGAGTTTGTGGGACTTGAATATTTATTTTCGTAAATTTCTTTGGTCTTGCCCATAAAATAAAATGGCATCAAAATCTAAGTCATACAGCGCCGTTTGGGATTACTTCAAGGTTAAAGACGATGATTCAGCGAAAGTAATATGTAAGTTGTGTGACAAACAGTTATCGCGTGGACGATCAGATCGCCCCAAAGACTTCTCAACATCATCAATGCAGACCCATTTGCGATCGATGCACAAGAAAAGCTATGACGAAATGATGGAAAAGAAAGCATCACTGAAGGCCAGTGTATTGGCGACCACATCTATGATGAATCTGGGACCGTGTTTGCACAAAGCAAGCAGCAGTACCCAGCAGTCAATTGTGCAGGCATGGGACCGGGCCAAAATTTGGGACATCAACAGTCCCAATGCTAAACGCATTCATGCTGCCGTAGCCCGAATGATAGCCATAGATATGGAGCCTTTTCAAGTAGTGGAACGACCAGGTTTCAGAGAGTTGATGCATACAATGGAAAAAAGGTATGAATTGCCTTCAAGAAAGTACTTTGCTGAACATATCATTCCTGACATGTGTAAACGTCTGAAGGTAAAAATTGCAGCAATGATATCTGACACTGATTACATATCATTCACAACAGATACGTGGACAGCTGAACACACCACTCAGTCATTTATGGGCCTCACTGGCCATTGGTTAACAGACTCCTTCGTTCTCCGCAGTGTAGTCTTCCATTGTACTGCATGTGATGAACATCACACGGCCACAAACTTGCTTGCACATTTTGAAATGATGCTGGATGAGTGGTCAATTGCACGTGAGAAGTGCCATGTTGTTGTGAGAGACAATGCATTCAACATTGCCAAATGCTTTCGTGATGGCAGCTATTCAAGTGTTGGATGTTTTGCACACACACTGCAGCTGTGTGTGCGTGATGGTCTTTTGAGTCAAAAGTATGTTGCTGGCATCATCAGTACTGGAAGAAAATTGGTAGGACATTTCAAACACTCTTCTTCAGCAACCAGTCGTTTGCATGAACTTCAAAATGAATTAAACCTACCACAACATCAGCTTATCCAGGACGTGACAACACGATGGAACTCAACGTTCTATATGTTACGACGTCTGTTAGAACAACGGCGCAGCATCAGCCTGTACTGTGTTGAAAATTTTGAAATTGATTCGGTAACTGGGCTAACGGCACAACAGTGGGCAGTCACGGAGAATGTGGTAGCTACTTTGGCACCATTTGAAGAAATCACACGTGAAATAAGTGCAGCTCAGGCATCAATATCAGTTGTGATCCCATTAGTGAAAACACTCATGGCTTTCCTCCTGAAAGAAGGTAGTGATGCTGGGATCAAAACTATGAAAGCAGCCCTGCTTGAAGCTGTTAGCAGCAGATTTGCGGACATTGAATCCAACAGTATTTACACCTGTGCCACACTACTGGATCCTCGATTCAAGCTGTGCTTCTTCTCCGAACGTGGTAGAAGTGATGCACGAGCCCATCTGCTGTTAGCAGCTAACTCCATTATTGATTCAGCAAACACAGTCAGTCCACAGGATCCATCAGCTACTATTAGTAGTAGTAGTACTAGTGTTTTGACTTCTGTGAGCACTGCCACACAGTACGAGTCCAGCCTATGGAGCTGTTTTGGCACAATTGTCGAGGAAAATCCCACCGCAGATCGTTCTGCTAGTGCCGAAGGCAACAGCATTAACACTGAGGTGACACAGTACCTGTCAGAGCCACTTCAAACTCGACAGTCAGATCCAGTTTCATGGTGGCATGCCAATAAGCAAAGATTTCCAAACATGGCTAGACTGGCGCAGGTATTTCTTGCACCACCACCTACAAGTGTGCCATCGGAAAGGCTGTTCAGTACTGCAGGAGACATTATCACTGACCACCGTAGTAGCCTTTTACCAGAAAATGCGGAGACGTTGATTTTCCTGAAATACAACTCGTCTCTTCTTGACTCTGAGAGTTCAACTTCACAGCCATAATGAAGACTGACTGAAATAGTGAAATTACTAAATGAATGTATTTCAATAAATTCAATCTGTTCAGTGTACTGTTGTTGTGAGTTGTAACTGAGCTGATAATTTGCCAACTGAAAACAATGTGAAAACTAAAAACTGAAACTGAAAACTAACAATTAAAATTACTAAATTAGCATTATGTGCTTATGTATTATGTTTCATCTTGAACTTATGGAACTTAATATTACTTAATTACTTATTCTACTATGAATGTAATTATTTTACATTTAAATGATTTAATATGAGTATATGTCATCATTGTCATGTCTATAGTAATGAACTGCAGTAATGAACAGTCGAGTGACTCCACTCACCTAAGTCAAGTGATGTAGTATGTTATTTTTTTTTTATTTGTAAATCCGGCTCCGGCTCCGGCCGGATCTCACTTCATAAATCCGGCCAAATCCGGCTCCGGCCGGATTTCAAAAATTTGAATCCGGTACAGCCCTACAATATATATAGATAGTCATGTATAGTTGTTATTTAAATAACAGTAGCGGGTTCTATCATGATTTTCAATTTGAGTATTTACTAATACTATACTAATGAGACCATCACAGATATGCCTTGAAAAATCAAATCTTATGGTACCTCAATGATGCCTGTATGTCAATTCTAAGCAGAGATATTCACACCTGAGTGTCGGTATCTCCAGGGAAAAATTAAACATGATTTCCCTAATTTCAGAGTGTCCATTTATCTCCACGTGTGAAGTTGTCTCAAACGGCTAATAGACGGATATGAAAACTGACTTCAAAAATATGTTCCATCATGTTACATGATAAAAAGATAGTGAAAGCATACAAATAAATTATTAATAATATTTAAACTTATATTCTCTTTAACTTTAGTAGGTCATATTACACGTTTTGAGTGTGGGCCGATCAATATTCCAAAATTGTTGCGTCAGCCACCATCTTGGCTTTCAATTCGCAAAGACCAAACAACATATCCGTAGAAATAAATTTCAGCCACATATAAAGCGATATAAGCCATGAAACTCTCCAAATATAAGTAAAAATGGGTGCAGAATTCGAATATCCATAGAAAAATATCTTGAAAGTAAATAAACAAGCTCTAGAAAATAAAATTACTTACTTTTTGCCAAATAATTCAATTTATTTAAAAGGTCACAATAATTTCAACCAATCGCTGTGCACAGAATATTAGACTAACCTTTTCCGCAGAACCTAAGATGGTGTCTTTTATTGTCACGTGATATTTGAATGAATGAATGATGTCAAAAGCATGAATGGTCTTTACAGCAGCCATTTTGGGGATACAATGGAAAATTCCGGGGTGGCGCGGTATATCACTTCCGGTTTCATTTCGGGCCACGGCATGGTTGAACTCGCTAATAACAGGCATTTTCCTAACGAGTGATGAAAAAATTAAAACATACAATGATGACGGTGAATTAAAACATGCATGAAACATCCGCTGACCCTTTGCCATCATATATCCACTATAGTTCATCTCATCTTGTTACTCTTGTACCTTGCGGTGTCAAGGTGAAGTATAAACAGTGGGAGAGTGTCCATTTATAGGCTTCATGTATTGATATTCCCATGGACTCTGCTATTCCCTCCATCCATTGTTTACGTGGTCGGCCTCTTCCTCTTGTTTCCATCTGGTCTGTACATCATTGTTTGTTGTGGTATACTGTTAGTTGGTAACCTAGTTGCATGGCCAAACCATTTGACTTGCTGCCTTCTAATAAAATCTAACACTGCTATAACCCCCACTTTAGTCCTGATTTCTTCATTTCTGATCTTATCTTTTCTTGATACATTGAGTATTCTCCTCAGGAATCACATTTCTGTTATGATGTTTCTTTTCTCTTTTTCTGTCATTGTCCAGGTTTGGCATTGGTAGCATAGAGTTGGTAGGAAGATTGTGTTTTAGAGTGCTCTCTTAGTTCCGCCATAGTTATCTGAACTTATTCTGTGTCATAGAAAATAAATAGCACCAAACATGGGAATATAACAATGGGAAGGAACTGCTTAACCAAGTTGATATACCTTGGACTGCTGCCAGAGTAACTAACAACAATTATCTGGAAGAGGTTAATGAAAGTAGATAATTATTTTATTGTTTCTTTACTTATTCAGTCTCACGGTAGAGATTTGTTCGCAGCAGACGAGCATAATCTCCGGCGGGCCTATTCTCGCTGGTCGCGAGATCCGCACAGTGGAAGGATGGGGGATTTGTTTGCAATAGACAGGCAATATCTCCTGCGGCAGCTCTGGCGGGCCTATTCCCGCTGGTCGCGGGGTCCGCTTAAAGTCAGGTGGAGAGTCTGACGGTAGTGCACGCTTTACACAGGTCCGGACACTTGTGATCGACAGATGTGCGCGCCCTAATGGTCCGGGCTCGTACAAGGCCCTCACCTGTGGGACTTGGCTGAACGCCTCTAAGCCGGGCCCCTTGGGTGTCAGGGTCTGGCCATAACTCGCCACCGGCTCGTGGAGGCGAGGTCTTGGAGGTTTGATGCTGAGCCGCCAGCGTCTGCAGCCTACCTTGTGCCAGACGTATTGGTTACCCATTCCTCTGGAATACACAAGACTAGGCCGAGAGAGGGGACATGTCGTTTGGGCGCCACATGTTTCTCTGAAGCTCTGCCCAGGCATTGTGATGGAATATTGGCCACATTCCAACTCACACACTTTGGTCTGTCAAGACTGCAAGGTGTCACTCACCAGCATTGTTATCATTGTTCTCATTGTTATCATCATTGTTTTCATCACTGTTATTATAATTGTTATTGTTGTTATCATAATTGTTATTATCATTGTTATCATTATTGTTATAATTGTTATCATCATTGCATTTGCATTGTTGTTATAGTTATCATTGTTATCATCATTGTTATCCATCCATCCATCCATCCATCATGTGCCATCTGTGGCTCCTAGTAGCTGTCAGCATGCGACAGCGGCCACCCCCCGGGCAACAGCTGTGAGAGGCTGGCTAAACCAGGCATGGGTATCCGATTTGGTGTCAAACCAAGAGGTAAACTAGGGTATGCCTACCCAGCATGTGAAGACAGGATTCGGCAGACTGCGCGGAAGAAATCATTCCTGATTCAACGGGCAAGACGGCGTTTACCTGCAAAGCGTTGTGGAACGTAATGAGCACGGCAAGACATGTAGAGCGCCCTGGTAATCCACTGCACCTGTATTCGTCTCCAGTCGTCTCGACTTGTCTTGCCACTGGACACAGATGGACTCAGGCGAGAGAGTGAGGTCGACGAATTGCGCAACTCTTCCTCACTTTAATCCAAGTCATCGCGCAAGTAATTCTTCATCCAACGTCACAGACAAATTCACCTATCTTGGCAGCACCGTGTCACAAGCTGCCACAATCGATGACGAAGTGAATGCAAGAATCTCCAAGGCCAGTGCAGCCTTTGGCAGACTGTACAAGAATGTATGGGACAGAACTGGAATAAGCCTGCAAACAAAGCTAAAAGTCTACAAAGCAGTTGTATTATCCACACTGCTATATGCTTGTGAAACCTGGACTGTTTATCAGCAACACGCTAGGAAATTAAACCACTTCCACACAGTCTGCCTAAGGAAGCTACTGAAGATTAAATGGTAAGACAAGATTCCAGACACTGAAGTCCTAGAAAGAGCATCCATGCACAGTATCCACACTCTACTGATGAAGAATCAGATTCGCTGGGCTGGTCACTTGACTCGCATGCCAGATCACAGGCTCCCTAAGCGAATTTTTTACAGCGAACTGCGTTGTGGTAAACGCTCCCAAGGTGGCCAGAGGAAACGTTTTAAAGACACTCTGAAAATTTCACTGAAGGCTTTTGGAATTCATCATGACACCTGGGAGGCTGCAGCCAGAGACCGAAATTCGTGGCGTGCATCATTACGCAAAGGTGCAGTCATATGTGAGGCAACCAGGACTGCAAGAGCTGTGAAGAAAAGGCAGGACAGAAAAACCACTGCAGGAAATCCTCCTCCAGAGACGTCAAGCATTCTTTGCCCACATTGTCAAAGAACATTTCGAGCCAAAATAGGCGTTATCAGCCATCTTAGAACCCACGGCTCCACACCTTCAACCCCACTGGATGAAATGAATGGTCATCATCATTCTTGATGGACAAAAAAAAAAAAAAATGTGCCATGCCGATAAGTGTGGGCGGTCATGTTCTGCCATCTCACTCGATCACCAGAGTTGTCGATCAGCTATGTGTTCCTGTCTCGACCATGCCATGTGGCCAAGCCATCCAGGTATTTACTTCTCGGTCTTCCCCTTGGTCTCTTCCCTTTGATCTTGCCAGTCGTCACTAAGTTCTCCAATTCATTTCTCCTCATAACATGCCCAAAAAATTTGTTATCATCATTATTATAATTGTTATCATTGTTATTATTATCAATGTTATCATTACCATCATCATTGTTATTCTAATTGTTATTATTATAAGCATTGTTATTATCATTGTTATTATCATTATTGTCATCATTGTTATTATCATTATTATTATCATTGTCATCATCATTGTTATTATTGTTATCACCATTGTTATTATCATTGTTATTATCATTGTTAGCATATTGTTATCATTGTTGTTATCATCATTATTATCATAATTATCACCATTGTTATCACCATTGTTATCATTAAAACACAAACATATCCCAGAGCAGTTTTCCTGCTGTGGGTGTGTGATGTAACAGGGCCATCACATTTTGCAGACGTGAATGCACGGAGGACGTCTTTCCCTCACTTAGCGTGATGACGAACCCTCATCTGACCGCACTCATGAGATTATCAGCATAGCTCCCTCTCATCTTCTTCTTCTTCTGCGTTCATCCTGAGAGTTTTTTCGGACGTGATTGTGTTGTGCCTGTTTACAGCAGAGCTGCGATACTTGCGCCTTTAAGCTGATACATTCGACTGCTTCTGGCAATTGTTGATCGGGTTAAACTTCCTGGGACTCTCCCTCTCATCTACACTAATCTCAGACTATTATCGTTATTATCATTGCTAAATTATTCATATTATGTAATCTGAAATGTATCTTCACACAGTTTATGAAATGGGGAAACGAAAAGCTGCAAAGCCAAAGACCAAATCAGCCGTTGAGACGGAAGAAAAACCAACAAATGCAGGAAGCAAAGCGGTTGTAGCAGAAGAAGACATATCAGTGGATGAAGACATGGCCAGTGATAATGAGGAAGAAGAAATCGAGGAAGAGTTTGAGGGTCCCAAAGATATAGGAGGCTTTACGGTCCTCGGAGACTTCAAAGCTAAGAGTAAACAGAAGGTATTTAATTCAAATTAATTTAGTCTCAATTTATCATGCTTAGTTCACTTTTTCACTGATCTCAAATTAATTTAGTCTAACTTTATCATGTTTAGTTCACTTTTTCACTGATCTCAAATTAATTTAGTCTAACTTTATCATGTTTAGTTCATTTTTTTCACTGATCTCAAATTAATTTAGTCTAACTTTATCATGTTTAGTTCACCTTTTCACTGATCTCAAATTAATTTAGTCTCAATTTATCATGCTTAGTTCACTTTTTCACTGATCTCAAATTGATTTAGTCTCAATTTATCATGCTTAGTTCACTTTTTCATTGATCTCAAATTAATTTAGTCTCAATTTATCATGCTTAGTTCACTTTTTTACTGATCTCAAATTAATTTAGTCTAACTTTCTCATGCTTAGTTCACCTTTTCACTGATCTCAAATTAATTTAGTCTAACTTTATCATGTTTAGTTCACTTTTTCACTGATCTCAAATTAATTTAGTCTAACTTTATCATGTTTAGTTCACTTTTTTACTGATCTCAAATTAATTTAGTCTAACTTTATCATGCTTAGTTCACTTTTTCACTGATCTCAAATTAATTTAGTCTAATTAATTTTCATGTTTAGTTCACTTTTTCACTGATCTCAAATTAATTTAGTCTTAATTTTATCATGTTTAGTTCACTTTTTTACTGATCTCAAATTAATTTAGTCTCAATTTATCATGTTTAGTTCATTTTTTCACTGATCTCAAATTAATTTAGTCTAACTTTATCATATTTAGTTACTTTTTTACTGATCTCAAATTAATTTAGTCTAACTTTATCATGTTTAGTTCACTTTTTCACTGATCTCAAATTAATTTAGTCTAACTTTATCATGTTTAGTTCACTTTTTCACTGATCTGAGATTAATTGTTGTCCATGAATCCCAATAATTGCATAATGCATTATTTACAAATTGTATGCTTTGGTTCATCATTTTCATAACTGGCATTGGCACTCATACTACTGTATGCAAAAACTTGCCTAGTACATCAACAGTGGCTGAAAAATCTGGTGTTGACTGCAACGTCCTGTAAGGGATATGCAACATAAAAACAAAAAATTGGCACTCATGTATCTCCACAGATCTCGATCCTTTGTGTTCTGGATCAACTGCTGAGGATATTCCTCCGTGCCACCATCTCAATCATGCATCATTTTTCTCGGTCTGCCTCTTTGTCCACTAATATTTCAGATTGTTGATGATGTGTGTTCAGATTGGGCCCTGAAAATAACCTGCACCTGTCGGAGAGAGGTTGGTGTAGAGACCTTGTTCTCCACAAGAAGCAGGCTGCAGAGCTCTCCTTCCACTCTCCGTGCTCAGATATCAGCGGGGTGTGTCAGGCTGGTACTGCAGCTTCACATCTGTGGACATACCAGACCATCCTTGGGATATTAGCCGGACTGGGAAACCCAGGTTAAGCCACGCCAGGATAAGGGACCCAGGCCAGTGTGGGACGTGGTCCTTGTCCTGCAACTCATTGGATCTAGGATAGAAGTGGAGTGGACCTAGGATAGAAGTGGAGTGGTGAAGACAGTAATATATTTAAAGTTATCTTCTTCTGCGTTGATCCGGAATGTTTTTTCAGACGTTATTGCGGTGTGTCCGGTTATGCGCCCTTAGGAACACATCCGACTTCGGTGGGCGTTTGTTGATCGGTTTAGCCTTTCCGGAAGTTATCTTATATGTTTAATAGAATGGTGGGCGTATAATTGTAGTGACGCATGTTTCTGTGTGCAGGTGGAGCGAGTCTTGCCCGACTGGCTGAGATTGCCTATCATCATCAAGGAGACGGTGAGAGAGTTTGCAAGCATTCCGTCACTTGACCCAGATCTGGTACAGAAGCTGAAGAACAACGGCCTAGAGAAATGTTTCCCAGGTGTGTTTTCTTCAAATGTCTCCTCTTCTTCAATTGTGTTTCCCATAACCCCATTCTGAAACTGAGGCTCATTAAGCTGCATGTGTTGGTTGGTTGGATGGTTATCTGTCTGTCTGTCTGTCCGTCCGTCCGTCCGTCCATCTGTCTGTCTGTTAGGGTATCATCCTTGCACTCTGGACAAGTCCATACTTGCTCAGATCTTATTTCACACACCCCCCTCCCCCCCCCCCCCCCCCCACCCACAAACATATGCATCAGCATAATTATGCAGGTTCTGTGTTGGTTGCCGGATCCGTGGCGAAGGAGTTACTGACATGGTTTATGATCACGCATACCCGCGTTAGAAACACAGCTGCACATGATTTGGCAGCAGACCGCACTGCGTTGGTTTTTTACGAAGCGGTATGGGTGCCAGTCGTTCAGAAAGCTATGGCAAACTATTGAACATAAACTTGCCAAGAGATCACAACAGCAAAAAATGCTGGTGTTGACTGCAATGTCCTGTAAAGGATATGCAACTAACTTTTAACTAACTGTGTTGGGTGACAAGGTCCCTCATTCTTCTGATGTGCCTCTCGTATCTGCTGTGCCAATTCTTACTCCCAAGTCTCTCATTCTGGACAACAATGTGGATTCTCTGGTGCTCTCAACATCTAAGGTGTAAGCAACATGACTTTACAGGGTAGAAACACGCTCAGTGAAATAGTAAAGGACCTTTGTACAGGCCGTAAGGTGCATTGGGTATAAGGTGCTATATCCATATTTTTATAGACTGATTGGCACTCGGTGGATGGTGGGGTTAGTATCACTCTAGCCAATGTTGTTTTTTTTTGCACTCGCTCGCTTTGAACTCAAGTGTAGTCCATACACACTATTTCTAGTTATGCTGGACTGAATTTTGCATGTGGATTAGCTTTTCCTATTTACAGTGTCCCTCACCATCAGACGAACCCACTCCAACTTCAGGGGTACTTGTAATTTACGTCCCCAAGTCAAGAATGGGAGGTCAAAATTTTAGTCCAACTGTCCGGTGTAGGGGTTGAACCCTTTACCTCGGCATCAGCACACCAGATGTTTAAGAACACGCGTTTTTATCCATTTGGACATGCTGACCTACACTCCAGCCAATGAAACAAGTCCTGTAGCAGGAAGTTGCTGAGGGTATGTGAAGTGTGAGACCCACCACGGTTTGTAGGTCTGAGTGCTCCGTCTTTCCCTCCCACAGCAAACATCGAGAGCTCTCACTGAACACACATGTCTTGTTGGCATATCTTAACCATTACACCAATGTGTCTGTTAGAAACATGGTATTTGACTGAAAAGATGGAGCATAAAATTTAGGCCTTTGAAATGTGGGGCTTAAAAATCAGGGACTAGTTTTTTGGATGAAAAGCAAAGACAATGGTAATTCTAGAGCAACTCAATGTAAAAAGTGTGCTAATAAAAGAAATAAACATGAGAAAGACATGGTAGTTTGGTCACATCAAATGATGTAACTATCTACTGAAAGCCATAAAGACATGGCAGTTTGGCCACATCCAGTGATGTAACTATTTACTGAAAACCATAAAGACATGGTAGTTTGGTCACATCAAATGATGTAACTATCTACTGAAAGCCATAAAGACATGGCAGTTTGGCCACATCCAGTGATGTAACTATTTACTGAAAACCATAAAGACATGGTAGTTTGGTCACATCAAATGATGTAACTATCTACTGAAAGCCATAAAGACACGGTGATTGGGTCACATCAAATGATGTAAACTATCTACTGAAAGCCATAAAGACATGGCAGTTTGGTCACATCAAATGATGTAACTATCTATTGAAAACCATAAAGAAAACACAGAGGTGAAAACTTTCATAAAATGAATTCACACCCACTTCTTCTCCTCCTCCATGTACCTCAGTGAAGTGTTGGTGGGAGATGTAAAGATCTGTTATGTGATCTTTCTAATGCTATTTGTAAGTTGGGATTTGTTTCTCTAAGGTTGTTCTTGACACCATCACTACAGCTTCTACGTGGCTGTATCTTTGCTGTGTATCCATTATCCATAAATAGTGTTATTGACAGAAGTTCTGTCAGTAATCTCTGCATTACAAAACCATGTGGAGTCATGTTTCTGTGTGAGATAAAATCCAGGCTGTATAAGATGGTGCAAACCCATTACTACCAGGGCAGCTCCATTCTTATGTTCACGTTGATTCACACCCCCATGTTTGCGTGTGTTGACAGTTCAGTGGACAGTGATACCAGAACTGCTAGCTCAGAGCAAATTTGGTGTGTATGCCAGTGATGCAGGCTTCCGACCACGAGACGTCTGCATCTCTGCCCCAACAGGAAGTGGGAAAACTCTAACTTTTGTTCTGCCTATTATTCAGGTAATCCCATTTATTTAGAGGATTTAGAGTAATCCTATTTATTTAAGCAATCCTATTCATTTTGAGCAATTATTTTAGTAATCTTTTTTTTTTTTTTTTTTTGTAAAAAGAAGAAATAAAGATTGATTATGAAGTAGGTCAATATCAGCCTAGTAAGAGAAGTGTGCAATGGGATGCGTAATGTCTGTAGATCTTTTTTGCCTATTGGGTTAAATTGTTATGAGAAATTGTCATTGGAGGACATATCAATAATGTAAGATATGCAGATGATTGTAGACAATGAACAGGGTCTGCAACATTTAGTAGATGCAGTTATTGTACACAGTGAATAAAAAGTGAGGTTTTTAAAAAGACCTATGACAGAAGTGGTGTGGACCTAGAACATGAATGGATTGGCAAAGACAGCAATATATTTAACGTTATCTTAAATGGTCAGAAGTGAGTTTTTAAATATGTTTAGTTCTGAAGTAATTGTCTGCTGTATATCTGTGATGTGATAGTCTTCTTTTTCATCTGCCTTTTATCCCCCATTGTGGCACAGGACCTCAACCAAACCATGCCAGGCCGTCCCATCTGTTGCTATCTCCTGCAGCTCCCTCCATACCCTCCCAATATTTTTCATCTCTGTAATTTCCTTCTCCGTGTGTTTTTAGGTCTTCCGCTATTCCGTTTGCCTTGTGGGTTCCAGACAAGAGAGTGTCTAGTTATATTCTCCTCAGGTTTTCTCAATGTGTGTCTTCTTTTCTTCACCTTTTGATTCACTGGGATGTGTTTAGTTTTCTCTATGAGCTTTACATTGGTGATTCTCTCATACCATGTTATTCCCACGATTATGTACAGGCACCAATTAGCGAATGTTTATGGTCTATTGGTAACAATTTTAGATGTTCTTCGTGTTTCTGACCCATACAGTAGTACCGGTTTAACATTGGAGTTAAACATTCTCAGTTTGGTGCTAAGTTTAATTTCTTTTGACTTCCTCAAATGTCCTTGTGCTGTGAAAACTCTTGCTTTGTGTAATCTTATTTTAGTATCTCTATCTGTTCCCCATTTTTGACTACATTGCTTCTCAAGTAGATATATGGGGTAGGAAGGGAGGTAGCAATAATATACATGAAAGGCAAGAGCATGAGGGAGAGAGAGAGATTGAGTGAGAATGAATCTATGGATGAGAAGAAATGAGGCAGAGAAAGAACGAGAAAAGCAAGGTCGTGAGAGGGAGAGAGAAACAGAGTAAATAAAAACAAAAGAGAGAGAGGAAGGTAGAGAAATGACAACAAGAAGGTAGTGAGAGAGAAACAGAGACACTACATGAAAACAAGAGAGAGAGAGGAAAGTAGAACTTAGAGTGAATATGTACATGAAAAACAGGAAGTAAGATACCACTTTACCTCATAATACAAGAAGACAAATACAGAAAGAAAGAATAGATGATGTTGCAAAAATTTGATGCATTTCTTAAACAGGCTCTGCAAGACAGAGTTGTGCCACATGTGCGGGCACTTGTGATTCTACCTGTCCGGGATCTGGCCATACAGGTGTACAAGGTGTTTCAGCAATACACGCAAGGAACTCCCCTCAAGGTAGATTTTCCTGTGCTCTTGTCTGCCATTATATGTTTACCCGTTGCTAAATATTGTTGGAGCAGGTCTACCACTGTGGAGCTCAAGGATAGAACTAAACAAATACTAGTGATTAAAGAGGTGAAGAAAAGATATAGATAATACATACGGTGAGAAAACCCGAGAATAGTATAAATGCTGGGTGTTTGTAAAGTCTCACTACACTTTGTAGAACAAATTGTCAAATACCGTCTGCAACATGACTGTTGTTATTTCTTGAATGGTAATTCTGATTGCTTCTTTCAGGTCCTCACTATTCTGTTTGCAGTGGAAAGAATTACTCCAGCAGACGACAGCCATTTGCTGCATATTGCTTCATGGTGGACTGTGGAGCAAATTTTTTGATGACATTGTGTACTTCATTTTTCAGATTTGTTCTACATACAAAGTGTAGTAAGACTTTACAAACACCTGTTAGAAAGGCCTTTGTCTGGAATCCACAGGGCAAAGAAATAGAGGAAGTCCTTGTCACCAACTGGCTGGGGTTAGATCCCGGATGGGTAACCACTCAGCCAAATTCGTTTTCTCCTACTGGGGTTTAGTTCTGGGTGCAGTGTGAGATCCCTTACCTCTGTCAGATGGGACTAATTACCACCCCAGATCCCAGAGAGAAAACATGGAACTAGTGTCTTTTATGCTGATTTAAGACACTGTCGCTGATACTCAAGAAAACAGCCAAGAAGTGGCTCGTTGAAGATAGAATATATCTATATAGATGTGGCTGTACTTGGTATCACCAGAAGTGAGAAAGGAGGAGTTAAGCTATGTAACGTAATCTGGTTACTTATGACTGCATAGGCAAGGTCCCTCCCTGACATAACTTCCCCCTTCTGGACAATGTGTGCGAACCCCCACTAAATGATATAATGTGTGTACTTGATTACGCTACACAAACATTTATAAACATTTAGAATTATACAGACAACTGAGTTTAAAATACAACAACTGTGTTTATTATTGCTATTGATGATCATATGATGATGATGTTGATTATGGTATATGTAACTTAAGAGGTCACATAGGTCATGCTTCCCCCAGTAAGACGCAGTTCACTGTCAGATTGAAGGAGTCCAAAGTGGTCCCTTCACAAGGCTAAGTCACTTCCTGATATGGGTTGTTGACTGTCCATTGCTCCTAAGAGATCTGGAATGAAACGAACGGAGATGGGTAGTATCTACATCTACACATCTCAAACACATATGTCTATACATTCATATAAACATACATTCAAGTCATAATATATGATGATATACGATGGCATGTTACATAAAGATATATCAGTTCTAAATAAATAAATATATATGTATATATTCATAAAACTATTTAGAACATCTATAGCTCAAAACATACATATTCACATACATTTATGTAACGGAGTGTTTCCCATATAAGTTCACCTCACGTACTCGCTCCCTTTCTGATTCATTCATACTGTCTTGTCGGAAGGACTGGTCGCACAGTCACTGTTGAACATTAAATGCCTTCCCTGAACCTGTCTGGGATATTGAATGTCCTAAGTCATGTCTGTCCTCATGCAGACAAGGTGAACTGGTGCCATTCCTCAAACCAAGTGTTTTCACCACAATCTTGGTAAGCACTCAAAGTGTTGGTCCAAATAATCAATGTTAATTGGACGCTATCAAGAGACTGGTAGCTCTCAGGAATTTCTCCTAAGTAGTCAGTCTCCCCAATGTTTAACATCCTACAGGATGAATCTAAATGTATCTCCTGTACATGCATAAGCCACACGCTCATGTAGCTTGGATAATGGATTTCTCCAAATTATCACATACAACAAATCAGACAACCAAGTGGTGAATGAAAGAAGAAGATAAAAGTTCACAGTGTAATAGTAAATCTAGAAACTGGAACATTAAGTACAAAGAAAATCCACGAGTGTAAAGTTTTGGAGAATATGCAGAACAAGAAACTACACAAGCCTTCAGACTAGCAGACAAACTAATCAGAGTAATGGTATTACCTGGGTTATAGCTAGGAAATCCTGTCATGATACTTCGTACAGAAGTCCAACAGAACGAAATGTTAATATTTCTCCAGTAGGTATCCTAAGAATGCTATTGTAAATGCGTCTGAGGATTGCTGGCCATGCATGTAGTTTTATTCTATTCAATTCCTGGCTAGTTTCCAGGTTAGCTAATTACTATGTCCAAGTTCCTGTTAGTTCCACCTATTTTCCACATGGACTGTAGTTATTTCTGCCAATCAAATGGACCGATGCCCCGCCACATTCCTGAAACAATGAAACATGCTTTGGCGGTGATGCAGTTGCGTCATAATTACATTCCACTCTGCTACTGCCTCCTCCTTGGTTGCTGGTAATAATGTGTCAGCCATGTGTTCCTACTTTGCTGGGTATTGCAGTGAGGTGTTAAGCATCTGGTCCTAATTGCTCCTTTGTGGTGGCCACTACAGACGTCCCGGCTCCCCAAAGTCTGGACTTTTACCGCATGTGTTATTTCAGACGGGTCTGGCTGACCCTCTTATCTCCCATTCTGCCGTGGCTGGTTCACACGTTAGGTCCTGTTGAACTAAGGTGTTAGGTGTCTGTCCCTATTTTAACCACAGGATTGTAAACTAACACGTCAATCTCAACTGACTGGCTCCGCGATGTATCAATCGTCCCCAGCCCAGATTTCACACTTTGCCGTCTTTCTCTTCCCTTGTACTGAAAACAGCGAGTTTTCAACCTTTGATAGCGCCCGCCGACTGGTGCTGTGGTGTCTGGGGTTTGATCTGGACATCAAAGCTTTCTCAGACCTAGTATTACAGAAATGATGGGGCGTGCGTGGTCAAAATGTATTTTTCTCTTGTTTTCAATCTCTGTTAGTTTTTCCTTATTGGGGACTCAGATTATTTTCTGGTGGACAATTATTCTTTTACTTAGAGAATGATAGAATCATTCTGGTGCTGTCATGGCGTTTCGTCACAGTCCTAAAAACACATGGAGAGGAGAAATAGAGGACGTCCTAAAAATACAGAGTGAAGAGAAATAGAGACAGAAATGAACAGTACGGGAAGGACAGGGACAGAGCTCTGTGGGATGTCTGTAGATAGGAGGTCGGGAGGTAAGTTGGTTGAGGACCCATGCCTCACTGGGGTATAAAGAGTACAGGAGGAAGAAGAAATGTTATTGTTATTGGAGTGAATTGTCTTAGAGGTATGATGTTTGCCTCTTACTTGATTGGGTTAAATTCACAGTATGGATAGTGGACCTGCCCACAGAAAGAATATAACATATATGAATCTGATATATACATGTATGGCTTCTTAATGGTGCGACAAAGTTTGTGCACTGTGCTAAGATTCTCCTTGTGTGGTCTATAGGAGGAGACTGTGGCACTAACGGATGTGTCTGTGTGCAATGAAATCGATCTTTTGCCAACAAAACTAAACCATTATTTACTCGGATATTTCTAAAGATTTTAATTGTGTTCTACAGGAAGACTCAAACTGATACTCTGATTTTGTCTTCTTGTTTTCTATAGTCCATACTGTATTTATTTTCAATGCCAACATTACCTTTGTTATTTGTAAACCATGAATGGTACTCTCTAGCATCAGCTTCAGTCTCTTCTTGGTTTCAGGTTGCCTTATTGGCCGGAAAGAAGGAGTTTTACTTGGAACAGGTTAAGCTGGTGAGAGAAAGGTAATATCACTTTTATTATCGTGAAAGAAGCAGTTTTTTAATCAGCAATATTGTCGTACTGAAGAAAGCTGAGGTCAGCATGGCCGAATGGATAAGAACACGTGTTCTTAAACATCCGGTGTGCTGTTGCCGAGATAATGGGTTCACCACCTGCACCGGACAGCTAGACTAAAATGTTGACCTATCATCCTTGACTTGGGGATATAAATTACAAGTACCTCTGAAGTCGGAGTGGGTTCGCCTGATGGCAAGGGACACTGTTAATAGTGCAAGCTAATCCACACACAAAATTCAGGCCAGCACTACTTCAAGTAGTGTGTATGGTCTACACTTGAGTTCGAAGCGAGCTAGCGCCAAAAAAAAAAAAAAAATTCCAGAAGAAGGCAAGTGGGAAGGATTTGAACGTTCAGAATTTACCTGGCAACTAGATTGATTTGGTGCTTGCGTAATCTGTTGTGTACTGTTCTGAGGTGCAGAATTATTTTTTTCTGGTCTGCCCATAAAATGGTAATCATCTTTTGCTGATGTTTATGGTTTTTGGATTGATTTGAGCATTCTTTTCACTTGGTGGTATGTAACTGGTGCTTTAGGTTGTTCTTCTGTTGCACATTACTGAGCTAATCTCGTTTCTGGGCACACCACATTGAGATGATATCCACTGTATGGTAACATTATGATAACTGGCACCAATAAGATTAATAGAGCAAGTTAAATAGAAAAACAATGAGAACATTCTGGACATTATCAGTAAGTTGATACCAGCTGCTGCAGTACTGGAGCTGTGGAGAATCATGATCTCCCATGCCACTTGGGAAAGCATCAAGCACTCAATGGATGCATGATGCTAGTGATTAGTAATGAGTAGTTATTAATTATTATTAATTATTTTATTATAATTATATATATAATATATTATTATTTTATTATAATATTAATTATTATATTATCTTTATTATTATAATTATTATACTATAGGGCAAAGTGAACAAAAGAATTTGGAAATATTGACTCACTTAAAGGAAAAAGCCCAACAGATGGGGCTGGTTATCAACCAAGATAAGACAGAATATATGGTAATTTCAAGAGACGGAATGGCTAAAAACTCTGGCCACATACAAATAGATAATATGACCATTAAAAGAACGGAAACATACAAATACCTGGGTACAATCTTAAACTGCTCCAACATCATAAGGGAAGAAATACAAACTAGAATCAACTCTGGAAATAAGATATACTATGCACTACAACATCTACTAAAATCAAAGGCGCTTTCTCGTAACACCAAAATCACAATATACAAAACACTGATCAGACCAGTTGTGCTGTATGGCTCTGAAACCTGGAGTACAACGAAAGGAGATGAAGCCTTGTTACAAACCTTTGAGAACAAAATTTTAAGACGCATCTTTGGACCCATTAGGGATACACAAAGTGGAGAGTGGAAAAGAAGAAGTAACAAAGACATTTATGATCTGTTTAAGTCCCCGCTAATCACTGGTATCATGAAGGCTAATAGACTACAATGGCTGGGGCATATAGAAAGAATGGAAGATAATAGGGAAACAAAACTCGCTCTGACTCAGGAAATAAATTACCGTAGACCCCGAGGTAGACCAAGAAGGCGGTGGAGAGATAATACATGTACAGACCTACAAGCACTTGGAATCAACGACTGGCAAGAGAAGGTCCACCAGAGAGACGAATGGAGATGGACTGTATCTGCAGCAAAGAACCTCAATGGCTCGGAACGCTGAAGAAGAAGAAGAAGATATTATCAATTAGTAATGATAGTAATGGATTATGATGCTAGTGACAGGTGATGTGTACAAGTCAGCGGAGGCTCCAGTTTTGTGGCAGTTACGAAAGATGTCATTTGTATACATATTTTTGTTTACAGGCCTCATGCGGATGTCTCTGAAAAGTGGGCCAGTTTGGTCGACATTGTTGTAGCCACTAGGGGAAGGCTGCTTGATCACATCCTGCGAACTGAAGGATTTGACCTCACACATTTACGATACCTGGTAAGCTATTAAATGAATGACTTAATAAAATGAAGCTGCGATGACATAGTGGTTAGTGCGCAGGATTATATTTCTCAGTCCTGTTGCTGTGGAATCTCCGTGGCAAAGTGGTTAAGCATCCTGTCTCATACTCCAAAGATCTCCAATATGTTGGAACAAGACAATCTGCAGAAGCTGCCGGATCAGCAAAGCAATTCTCTAACTGTCCTCTATTTTTAGGGATTCAATCCTAGATCAGTTGCCAACCAAGGTTTAGTGCCTGGTCTACCCTGTTATGACATTTAATCTTTAGGTTTGATATTTTCGCACCAGTATCAGGCTTGTACTCTCCCAGTTGGATACAAACTGAAAAGGATGTAAGAACTCTGTTGGCACTTGTACCCACTCTTCGCCAGGTTCTAAGTCCTCAAGTGAACACACCTACTGAAGAATGTCTTCGGCTTGACCCATCCACGATCTTCCTCTTTTTAACCGGCTGCCCGTTACCTTCTTAATCTCGCTATGTAGTGGATGTTGTGTTTTTGCGTTTACTCTGAGACAGGCACATGCTTGGCAAAATTGTATTCTGACCTCATGGTTAGAAAATCAAGTAGCGCACTTCCCTGTATGCTGTATCTCTTGTACATCCAAGAATAATGCGCATAGCTTCGTTCTGTATCTTTTCCATTCTTTCTATCTGCTTATGGCTGAGAGTCAGGATCGCCATCGCATACTCCAAACCAGAAAGGACCAGACCCTCGTAAAGAAGACATAGGTGGCGTTGCTCACAGTTTGCCGCCACCATCACCCGCATTGCAGCCAAACCCTGCTTGGCCTTTGTTATCATCTGGTCTATGTGCTCAGTATAAGCTAGGCTTCGATCAAATTGTATCCCCAGGTCGTCCGAGGAGAGAGAAGTTCATGGGCCTTTACGGCTCAGGGAAAAGTGTGAAGGAAGAGTCTGGCACTTTTGCTTTGACCACAAGCAGCCTGACTATGGAAGTCATGGCAGAAAGTAAAGCAATAACATGGCTCGAGACACAGACATTCAATCGGGCATGTGTCTTTAGTGACTCAATGAGTATGCTCACGATGATATAGATAGGGTGCGTCCGAAGAGAGTGGCTGCTGCCTCTGGAGCGGTCTCGGCTGGCAAAGATTAGTTTCATCTTCGTGCCAGGGCATGCGGGTGTACAAGGAAATGAGCAGACTGACAGGCTTGCAGGTAGGGCTACCATGGAAGGCGGATGAGCCATGGACCAGGCAGACATTCTGAATGCTCTACGAGAAGTAAGTCGTTTACGAGAACCAAGCGAGGACTGGGAATCTACAACCATGGTCATGCTGCGAGAACAGCAAGTTAAAAGAGGCGTGGCCAAACAAGAACACTACGCAGGAAGCCAAAGGAAATTAACCAACACAGAACTGGTGTCGTGAGCCGCTACACGCTGCGGGATTTACTAAGGAGGGGATCCGAGCACTTATAGACTGAGTGGTTCGATTTGCAATGAGGATGATCTGTCGACTAACTAACTAACTAATTTTGTACTCTCCCAATTTTGATCCTCCGCCATTGTACATCTAATAAGACTTTAAGAGGCACGTCAGTGTAATGGTTATGACATTACATTGATAATGGCATAGGCATGGTCGGACAAGGGTTTGCTTCAGCTCTCGGTGTTCAATATGGGAGGGAAGAAAAGCTGGCCACTCACGTCTCTGTGCATTCAGACCAACACAATGTGATGATCCTAACACTCCACAAGCTCACAGCTGGTTCCTGTTTAGGGACTTTTTTTCTGTTGGCGTAATGGTTAGAACATTACGCAGACAATGACATGAAATCAGTCGAAATGAGGGTTTGATGTCAGCTCGCAACATTCGCTACGGAAGGCAAAGATTGGTCACCTATTTCTCCATGCACTTCACCTCACAGATTCACAGCAGGTCCCACTAAAGATCTTTTATGTTTGTGTAATGGTTAGGACATTACACTGATAATGGCATGAGTGCAGTCACGTAACCACACCAGGTTCCTGCTGCGCAACTTGATATTTTAACAACATACAGACAATTTAGTAGACATTTTGTGAAATTCTAGGTTGTTGATGAAGCTGATCGCCAGATGGAGGATGTATACGATGACTGGCTTAACCAGGTCGAGACTGCGGCATACACGCCAAAACCTGGGGCTTATTTTCCATATCACAGAGATCGGCCAGGTCCTCTAACTGCTGCCAGGTAGGATTTTGTTAATTTGTGCATAAAATGTAAGCAACAAAATTGAAATTCATATTTGGAGAATACAAAAAGAATTGCATGTTATATAGAGTCAAGTTTTAACATTTGGCTGTGAATCCCGGACAGTAAAGAGGCAGAACAATTCCTTGAGGTCTCAGAAATGTGGTTTTACAGAAGAATGCTGAAAAATTCCTTGAGGTCTCAGAAATGTGGTTTTACAGAAGAATGCTGAAAAATTCCTTGAGGTCTCAGAAATGTGGTTTTACAGAAGAATGCTGAAAAATTCCTTGAGGTCTCAGAAATGTGGTTTTACAGAAGAATGCTGAAAAATTCCTTGGATAGCCAAAATGAGTTATTTTAATCTGTTGAAAGAGGCTACAGCATAAAGACAACTTACCATAAACATCAGAAAGAGACAGTCAACCTTGTTTGTCCACATTAAGAAGACAAAAACTGAAACATGTAACAACTGAAATGATTAATAGAAAGAGAGATAGAGGAAGACAAATAGTGAAGATTCCTGACAGTCTGTCATCATGGTGGTGAGAGACGCCAGCCCACAAATTGATACATTCTGTCGGAGATTGCGAGATTTGAAAAAGTATGGTTGCGTATGCCAGTTTGCAAGGCATTTGATGATCATGATGATGAAGATTTGACATACAGAATTTATGAATAAAACCTATCAGATATGTATGCAAACTATGTACTATGCTCTCTCTTGGTATTCATCATCATCATGTGCCTTGCTGGCTGGCGTGGACATTCATGTCTCTCCACAGATCTCAGCCCTTGGTGTTCTTCCATACCACTGTCTCAGCCCATCAGCATCATTTCTCTTGGCCTGCCTCTGCTTTTTGTTCCACTGATTTTTCCAGTTGTCATGATATTTTCCATTGCCTCGCTTCTTACAAATATCACACAAAATACTCCTCACTGTCCCATGTGAAAAGTGGAACAGACAGCAGTCCTGACAAACCAACGGCCTGCTCAGGTGCACAGGCATAAAGTTGCTGCCAGAATGCCAACACAATAGTCTGTCACTAAAATTACAGTTCAACGTCACTGAAAGAGGCATTGACTAGAAAATTAGCAGTTGCACACACACATTGCTGCATAAGGTAAAAACCAGCTAGTTCAGCAACCGGCCGTCTGCCATTTTTCTGAACATACAGTTCACAATGCAAACAGTCGTGGACAGATGTAAAAGCATTCCACATGAAATCCACAGCTCACAGTGTCCACACACTTAACACAGTAGCTGGGCAACAGAACCATGTACTACCAGTCCAACATGAGGAAAATACATAAGCAAACCGTAACCAGAAGCAAAAACGCTCCAGCGGCCATAGTAACTCAACAAAGTGTAGTTATCAAATCATAACATGTATTTTCTCAGTAACTGTTTAGATTTTTGTGTGTAGTCAGTAATAAACTTCATAACCACATAAAATATAACAGAACACTTCTATTAAGTCAAGCAGTAGAATGGCCGCGGGGTAATCGTCTGTCTAGATCCTCCATCCACATATACTGTTAGCTAACCATTTTCCTTAACCCGTACTGCTTGTGATACTCAGTTCAGCTTATTCCCAAACAACGAGCCAATTCTGGGCTGTTTCTGAGTATCTTGGGGAATTTTCTCTATTATTTTCATGCAGACATCACAGGAATTCCAGCAAGGATCTTAATCCCCTGCTGTGACTCACATCCATAGATGTGTCATCTTCCTGTGCAGGTGTCGTCAAGTAGCAGTGCTGATTGTTTCATCAACATGCTTGTTATATACACTCACAGGTCCGTCGTTGCTGGAACCACGCTGAAATCCAAACTCAGACATTCTTAGATTATTTCATCTGTTATTATGTGTTCAGCTAACGTTTGTAGATAGGTAGTCCATTGTGAGCATTCCAATTAACGAACGAACAAACTTTATTTTCAAAAGGTCACAAATTGGACACACAGGCCCATCTGACAATTGGCCCTTCCAGTCATTCATCTTTTGAACATCAATTATCTATTCTGCATGTTACATTCACATACAAAAAAATATTGTTAAATGAATGTTTTGAACATAAACAATGTATATTGCCATGTTATGTGGCAGGCAGACATACATACACATACAGAGACACGCACACATGCATAAACACATACATACATACATACATACATACATACATACATACATACATACATACATACATACATACACATACATACATACATACATACATACATACATACATACATACATACATACATGCCTGCCTGCATCAGTTACACAATGGAGTTTTTGAGGACAACAGATCTGCTGACTCATTGTCTCCTTGCTTGATGTTGTGTTCTATCCAACTCTGACCCCGATTGATAGCTAGGACTGGCCTCGAATCATAGCAAGGACATTGTTGCAGAGATGCAAACAACAGGAGATTTATTCACTCTGACAATAGCGAATGACTTTCAACATACATAGGGAGTCTCTGTGGCAGAGTGCTTACACTTGCATTGTGGGTTCAATTCCGGCTACGTCATTTGTTCCACGAGTGCAATTTTCCCAGAGACTCCTGGAGGCCGTCGCTGGAACTGCAGAGTTCTTGCTTTGTGTGGCACTTTCGGCAGGCCGCCTCCACAGATAGAGACCAAGCTATATGGGATCAAACTTGGTACAATTAATTCAGTCAATCCTTGTGCCTTTTAAACCTATATTTATTTTAACATTCATAGTTAGTTAGTTAGTTAGTCGACAGATCATCCTCGCTGCACATCGAACCATTCAGTCCATAAGTGCTCGGATCCCCTCCTCAGCAAATCCCGCAGCGTGTAGCGGCTAACGACGCCAGTTCTGTGTTGGTTTATCAATCTTCTTTGGCTTCCTGCGTAGTGTTCTTGTTTGGCCACACCTCTTTTAATTCGATGCTCTAGCAGTCTGGCCATTGTTGTAGATTCACAGTCATCACTTGGTTCTCGCAAAAGTCTCACATCACGTAGAGCATTCAGAATGTCAGCCTGGTCCATGGCGCGTCCGCCCTCCACAGTAGCCTCACCTGCGAGCTTGTCAGCCCGCTCATTTCCTTGTACTCCCGCATGCCCTGGCACGAAGATGAAACTAATCTTTGCCAGCCGAGACCGCTTCAGAGGCAGCAACCACTCTCTTCGGATCGACCCCTCCTCTATCCTCTTGATCATGTTCATTGAGTCGCTAAGGAAACAAGCCCTGGTGAATGTCTGTGTCTCGAGCCATGTTATTGCTTTACTTACTGCCATGACTTCCATGGTCAGGCTACTTGTGGTTTCAGTGAAAGCACCAGAGTCCTCCTTCACAATTCTCCCTCCGGCCCGAGCTGTAAAGGCCCATGAGCTTCTCACATGTCGGACGACCGACCCATCTGTGTAGATGACCGCGTCACCGTCTAGCGAATTCTCGAAAATCAACGCTTGTACTTCAGCCTCAACAGCAGCCGGATTTTCTTGTCTGCATTTTCTATCTAATTGGATGCAAACTGAAAAGGATGTGCAGAAGTCTGTTGGCACTTGCACCCACTCCTCGCCAGGTTCTAAGTCCTCAAGTGAACACACCTGTTGAAGAATGTCTTCGGCTTGACCCATCCACGACCGTCCTCTTTTTAACCTGCTGCCCTTCACCTTCCTAATTTCACTATGCAGTGGATGTTGTGTGTTTGCGTTAATTCTGAGGTAGGCGCGTGCCCTGCAAACTTGTATTCTCTCTTCAATGGTTGGAAAATCAAGAAGGTAGCGCATCGCCCTGCATGCTGTATCTCTTGTACATCCAAGAATAATGCGCATAGCTTCATTCTGTATCCTTTCCATCCTTTCTATCTGCTTATGGCTGAGAGTCAAGATTGCCATTGCATACTCCAAAACAGACATGACCAGCCCCTCGTACAGAAGACATAGATGGCGCTGCTCACAGTTTGCTGCCGCCATCACCCGCATCGCTGCCAAACCCCGCTTGGCCTTTGTTATCACCTGGTCTATGTGCACATTATAAGCAAGGCTTCGATCAAACCGTATCCCCAGGTAATTCATTGCCTGCGTTCTTTCCACCGTCTCTGAACACAGCATTACAGTTGGTGTTGGATTGTTGACAATATGATTATTCAACGAGAACCAAGTCACTGTTGCCTTTGTTGGGTTAACCATTGCCCCAGCTTCATCACACCAAGTACTTATGCGATTGAGTTCGGTTTGTAGTTCCCCAGCAACCTCCTCTCTATCCTTACCCTGACGATACACTAAAACATCATCGGCATATGACAATGTCCTGCCAGGTCCAGTGATCTGCTCACTGGTGATTCTCACATTTAACATTCATACTATGTCAGCACAGATGACCACATGACTGAAATATATATAAATATATAAATATGCATAGTAATGTGCCTTTTCTATGTTTCATACCACAATGAAATTAATTTTGTTTTCAGCACACACAAAAAAGAGATGCATGTAAGTGATTGTGTTGTTTGTTGTAGGACAGAAGTTTTCAAAATGTTCATTTCATTCAATTATGTAAAAAAATAACTTCATTCAGTATGCTCATCATTCTTCATTGTCACCTGTCCGTCATGGATGGTTCCCAGAAAATTATTAATATCTTGTACCCATTTTTATGAGGATGGGTCGACCCGCAGAGTTGCTCTAGTCAGGAAAAATAATCCTGCGTCTGCTAGGGATTGAACTTGGACCAATATTTTGACAGGCAAGTGCACTAACTACTGTGCCACTGCAGCTCCCACACACATACATGAATATATGAATGCACAATATATATATATCTAAGAGAGAGTGAGAGAGGAGGTCTGCTCAAAACATGTCTGACTTTTCACCCAAGAAATAAAATGACTCATCTGGAGGGGTAAAAAAAACTAACGCTCCTTGTACACACTTCACCGTAGTTACCTATTATTGGGAGCATTTCAGGAAGACCTCTTTGGGAAAGGAGTGGCTGAAGTATTCTACCTGTCTGCACGTGACTCAAATCAGGTCACTTTCAATGGCATCTTCATCTTTGGTACAGCCAAAAATCACAAGGAGCCATGCTGGAACGAACAAACAAATGAACAATCTTTATTTTCAAAAGGTTAAGAATTGGGCATGCAGGCCTGTCTTGAGAAATCAGAGAAATATTATTTGGCAAAGAAGGTCTGAATCATATGTGATTCTTCCACAGTCCCCCACACACTCTTTTTCTCTCTCCCCTCTCTTCCTCTGTCTCTCCTTCCCCTACTCTCTCTTTCCCTTCCTCTCTCTCTGTCTCCCGCCCCCTTCTTCTTTCCCTTCCTCTCTCTCTGTCTTTCCCCCTTCTCTCTCTCTCTCTCTCTCTCTATCTTTCTCTCTCTCTCTCTCTCTCTCTCTCTCTCTCTCTCTCTCTCTCTCTCTCTCTCTCCTCTATCTGGTTGATACACATCTGATATGTCTCTCTCTCCCTCCCTCCCTTCCTCTTTCTCTTACTCCTCTCTCTCTCTCTTTCTCTCTCTCTCTTTCTCTCTCTCTCTCTCTCTCTCTCTCTCTCTCTCTCTCTCTCCTCTCTCTCTATCTGGTTGATACACATCTGATATGTCTCTCTCTCCCTTCCTCTTTCTCCTCTCTCTCTCTCTCTCTCTCTCTCTCTCTCTCTCTCTCTCTCTCTCTCTCTCTCTCTCTCTCTCTGCTTGGATACACATCTAATATGTCCACACAATCTACTTGTAGCAACCAGTCCCAGTTTGTGTTCTATGCTCCTTCAGTCTACACCTTGCTGTCTCATTCACAGAAGTCTTTCTGTGATCGCATGCACAATTGAAGATTTGTCATTTTTGTAGTTACGCTAAAGTTGACTTGTTGACACAAGCTTCTTGTAAGTGTTGATGTTCTGCCCACAATTCCAGGTGCAGAAACTGCTGTTCTCGGCCACCCTGTCCCAAAACCCAGAGAAGCTGGAGCAGATGAACCTCTTCTTGCCGTTGCTGTTTGCAGTTGTGGCTCCTGGGTCTAAGAGCTCTTCTGTGACAAAGTCAGAACAGGATGGGGAAGCAGATGTAACTGGTAGTGGTAGGAATACAGACTATTTTGTTGTTTCCTTGTCCCAAGTCCTTGTCATTGGAAGTCGGGAAAAGAATTCTTGCATGTTATATAGAACCAGTTTTAATATACGACTGTGATTCCTGAACAATTACTAAACAGGTGGGAAAAAATCTCTAGAACCCTTGGAGATGTGGTTTTATAGAAGATAATTCACTGGACAGTCAAAATGATCAATCTGGACATTTTTAGAGAGGCTAATTCGCAAAGACAACTTATCACAAACATCAAAAAGAGGCAGTCATAATTTTTTGGGCAACATGAGAAGACAAAAAAACTGAAGCATGTTGTGAAACCAGAAAGATGTGTGAAAAGAGAGATAGAGGAAGACAGTATGAGAAAATTCTTGACAGCTTGTGTCATGGCACGGAAGGGAGTCGACACATGAATTTATCCACACAGTCAGAGATCGCAATTTGCGTAGAAGCATGATCATTCATGCAAGCCAGCAAGGCACTTGATGATCATTTGCTGTTATAGTGTTTGTGCCTGTGTTTTGTTGTTAATTTACTGAGAGATTGTGGTGTCTGCCTGAGGTGCAGAGTTTGGTCCCAGCACAAGGTTGAGAATTCTTCCAAGAACTATTGATATCCAATGATATTATACGTACCCCTGATCTCAGCGAAGGGTTGAGAATTCTTCCAAGAACTATTGATATCTAATGATATTATACGTACCCCTGATCTCAGCGTAGGGTTGAGAATTCTTCCAAGAACTATTGATATCTAATGATATCACATGTACCCCTGATCTCTCGGGGGGTAGCCTAGCCTTCTCAGCTAATGGAAAAACATGAGGTTCCTGTGTAAATTGTGCATGTTAAAAATCCCACAGCAGTTGACAGTTGTAAAGAGTAGGCCATAGGGCAGATGCCATGGCAGAATTGTTAAGAAAGAAAACCTGTCCATGGGTAGATAGAGCCCATTACTTCCGATAGAATCTGTCTAGAGGAATCAAGTCTGACACAAAATGTTGCATGCTCTTGGCAAGAAATTGTGATCAGCCGCCGACCCAATGTTGATTTACTGGGCAATTTTACATTCAGTAGTTTGCCATAGCTTTCTGAATGAGAAGTCAGCTTTTAAGTCCAACTGAAACTAGAACTGTACCTTGAATTAGCTTTGTGAACCATTTATCTAGTCTTTGTCTTCTTGGGTAAATTACAAAACATTTTGAAACATGAAATATTTCTTTCCTCAGAATCACAAATATTTGATCGATTTTCAACTCCTGCACTTCTGAAGGTAAGAAAAGTATGACTGGTGTATGTAAACATTTTGCTGTATTGATTTCTTCTTTTGTCATTGCATTTCTTCCCTTGGGTATAGGGGAATAAAGACTGTAATTGCATTTCTTCCCTAGGGTGCAGGGGGAATAAAGACTGTCATTGCATTTCTTCCTTATGGTGTAGGGGAATAAAGACTTGTATATTAAGTACAATCACAAGCAAAGTGGCCACATAACATCACACATCTTGACACACACTTCACTCACCTCACATACAGACCACATACAACACTTGTACACACATCACACAAACATACACATTTGCTGCAAGCATGACAAACATAAGCAGAATAGAGACAACTGGTCTACTCCATTTGAAGGCAAAAATCTATGGAGATGTCAACAAGCTGAAGTTGACTGCAGCTTTGGATTCATTCATACTGATGACTGAAGGTGAACGAAGAAGAAGTTACAAACATTGCTAACAACATAGGAAGCCAGCATGGTAGAATGGATAAGAAAGCTCATTCTTAAACATCTGGTGTGCTGATGATGAGGTTGCTGGTTCAACCCCTACACCGGTGGCTTGGACTAAAATGTTGACTTCTCATCCTTGACTTGGGGACTTAAATTACAAGTACTTCAGAAGTCGCAAGGTTTCGCTTGATGGCAAGGGACACTGGTAATAAGGAAAGCTAACCCACATGCAAAAATCAGTTCAGTGCACTATAAATAGTAGCAAATGTATGGACTACTCTTTAGTTAAAAGCAAGCAAACACATTTTTTTTCCCCAAAAAATAATATCACATACAAACATATACAGACGCCACCCACATCACATACAAATTCAACACACACACATCACGTACACACACAATCTATTTTACATGTGACATCTCTCAACTCTGTCTTCTCAGGAGAAGTTCATGGACTGCAAGAAGGCAGAGAAGCCACTGATTCTCCTGCATTTTGTTGTCAATCAGAAGTGTCAGCAAGTGTTGTGTTTCACCAATTCTGTGGAGTCCACGCACAGGTATGTCTTTCATTATTGCTGTTTGCTTGCTTCACTTAATTGTTCAAATATTTACCACTCTCTATCTCTCTGTCTCTCTCTGTCTGTCTCTTCTCTTTCTCCCTTCCTCCCACCTCTCTGTCTCTCTTGCTTCCTCTCCTCTCTCTCTACCCCTTCTCTCAGTCTCTCTCTGTCTGTCTCTTCTCTTTCTCCCTTCCTCCCACCTCACTGTCTCTCTTGCTTCCTCTCCTCTCTCTCTACCCCTTCTCTCTGTCTCTCTTTCCCCTCTCTTCTCTCTCCCTTCCTCCCCCTCTGTCTCTCTCTTCCCATCTCCCTCTCTCTGTCTCTCTCCCTCCCTCTCTCTGAGCCTTCCCCCTCTCTGTCTATCTTCCTCCCTCCTCCTCTCTCTACCTCCCCTACTTACCTCTCTCTCTCTTACTCTCTCCCCTCTCTCTACTCCCCTTTTCTTTACCTCCCTCCTTTTCTCCTTTCCTTTATCTCTCCACTTCTATTATCTCTCTCTGTCTTATCTATCCATATGCGCATGAGAGTTAATACACAAACAGCTAGATATATAATATATATTTTTTTTCTCTCCCCCCATCTCTCTCTGCTCTTTTTGTTCCACTCTCTTTCACTCCTTCCCTCTTTTCTCCCTCTCTTTCCATCCTTCTCTCTTCTTCTGCCTCTCTTTCTCCTCACTCAATCTTTCTTTCTATCTCTTTTCCCTCCCTTCTCCTTCTGCCTCTATTTCTCCTCACTCACTCTCTCTCATTTCCCTCCCTTCTCTCTTTTAATTGTCTCTCTTCTCTTTCTGTCTCTTCACTCTCCCTGGTCTTTCCATTTCTGTCCCCACTCTCATCTCCTAGTGTTTCTCTCTCTCTCTCTCTGGCTGTCTCTCTATTTGGCTGTCTCTCCCTCCCCCTCTCTGTACACACACACTTACAATCTGGAGCAGTAATCGGGATGATCTCATCAGTCCAGTACACTAGTGTAGCACAGAATGAAACATTATGGTGATCTGCTGCCATTACATCTTGATATTACACAGCCAATGCCAACACATAATTGTTATCTTGTTGAAATGTTTATAAATGTTTTTGCTGTTTAATCCGTTATTCTGCAGTTCCTTACTCACCTTGTCTTCACTTCTGTACATCATTGTCCTGTCTTCAATTCTTCTGTACATCATTGTCCTGTCTTCAATTCTGTACATCATTGTTGTGTCTTCACTTCTGTACATCATTGTCCTGTCTTCAATTCTTCTGTACTTCATTGTCCTGTCTTCACTTCTTCTGTACTTCATTGTCCTGTCTTCAATTCTTCTGTACATCATTGTCCTGTCTTCACTTCTGTACTTCATTGTCCTGTCTTCACTTCTGTACATCATTGTTGTGTCTTCACTTCTGTACATCATTGTCCTGTCTTCACTTCTGTACTTCATTGTCCTGTCTTCACTTCTGTACATCATTGTCCTGTCTTCACTTCTGTACATCATTGTCCTGTCTTCAATTCTTCTGTACATCATTGTCCTGTCTTCACTTCTGTACTTCATTGTCCTGTCTTCAATTCTTCTGTACATCATTGTCCTGTCTTCAATTCTTCTGTACTTCATTGTCCTGTCTTCACTTCTGTACTTCATTGTCCTGTCTTCACTTCTTCTGTACATCATTGTCCTGTCTTCACTTCTGTACTTCATTGTCCTGTCTTCACTTCTTCTGTACATCATTGTCCTGTCTTCACTTCTGTACTTCATTGTCCTGTCTTCACTTCTGTACTTCATTGTTGTGTCTTCAATTCTTCTGTACATCATTGTCCTGTCTTCAATTCTTCTGTACATCATTGTCCTGTCTTCAATTCTTCTGTACATCATTGTCCTGTCTTCACTTCTGTACATCATTGTCCTGTCTTCAATTCTTCTGTACATCATTGTCCTGTCTTCAATTCTTCTGTACATCATTGTCCCGTCTTCACTTCTGTACTTCATTGTCCTGTCTTCAATTCTTCTGTACATCATTGTCCTGTCTTCAATTCTTCTGTACATCATTGTCCTGTCGTCACTTCTGTACATCATTGTCCTGTCTTCAATTCTTCTGTACATCATTGTCCTGTCTTCAATTCTTCTGTACATCATTGTCCTGTCTTCAATTCTTCTGTACATCATTGTTGTGTCTTCAATTCTTCTGTACATCATTGTCCTGTCTTAAATTCTTCTGTATTTTATTGTTCTGTACTTCCCGTCTCACCCTGTCTGTTTTTTAACTTTCTTTAATAGATTGTACCTGCTTGCTAAGCAGATGGAGGGGCTGAAAGTTGGCGAACTCTCGTCCCAAGTTCACACAGAGAAGAGAGAAAGGATCATCCGCAAGTTTGCTAGGGGAGATCTGCAACTGTAAGATTGTGTTTTTGTGTGTGTGTGTTTTATATTCATCTTTATTTGATTGTAGGAAATTGTTTTTTGTTTTCTATGTCTGAAGGTGAAGAATTCTTTGTGTTAACTAGTCAGAATATTTGTGTTAACTAGTCAGATTCTTTGTGTTAACTAGTCAGATTCTTTGTGTTAATTAGATTCTTTATGTTAACAAGTCAGATTCTTTGTGTTAACTAGTCAGATTCTTTGTTAACCATTCAGATTCTTTGTGTTAACTAGTCAGATTCTTTGTGTTAACTAGTCAGATTCTTTGTGTTAACTAGTCAGATTCTTTGTGTTAACTATCAGCTTCCTTGTGTTAACTAGTCAGACATTCATACTTATTTGGCCGGCAGGTACACTGAATGGGAAGTGCAACAAATGTTTCATGGCAATTCGCGGCCCAAGTAATGTAATCATCAACATGGATGATTCTGTGCTAAGAGGCAAAAGACTTTCCTGGAGGTTCATAGCGAAGATTAATGGACAGTGTTTAATGCAGGAGAGCCTGGCATATGAGACCATGACATCTAGTCCAGGAAAGGAGGTGGATGCAGTGACTGCTTCAGGACAAATTGTTATTGTTATTATTATGAGGATATATACATACAGATAAAACTACTATGGAGAAAGAAATATATGTTAATGAAGAAAGATTGGAGGTGGTGGAACATTTTGAATATCTTGGGTCATTGATTACCAACATTGGTGACATAATTAAATAAATTAAACGACGACTGAATTGCTCTTCAAAGAATAAAACAACTGAATAAATTATGGAGTGGGATAGATAGAACTACAAAAATTAGATTTTTAAGAGTATGCATCTTTCCCATTGCAACATACGCCTGTGAGGCATGGACACTTACTAAACAAGCTGAACAGCGCATAAATGCCTTTGAATATAAATGTTATAGACAGGTTCTAAGACTATCTTGGGTAAAGAAAAGAACAAATGCATCCATACTTCAAGAGCTGAATATTGAAGAGGGTTGGCTATTAAAGACGATAAAACAAAGACAATTGATATATTTTGGTCACTTGAAACATCATGAAAGTTTGGAGAGAACAATAATGGAGGGGTATATGCCTGGGAAGAGAGGAAGAGGAAGGCCAAAGAGAAGATGGGTGCAGGATGTGGCGGATGATCTCCAGATGAGTGTATCAGATGCAGGACATCTTGCTTATGATCGAGAAATTTTCCAGGTTGTTTTGGGAGCGACGATCTGCAAAGGTCATGCTACTGAATGAATGAATGAATACACTAGAAAACTGAGTGACAACTGGCAAACTTGATGGGACAAGAGCTGAGGAAAGACAAAGAGATAAATACCTGGATGGTTTGGCCACATGGAATAATTGGTACAAGAAATCAGACCTGGTCCAAGACTCTGGTAATGGTGTGGTACGGCGAACATGACTGTCCATGCTTATTGGTGTGGCACATGATGATGATGTGACAAGACTGGGCCAACCTAGAATAATGCGGTCATCAAGAAACCACATTTCTTTGTGTATTGTCAGTCCATCCTCCATCTCCCTGTGTGTCTGTCAGTCCTGTCTTTCTGCATGTCTGTCTGCCAGTTCTGCCTTTCTGCATGTCTGTCAGTTCTGCCTTTCTGCATGTCTGTCTGTCAGCTCTGCCTGTCTCTGTCAGTCTCCCCCCCCCCCCCCCCCTTTTCCCCTGTGTGTGTGTGTACGTGCGTGCGCATCTATGTATTATATGCATGCATACATGCATGTGTGTCACCCAACTTCATTTTGTGTTAAAATTTCAAAGGAGGAATTTCAGCCCAGGGCCACTAGACTGGCAGCTAGGTGCTCTAGCCACTGGCCGTCGCCCAAGCTGTTTTATCCTCTCATTTATTTGCCTGTTGTATTTTGGAGAGGTCACACCCTGCACCTGGTTTCTTCTCTTGCAGTCTGATATGTTCCGATGTGATGACCAGAGGAATGGACATAGACAACGTGCAGTATGTGATATCATACGATGCACCGACATACATTGAGACATACATCCACAGAGTGGGTCGAACCGCCAGAGCTAACCGACCAGGGACAGCAATCACATTGTTGGAAGGAAAAGAGGTTGGTTGTAAGAGTCTTCTTATTCTTCTTCTGCTTCTTCTTCTTCTGCTTCTTCTTGTTCTTGTTCTTCTTCTTCTTCTTCTTCTTCTTCTTCTTCTTCTTCTTCTTCTTCTTCTTCTTCTTCTTCTTCTTCTTCTTCTTCTTCTTCTTCTTCTTGATTCCTCTTGTGAGGAGCCTGTGTTACAACTAGCAGCAGAATCAATGTGGCTGACTTCAGCATGTATTTGAGTAAGGTTTGCTTCCCTTGGACAGATTCCATCCAAGGTCACGGCTCTATCTACCCATGGAGACTTTCTTTCCTAACAATTTTGCCAGGGCAGTAGCCATATGGCCTGTTCTTTGTTATTTCCAACTGTGGTGGGATTTTTTATGTGTAATACTTTGTACAAGAACCTCCTATTTTTTGCCCTTAACCAAGAAGGCTAGGTATTGATCTCACTACTCAAGAGATCAAACAAACATGTAATATCACTAGATACCGATGGTTCTTGGGCAAATTCCGTGTCCTATGCTGTGATTGATCGCAGTACCTTCTGATTCTGAAGCAGACACTTTAACCTCTTAGCCACAGCTTCCCCCGTCAAACAAAGTCTGTCATGATTTTTAAAATTATTGTCAATTGATAACAGATCAGTCTGTTTATTAACATGCAGGGGACATCACTATATTCACAGCTGAACACAGCGACCTGGGTTCAGTCCCCTGTTATGAAGGCATTAAGAGATTATTGGTTGAATAAAACCGTGGACAAGATAACAGCATCTTTTTGAGATAAGAATTTAGACATGATTGATTAAAACCTTGGGGATAAGATAAAACCTTGGGATAAGATAAACCCTTGGGGATAAAATAAGTCTCTTTGCCTTTGATTGTAGTTTGTCTTTGTGATGTGTAATTGAAAACCCGATCACTTCACATATTGTTATAGATGTTCCACTTCAAGAAGATGATGAGGGAATCTGGGAGGTGGGCCAAGTTAAAGAGGGTCTCCGTCAGCCGACAACGCCTGGAGCCCCTGGTTCCCCAGTACAACACTGCACTCAAGAGGCTACCAGTCATCCTGAAGGTTTATTTTTATGTGGTTATATTCTATTGTTTTTATATTCTGGAAGCTAGTTAGTTAGTTAGCTAGTTAGTTAGCTTGCTAGCTAGTAAGTTAGTTAGGAAATTAGTTAGCTAATTAATTAGTTAGTAAGCTAGTTAGTAAGCTAGTTAGTTAGTTAGCTAGTAAGTTAGCAAGTTAGTTAGCAAGTTAGTTAGCTTAGTTAATTTGTATTGTGGAAGTTAGTTAGCTAGTAAGTTAGCTAGATAGTTAGTCAGTTAGCTATTTAGTTAGCTAGTTAGTAAGTAAAACCAGCTAATTAATTAGTTAGTAAGCTAGTTAGTTAGTTAGCTAGTAAGTTAGCAAGTTAGTTAGCTTAGTTAATTTGTATTGTGGAAGTTAGTTAGCTAGTAAGTTAGCTAGATAGTTAGTCAGTTAGCTATTTAGTTAGCTAGTTAGTAAGTTAATTAGTTAGTAAAATAGCAAGTTAGTTAGCTTAGTTAGTTAATTTATATTGTGGAAGTAAGTTAGCTAGATAGTTAGTTAGTCAGTTAGCTATTTAGTTAGCTAGTTAGTAAGTTAATTAGTTAGCAAGTTAGTTAGCTAAATATGTTATTTGCTTTCTTTCTACCTTCTTTACATTGTTTTCTTCTGTTTCTTTCTTTCTTCTAAATATGTTTTCTGTCTTCTGTTTCCTTCTTTCTAAACATTTGTTATTGTCTGGCACGTAGTCTGACTGTCTTATAAAGATTTATTTTATTTCTGTTAAAAATCTGTTCCCTGGCCTTAAGCCTCAAGCTTAGATTTCTCCATGTCCCCACAATTAACGACAGGTGTATTACAGGGCTCATCAAGGGAGCAAAGAATATCAACACTGCAATCTACCATGCATGTCTTAAAAGGACACTGAGGAAAATTGATGTCAGATTGGCTACTTCATACTGCAGCAAACTACCTTCACAATGCTACCAATCCTGAATAACCCCACAAAGGGTTGAGCATGTGTTCACTGAGGGGGTGTTCTCCTTTGGGAGATGAAAGCCAGGAGACGAAGGCAGTGTGATCTACCAGTCAGTTAATTGTATATCCTTCATATGACGTCACAGTCAACCCAGCGTTGTTTGGCTGATTGTGATTTCTTGGCAAGCGTTTTTTGGCTGATTGTGATTTCTTGGCAAGTTAATGTTCAGTAGTTTTCCATTGCTTTCCGAATTTCCAAATGACTGGCAGACATAACATTTTATGAAAATCAATGCAAGGCGGTCTGCTGACAAATCACCCGCAGCTGTGTTTGGTATGATATTTACAGAATTGTGAATTGTGTCTGTAACCCCTTCGCCACACAGCCAGCGTGATTCACCAGGGGTTCGAAAATGGTTTCCTCTGTAACACTTTGTCTTGTTGTTCTTGTTATTGCTATTGTTGTCAATCGCTATGCTGCAGAGTTGCCTACAAAATTGTTTATTTCTCAATACTTTCCAGGAACAGAGAAAGCAGCTGAAGAACTCGTAGTCACAAGCAAGAATAGTTAATTGTGTATAAAAGTGTACATATCTAATACAGAAAATAAATGATAACTTGAACTAACTGTTGCTGATGTGATCCTTCGTGTAGTATTTGTTGGAAATGTCTCAGCTAGCTTGTTTGCCTGCCAACCTACCTGTCTTTCCTACATCTGTCTGTCGGTCTGTTTGTCTATCTGTCTGCTCATCCTTCTATGTCTTTTTACCTGTTTGCCCGTCCATCCTCCCATTTGTCTGCCAACATTTTCATTATTAAGGCAGCCTGTTATAAGCTATGTGTATCATCATCATCACTAACATAACCATCACAGAAACACGTGTAGAATTGGTAAACTTGACAGCAACACAAACACAGTTGACATCACAGAAACACAGGTAGAATTGGTAAGCTTGACAACACAAGCACAGTTGACAAAATGAACGTTTCGGCTACAGCCTTCATCAGCACATAAACAGTGATCAGACACTCATACAGCTGCATAAAATAATATATAAAAGTTACTTGTCAGGGGGCTTCAAATGAAAACCTTAAAAGTGTGATAGAAATTACAATAACCATGCCATCGTCTTTTAACCTGTCAATATTGTTTTAAGGGTGTCAAGAGTGTTAAGTATGTGACATCACAGTGCAGATGAACACTGTGACACCATAAGGACAGTTTTAAAATGGCTGCCTCATTTTTGACATGCATCTAAGAGGAACAGCGTTCTGTTACCCGCTTTTTTATCAGTGAAGGGGTGAAACCTATAGAAATTTATCGGCGAATGAAGCTCCAGTATGGCAATGCATGCCTGTCAGTCCAGCAAGTGTGTGAGTGGAGTAGTTTCAAGTTTTAAAACGGCCTGACTTCTATGACAGACTGTTCACGACCGGGTCAGGCACACTGAGTAGTGACCAAACAAATTTGTTTCTACAGGGATCCAAGCACTTTATCGGCGCTGGAGGACTTGCATTGTACGCAGTGGTGACTACATTGAAAAATGATACATTTGTTCTTTGCTTTTTCAGAATATATTCACCCCAAAAACATTTAAAGTTTTCAGTTGAATTCCCCTTGTATAAAAAACAAACCCTGAAGTAGAAACCTATTATGGGTCTGTGTTGTGTTAGGACTATAACATTTTGGACTAAATGCTCGGAGGAATAGGCGGGTAGTTTGTCCCTCTCTTAGCGGATGATGATTGCCAACATCAAACCTTCATCCAACCGTGACTAAAACACCCACTGCAAAAAGTACTTAGCTGGTGCTAATCTGTCATGTGTCCAGTAGTGTGTCATCTAGAATGTGCAGTCAAATGAAACCACACCACACTGGCAGTGCATCCACTGACCGGAAGTACAGTCCAGTTTATCAGTTGTGATTATGTTCTTGTAAAGCTAATCAATTCCACTTCCCTCTTTTATTGATTTACACGTATTTTTGTTTACAGCTGTACTGTAGCTGCACCAATTGCAAGATACAGTATAAAACAAAGTTAGGTGTGATCCACAATACATAACACAAGACACAATAAGAAAAGAAATATATAGGGTGTATTTTTAATGACTGTGCAGTGTTTGAAAATATTGCCAGTCCAAGTTTTGTATTTTACAGAGGGTGATTACAAAACTTTGACTGGCAATATTTTCAAACACTACAGTCATTAAAAATACACCTTGTATTAGTCATAAAATGCATCGGAGGTCAGCATGGCTGAATGAATAACAGCATTTGTTATTAAACATCCGCTGTGCTGATGGCAAGTTCAACCTCTACACCGGTCAGTTGGACTAAAATGTTGACTTTTTGTCTTTGACTTGGGAATATAAATTACAAGTACCTCTAAAGTCAGTGTGGGTTTGCCTGATGTTGAGGGACACTGGTAATAGAGAAAACTGGCCCACATGCAAAAATCTGTCCAGCGTGGATTATGAGTTTAAAGCAAGTGAACGAGAAAAACAAAACGAGGTGCATCCTGGTAATATAAGTTATAAAACATGCACGTCAGATATACAGTGACAATGAAATAAGTAGTCAGAATGCTTTGTTTTTACCAATAATTTAATTTCATTAGGATGGCACTTTCACTTGTGAAAGCAGATGCAACATACACAAACAAACATGCACAGAATCGCTGATTATGAAAATGATAACATTGGTGGTTTGCTTTTGAGATGCTGCAAGTCATGCTAGGGGAAGGTGGATGGCAAGCAGAAAACAATGGTTCCAATTGGCAAAGGATAAGGGTGCTCGTTCTTAAACATTCGGTGTGCTGATACTGAGGTAGTGGGTTCAACCCCTACACTGGACAGTTGGACTAAAATGTTGACTTCTCGTCCTTGACTTCGGGACATAAATTATAAGTACCTCTGAATTTGGAGTCAGTTTGCCTGACGGCGAGGGACACTGGTAATCAATCAATCAATCATGTGCCATGCCGGAAAACGTGGGCGGTCATGACTCGCCATTTCACTCGATCACCAGCGCCGTGGATCAGCTCAGTGTTTCTGTCTCGTCCATGCCATGTGGCCAAGCCATCCAGGTATTTTCCTCTTGGTCTGTTCCCCTCGATCTTGCCAGTTGTCACTAAGTTCTCTAATCCATTTCTTCTCATAACATGTCCAAAAAATTGTGACTGTCTACGCCTAATTGGTAACACTGGTAAAAGGGAAAGCTAATCCACACGCACAATTCAGTCCAGAGCTACTAGGAGTAGCGTGTGTGGACTACGCTTGAGTTCAAAGCGTGCGAGACCGCCACCCCCACCCCCCACAATAATGTAGGTTGGTGTGTTGGTTAATTATTTAAAAGACAGAATATTAACTCCTTTGAGCTTGATGTGTTTTGTTCATGTCTGAGCCTGACCAGGGCTTGCATCTATCGGAGTGAGGTTGTTGTAGAGACTTTCCTTGCGACACCACAGTACCACCTTCATGGGCACTGTATTGTAGAGCTGTCCTTCCCCTCTCCAAGCATAGAAATGAGGTGTGCAAGACTGGTCCTGAAACTTCCCATCCATGGAAAGGCAGGTCAGGATGTAACCTGGTCATGATGCAGCACAGCACACGCACCCTGGCTGGGGTTAGGTCAAGGTTGGTCATGTGTCCTCCACAGATGTGAGGTCTTTTATCACCAACAGGCCCCAACACAATGCCCTGAGGACATTTCAGTAAGACATAATATCAAAGTATCTAGTATCAGCCGGCTCCATGGCGAAGGGATTACGGATGCAGTCCGCGTTCAAAACACAGCTGCAGGCGATTTGGCAGCAGACCGCCTTGCGTTGGATTTTTACGTAATAGTATGGGTGCCGGTTGTTCGGAAAGCAATGGCAAACTACTGAACATAATCTTGCCAAGAGATCACAACAGTAAAAAAAAAAAAAATGCTGGTGTTGACTGCGAAAAGGATATGCAATTTAAAAACAAAATCTGGTATTAAGGGAAGATACTAGAACAAGTAGCAAGTTTCTCTGATCTTGGACAAACAAACAAACTTTATTTTCAAAGGGTTAAGAATTGGGCACTCGGGCCTGTAACATTCCTCAGAGCATTGTGTTGGGGCCTGTCAGTGATAAAAGACCTCACACCTGAGGAGGACACATGACATGTAATAACAGATGATGGCAGACAGAACAAGTAACAAGTTTCTCCTGTCTTGGACATGTTGTATTAACAGATGATGGCAAAAGGGAAACAGAAATCAAAACGAAAATAGGAATGGCCAAAAATTCTTTCAACGTCATGAAATCAGTATTAACATCTAGAGAGATTAACAACACATTAACAATTAGAATTGTCAAAGGTTATGTATATTCAACACTATTGTATGGCTCGGTAGCCTGGACAATGAACTAGCAATTAGAAAGTCGAATAGAGGCCTTAGATATGTGGATATACAGAAGAATATGTCGTATTTCGTGGGGGGGGGGGGGGGCAATCAAATGCAAAGGTTCCAGAAAAACTGGGAATAAAAAGAAAGTTGATGAAAGAAATAAAAAAAGAGGTAAGTGGAATATTTCGGCTACGGTAAAAGACATAACACTATTATAAAAACTATACTCGAGTGTATGCAAAATGTAGACAACGATACAGGTGGAAAGATAACAGCAGGAGATGGACGAACATCAGCTTGACAGAATGTACAGTCAGGGCGAGAGACAGTGTTGGAGATCCATTGCAGCCAACCTTCATTGTGGAGACGGCATTTGACTGATTGATTGAATATCAAATGCCGCTGGAAAGAAGATGTTGGGTTGCAACTCCAGAAGATAAGATAGAATATGCTGTGGTTCATTATAGCCTACCTTCTATAAGAAGATGGCAGTCTGTGATTTGACGCAGTGCCATGTACAGTTGACCGGTTTAGGCCTAGCTAACGTATTTCACAATCCAAAATACCAGGATTAGCCGGTCTCCCTGGCCGAGGTGTTGGCAGCTTTCTCTGTAACCCCGAATACTCTCGTGGTTGACGAGAATTGGAAGCGGTTTGAGTCGCGAAAGTGACTTATGAGAGTATGGAGCCGGTCGCTCAGAAAGTTGTGGCGTGCTGATAAGCGTAATCTAGCCTAGGAATCAACATACAGCTGAAAGATGCTGATCTGATGTTGACCGCAATATCCTGAAACAGTATGGAAACGTGGAAAAAAATAAATAAATACCAGGATTAAAATCAGCTGCAGGCTGTTTGGAAGCTGACGGCCTTGTATTCATTTTTAACAATGGTTTGAGCGTGGTTGTTCAAAAATCTATGGAAAACGACTGAATGTAGAATTCCTTAGAAAATCACAAACCAAAAAAAAAAAAATAAAATAAAATCAGCGCGGTACGCTGGAAGTAGTTAGTAGCTCGTGTATTGACTATGCTTGAGCTCAGGGGGCGCTCAAATAAAAATACTATGAGAAAAAGAGTTATCCAGGCTGCCAGAAAAGAACAGAACCAGATCGATGACGGCTTTCATTCTCTTAAGCAGGGACAGGAAATCATTTTAAATAACATACAGGGCATAACAGACAGAACAAGTATAAAGACAGGCTTTCTACCACTGTGTTCATGCGGACAGTGTGAGCAAACCACAGAGCCACAGAGCATGTTCTCGGGGATCTCCCCAGTACGGCCAGCTAAAAGGGGAATACTGGCCTAGTGAGACGGCACTGTAATCAAAACTAGAGTTCCAAAAACCTGTTGACTACATCACGATAACTTGTCTGTTGGTGTAAACATGAAAGTACGAAAAAAAAAAAAAAAAAAAAAAAATTACAACAACTGGTGCAGAGTAAACAAGTTATCATCCCAAAAGTGCAGTCCCAGAAAATGTAGGAATCTCTAATGTAGCGGGGCCTGTTTGTTCACATCTTGACGTAAATGTTGGTGACTGGGGGATGGCAGTTGTAGACTTGAACCTGAAGAAACATAAAACATACAGTGGTTAATGATACTTATACTATAGAAATCAAGGCATATTCAGATGTTTACAACTGACCTGCGCTGCCAGGTTGACCCGCCCAACATGTGTATCATGAGATGTCTTGCGAAGTATCGGCGGCCAACGTGAAACTAATCACACACACCACCCCCCCCCCCCCCCCCCCCCCCCCATCAATTACTGGCACGTGGCTAAAGCCTTCGTCAGCACAAAACAAACATAAAACTACTACTACAGAAGCCGTAACGTCCATTTTGTTACTGAAGTTCCCCTTATTGTTATCAACCATTGGCAGATGATTGTAGTTTGTAACGTTTTTCTTCAAAAAGGGGAATAATTACTCCAACCCGTAGCGGGGATCTGGGATGGAGTTATGCCTCTCCATAGTACAAAGCCTGGGCTGAATTATACTCTGTAATTCATGTTACATGGAAAACACAGGGTCTCTATACTTTATAGAGACTATGTATTGTCCGCCGGCTTCGTGGCTTAGAGGTTATTACTTTTCTCCGTAATCTCGTATACTCTCGTGGTTAACGTGATGACGGTAGGGATCAGCGGTGGTTCGAATCGCATCGATAACTTGCGGGTATGTGAGCCGGCCGCTCAGAAAGCAATGGCAAACTACTGAGCGTAATCTTGCCAAGAAATCAACATACAGCTGAAAGATGCTGGTGTTGACAGCAATGTCCTGTAAAGGATATGCAAAAAAAAAAAAAATGTATTGTCCATGCAACATGATCCTTCTCTCGATCTGCCTAGTTTACTCCAGAGGAAAGGTAACACCACAATAATATGTCTGGAACAAGACAAGCTGCGGTATCTATCCAGTACAAAATGGTGTATACAAATGTGCCTTAAAGTATGCAGATAGGTCTTTAACTTTTTTTTACTTTTAAACATGAGGACAATTATTTCTTCTTTCTCGTTCTGGGGTTGTTTCCCCCCCCCCCCCCCCCCCCCCCCCCTTAGACTCCACAATGTTCATTTTCTGGACAACACTTGCTGTCTATTGGAGATTTTGCTTTCTACCTAAATGTTGTTTCTTGTGGTTTTGAGATCGAGATTTTACTTTCATCTGGCCGTCATGACAGAGGATAGGTTGTTACATTGTGCTTAAAAAAAAAATACATAAAAACTACAATATATGGCAGGGAGCAGGGATGAAGTTATACCTCTCCATAGCACAAAGCCTGAGCTGAACTGTAGAGATCATGTGTTGCCCATGCAACATGTGCGATGGAGAGGTTATTATGCCTTTTTTTAAAAGCACAATATAACAACAAATTGTTGTCTGTCAAAACAGCATGTGGCTTGTAAAGAACAGTGATGGGAGGCGTGGTTCCTGTAGAAAGGGCAACGCTCGACCAGCATGAAGATGGACACAAAATATTGCAGACACCTTTTGGCTTGCGGGTAGTCGTGGTAGAGGAAATAGCAAGAGATCGAGAGGCTTTTCATTACTCCGTGATGAGCGCGACTTTCCTATACATGATGATGGTGATGATTAAATGCATTACCTCGTATCCTCAACCAGTTATTTTACATGATGAACAAATTATCTTACATTAATTAACTAGTTAACTTGAGCAAGTCCGACAAGGAACAAATGAAAATCGTAAACTGATTAGAGAAATTAGACGTAGACATTCACGATTTATTTGGGGCACCTTATGAGAAATAAACTAGAGCACTTGATGACAACTGGCAAAACTAAGGAGAAAAGAACAAGGAAAAGGCAGAGATGTAAATATCTGGATAGTTTGGCCACATGGCATAGTCGAGACAAGAGCACAGAGCTGATCCACGACTCTGGTAATCGAGTGAGATAGCGAAACATGACCGCCCACGCATGGCAATTTATGATAATGAACTTGAAAACTTAGCAGTTTTAATTAAATGCTAACCAATTTACTTTGTATTCTATACAGGTTAACTTTAATACTTCTTCTTCTTCTTTCGTTCGCCTGAAATAAGCCTATAACTAAACACTTTACTCTTATCCGAAGCAATTTACATTGTACACTAAATAAATTACGAGTACGTTGTGTTCTAAACTTATATGCTAAAAACATGTCTTTATAGTCTAAACAATTTATATTGTATACTAAACAAATGACCTTATATTCTAAGATAGCTAACCTGAATACTATACAGTTGTTTTTTTAAAAATAATAAACTAATTACACTGTGCGCTAATGAGGTTAACTTGAAAACTAAATATACCTTGTGACCTAAACAATATCAGTCATGTACTAAACAAATGACCCTCTATTCTAAACCACTTACCTTGTTCACTATACAATCTTGATGACTATTTGATATCACAACAAATTCGTAATCACAGTTTGAACATAGTTTTCTTGACTTTGCTGTAAGAGAGGTGAAAACATGGTAAACATATAACTAGAGCTAAACTGTGACCCAATGTGTAGCTCATATATTTACGTTATGTTTTATCATTACCTTGCCAGAACTATACTGGATGTGATGTATCGTTCACTTTTCTGTCTGTCTATCTGTCTGTCTGTCTATCTGTCTGTCTGTCTATCTGCCTGCCTGCCTGCCTGCCTGCCTGTCTGTCTGTCTGTCTGTCTGTCTGTCTGTCTGTCTGTCTTTCTTTCTTTCTTATTTTTATACCAGTAATATTCTGTTCAAGCCGTCTGGGATATAAACGGGATATATCTGTCCTTTGTCTTCATTTCTGTTTCTGTGTCTTTCATCCATTCATTCTTTAATTGACCCTTCTCTATTGCACTTTCGTTTCTTTTACTTTTGTCTTCCCCCCACCTCTTCCACAAATATTTGTTTCGTCAAGTCTCATTCACGTCATGGCTCACACAAACGTAAGACACTTTTTAAGAGCTATACAAATTCAATTCTGATTTATGCGAGTTGAATCATGGACAAATTATTGAGTAATTACTCAAGGTTGCTGCGATATAGCTCTAGAAAAATACCAAGAACACCTTGGCCAGAAAATAATGAGCGACAAAGACATACAAAACAAAAAAGCTAATCAATTAACGTAGAGAGCTAGTCACTCATATCAGAAGCAGATAGTTACATTCTTTGAACATGGCGTGGGAGGGGGTAAACTGAACAGTGCCGTGACAAAGGGAAGGATGAAGGGGAGGACTTAGAAGATGCCGGACAGATTGACATTGTGCCTCGAAGACAGATCTGTATCGAAAATAACTGACAACACTCGAGACAGGAGACTATAGTATAGTCAAATGTGGCGACCAATGCCACGATGATGATAATTATCACAAAAAATTTATTTGAGCAAATATTCAACAGTTAATAATATATTTTTTGGACGTAATTGCATTTACAATAGATCTGGGATAGTTGCGCCCTTCGGCCGACACATCTGACTTATGCGGGCGTATGTGGCTAGGGTTAGCCTTCCCGGGGTAAACATTTGAAGTATAAGAAATGCGAGTCACTGGATTGTAGCAAGAATTTCTGCACAGGCTGCTGTTGTGTAAAAGTAAAGGTAGTCCAATTGGGGTGTGTAGTGTTAGCCTTTAAGTATTCTAGGCCATAACATAAAGATGTGAGGTGATCAGTTGTCTTCATCGTTCTCTTTCCCCCCAGGGGTTTCCAAGAAACGTGTCTGATATTAATTTGTAGAGACTGAGTCGATTACACAATGGTACTGATCGAAAAAAATACTGCCTCAGTGGGGATTGAACCCAAAGTAAGTCTGTTAACCACTGCGCATTTTTGATACTGATCTTCCTACATACCATGATGCCAAAGTGTCGGAAGAGTGGCAAGTGTCCAGTACCTTCCCATTTTGGTCTTCCTCTGCCTCACCTCCACCCCACCTTTATAATGTGACGACATATTACATCTTTCCCCTTCTAATGACATGCACAAAGAATATGAATTGCTCTCTTCTGATGCGAGTAACCAGTACTCTTTGTGAGTTAACTTCTTTTACGATATCTTCATTACCTTTTCTATCTATCCGTGGTGTTCTTGTCAATTCTTTTTCAAAATCATATCTCCCAAGCTTTCATACAATCTGACAATTGTCAGTGGTTCAATTCCGTACATCAGGATTGGCTCAATATCATCATCACAAAGTTCATTGCCAGCTGGCGTAGGCGTTTGGGTCTCTCCACAGATCTCGATTTTTGGTGTTCTGGATCAACTCTGCTGATGATATTCCTGCATGCCATCGTCTCAATCCATCCAGCATCATTTCTCTTAGTCGGCCGCTGCCTCTCTTTCACTTGATCTGTCCAGTCGTCACAATGTTCTCCAGTGCCTCTTTTCTCAGCACATGACCAAAGAAAGTTGTTTGTCTCATTCTTTTTGTTGAATATAATGTTCTAGTATCATTAGTCTCTTTCAGGCAGTCGTTATTGGCTCAATATAGTTTTTTAAATAGTCTTGAGCATATCTCCCGCCCACCTTGAGTATTCCTATTACTGATGCCCTTGTAGCCAACAGATCTATTTCCTCGTTGCCTCGCATTCCATTACGACCCCAATAGTATGCTGAAGCCTTTGAAAGAGATGAATGTTTATTCCTTGTTAACCTCATGCAAATCTCTTTATTTTGAATTGTTCTCAACAAGGGCTCATAATTAGACCATATGATTTACTTTGTGAACCAACCACAGTATTGTATTTGACTGGTGATGCAAAAAATCTGGTAGCCCCGTCTTGTTCACTTTTGCATGGACAGCTCTCTTTGAATATATAATATATCGCGAGTTGGCAATAATACTATTTATCAAAAACAAGGTATGATTAGACAGATACTAACAGTCTTTGTAGGATATTAATTTACTAGCAGTATGTTCTTTTTCTTTCATGAGAAGTATTTTAATTGTCTTGTTTGTTTACAGTTAACTGCAATGTTTTTATTTACGTCCGCGCAGTGATCGGACTGGGATGTAACTCTGCTGTCAACACATCAACTTCAAAAACACTATTTTACAAATTTACTATTCTTGGGCCTGGGTTGGTTCTCCTTAGAAGGATTCCAAACATCCCATACCAGATTGCACAATAAAGAAAATGACAATTTTCCGCGCCTTGAGGCTTTTTTTGTTATATTAATAATAATTTAATATAATTTAATAAATTATGCTAGCATCGTTCATATTTGATTATTTTTTTTTCTTTTTCTTTCCATATAGTCCTCTACACTCGATGAATGGTGTGGTCAATATCAATAATCTCCCATAGAGTACTGATTATATTGCAGATTGCCTTTTCTTCCCAGAAAAATTCCGGATGAAAGATGCCCTTGGGAAAGGAAAACAAGAATTGCTATAGTAAAGATAACTTTTTGCAAGATTAAAACATATAATAATAAACAGTTATCAATTACATTGAGAAAAAGAATGCTGAAGTACTGATAAAATGCTATAATAATACAGTCTATACTGGGAGTCTCTGTGGCGAAGTGGTTATGGCATCTGCCTTGTGCTCCAAGGGTCATGGGTTTGATTTTGTGTTTAGACATTTGGTTCACGAATGCAGTTTTGTCTGAAGACTTTGGGTTCATTACTGGAGTTATGGAGTTCGTGCTTTGTGTGACACTTTCGGCAGCCCGCCATGTGAAAAAAGACAGAGCCATATAGTATAAACTTGGTCCATTGAGGCTGATCCTCTGGTCTTTTGAACGTTTTTTTTTTTTTTAAAGAGCCCCTACTGTTGTTTGCTTGTGAGACCTGAATAATAAGCAGACACGCTGATAAGTATTTGGTAGCGGAAATATGGCTTCTGGGGACGATACAAAGAATACCATAGACATAGAGAAAACCAATTGAAGTCTTGAGTATATACCATGGATAGAGAGAAAAACAAATGAGGAAGTCATGAGTGTATACCATGGACAGAGAGAATAACAAATTAAGTTTTGAGTGTATACCATGGACAGAGAGAATAACAAATTAAGTTTTGAGTGTATACCATGGACAGAGAGAAAAACAAATGAGGAAGTCATGAGTGTTTACCATGGGCAGAGAGAAACAAATGAGGAAGTCATACATGTATACCATGGACAGAGAGAAAAACAAATGAAATCTTGAGTGTATACCATGGACAGAGAGACAAACACATGATGAAGTCATGAGTGTATACCATGGACAGAGTGAAACTAATGAGGAAGTCATGAGTGCATACCATGGACAGAGAGAAACAATGAGGAAGTCATGAGTGTATACCATGGACAGAGAGACAAAACACATGAGGAAGTTATGAGTGTATACCATGGACAGAGAGACACAAATGAGGAAGTCATGAGTGTATACCATGGACAGAGAGACAAACACATGAGGAAGTCATGAGTGTATACCATGGACAGAGAGAAACAAATGAGGAAGTCATGAGTGAATACCATGGACAGAGAGAAAAAAATGAGGAATTCATGAGTGTATACCATGGACAGAGATATACAAATGAGGAAGGCATGAGTGTATAGCATGGACAGAGAGAAAAACAAATGAAGTCTTGAGTGTATATCACAGACAGAGAGAAAAGCAAATAAAGTAATGAGTGTAGAGACAAACAAATGACAAAATGTCACACATGTTATCAGCACACAGACATTGCAACATCAATTTACGATGTCTGCTAGGTTCACTGATGGACTATAGTTTGTTTGAAATATATTGTCTTTATCTGCAATATTGTCTCTTGTATAAATTCCAGTCTTTATTAGTTCGCTCAGTGGTCCATATAGTTTATCTTCCACTGTGTGATGTGTTCATCATCATCATGTGCGGGATGCAAAGGTGTTTCCAAGGCACCAGGGCCAGGTTCTATACTGGCCAAGACCTACTAACACGTCCTAGTCGTGCGCCCTGGGCTACGGTCCCTTCGGGGTCCTGGCTAACATAGTAGGATCGCTGATTCTTCTGAAGTCGGAGAGTATCTGCCTGCACGGCGAGAAACCACCAGTCTGCACACCAATAAGCCAGACATGGGACAACGGATACTCAATCAGGTCCTGTATGACATCACACTGATGTTGGACAACAGGATGCCTTCATCCGACACACAGGACTTCACGCTGGAGTTCACAGCCAGCGAACACAAGCAATCAAGCATCATCATCATGTGCATTGCTGATAAGTGTGGGCGATCATGTTTCGCCATCTCACACGATCACCAGAGTCATGGATCAGCTCTGTGTTCTTGTCTCGACCATACTACGTGGCCAAGCCATCCAGGTATTTACTTCTCTGTCTTCCCCTGGTTCTTTCCCCCTCGATTTTGCCAGTTGTCACCAAGTTCTCTAATTTCTTTCTTCTCATAACATGTCCAAAACATTGAGGCTGTCTACGTCTAATTTCTGTAATCAGTTTATGGTTTTAATTTGCTTCTTGTAGGACTTGAACATTGTTAGGACTATCACATTTGTAAGCCTTAGTGCACAGAGAATTAGGTGATCAGTCTTTCCTTCATGTATAATTCCCTTGTTTGACAGAGACATGCAATTGCCAGCATAACTCCCTCACATCTACACTAACACGCTGACTGCCATCAGTACCCACCTTTAATTGTCGTGACAAACTGAGTAGCACCCTGAGTAACTGCTAAAGTGAGCTTTTCTTGTTGTAGCACCACCATGACACTCAACTCTCCCGTGATATTCTGTGGGAAATGAAACAAAGAATTGAATAAAAATAACAGCAAAGGACCTTTTTATACGCCTTGGAGTCTATTGGGTTAGGTAGTTAGTCGACAGATCATCCACATTGCACATCGAACCATTCAGTCCATAAGTGCTCGGATCTCTTCCTCAGTAAATCCCGCAGCGTGTGGCAGCTCACGACACCAGTTCTGTGTTGGTTTATTACTCTTCTTTGGCTTCCCAAGCAGTGTTCCCGCTTGGCCACACCTCTTTTAACCACAGTTTGTGGCACTAGTCCTATATGTTTATAGACAAACTGGCAATCAGCGGGTGATGTGGCCAGTACACCTGGCCACCTTCACTGTCCAGGACATTTCTTGGTGCCCATTTTAGGCTGGGTCAGCCTGAGAGCCCAGATCAGTTTAGAAATCTACCTCAGTGGGGATTTGAACACATGGCCATCAGCAAGTATGCTAGCCACTGCACTATTGGGGCTTCCTTTAACTAGCCACTTTAGTAACATTTTCTAAATTGCTTTTTAATTATATAACTGCATAGTTGGATACCTCTTGAAAAGACAAATCCAACGGTACCTTATTCAAGTCTGTAGGTCAATTTTAAGCCGAGATATTAATGTTTGTGTGTCAGTTTATCATTTAAAATAAACAAAGAGTAAAAAAAAACGAATTTGACCCTTTCATAATGTGTGACCCTACCTACACACTCACACAACTGTTGGTTACACTGATGCTAAGGGATATTACCACTAATGCTGTCTAACTCAAAGACAGATAACTGCTGCCAGTTTATATATATACACATGCACACACAGATGTATACATCTCCACGTCATGCTGTGATGACGTCAGACTGTGCGCGCTACTGCATACGCTGTTTGTCAATGTGAGGCCACGAGGTGGAGATCCATTCTGACTAGAGAATTCACCTTACAAAGTTACCCAAATATAAATGTAAGCGAACTTGTAGAGTGATGACAATTTACACATAAATATTACAATGGGTGTTGAATGCAAACATGCATTCATTATCATAAACATTTCGGAAAAAATCATTATCATAACACAGGATCAAGATCTGGAGAGCTCGTGCATACTTAAAAATAAGTGCAGATGAGCAGCACCCTCTGCATGACGCTATATTCAGAGAAAAGGGTGATAGGCTAAAGAGGGGCAAATCATGGATGGGTCGGGCGGAAGATGTCGTCAGACAGGTCTGCAGTCTTACCCCGGCAAGGAATGGGTGCCGGTGCCTCCAGCTTTTAAGTGCACTTTCTCCTGCATTATCACACTCGATGGACGGTGCACAGAGCAGAACCCTGCCGCTGTCAATGCAGAGGTTAATGCGCTCATCTATGAACACTCAGATAGCCCCGAAGTGCTCATCTATACAGATGGATCTGTTGTAAAGCAGCAGAGAAGTGTGTGGGCGTTTACAGCCCGTTCAGCGGGCCGAACCGTTCAAGAATCCAGTGGTGCCCACTCTATGACCACGAGCAGCATGACGATGGAGGTGATGGCAGTTACACAGGCTTTCATATGGCTGGAATCACAGCATTATACCAACGTGTGTGTACTAAGTGATTCAATGAGCATGATTCAGAAGATCGAAGCTGGATCTGTACGTAGACAGTGGACTGAGTCGCTGCGGAAGTCTGTTGTCCGTAAAGTCACCTTCATCTTCGTCCCGGGACATGCGGAAGTTGAGGGAAATGAACGAGCTGATAAACTGGCTGGCTCTGAACCCCTGTAGATGGCCAGCCCATGGATCGTGCCGATGTTATTAACGTCTTCAAAGTTATGGCGAGAACAGAGGACTTTGACGTCAGTGATTCCACATCGCTGTCCAGGATGAAAGACTTGGGAGTAAGAATCGGCACAGCCAGACGCAAGAGGTACATCGGGAAAACAAAGCGCCTCGTCAACCAACACAGAACTGGCACTATTAGCCACCGGACACTGATGCATATGCTGGGGGGAGGATCTGAGCACCTATGGACATGTCCGGAGTGCAATGAAGATACCCCAACTGATAACTGATAACTGATTCATTATCATTTCAGTCACTTTGAATAATCCATAAGAATATTAAATGATCATCGCTGGATTATGACACTGAAAACCGCTATTTCCCCGCCATGGAAATATCACATTACGGCATCATAGCATGCAATCTTAATGATTTCAGTTTGGGATGTAGCTGCCAACTTCAATAGTCAAAAATTACACAATAAGCGTAAAAATGGATGCTCAATTGAATTATTCATACTAGATCAGTACACAACATCTATATAAAACAAAATTACAAGTCAACTTACGTCTTAAAAAGACAGTCTCTTTATCTCCGTTAGAAGAACAATTTGAGAAGCCAAGATGTATAGATTCGTAAACCGTGGAGGGAATTACAATACTCGGTAATCTGTTTCTGCTTTAATGCAGTCTTGAAATAATCAGGAAATTAAACATCATGAGTCTCCTTAAAACGGAGACACAAAAAATAGTTCCAAAAAAAATCCGCAAATATATTTTCGGTAAAATTCAGCAATCTGTATCATAGATTGCTACCTTTAACAGATTTCGTACCAAACAAAAATTAGGTTTGGACCAAACAAAAATGGATGGTAGAAAATTGAAAGCAGGGTGTGTGTCACAGTTATGACTGTAAAGTTATTAACATTATAGCAGACATGTTGTATTATAACACAATGACAACATTTTGGCAATATATAAGCCCCTGGCAGATATGGAAAGGCGCCTAAGATGATTAATCATCCCATGGCACTTTTATCAGTTAAGCATGAGTTGTAGTAATATGCCTTAGAAATAAAGGCATTTTCACATAAAGGCATTTGGCCGGTCTCCTTGGTGAAGGGTTTAAGGACGTTATTCGTAATCCCGCATACCCATGTACCAAACACAGCTGCGCGAGATTCGGCAGCGGATCGCGTCGCACTGGTTACTTATGGAGATATGTGAGCTGGTCGTTCAGAAAGCAATGGCAAGTTACTGAACATAAAAACTTGCCAAGACATCAACAGCAGCTGAAAAATGCTGGTGTTGACTGCAATGTCCTGTAAATAATATATGCAAAAAAAAAATAAAAAAATGAATGTAAACATTTTCACAATTTAGAAATGTAGACATGATCACAATCTAGAAATGTAGACATTTTCACAAGCCTAGGCATGTAGACATTTTCAAAGTCTAGAAATGTAGACATTTTCACAATCTAGAAATGTAATTTTCACAATCTAGAAATGTAATTTTCACAATCTAGAAATGTAATTTTAACAATCTAGAAATGTAGACATTTTCACAATCTAGAAATGTAATTTTCACAAACTAGAAATGTAATTTTCACAATCTAGAAATGTAATTTTCACAATCTAGAAATGTAATTTTCACAATCTAGAAATGTAATTTTCACAATCTAGAAATGTAATTTTTGCAATCTAGAAATGTAATTTTAGCAATCTAGAAATGTAGACATTTTCACAATCTAGAAATGTAATTTTCACAATCTAGAAATGTAATTTTAACAATCTAGAGATGTAATTTTAACTATCTAGAAATGTAATTTTCACAATATAGAAATGTAATTTTCACAATCTAGAAATGTAATTTTCACAATCTAGAAATGTAATTTTAACAATCTAGAAATGTAGACATTTTCACAATCTAGAAATGTAATTTTCACAAACTAGAAATGTAATTTTCACAATCTAGAAATGTAATTTTCACAATCTAGAAATGTAATTTTCACAATCTAGAAATGTAATTTTCACAATCTAGAAATGTAATTTTTGCAATCTAGAAATGTAATTTTAGCAATCTAGAAATGTAGACATTTTCACAATCTAGAAATGTAATTTTCACAATCTAGAAATGTAATTTTAACAATCTAGAGATGTAATTTTAACTATCTAGAAATGTAATTTTCACAATATAGAAATGTAATTTTAACAATCTAGAAATGTAATTTTAACATTCTAGAAATGTAATTTTCACAATCTAGAAGATGTAATTTTCACAATCTAGAAAATGTAATATTCACAATCTAGAAATGTAATTTTCACAGTCTAGAAATGTAATTTTATCAATCTAGAAAATGTAATTTTCACAATCTAGAAATGTAATTTTCACAATCTAGAAATGTAATCTTCACAATCCTTAAATGTAATTTACACAATCTAGAAATGTAATTTTCACAATCTAGAAAATGTAATTTTCGCAATCTAGAAATGTAATTTTCACAGTCTAGAAATGTAATTTTATCAATCTGGAAAATGTAATTTTCACAATCTAGAAATGTAATTTTCACAATCTAGAAAATGTAATTTTCACAATCTAGAAATGTAATGTTCACAATCTAGAAATGTAATTTTAACAATCTAGAAATGTAATTTTCACAATCTAGAAATGTAATTTTCACAATCTAGAAATGTAATCTTCACAATCCTTAAATGTAATTTTCACAATCTAGAAATGTAATTTTCACAATCTAGAAAATGTAATTTTCACAATCTAGAAATGTAATTTTCACAGTCTAGAAATGTAATTTTATCAATCTGGAAAATGTAATTTTCACAATCTAGAAATGTAATTTTCACAATCTAGAAATGTAATTTTCACAATCTAGAAAATGTAATTTTCGCAATCTAGAAATGTAATTTTCACAATCTAGAAATGTAATTTTCACAATCTAGAAATGTAATCTTCACAATCTAGAAAATGTAATTTTCACAATCTAGAAATGTAATGTTCACAATCTAGAAATGTAATTTTAACAATCTAGAAATGTAATTTTCACAATCTAGAAATGTAATTTTCACAATCTAGAAATGTAATCTTCACAATCCTTAAATGTAATTTCTAATAAAACATTTCGAGCCAAAATAGGCCTTATCAGCCATCTTAGAACCCACGGCTCCACACCTTCAACCCCAATGGATGAAATGAATGGTCATCATCATTCTTGATGGACAAACAACAACAACAACAAATGTAATTTACACAATCTAGAAATGTAATTTTCACAATCTAGAAAATGTAATTTTCACAATCTAGAAATGTAATTTTCACAGTCTAGAAATGTAATTTTATCAATCTGGAAAATGTAATTTTCACAATCTAGAAATGTAATTTTCACAATCTAGAAATGTAATTTTCACAATCTAGAAAATGTAATTTTCACAATCTAGAAATTTAATTTTATCAATCTAGAAATGTAATTTTAACAATCTAGAAATGTAATCTTCACAATCCTTAAATGTCATTTACACAATCTAGAAATGTAATTTCAGCAATCTAGAAATGTAGTTTTCTCAATCTAGAAATGTAGTTTTTTCAATCTAGAAATGTAGTTTTCTCAATCTAGAAATGTAATTTTCACAATCTACAAATGTAATTTTCACAATCTAGATATGTAATTTTCACAATCTAGAAATGTAATTTTCACAATCTAGAAATGTAATTTTCACAATCTAGAAATGTAATTTCAACAATCTAGAAAGTAATTTCAACAATCTAGAAATGTAATTTTCACAATCTAGAAATGTAATTTTCACAATCTAGAAATGTAGTTTTCTCAATCTAGAAATGTAGTTTTTTCAATCTAGAAATGTAGTTTTCTCAATCTAGAAATTTAATTTTCACAATCTAGAAATGAAATTTCCACAATCTAGAAATGTAATTTTCACAATCTAGAAATGTAATTTTCGCAATATAGAAATGTAATTTTCGCAATCTAGAAATGTAATTTTCACAATCTAGAAATGTAATTTCAACAATCTAGAAATGTAATTTCAACAATCTAGAAATGTAATTTCAACAATCCAGAAATTAATTTCAACAATCTAGAAATGTAATTTTCACAATCTAGAAATGTAATTTTCACAATCTAGAAATGTAATTTTAACAATCTAGAAATGTAATTTTCGCAAACTAGAAATGTAATTTTCACAATCTAGAAAATGTAATTTTCACTATCTAGAAATGTAATTTTCACAATCTAGAAATGTAATTTTCACAAACTAGAAATGTAATTTTCACAATCTAGACATCTAATTTTCAGAATCTAGAAATGTAATTTCAACAATCTAGAATTGTAATTTTCATAATCTAGAAATGTAATTTTCACAATCTACAAATGTAATTTTCACAATCTAGATATGTAATTTTCACAATCTAGAAATGTAATTTTCACAATCTAGAAATGTAATTTTCACAATCTAGAAATGTAATTTCAACAATCTAGAAAGTAATTTCAACAATCTAGAAATGTAATTTTCACAATCTAGAAATGTAATTTTCACAATCTAGAAATGTAATTTTCTCAATCTAGAAATGTAGACATTTTCACAATCTAGAAATGTAATATTTGCAATCTAGAAATGTAATTTTAACAATCTAGAGATTCAAGTTTAAAAATCTAGAAATGTAATTTTAACAATTTAGAAATGTAATTTTAACATTCTAGAAATGTAATTTTCACAATCTAGAAATGCAATTTTCACAATCTAGAAATGTAACTTTCACAATCTAGAAATGCAATTTTCACAATCTAGAAATGCAAATTTCACAATCTAGAAATGTAATTTTCACAATCTAGAAATGTAATTTTCACAATCTAGAAATGTAATTTTCACAATCTAGAAATGTAATTTTCACAATCTAGAAATGTAATTTTCACAATCTAGAAATGTAATTTTCACAATCTAGAAATGACATTTCCACAGTCTAGAAACTTTAATTTTCACAATCTAGAAATTAAATTTCCACAATCTAGAAAATGTAATTTTCACAATCTAGAAATGTAATTTTCACAATCTAGAAATGTAATTTTAACAATCTAGAAATGTAATTTTAACATTCTAGAAATGTAATTTTCACAATCTAGAAAATGTAATTTTCACAATCTAGAAAATGTAATATTCACAATCTAGAAATGTAATTTTCACAGTCTAGAAATGTAATTTTATCAATCTAGAAAATGTAATTTTCACAATCTAGAAATGTAATTTTCACAATTTAGAAATGTAATCTTCACAATCCTTAAATGTAATTTACACAATCTAGAAATGTAATTTTCAGAATCTAGAAAATGTAATTTTCACAATCTAGAAATGTAATTTTCACAGTCTAGAAATGTAATTTTCACAATCTAGAAATGTAATTTTCACAATCTAGAAATGTAATTTTCACAAGCCTAGGCATGTAGACATTTTCAAAGTCTAGAAATGTAGACATTTTCACAATCTAGAAATGTAATTTTCACAATCTAGAAATGTAATTTTCACAATCTAGAAATGTAATTTTAACAATCTAGAAATGTAGACATTTTCACAATCTAGAAATGTAATTTTCACAAACTAGAAATGTAATTTTCACAATCTAGAAATGTAATTTTCACAATCTAGAAATGTAATTTTCACAATCTAGAAATGTAATTTTCACAATCTAGAAATGTAATTTTTGCAATCTAGAAATGTAATTTTAGCAATCTAGAAATGTAGACATTTTCACAATCTAGAAATGTAATTTTCACAATCTAGAAATGTAATTTTAACAATCTAGAGATGTAATTTTAACTATCTAGAAATGTAATTTTCACAATATAGAAATGTAATTTTCACAATCTAGAAATGTAATTTTCACAATCTAGAAATGTAATTTTAACAATCTAGAAATGTAGACATTTTCACAATCTAGAAATGTAATTTTCACAAACTAGAAATGTAATTTTCACAATCTAGAAATGTAATTTTCACAATCTAGAAATGTAATTTTCACAATCTAGAAATGTAATTTTCACAATCTAGAAATGTAATTTTTGCAATCTAGAAATGTAATTTTAGCAATCTAGAAATGTAGACATTTTCACAATCTGAAAATGTAATTTTCACAATCTAGAAATGTAATTTTAACAATCTAGAGATGTAATTTTAACTATCTAGAAATGTAATTTTCACAATATAGAAATGTAATTTTAACAATCTAGAAATGTAATTTTAACATTCTAGAAATGTAATTTTCACAATCTAGAAAATGTAATTTTCACAATCTAGAAAATGTAATATTCACAATCTAGAAATGTAATTTTCACAGTCTAGAAATGTAATTTTATCAATCTAGAAAATGTAATTTTCACAATCTAGAAATGTAATTTTCACAATTTAGAAATGTAATCTTCACAATCCTTAAATGTAATTTACACAATCTAGAAATGTAATTTTCAGAATCTAGAAAATGTAATTTTCACAATCTAGAAATGTAATTTTCACAGTCTAGAAATGTAATTTTCACAATCTAGAAATGTAATTTTCACAATCTAGAAATGTAATTTTCACAATCTAGAAATGTAATTTTTACAATCTAGAAATGTAATTTTCACAATCTAGAAATGTAATTTTCACAATCTAGAAATGAAAGTTCCACAGTCTAGAAAATTTAATTTTCACAATCTAGAAATTAAATTTCCACAATCTAGAAAATATAATTTTCACAATCTAGAAATGTAATTTTCACAATCTAGAAATGTAATTTTAACAATCTAGAAATGTAATTTTTAACAATCTAGAAATGTAATTTTCACAATCCTTAAATGTAATTTACACAATCTAGAAATTTAATTTCAGCAATCTAGAAATGTAGTTTTCTTAATCTTGAAATGTAGTTTTCTCAATCTAGAAATGTAATGTTCACAATCTAGAAATGTAATTTCCACAATCTAGAAAATGTAATTTTCACAAACTAGAAATGTAATGTTCACAATCTAGAAATGTAATTTTCACAATCTAGAAATGTAATTTTCACAATCTAGAAATGTAATTTTCACAATCTAGAAATGCAATTTTCACAATCTAGAAATGTAATTTTAACAATCTAGAAATGTAATTTCAACAATCTAGAAATGTAATTTCAACAATCTAGAAATTAATTTCAACAATCTAGAAATGTAATTTTCACAATCTAGAAATGTAATGTTCACAATCTAGAAATGTAATTTTCACAATCTAGAAATGTAATTTTCACAATCTAGAAATGTAATTTTCACAATCTAGAAAATGTAATTTTCGCAATCTAGAAATGTAATTTTCACAGTCTAGAAATGTAATTTTATCAATCTGGAAAATGTAATTTTCACAATCTAGAAATGTAATTTTCACAATCTAGAAAATGTAATTTTCGCAATCTAGAAATGTAATTTTCACAGTCTAGAAATGTAATTTTATCAATCTGGAAAATGTAATTTTCACAATCTAGAAAATATAATTTTCACAATCTAGAAATGCAATTTTCACAATCTAGAAATGCAAATTTCACAATCTAGAAATGTAATTTTCACAATCTAGAAATGTAATTTTCACAATCTAGAAATGTAATTTTCACAATCTAGAATTGTAATTTTCACAATCTAGAAATGTAATTTTCACAATCTAGAAATGTAATTTTCACAATCTAGAAATGACATTTCCACAGTCTAGAAAATTTAATTTTCACAATCTAGAAATTAAATTTCCACAATCTAGAAAATGTAATTTTCACAATCTAGAAATGTAATTTTCACAATCTAGAAATGTAATTTTAACAATCTAGAAATGTAATTTTAACATTCTAGAAATGTAATTTTCACAATCTAGAAAATGTAATTTTCACAATCTAGAAAATGTAATATTCACAATCTAGAAATGTAATTTTCACAGTCTAGAAATGTAATTTTATCAATCTAGAAAATGTAATTTTCACAATCTAGAAATGTAATTTTCACAATTTAGAAATGTAATCTTCACAATCCTTAAATGTAATTTACACAATCTAGAAATGTAATTTTCAGAATCTAGAAAATGTAATTTTCACAATCTAGAAATGTAATTTTCACAGTCTAGAAATGTAATTTTCACAATCTAGAAATGTAATTTTCACAATCTAGAAATGTAATTTTCACAATCTAGAAATGTAATTTTTACAATCTAGAAATGTAATTTTCACAATCTAGAAATGTAATTTTCACAATCTAGAAATGAAAGTTCCACAGTCTAGAAAATTTAATTTTCACAATCTAGAAATTAAATTTCCACAATCTAGAAAATATAATTTTCACAATCTAGAAATGTAATTTTCACAATCTAGAAATGTAATTTTAACAATCTAGAAATGTAATTTTTAACAATCTAGAAATGTAATTTTCACAATCCTTAAATGTAATTTACACAATCTAGAAATTTAATTTCAGCAATCTAGAAATGTAGTTTTCTTAATCTTGAAATGTAGTTTTCTCAATCTAGAAATGTAATGTTCACAATCTAGAAATGTAATTTCCACAATCTAGAAAATGTAATTTTCACAAACTAGAAATGTAATGTTCACAATCTAGAAATGTAATTTTCACAATCTAGAAATGTAATTTTCACAATCTAGAAATGTAATTTTCACAATCTAGAAATGCAATTTTCACAATCTAGAAATGTAATTTTAACAATCTAGAAATGTAATTTTAACAATCTAGAAATGTAATTTTCACAATCTAGAAGATGTAATTTTCACAATCTAGAAGATGTAATTTTCACAATCTAGAAATGTAATTTTCACAATCTAGAAATGTAATTTTCACAATCTAGAAATGTAATTTTCACAATCTAGAAATGTAATTTTCATAATCTAGAAATGTAATTTTCACAATCTAGAAATGCAATTTTCACAATCTAGAAATGTAATTTTATCAATCTAGAAATGTAATTTTCACAATCTAGAAATGTAATCTTCAGAATCCTTAAATGTAATTTACACAATCTAGAAATGTAATTTCAGCAATCTAGAAATGTAGTTTTCTCAATCTAGAAATGTAGTTTTCTCAATCTAGAAATGTAGTTTTCTCAATCTGGAAATTTAATTTTCACAATCTAGAAATGAAATTTCCACAATCTAGAAATGTAATTTTCACAATCTAGAAATGTAATCTTCACAATCCTTAAATGTAATTTACACAATCTAGAAATGTAATTTTCACAATCTAGAAAATGTAATTTTCACAATCTAGAAATGTAATTTTCACAGTCTAGAAATGTAATTTTATCAATCTGGAAAATGTAATTTTCACAATCTAGAAATGTAGACATTTTCACAATCTAGAAATGTAATTTTCACAATCTAGAAAATGTAATTTTCGCAATCTAGAAATGTAATTTTCACAATCTAGAAATGTAATTTTCACAATCTAGAAATGTAATCTTCACAATCTAGAAAATGTAATTTTCACAATCTAGAAATGTAATGTTCACAATCTAGAAATGTAATTTTAACAATCTAGAAATGTAATTTTCACAATCTAGAAATGTAATTTTCACAATCTAGAAATGTAATCTTCACAATCCTTAAATGTAATTTACACAATCTAGAAATGTAATTTTCACAATCTAGAAAATGTAATTTTCACAATCTAGAAATGTAATTTTCACAGTCTAGAAATGTAATTTTATCAATCTGGAAAATGTAATTTTCACAATCTAGAAATGTAATTTTCACAATCTAGAAAATGTAATTTTCGCAATCTAGAAATGTAATTTTATCAATCTAGAAATGTAATTTTAACAATCTAGAAATGTAATCTTCACAATCCTTAAATGTCATTTACACAATCTAGAAATGTAATTTCAGCAATCTAGAAATGTAGTTTTCTCAATCTAGAAATGTAGTTTTTTCAATCTAGAAATGTAGTTTTCTCAATCTAGAAATGTAATTTTCACAATCTACAAATGTAATTTTCACAATCTAGATATGTAATTTTCACAATCTAGAAATGTAATTTTCACAATCTAGAAATGTAATTTTCACAATCTAGAAATGTAATTTCAACAATCTAGAAAGTAATTTCAACAATCTAGAAATGTAATTTTCACAATCTAGAAATGTAATTTTCACAATCTAGAAATGTAGTTTTCTCAATCTAGAAATGTAGTTTTTTCAATCTAGAAATGTAGTTTTCTCAATCTAGAAATTTAATTTTCACAATCTAGAAATGAAATTTCCACAATCTAGAAATGTAATTTTCACAATCTAGAAATGTAATTTTCGCAATATAGAAATGTAATTTTCGCAATCTAGAAATGTAATTTTCACAATCTAGAAATGTAATTTCAACAATCTAGAAATGTAATTTTCGCAAACTAGAAATGTAATTTTCACAATCTAGAAAATGTAATTTTCACTATCTAGAAATGTAATTTTCACAATCTAGAAATGTAATTTTCACAATCTAGAAATGTAATTTTAACAATCTAGAAATGTAATTTTCGCAAACTAGAAATGTAATTTTCACAATCTAGAAAATGTAATTTTCACTATCTAGAAATGTAATTTTCACAATCTAGAAATGTAATTTTCACAAACTAGAAATGTAATTTTCACAATCTAGACATCTAATTTTCAGAATCTAGAAATGTAATTTCAACAATCTAGAATTGTAATTTTCATAATCTAGAAATGTAATTTTCACAATCTACAAATGTAATTTTCACAATCTAGATATGTAATTTTCACAATCTAGAAATGTAATTTTCACAATCTAGAAATGTAATTTTCACAATCTAGAAATGTAATTTCAACAATCTAGAAAGTAATTTCAACAATCTAGAAATGTAATTTTCACAATCTAGAAATGTAATTTTCACAATCTAGAAATGTAATTTTCTCAATCTAGAAATGTAGACATTTTCACAATCTAGAAATGTAATATTTGCAATCTAGAAATGTAATTTTAACAATCTAGAGATTCAAGTTTAAAAATCTAGAAATGTAATTTTAACAATTTAGAAATGTAATTGTCACAATCTAGAAAATGTAATTTTCACAATCTAGAAATGCAATTTTCACAATCTAGAAATGTAACTTTCACAATCTAGAAATGCAATTTTCACAATCTAGAAATGCAAATTTCACAATCTAGAAATGTAATTTTCACAATCTAGAAATGTAATTTTCACAATCTAGAAATGTAATTTTCACAATCTAGAAATGTAATTTTCACAATCTAGAAATGTAATTTTCACAATCTAGAAATGTAATTTTCACAATCTAGAAATGACATTTCCACAGTCTAGAAAATTTTAATTTTCACAATCTAGAAATTAAATTTCCACAATCTAGAAAATGTAATTTTCACAATCTGGAAATGTAATTTTCACAATCTAGAAATGTAATTTTAACAATCTAGAAATGTAATTTTAACATTCTAGAAATGTAATTTTCACAATCTAGAAAATGTAATTTTCACAATCTAGAAAATGTAATATTCACAATCTAGAAATGTAATTTTCACAGTCTAGAAATGTAATTTTATCAATCTAGAAAATGTAATTTTCACAATCTAGAAATGTAATTTTCACAATTTAGAAATGTAATCTTCACAATCCTTAAATGTAATTTACACAATCTAGAAATGTAATTTTCAGAATCTAGAAAATGTAATTTTCACAATCTAGAAATGTAATTTTCACAGTCTAGAAATGTAATTTTCACAATCTAGAAATGTAATTTTCACAATCTAGAAATGTAATTTTCACAATCTAGAAATGTAATTTTTACAATCTAGAAATGTAATTTTCACAATCTAGAAATGTAATTTTCACAATCTAGAAATGAAAGTTCCACAGTCTAGAAAATTTAATTTTCACAATCTAGAAATTAAATTTCCACAATCTAGAAAATATAATTTTCACAATCTAGAAATGTAATTTTCACAATCTAGAAATGTAATTTTAACAATCTAGAAATGTAATTTTTAACAATCTAGAAATGTAATTTTCACAATCCTTAAATGTAATTTACACAATCTAGAAATTTAATTTCAGCAATCTAGAAATGTAGTTTTCTTAATCTTGAAATGTAGTTTTCTCAATCTAGAAATGTAATGTTCACAATCTAGAAATGTAATTTCCACAATCTAGAAAATGTAATTTTCACAAACTAGAAATGTAATGTTCACAATCTAGAAATGTAATTTTCACAATCTAGAAATGTAATTTTCACAATCTAGAAATGTAATTTTCACAATCTAGAAATGCAATTTTCACAATCTAGAAATGTAATTTTAACAATCTAGAAATGTAATTTTAACAATCTAGAAATGTAATTTTCACAATCTAGAAGATGTAATTTTCACAATCTAGAAGATGTAATTTTCACAATCTAGAAATGTAATTTTCACAATCTAGAAATGTAATTTTCACAATCTAGAAATGTAATTTTCACAATCTAGAAATGTAATTTTCATAATCTAGAAATGTAATTTTCACAATCTAGAAATGCAATTTTCACAATCTAGAAATGTAATTTTATCAATCTAGAAATGTAATTTTCACAATCTAGAAATGTAATCTTCAGAATCCTTAAATGTAATTTACACAATCTAGAAATGTAATTTCAGCAATCTAGAAATGTAGTTTTCTCAATCTAGAAATGTAGTTTTCTCAATCTAGAAATGTAGTTTTCTCAATCTGGAAATTTAATTTTCACAATCTAGAAATGAAATTTCCACAATCTAGAAATGTAATTTTCACAATCTAGAAATGTATTTTTCACAATCTAGAAATGTAATTTTAACAATCTAGAAATGTAATTTTCACAATCTATAAATGTAATTTTCACAATCTAGAAATGTAAATTTCACAATCTAGAAATGTAATTTTCACAATCTAGAAATGTAATTTTCACAATATAGAAATGTAGACATTTTCACAATCTAGAAATGTAATTTTCACAATCTAGAAATGTAATTTTAACAATCTAGAAGTGTAATTTTAACAATCTAGAAATTTAGACATTTTTATAATCTAGAAATGTAGATATTTTAACAATCTGTAGTGAACTTAAATCTTTGATTGTCACATATCATCTTCAGCATAGGACCTGCATGAATTTGCTTAATTATTCTATTTCAGGTGTATAGTTTATAAATTAGCAGTTGTGCTAATGTGAAAGAGAGGAGCTGGTGTCAATGAAAAATTGCTGGGAAGAAGTTGAGAAATGTTGATTAGACAAAGCAAATCATTCTCCAAGCTGTCAAACGAGATCCTTACTTTGGGAACTACTTGAAGTAGCTTCTGGGATGCTACAACTGAAGCTGTGAAGTTAGCACTAAAAAGTACTGAAGTTGACAGGGTAGGCTTCATTGCACTGGGTGTTACCCCATATGCCTCAGCACCTCCCTACGGTACAACAAGCTGCTTGCCTAGAGCACTGCAAAAAGCACAAACTCTGTAGCTCCAGCAATGACCCTCAGGAGTCTCAGAAAAAATCGCACTTGTGTTCTGAATGCCTCAGTCTGGGAAACCAACATACAACATCCAGATGGCTTCACCACTTTGCATTGGAAATCCCTAATAAATATGATAAATTAGTGTTGGAGATCAGCATGGTTGGAGGGATAAGAGTGTCTTTTCTTAAACATCCTGTGTGCTGATGCCAAGGTAGCGGGTTCAACCCCCACACCGGTCAGATGGACTAAAATGTGTTCTCCTTGACATGGGGATGTAAATTACAAGTACCTCTGAAGTCAGAGTGAGTTCGCCTGATGGCGAAGGACACTGGTAATAAGGAAAGCTAATCTACACGCAATCATCAGTCCAGTACACTAGAAGTACTAGCGTGTGTATGGACTACACTTGAGTTCAAAACGAGCGAATGAAAAAACAAACGTGAGTGTATATGCTAACCTTAAATAAAACTGATGCTACTGCTCCTCCATTATTCAAATCTCCAAAGGAAGCATGGATTCCAGCTTGATCTGCCCAGATTCGTATCTTAGAGTTATGGCTGCAGTTCTCCAGGGAGATGTTCGATGTTATTTCAAAATATGGTGATGATAACTGTATCCTAGAAAATGATACATGTACGTGTGACATTCTCAGACAAGCGTCAACTATATTTTCAGCAATAATAGTGGACAACTGGAGCAGCGCTTTATGATGAGGTATGTACAGTTATAGTCTTGTTCTTCTGCCCTTAAACCCCATTGAGCATAGACAGTCAACCAAATCATGCCAAGCTGTCCTATCTTTGGCTTTTTCCTGCACCTCCCTCCATGTCCTTCCAATATTGTTCATGACTTTCTGTCTGCCACTTGTGCTGTTTTTTTAAAATTCATAATACTATTAATATTCCAGGTGCCAATCCTGGAGATCTTTCTAGGTGAATGAAATATAATCAGCACCTGAGCTCCCTGTGGCTTACTCCGCATCACATCATTTCTTTTATGGAAGAACTTCCTTTCCTATTGGTTGGCTGAGTAATTCTTTTTGTTTTCTTTATGTGACTTTAGTTGTTAGTCGTGATTCTAACTTCATGGCAAAGGGTCACTACATAATGCTCCGTTTTTGTGCTTGTGAATATCACACAAAATTCTCCTCACTGTCCCATGTGAATAGTGGAATATTCAGCAGTCCCGACAAACCAACAGCACGCATAGGGTTACATGGATAAGGCTGCTGCCAGAATGCGAACACAACAGTTTGCCACAAAAATTACAATGCATCGTTGATGAAAGTGGCAGTCACTAGAAAACCAGCAGTTGCAAACATATTACTGCATAATGGCAAAACCAACTAGTTTAGCAACCGGCCCCACAATTTTTCTAACATGCATTTCAGAATACAAACCACCACTGATAGATGTAAAAGCATTCCACATGAAATCAACAGTTCACAGTGTCGCTTCACACACTTAATTTAGTATCTAGGCGGTGGAACCATGTACTACCAGTCCAAAGTGAGGAAATTATGTTAGCCAGAAGCAAAAACACTCCAGAGGTCTTGACAGCGCAACTGCATATCCACCATTTTGGACCACAATTGACTTTTTCGTGGTTAGTTGGATTATGTGGCTGAATGTATCTACATAGTCACCTCTTTTAACATGCCTGATAGGGTGCAGTGTTACTATTCTAATAATTAACAGTTTATTAATTTTCATCTTTTTGCTTTCCATATTATTCTTTTAAAATTGGATGAGGGAGAGATTTCTGAATAGAGCCTGTTGTTTCCATGTTGAAGTGGTGAAGGTTGTGGATTGGTTTTCGTACTCTGTCGTCTGGTTTACACGTGGATGTTTTTCAGAGATTCCTTGGGACTACAGCGTTCATGTTCTACAGGCTGCTGTGTGGACAGAAGACCGAGTCATATGAGATAGAATCTTGCGCTATGAAGTCGATGCTCTTGCACTTAACCCCTCTAATCCCTCTAGACAGAGTCTGTGTGTGGGTGGCCTATGTGCAAAGTTGCAAGTAAAGAAGTAAAAGATCTATTTCACACCACGAGGTTTGTTTGGGTATAAGGTGCTATTGTCATATTTTACAACTAATTGGCACCTATTAGGTGATATGATCAGTATCACATCTGACACCTTTACCCCCAGGACATTTCAGGAACACATTTTAGTCTGAGTCCACTGGACAACACGTATAAATTAAGAAAAGGGGATTTGAACATATGGCCATCCTCGTAGATACCAAACTGCTTTATTTAATAAAAATAGAAACGAAAACAATAAAGGACCCTTTTATTAAACATCTATTGTAGGTCAGCATGGCTGAATGGATAATAACGTGTGTTCTTAAACATCCGGTGTGCTGATGCCGAGGTAAGGGATTCAACTCCTACACCAAACAATTGAACTAAGATGTTGACCTTTTGCCCTTGACTTGGGGATGTAAATTACAAGTACCTCTGAAGTCAGAGTGGATTCGCCTGAGGGCGAGGGCACTGTTAACATGAAAAGCTAATCCACATGCAAAATTCAGTCCAGCACTACTAGAAGTAGTGTATATGGACGCTTGAGTTCAAAGCGAGTGAGCGAACAAAAATCCACACCTGGAAGCATATTTGGTATATGGTGCTAGCCCCACATTTGTTCTAGACCAACCAGCCCTTGAGGGCTGATGTGGGCAATATCACAAGGCCACACGTACTTCCCAAAACATTCCTTGGTATCTTATTTTAGACTGGGTCGATCTCAGAGTCAAGATCAATGCTGTAAAATCTGTGAAATCGAAACCATAACACTGCACCGCGAAGAGGGCAGCTCTATTTAATAAATAATAAAACGAGGCCTTCTGACTCACAGATAATTAAAGTATTAAATACCCAATTTGAAAAGCTATAAATCCAAAATCTGTTAGTTGCCTGATGGGAATGATGACGGACTGTCCTGAACAACGGGTGATGGTATTATTTTCATAGTATGGTTTACATTCTGAAAATATAACGACAGTTTAATAGTGTTAGGTTAACGCAAAGGTGATCATGTCAAGATAATCTCAGTCTCATCAAGATAATCTCAGCCTCATCAAGGTAATCCCAGCCTCATCAAGATAATTTCAGCCTCAGCAATATAATCTCAGCCTCATCATGACAATCTCAGCCTCATCAAGATAATCTCAGGCTCATCAAGATAATCTCAGTCTCATCAAGATAATCTCATCAATGCAGCCTCACTTTTATCAGGGTAATCCCATGAACACTGCATGATTCTCATCAAGTTAATCCCATCAAGGCAAACCTAACCTTGTCAAATTAATCCCATCAAGGCAATCCTATTTCTGTTAAGGTAATTTCATCAAGTTAATCCCATCAAAGCCGTCTCCTTGGCAAATGCGTTACAGATGCAGTTCGTAATTCCGCTTACCTGCGTTCGAAACACAGCTGCGACCAGTTTGGCAGCAGACCGTATCACGCTGGGTTTTAACGTGTTGGTATGGGAGCCGGTCGTTTAGAAAGCAATGGCAAATTACTGAACGTAAAACTTGCCAAGACATCAACAACAGCAGTGCTGGTGTTGACAGTGATGTCCTGTAAATAGGATATGCAAAAAAAAAAAATATCCCAAGACAATCCCATTTCTGTTAAGGCAATTTCATCAAGGTAATTCGATCAAGGTAATCCCATTTCTGTTAAGATAATTTCATCAAGTTAATTCCATCAGGGTAATCCCATTTCTGTTAAAAGTTATGTCATCAAGTTGATCCCGTCAAGGTAATCTCATAGTTGCAATCAGTCATGGTAATCCCGTGCAGATTGGATTAGTAGATTATTTTGATTTAGGTGACGCTCTCTGTAAGAAACAACACATCTTTTGTTTTTAACTGATATGTTAAACCGTCAGAAATAGAAAGGGTTAGGGACTGTTCTTATCACTCTGAAACTGAACAGACACGAGTTAGGATACTCCATCTTTTCCATGGGTCCCCACAGGCTAGCAGGGGAGGCGGTGCTTTACCCTCCTGTGATGTGAGATAGCCTCTATCAAATGTCACATGCAACAGCATAACATGGTAGGGTGGCTACATATCATCCCCTGTCACCTGTCCTTTCCAGTAAAGCCTGAAATTTGTCTGGATCTATTGACAGTGACATATCTAAAACCTGTGGAGGAAGCATGATTAATCTAGATCTAATCACAGTGAGGCCATTGGTGCTGTTCTGAATCATGACCAAGTGACATCCTCAAATGTGTCTCCACAAATGTGAAGTTCTTGGACACTCATTCTTGGATGCCAAAAATTAACCTGGCTCGCAGATCGACCCAGCCTAAAATGAATAAATGAATACCAGGACATTGCCTGGGGAATAAAAATGGCCTGCATTAAATTGACCACGTCACCCGTCAACTGCCTACGGGTCTAAAGATATAGGACTGGACAATATAGACAATACAACTCAAGACATAAAAAGGTTTTATTTTTACTTAGTTAGTGACCGCATTGGGTCACCCCCATTATGGTCCGTTCCTGTGCCAGTTAATAATATCACACGAAATGCTCCTCACTGCCCTATGTGAAAAGTTGAATAGACAGGAGTCTCGACGAACCAACAGCCCGCACAGGTACACTTATGTACAAAGAGTACCATCTGCAGTGACAGTGGCCTTTAGTTTCCACACCTTTATATGTTTGCTGAGTTTGTGGCGAAGGGGTTGCGAATGCATAATCATAATCCCTCATACTGCCTTCAAAACACAGCTGATGGAGATTTGGAAGTAGACCGCCTTGCGTTGGTTTCCTTACAATGTTATGCGTGCCGGTCATTCAGAAAGCAATGGCAAACTACTGAATGTAAACTTGCACAGGATTCACAAACAGCCAAAAAGTGCAGGGGTTTACTGCTACGTCCTGTAAATGATATGCAACTAACTAACTTTATATGTTTACTTAAGCTGACCTTTATTTTCCACATTTGTATATGTTTACTTCAAGCCGTGCACAAACAGCGGCATCACTAGTGATATGATTACTAACCTCGTCCATTCCGCATGAACATGTCCATGAGCTTTAGCTGGCAACCACAGTCCAGGATGCTGAAGTCTGCGTGAGAACACGTGGTCGGCTGAAGTCCTAGCACGTCCGTGACAACAGCATAGTCTGTCATACTGTGCCACATTGGGATTTTCTCACACACCCCTAGACAGGAAATATGGAAAGACAAACTGGCAAATAAACATGCCCTAAACAATCTGATTTGTTCATGGTTGGTTAGATTTTGCAGGTAAAGTTATTCTGCGGAATGAGCAAGCCAGCCCCAATATCCAACCCTCCTCCAACGCCTCTTACAACCTGCATTGTAGGTTACAGTGTGATGCTATCCTTTGCTTACCTTAAGGGCCTGGGTATTGACAAGGGTATGACTGGACATCTCATACCATTGGGTGGTCAGTGAGTTCCGGACAACTTGAGTTTTAACTCTTAAGTTCGATTCATTGATGTTCAAGCTGTTGGAGCCCAGAAAAGGGCTTGCATATCTCGGAGTGAGGTGGTGGAGAGACTTTCTTCCAAACCTGGTACTGAAGTACATCTATAAAGTGTCAGTAGTGTTGAAACTCTCCAGAAACTAGGAAGTGAAACTATCCAATCCAATTGGCTCAACTAGGGATAAAACAATCCCTGAATAAGGAAAACCATGAGACAGGGCAAGAACTTAACAACAATAGACCTTACAAGTGTGCCAACTTCACCAGACTTGAGTACAGCAATGACGATGAAATCTACACCAAGCCAGAAACACCCAGAAACTAGGAAGCCAAACACGCAGTTCTATTTCCCCAAGTAGAAAAGATTGATTGATTGATTGATTGATTGATTTAGGAACCGACATCACAGCATTGGGGGCATTCCCATAAGCGCTCTGTCCCCATCCTCAGCAGCCAGCGAAGAGTTCCAACACTAGTAGTACCAGTAGCAATCTAATTATATGTCCGTCTCGCTTTCCCTCTGAGCGTCGATTGTTGGCCAGATCCCCTCGTCACTCCTCGCTGTCGCATTCTTGCCAGACCATGGTGATCCATTTGCTCCTCCGAGGTGTACACGTGCTCCCACAAGGCCGCAATCACGACTGCCTTATCATGCATCAATACTCCACCAAGTAGAAAAGAAACATCATATGGATTCCAGTTATAAATAACCAATAGGCCGACGGTTGAACACATTTTTCTTCAAACAAGCGAGTGAGCATTGAGTGGGCAGGACTCTCCAAGCCCAGAAATCAGCGAGGTGTATAACAAGATAGAACCGCACACCTGCAGAGAACTATATATTATATTACATATTAGAATGTACCCAGGTCATGGTTCTGTACATCCATACATCTCGGTGGGAAGTAGGTCTAGGTGGGTCATGACTCCTCCATGGATTTGAGGTCTTTCATTGTCAACAGTTGCAACCCAATGCCCCAAGAGAAAATCCCATTAAAACCAAGTCAGTCTCCCGCCTGTCTTCAGCAGTAAATCTGTGTGATAATTCCAGATATTAGCAATTCCTTGCTAATATCAGTGCGTGGATTCTAATACCTGCCTCTACATGACTTGTCAGGGACAGAATGGCTCAGAGGTAGGATATCCACCTCTGATTTATGCAAACCTGGTTTGTATCGGTCTTGACTGTTTATTAAAATAGTAAAAGAATTGTAAACTCCTTAGATTCCAGGTTAGTGGAATAGATTTGCCAGATTTTGTAGCGTGCTCTGACTGAATGTAGAAGTACAATCGTACATGATAAGTTGATTAGTGCACATATACAATAGCGAGCTATTTATAGTGCATTCCTTAGAACAGAAAGGTTAAGTAAAACAAGTTAAGCAGTTTTAGATGGTTAGAATAATTCAACATATGATACATAGCTTGGTGTAGTCTGAGTTCATATCTTACCTGTTCTGCCAGGACAGTGTTCCTCAGGCCCACACTGATCAAAACAGGTGTTCCCAAACCTGCAGCCATAGCCAGGAAGGTAGCTGTACATGGGAGGGCAACACCTAGGATAGGATTTCCTGTTACTACATGACCAGAAGCCTCCACATACACCACCCATGGGATAACTGTCCACGGTGATCAAAGAATTCACCCTTGTTTGCTGCTTGCATATATCTGGTGGATTAAAAGCATGGGGTTAAAGGGCATGAGGGTCGATTTCATTGCACCCAGTTTTATCCCATATGGCTCAGACTCTCTCTATGGAGTAGCAAACACCACCCCCCCCCCCCCCCCCCCCCCCCCCCCTGCTGTAAATATTGCACAGAGCACAAACTCCGTAGCTCCGGTGACACCCTTCAGGGCTCTCTGAACAATTTGCCCTTGAGAACCAAATGATGAAGTCCAAACTTGAACCTACAACTTACACTTAGCACGAGGCAGATGAGTTAATCACTTCGGGGTGGAGACCTTGATGTTAGGTAAAATATAGATCAGTGTGATACAGTCATATGAAATTTCATGTATTATATATATGTTTATAATATCACGTGGAATTTGGCCTGCTCGTTCTCCAGATCTAACTCCATTAGATTATTATCTATCATCATCATCATGTGCTATGCCGATAAGCGCAGGCGGTCATGTTTTGCCATCTCACTCGATTACCAGCGTCGTGGATCAGCTCCATGTTCTTGTCTTGACCATACCACGTGGCCAAGCCATCCAGGTATTTACTTCTCTGCCCTCCCCTTGTTTTCTTTCCCTTGATCTTGCCAGTTGTCAGCAAGTTCTCCAATTTATTTCTTCTCATAACAAATTTGTTAAAAAAAATTGTGACTGTCTATGTCTAATTTCTCTAATCAGCTTACGGTTTTTATTTGTTTCTTGTAGGACTTGTTCATTGGTTTTTCTGTCTGTCCATGTTATTCTTTGCATTTTCCTCAGAAACCACATTTCTACAGCCATCAGATGTACTTCAGCTTGTCTGCTCATTGTCCACGCTTCACATCCATACAAAAGTACAGGTTCTATGTATCCCCTCAACACTCTTTTTCTCGTTGCAAATGACATCTTTTTATTGGTCAGTATGTTTTTAATCTTGCAAAAGGCAGCCTTCACCATGGCGATTCTTGTTTTAATCTCTTCAAGGCATCTCCCAGATGTTATGACTGTTCCAAGATAATTGTGCCGATTCACTTGTTGAAGAACATTCCCATTTACTTGTAAATTACATTGTGGTATTTCCTTCTTCTTAGTGACGACCATAATCTGTGTCTTCTTACAATCTAATTATTATCTGTGGGGTTTCTTGAAAGGAAATGTTTGCAAAAATAATGTACACACAATTGAGGACCAGAAACAAGCAATCAGAATTACCATTCAAGAAATAACAACAGACACGTTGCAGAAGGTATATGACAATATGAAGAGACGTGTACCCGTCATGTCTTGAAGCCCGTGGTGGACATTTCCAACATCTGTTATAATGAATGCTTCATTGGTACTTTCCAGCTTCCCTAATACAGCGTTAGACCATAGCAGTAACAAATCTAATGAATTTTTTAGCACACTTTTTGATAACATCTTGTACTTCATTTTTTAAATTTGTTCTGCATACAAAGTAGTGAGACTTTACAAACACCCGGTATAATCCAACATGTTGGCTACCATATTAACAACTTTTAGTCATAACTGTGACAAACCCCTACTTCCTATTTTCCGCCATCTATTTTTGTTTGGTCCAAACCTACTCATTTGGCATTGAATCAGTTAATATGGTGAACACATAGTTTTGAGTTTTCAAGACTCGGCAATGTTCACGGGCCAGTTTTCTGTGATGTTCAGATCTTGTTGAAGAGGTTAAGTTATTCTAATAAATAGAAAGTCCATGTCTCTTGCTTTGGTGTTTGGGAAATGCAGGTTTCATAATTACCCAACACAGGATTTCATAGGAGGTTAAGACGAGGATTCAAAAACAGTCACGGGCAATTTGGAAGCAGACCGCTTTTCATCCATTTTGATGGCATGAGGCATCC